>OV277872.1:51025361-52275361 GCA_922989275.2 Gari tellinella
CATATACACATACATACCAACTATGAAAGCAATACCTCGAAGGACATAGAAGTTTAAGGCATTTTTCGAAACCTTAACACAGATTTCGAAACCTAAACACAGGCCCTAAGTTCAAGGTCAATGTCACACGGGTCTAAATGTTTCTTTGCATGTAAAGGTCTTGCCCATATACACATACATACCAACTCTGAAAGCAATACCTCAAGGGACATAGAAGTTAAAGGCATTTTTTCTAACCTTAAACACAGATTTCGAAACCTAAACGCAGGCCCTAAGTTCAAGGTCAAGGTCAGGGGGGTCAAAAAATGTCTGTGCATGGAATGATCTTGTCCATATACACATACATACCAACTATTGAAGCTATACCTCAAGGGACATAGAAGTTAAAGGCCTTTTTCGAAACCTAAACGCAGATTTCGAAACCTAAACGCAGGCCCTAAGTTCAAGGTCAAGGTCGTCAAAAAATTTCTGAGTTCAAGGTCAAGGTCACAGGGGTCTAAATTTTTCTGAGCATGGAAAGGTCTTGTCTATATACACACACATACCAACTATGGAAGCAATATCTTAATGGATATAGAAGTTAAAGGCATTTTTCAAAAACTAAACGCAGATTTCGAAACCTAAACGCAGGCTCTAAGTTCAAGGTCAAAGGAATCTAAATTTTTCTGTGCATGGAAAGGTCTTGTCCATATACACACACATACCAACTATGGAAGCAATACCTCAAGGGACATAGAAGTTTAAAGGCATTTTTTGAAACCTAAACGCAGATTTCGAAACCTAAACGCAGGCCCTAAGTTCAAGGTCAAGGTCACAGGGGTCTACATTTTTCTGAGCATGGAAAGGTCTTGTCTACATACACACACATACCGACTATGGAAGCAATACCTTAAGGATATAGAAGTTAAAGGCATTTTTCAAAACCTAAACGCAGATTTCGAAACCTAAACACAGGCCATAAGTTCAAGGTCAAGGTCACAGGGGTCAACATTTTTCTGTGCATGGAAAGGACTTGTCCATATACACATACATACCAACTATGAAAGCAATACCTCAAAGGACATAGAAGTTAAAGGCATTTTTTCTAAACTTAAACACAGATTTCGAAACTTAAACGCAGGCCCTAAGTTCAAGGTCAAGGTCACAGGGGTCAAACAATTTCTGTGCATATAAAGGTCTTGTCCATATACACACACATACCAACTATTGAAGCAATACCTGAAGGGACATAGCAGTTAAAGGCATTTTTCGAAACCTAAACGCAGATTTCGAAACCTAAACGCAGGCCCTAAGTTCAAGGTCAAGGTCACAGGGGTCTAAATTTTTCTGACCATGGAAAGGTCTTGTCTATATACACACACATACCGACTATGGAAGCAATACCTTAATGGATATAGAAGTTAAAGGCATTTTCAAAACCTAAACGCAGATTTCGAAACCTAAACGCAGGCTCTAAGTTCAAGGTCACAGGGGTCTAAATTTTTCTGTGCATGGAAAGGTCTTGTCCATATACACACACATACCAACTATGGGAGCAATACCTCAAGGGACATAGAAGTTTAAAGGCATTTTTTGAAACCTAAACGCAGATTTCGAAACCTAAACGCAGGCCCTAAGTTCAAGGTCAAGGTCGTCAAAAAATTTCTGTGCATGGAAAGGTCTTGTCCATATACACACACATACCAACTATGAAAGCAATAACTCAAGGGACATAGAAGTTAAAGACATTTTCTTAAAATTGTTTACGCCGTTCACGACGACGCCGACGACAACGACGACAACGACGACGACAACGACGACGACGACTACACCGGGGGTATTGCAATAGCTCGTCATGTACTACGTACAGGCGAGCTAAAAACAATATTTCACTAGTGGATTACGATATTTATAGAATGGCTTTATGCAACTGACAGACCGCAGATTATGTGATGAAAGGGATTATTATATACATATCGATGATTAATAGAGATTTCTCAGTTAGATGAATCTCATATTGTCACAGTTGATATCATCAATAGTGATGATACCATTTTTGTGACGTCACGTCATAATAATTTTTATCTCGTCCGGCGGACTCGTATTTTAACCAGATAACAACTCATATTTTCGTGATATATATTTCATATCAATCCAAAGTAATCAATCATCCTCTGTCTAATATAGAACTGCTACATAGATTTCTTTATCTCTATTTTATTCTTGCCTTTTGGTCTTCTGTAAGTTTCGTGTTTTGTTTTATATGATCAATCAATATAAGGGAAATCACTAAAGTTATAAAACAAAAAAAGAGATTCGATTAGTTACCTCCCTTCTAAAACACATAAAATCAATGTTGTGTTCTTGTTGTTGCCGTACTTGTACAAATTATGTCGTTCATTTTCACTGCTGCAAAATCATCTGCTTAACATTGTCCTTTGCTGCTAGTTCTTCCAGTAGTAAAGGGTCTTCGATTTTGGCATTACCTATGACTTTTTATCACAGTTCAGAACTTCAGACGCACCAAAGGGCATTTTAAATATAGGATATTACATGAGTGTTCATAATTTATTGGATTTATTAAACGAGTCTTTTAGAAAACGATAAAAACGAGGCTTTGTCGAGTTTTTATCGTTTTCTAAAACGACGAGTTTGATAAATCCAATAAAGTATTAACACGAATGTTATATTCTGTTTATAACATAACCTAGAAAAGTTATTTATCGCAGCCTTTGAGGTCAAGTGAATGCTAAGCGCGATATAAGTAGATCTACACAGGGACAAAGTTGTTCCAAATGCCAAACCTATTGCTCCATAGAAACGCATTTTAATGCATTTAGTTTATTCCTTTACTGAAGAAAACTGTTCCCATTTATACAGTTAGAAATGTGTATCATGAGAAATATTTTATGTATTTAACATATAGTAGTTTAACGCAGGCTGAAAGTAAAGCAGAATGTGCCTTAAGGCACATTCTGCTTTACTTTGAACCTGCTTTAAGCTGTCAACTATCTTCACTACCAAAAACAGACAACGGGTTAAAGGGTTAAATTTCAAATTGGCAATTCCACTTTCAAATTTAGTCTCATTTATTTTGACTAATTTGGGTCGTTTTTGTAAATGTATTTCTATTTGGCAAACGAGTCTGAACAGATGTTTAGTTAAGGAACCTTCTGCTCTTGGTCTTCCCTGTTTGCATAGGACAAGCGTACTCTTCAACGGTCAATTGTTTGAAAATGACGTGTACATGTTTGACTAGGATTTAAATGATGTTTATCAGGTCTAGGTTTGTGTTTGTTAGTCAACGTCCGTTTATGCCATCTTTGAGCCACTTGATACACAAGTGAATGGGGGGGGGGGGTGTTTTCTTGTACTCTGCCTTCTTTTAACTCTTTGCATGCTAGGTAATCTTTTTGTCAGCAATAAATATCGTCTGCTATTGTGCTAAAATGCGTCTCCTCTGGGTCAAAATGCAAAAATTAATAATCCTTCTCAAATAAACAGAATAATCCCCTATGGCAAGTAATTCTAAGAACCGCGGCAAGGTAGAGGGTCTGGGGGGAAGTGCTCGAACCTTGCCTGTGGTATTTCATTCTTTTGGGTCCGTTTTAAAATGAAAACCAGTAGGTGAAAGTTAAGTAAATTTTAATTAAGTAACAACACAACATTTACAAACATTTGCAAATAGTTTGGATCCTGATGAGATGCTGAGCTCATGTCTCAGAAAAGTGCGCCAAAGTCTCATTTTTCATTACGTACACTTTATATTTAAATAAAGCCACATTTTACATAAATGGTAGAGATTATAACATAAGTTAATGATAAAACCTCTTATCACATAAACGTGCAAAATATAGAGGGCCGTAAAAATCGTACGGCCCACTGGGCATATATTTTATACTAATTTTCGAATCACCAAAATACTGTATTACTACGCCGACTTTAAATCAGTTAAGAAAATCTAGACAAAATAAGATCACCACTAGAGATTTAAAACATTTCCAAGTGTCCTAAAACATTTTTCCGAGCAGTTCCACAAACTCAGGCTGCAAATTAGGCTACGTAGAGCTCTAGTATAACAGTGATTCAGACAGTTTTTTCAAATTTAGACGTTACAATGATAATGACGTCGTGTTGCTATAACGACGTTATTTGAAAACAAAACTTGATTCTAACTGTCAAATGATCGTTTTTAGTCAGTTAGAACAGTTTTAAATTAAATATTAATTTAAAATTTGAATATGGCATCGGAGAAGTCTTTTCACAACACATTAATGTTGATTTTCTTTATTTCTTTAGTTTGATAGGTGTTTTTATCTACGGATGAATACAACCGAATAACACCTATGAAGAATCGTTTTCCTAAGGGCCGAGTGCAAAAGTGAAAGTAAAAGCGTTCGGAGTTTCGTGTCATTTGGTGCTTATGTGATAAATAGGATATCAAATTCGTGTGTTGTCAGTCGTGAATTTATTGAACTCGTTGGATAAAATGATATATTGCTCGCCAAGGCTCGCAACATATTATTTATCCAACTCGTTCAATAAATTCACGACTGACAACACACTCATTCAATATCCTCTATTTATTGCAACCACTAAAGCGAAAGTTAGTTCATTGTATAAGACAGGTGACAGCTTATTGCAATGTGACAGTGAAACAGAACACTCCTTTAGGAGCTTTTTGTTTCACTGTAACATTGCTTTAAGCAGTCACCTGTCGTAAAAATCTAATAATCAACGCAAGTGAGTGGTCGGAATAGAGAGTAGTGATTTCCCGTGTTTTGCCATTGTTAAACGGTATTTTACAACGGTTGAGAGTTATGATCCGCATAACAACGAACAGCCATTGTCTAATACAGTTTTTCAACGATAGCAGATAGGCTATTTCGATTTTAACATAACCAGATCTAATATCAATCACTAGCAAGGGAAACTAATGTTTCACGCCTTTTTCTCTGCGGGTGGAGTTTTCTGACCGAATTTACTTCCCTTGTATTAGTGTTTTCTTCTGACCTGTCGGAGTTATTTTTAGATTGGAACATTCTAAAACTTTCAAAGGGATGAGTTTTTTCTACATACGGTTAATGATACGGATAGCTGTAATTTTTGTGCGCAATGTACAGTAGAGGATACCTTATTCTTTCCCGTTTAAACGCATACGCAATGCAATACACTGTGGAAATTTACTTTAAGAAATTTTAGTTATATTTTTAATCTGAGTAGCAAACAGGTTGGAGCCTGATCAGACGCCGGGTGACCCGGCGTCTGATCTGGCTCCAACCTGTTTGCAGTGGAAATAATGGTTTTAGTATATAAATGCGTTTGTTGGGAAAGAATAAAATATCTGTAGAGTTAGCGCAAGGATCTCGTGCTGTACGAGGATCATGCTATCTCAAGTTGGAACGTGTACGACTATATAGATCCGATGTTACCCTGTTATCTATTTACCATTATGAACTATTCTGTTCTAAAAATAACTCCGACAGGTCAGAAAAATCGAACAATATATTAGCTTTTAAAAGAAAATCAACATCTGCATAGCAAACTTAAAATATGTACACTAGAGAATTTCACACACACGGCGCATATTTATCGGTCACAGAACAAACATAACATAAAACAAGACAAAACAATGGGAAAATGATAGGCAGCATGGTTGATTAAAATTATTGTAGTCTGTACTGGCTAGGAAAAACGTTAAAAACAATGAAACAATAACCAATGAATTTATGTCTCGTCATGTCATTAATTCATGAAACTTTATCCGCGGGAGGAAAAGAGAAAAGCGTTGGTAAGCGTCACAGAACACGGTTGGGCACACGGTTCCAATACGGTATACTCGGTTATACACGGGTTGACGGGTACGAATGTAGCACGCATATGTACGAACAAAAGCACGGATATACTCGGTCAAGCAAGGTTTGTCACGGTTTGAACACGATTTACAAAACGATTTTCATACGATTGTTGTACGGTTCCAAGTACGGTCTAGTACGGTCTGTTACGGCCTTGTACGATTAAAAACGACTTTTACTGGATTAACTAGACATTTTACAGGGTTTACATACGGTCCCACCGACTTTTGTTCGAGTTATGCTCCATACGATTTATATACGATATTGACACGGTTGAGCTCACTCGTGCTGTTGTATATACGGTCTCGTACGGTCTCTCACGGTCTTGTATTATCGCTAATACGATCATACACGGACATGGCACCCGTGCCAGATTTTTTAAAAGTTTTAAAAATCATACACGGCTTTCACGGATACACTCGAATGGCCCGCGTGTAACTCGGATAAGGCCACGGTTGGTTCGGTTGTATGTACGGTTTACACGGGTGGCCAACCGTATAAGCCGTGTGTTCTGTGTGAGACAGGCTTTAGATATATCTCGATGAGCTTCCTCTATTTTTATAGCGATGAAAACACGTGTCATGTTTGAATAGAGCATATCATGGTCCCTTCTTAACCCATTACCACATAGCCTGTTTCTAGTAGTTAAGATATGTGACCTATTAAAGCAGGTTGAAAGTAAAGCAGAATGCGCCCTAGGGCGCAATCTGCTTTATTTTCAGCCTGCTTTAAGTAACTATCTGCTAGGATATCGAAAATATTTCTTATGGTACATGTTCATGACAGTATAAAATGGAACTATTTTCTTTGGCGGATGAATAAAATGAATGCGCTAAAAGTCGCTTCTATAAGGGAAAGGGTTAATGGACGTTTTGTACAGGAAATGTCGGTATATAGATGTCTACTAGTGGCCGCATTCCAAACCACATGACCAGCATCGCATATAAATAATTACGCTTTGAAAGATTGGTGGAAATGCTTCTGACTGTATATGTACAGTTAGCTTCACTCGACCTTCCCTATCTTTTTTATGTACGAAAACAATTATCAGGACAAAAGTTGTCAAAATAGTCCGGTGAGAACAGAGGTTAGTGTCTTCCATTAACAAGAATGTGTAGGTGCGTTGCATAACTTTTACATGTGCAAAAAAACACCCGCCAGATTCCAAGCGGTACTAGTATATTAATGATGCATTGCTGATTGAGAAAAAAATATGTAAATTAGCTCGTCTGTACAACGTACATTACAAGCTTATGCTATGCCACCGGCGAAGTAGTCGCTGGTGTTGCTGTTCATGTTGACAACGTCATGGCGAACGGCTTAAATAGTTTTTAGAAAATGCTCATAACTTCTATATGCTTTGATGTACAGTGCTCCCTTTCGTGAACGGGTCTCTAAACAACGACCCCTCCTTACAACGACCCTTGTCGCAGTACAATTATGTCTAACGTTTTAAAGTTGCAATATCGACCGTATAAATTTGTCGTCTGTTATTTTCCTCAAAATAACATAATAGACATTTTGACAGAAAACAACTAAATGAGGAGTGACAAACAGCTTGAGTCCAGATCAGACGCCGTGTTACGCGGCGTCTGATCTGGATTCAAGCAATTTGCAAATGTAAGCCAATTTCAATCCCTTTAACGACTCCCTCCGAACAATGCACATACGTTTTGTGTCCCAGAGGGAGCACTGTGTTGCTTTCAATGTAAGAATGCAGGTCCTTTAAATGCACACAATAAGAGTTTACCCCCGTGACCTTGACCTTGAACTTAGGGTCCGTGTTTAGGATTCGAAATTTGCGTTTAGGCTTCGAAACATGCTGATAACTTCTATGTCCCATGAGATATTGCTTTTATATTTAGTATGCATGTGTGTATGTCTATACTCGTATAAACAAGTTCTCACTAAGCATTCAAACTTTGACCTAATTGCATGTGACCTTGAACTTTGGAGCCGCGTTTAGATTTCGAAATCTGCGTTTAGGTTGCGAAAAATGCTGAAAACTCCTATGTTCCTTGAGGTATTGCTTTCAAATTTGGTATGCATGTGTATATTGGCAAAACCTTATCATGTACGCAAAAGAAGTTTGACCCCAGTGACCTTGACCTTGACCTCAGACACTGATTTAAGTTTCGAAATGTACCACCGGAAAGGTTTGTTGTTTCCTAGACAACTGTTGTTATTTTGATTTTGTTTTGGTTCATTTCACATTTCATTTATATAAATAATACATTACTATCTTGTCAAAATGTATTTTCTAAAGTTTGGTTTTCTTATAACTGTCTGTTGTTAGTGATTCCTTTCACATTGATATATACATGTATAAATAATGTATTACTATCCTAGCCAATATGTAAATTTGATATTTCCTGAAGAAGTTTTGCTTATCAAATTCAGGTTGATTTTATCAATGTAAAATCATTGATCTAACTAAATCGTGTGAGCTAGTACCTCTTACCAACCTTTATCTTAATATATGTTTTACTTAAAGCAAGACCCCTGAAGCAGCTAATGGAAACACAAAGTTTCATATAAAGCATCGCCAATTTTTAACATGAAGGGTGTGGTTTTTTACAATTTATTGCAGAAAGACAGCCAGTGTAGGCCCTTATCAGGGGGTTCCTGTAGGTGCCTCCTGGTCAGGGTCTAAATTGTTTGCATAGGACACATGTACTCTTTACAGATACATTATTTGTATAACCCTTGTGTATAAGTCTATAGGGTTGAATAGGTTAATAACTAATTACCACAATTACCAAAGTTTAACATATTTCTGTTAAGGAAAATACAGCATTACTGTTTCAACTACAGTCGAACTTCGCTATCAAGAACTAACCGATATATTTTAACACATGAATAACATTTCATGTTCGATTAAGTCGAACATACCCGTGGTCCAAAGTTAAAACGTGGCTCAGCCACGTTTTAACTTTGAAATACGGGTATGTTCTACATAACCGAGTTCGATATATCGAAGTTTGACTGTACTTCAAATACGATAACAACAATATCAACAGTTACAACAACAAACAACAACGACTTCTACCTGCTACTACAACTATTGCAACTGATGCTATTTTTACCCCTTCTATTACTGCTATAACTGCATTGTATAACGTCATTGCATGTATCACGTGCAAGGCGTGTATATCTGGGTAAAGCAGTACCAGTTTCAGATGTACTACAGCGTTCCCTCCCTACAGCGGCCCTCCCAACAACAACTCCCTCCTAACAACGACCATTGCCGCTGTTTCCCGAACAAGTGAAATATCTAAAGTTTTCATGGCTGTAATTTCGTCTGCCTAAAGTTGCCGTCTGTTGTTTTTTCTCAAATTTACATATTGGACATTTTGATAGAAAAAAAATAATGACGAGTGACAAACAGCTTGGATCAAGATCAGACGCCGCATAACGCGGCGTCTGCTCTTGATTCAAGTTGTTTGCAAATGTAATTCAATTTTCCTCCGTTTCCTTCCCTTTTCGTTGTTTGGAGGGAGCACTGTGCTACTATTACTACTGCTGCTACTACTGCTACCTCAACGACTACTTCGACTGTTACGTTTTCTTCTTCTAGTACTATCCCTTTTCCCAGTTTACAAATCAATTCAATTTTTATACAGTGGAGAATCTGTTATTCTTTCCCGTTTAAACGCAAACGTACGCAAACGCAAAGCACTGAAACGTAGAAAAGTACAACTTTTGGACAATTCTGATAATTTCTGTTTATCTTGGTGGCAAACAGTTTGGAGCCTGATCAGACACCGGGTTACCCGGTGTCTGATCAGGCTCCAAACTGTTTGCACCGCAAATAATAGTTTTAGCCTAAACGCGTTTATTGGGAAAGAATAACGTTTTCTCCACTGTGTTCTCATAGAGAAATACGCTGTTACAGATTAATGCATACTCGTCTCTAATTCTTTCGTTAGGGGGCCTCCGTGGCCTAGTGGTATATTCACTGTGACTTACATCACTAAGCTCCTCACCGCTGTGAGTTCGAATCCCAGTAGGGTCGTTCGGATTTTTCATGTGGGGAAGCCTTCCAGCTGGCTTGCGGAATGTCGGTGGTTCTACCCAGTTGCCGATTTGTGCCTGAAACAGTGCATAAATGGCTTCTGGGGTCTTCCTCCACCTGTAATTAGCTGGACGTCGCGATATGACTGAAATACTGTTGAAAGCGACGTAAAATCAAAACAAATCAAACAAATCAAATCTAATTATTTCGTTGGCTAGATTTACAGCGCTACAGTAGCAACAACTTGAAACTTAGATACATTAAGTAGGCTAATAAACAAAGCAAACTATCTAATTTTGTGGCAAATTTCGACATAAAACACTGCGTGGAATGCAGAATTTGAACCAGAGGAGTCAGAAAAGAAAATATTCAAAAACAATAAAATCGCTTGAAGATTCATGCGAAAACTGGTGACAATTTTTGAGATGAGTCATTTTATTTTTTTAAATTCTAACTTCTGACTTCTAAAGCGTTAAGTAAAGCCACTTTTAGTAGAAATGTATAACTTGTAAAATTTGAATCGACCTACTTTTCCATTTTATTGCAATTCTGTCACTCTTCGCATTTTGTTGAATGGAAGTTCTTTCTTCGTCGTTAAATAAATGCAGTTTGGCTGGTTACAGCGGTTTGTAATTCATTTTATTTCTATGTCAGAAATTATTTGAAACTTGTAAAAATGAGTGTTTGTGCGCATTTGAAAGACCAAAATCATTTTCTGACGGAATCAATTGAATAATATGTCATTGTATGAGATAGGAGGGGTTTATTCTGCTTGAGGGGAAATCAATCAGCGCTCGGCAAACCTCGTGGTAAATGGTTTCTCCCCTCGTAAAATAGAACCCTCGTTTCTCATGCTATGTCGTATTATTCTCTATTTCCTCAATACAGAACAAACTCGATTCTACGAACTCGCATTACTTCGAACATACCCATATTTCAAAGTTAAAACGTGGCTTAGCCACGTTTTAACTTTGAAATACGGGTATGTTCGACTTAAACGAGATCGATTTTTCAAAGTTAAAATTTAGCGAGTTCGTATAGTATCTAGTTTCGACTGTGGTTCAATAGAAAGGGATGCCATGCATCTGAATAGCGTCGATGTATCGATTTCCATGAGAGCAGTCGAAGTTCACCTTCACCTTGGAGCTTCCATAGTCCGTCATCTTCAATAAAAACAAAACACATGCAATGGGGAATACAGACGAAATTCGATGTTTCGGACTCGCAGAATTCAAACATTCCGTAATTTTATGGTTAATTGTCTTTATATTAAACTGGCTAAGGTCGACCATTTTCGTATTTCAAAGTTAAAACGTGGCTTGAAATATGGGTTGGTTCAAAGTAAGCGATTTCGAGGTATCGAAGTTTGACAGTACCTTTTCATGTTACATGTATTAGTGTTTTCTTCTGACATGTCCAAGTTATTTTTAGATTGGAACATTCTAAAACTTTAAAAGCGATGAGTTTTCTCTACATCCAGCTGTAATTGTTTTGTGTATTGTACAGTAGAGGATACATTATTATTTCCCTTTTAAACGCAAACGCAGTGAACTAAACTGTGGAAATTTACGTTTAGAAATTTTAACAACATTTTTAATCTGAGGAGCAAACAGGTTGGAGCCTGATCAGAAGCCGGGTTACCCGGCGTCTGATCTGACTCCAACCTGTTTGCAATGGAAATAATAGTTTTAGTATATAAATGCGTTTATTGGCAAATAATAAAATATTAGTAAAGTTAGCGCAGCGGTCTCGTGCTGAGCGATGATCATACTTATCTCAAATAGGAAAATGTACGATTACATATTCGATGATACATTGCTTAACTGTTTGCCATTATTAACAATTCTGTTCTAAAAATAACTTGGACAGGTCAGAAAAATCGGACAATTCGTTAACACTAAATCAAACGCATAGGTAGAAAATTACTCGAGACTTAGAACTCAAATAAATGAACCTATCCCCTAAATCGATTTCGCCTAAGTCGAACATACACGTATTTCAAAGTTAAAACGTGAATATGCCACGTTTTGGCTTTGTAATATATGTAAGCTCAACAGAAAGTATTGAGTTTCGACTGTATAAACACACAAAATATGTTCGATATATTATGGACTAAAATATTTCACAAGGTGTAGAGTGGGATGGATCTCCGACCCACATACACCTATTCACGGAGATAATAAAATCTTGAACTGAAAAAAAAAAGAAAAAAAAAAGAAAAAAGAAAATGACTCTCTGATAATATAGACAGTTTATTTTAATCAGAACGGCAAATAGTTTGAGCCTGGTCAAACGCCAAGTACCGCGTCGAGTTTTCTACTGTTTGCAGTAATTGTGGTTTTTATGTTCAAAATAATACTTTAATTTAATATATTTCTAATGATCGTAATTCGTAAACAATGAAACTATTATTTTTCAGTGACAACATAAATTTAAACCTAGAGTACGAGATTTTCATAGTAAACAAATAATTATCTTTAGTTACCCCTTTACCCGATAGCATGTTTCTATTTTTGAAAGGGATGACGAGACAAAGCACGACAGCCTTTCCTTAAGCTACCATTCGCTAGAATATAGAAACTATTCTTTATGATAGGTACTCATCAGGGCTGCCATAAGTTGACATGAAAAATCCTAAGATTTCCAAATTTGCATTTTTCAAGTTTGATTTTACGAATCGTACCTTTACCCCATCGTCTATTTCTAGTTTTGTTGACACGTGACTACTTCAAGCAGGCTGAAAGTAAAGCAGAATGCGCCTTAAGGCGCATTCTGCTTTACTTTCAGTCTGCTTTAAGCTACCATGTACTAGAAAAAAAATCCTAAGATTTAGGAAAAATCCGGAGAAATGGCAGCCCTGACTCATGGCTGTGTCAATTGGGATAATGTTCTTCAGTAAAGGGATAAATTTAAGGCATAGAATGCGTATTTGTGGAGAAACGGGTTACCGGTAACACAATGATACAGCTTGGAACAGAAAAATAGTACAGTGAAATCCCTCTAAACCGGACATGTGTGGGGATAGCAAAAATGTCCGGTTTAAAGGGGTTTCCGGTTTGGAGGGGTTTTAACTTGTTTCTAGTATGGACGATAGCTGGTCACTTAAAGCAGGTTAAAAGTAAAGCAGAATGCGCCTTAAGGCGCATTCTGCTTTACTTTCAACCTGCTTTAAGCTATCATCTGCTAGAGTGTACAAATCATTTTCGTCAGTGAAATAAAAATTCAAAGACGTGATAAGGCGTGTTGATGGTGTAATGGGTAAAAATAAAAAAGGATTGGAAACGGGACCAAAGCTTTTGTCCGGTTTAGAGAGGATTCTGGTATTTAGAGGTTCCGGTTTGGAGGGGTTTCACTATAATGAAAAAAGTCCACATATAGTACAAATACTTCAGTTGATGGATTAACTAGATAAAATAGGACTGTACAGGGTTCCAGATAAGAGAGAGTAAACTGAACAAATCTCACTTATTTCAGAACCAAATCATATGGTGTTACTACTCATTGTAACCGTATCGAAGACACGATTCTATTGAATCAATGACACGATTGTAATGAGTAGTGACACCATAGGTGTTAATGCATCAATATTTTTTTAAAGTACTCCCCTTATCTGGAGCCCTGAACTAATCAAGTAATGAAAACAATACAAACTTGAAAAATCGGAGAGAAAATTCTTGATTTGAATATGTGAGAGACCGTCTCAGTTTTCCATAGAACGTGTACGTGCCCATTTTGGTCCTCTGCAGATACGCGAGTTGTTCCCCCTCCATAGCCAGTCTCGTAGATATCAATCTTCGTTATGTACATCGCCTGAGCGAAAGTGACCTGATTGGATGGAAATAATAATTATACAGGTACATCAGAGACTATCACACAAACAACGCATAATTACTAATCCAACGTCTGAACAAAATAACTTGACACGGAACCAGACAAAACAATGGGAGAGTAAAAATAATAACAATAATAATAAAATGTTATAGTAATAACGATTTTATTTTACATAGATACATATTTGGTTTATAAGCCAGTTTTCAAATGGTTCACAGTTAGAGTGGCAGCTAAGACGGTTGGTTAAAACATATGGGGTATGTCTTACGAAACTTCGTACGACAAAAAGGGTCGTAAGTCAGACAATGAAAATACATCTAATTTCTTATTTCTGCATCTAATCCTGTCTTGTGACATCTTTTAGGATCGTTTTTTAAAGACGATTCCACAGATATGCCACAAGATAGGATTAAAAGAAGAAATAATCATTAACTGAGTATTTTAGAATCTGACTTCAGACAGTATTGTCGTGCGACGTTCTGTAAGACTGGTCCCCAGCATGGTCTGAATAATCACTAAACGCAGGCTGAAAGTAAAGCAAAATGTGCCTTAAGGCACATTTTGCTTTACTTTCAACCTGCTTTCAGTGAGAGTAAACGGTACACGCAAACCGATGTCGTATCAATAAGTCTTTGCGGTATTACGTTCGGATAAAATGTCTGAAGTTATTCTGTTACACCGTCTTGATTTGGCGTTACTTCTAAAAGCTAGCACACTCATGAATTCCAATTTCATGTTCCATCAGTTAAGTTAAAAGAGAAGGCATGCATTAATGCCATAGTGGAGGTAATATTTTTCTGCATTGTCAAACTGCCACAAGTTAGCCCCTTGAAAGGAACATTCAGAGTTACCCATGTCATTCATTACGTTGACATCTATTTTAACCAATTCTTCCCTAAAACATCAAAGAGACTCGTCTAGTTCCCAATTTTATACTAGTCAATTTTGACTATTTATGGCTTTTTATATCAATACATTCCAATATGACACTCATTTCAGACTCTGATTTGAGGACTCGTGTAAGAGTCCTTTGATACACGCCTGTATTATTTACATAGGACAAATGTACTCTAAATATGTACACTGCTTGTAAACGACGTAGAACACGACACTTTACTTATTTATCTTATCTAAAGTAGCCGCTAAACACAAGTATAAAAAAAATGCAAAACTTACCTCTAGAAATTCATCAGCACTCGTAACATCTGTTGTCCAACCACCTAGATGTCTTCCATACTTTGGGTAAACGTCTGGAGCACCCACTACTTCCTTTGCAGTCCAGCCTGGGTCTAGACTTTAATTTAAAATGCAGTAAATCCTCACTATTACGACTATTGTATTGCGTTAATTATATAGAGGATAACCAATTTCTTTGGATTGATATGAAAAATATATCAAGAGAGTGGGTTGTTATCTGGTTAAAAAACGAGTCCGCAGGACGAGTTTTTTAACCAGATAACAACCTTTTCGAGTGATATATTTTTCATATATATTCAAAGGAATCGACTATTCTATTAATTATATTTATTTTAATGACGTTTTTGCAGAAAAAAACCCACACAAAATTAATTATTTACCCGCGACGTCACAAAAATTATTATGACGTGACGTCACAAAAAGTGATATCGTCACTAAAGATGATATCAACACGATTCAACAGTGACGGTATCAAATGTATCTAACTGAGAAATCTCTATAAATCTTCGATATGTATATAATAAAAGGTTTTTACGACAGGTGACTGCTTAAAGTAAGGTGCTAGTAAAACAGAAAACCCCTTTAGGATCTAATCTAGCCCCGTTCAGCTATCACTTGTCTTATATAAAATCAATTAGCTTTATCTTAAATGGGTGGTGGTAATATTTTCTTTAATACAGTACACTTTAACCTCACTAAATATCGACCACTAAAATAGCTAATTGATTGTAAGAAAAACAAGTGTCAGCTTAAAAGCAACTCAAAAGTTCATTTAGGGGCGTTTTGTTTTCCTTTCATCTTGCTTTAAGTAGTTATCTAAAACTATTTATTGGTAGTATTAGAGAGACTTTACTAAAAACCTCTCTATGACGACAATTATTTGAGGTTGAGTATTCAATGTTGAAGGTAGGGGACACCGTAATGCAAGATTGAAGTTTTGAAGCAAAAATCCCCTTTATGGGATTTTCGCTCTACGTTCATCTTGCTTGAAGCTGTCATATGCCTCTACTATAATAAATTAACATTGGCTTTCTTTGTCGTTGTAGAAAGGGTTTACTCTATATTTTTGTTCAGAAGATTAGATGCAACAATATACTGGTATACCGCTGTTTCATGAATATTGATACTATGTTGAAATGTACTCTATGTCTTTTTTTGCAAACTTTGAGAATTGATAGCAGGTCTATTCTAAAGTTAAGTTTCGACACTTTTTGTAACGTCAAACATCGACTTAGGGTTTGTTTTTATTGTGTAGAATCAACCACTGGGTCATATTTAACAGGTTCAAAATTTCATGTAAAACTGGCATTATGATATTATCCGTGCCATGGCAATAGCGGCATTATTGCATTGCCGCAAGGTTGAGCCGAAGCACCGTTGTCAACACATGCTATTCGGCCAAATACAAACGGAATATTACTATTCTTTGCATATCTTATGCACCGGATCACTCGAGTTGTGTGTGTAAAGGCTATATCCAACGAGACCGAAGGTCGAGTTGGATATAGCCTTTACACACACACAACTCGAGTGATCCGGTGCATAAGATATGCAAAGTATAGTAATGTTCCTTTTATTATATACCTCATATAATAATAACAAAATAAAAAACGATAAAAATGTTTCGAGCTATTTTCTATGCCCCTGTAGTGTGTAAAGTAGTTCCGAACTTCCGACTACACAGTAAACGTTCTTTTCCCATTACACAAGGTACATGGGTAATACGGAATTTTCAATCCGTCAAGGTGTATTTGTTCGATAAAATACGGAAATATTTCGGGCAGAACATTGGTAGGTATATAATAAAATAAATTATACAACTACATAAAATACTTTAGATGCATTTTAGTGTCAAACAGTGTAGGGCAAGGCCAGCCACCGCGTCTTTGACGCGGCGGCTGACCTTGATCTACACTGCTTGAAATGCGAAATTTGCACGGGTGATATACACATAACAACATTTCTAATTGATCTTTTTACTTTTCCTAATAATTCTCGAAATTCAACACGTAACACGTTCAGATTTCACATATAAATCACTAGCCATATGTAAATTGTTGAAATCGATGTGCTGGTGCCCGAGAAACTAAAACTTCGCAGATTTTGCATGCTCAATATTGTTGATACATGTATAGGCTCGTAAAGTACGATCTGGTCAGTCTTTGGACTACCAGGAGATTGATAAGGATCTAAACTACTAGCATTTTTTTGTTTTGTTTTATCGGAATAGTATGAAAAGCCTTTAGAACTAATATAATATAAATAAATGAGCAGAAAAATCTATTTTAGAAGCAGTATTCCTAGAAATATAGTCTTTTTCAAAATTATTTGAAATACACACGACTTTGCGTCTTACTTATTTCACTCTACCGAAACAATATGTAAAGTAGCCAGAGTAAAAACATGTACACGTTTATATTCTCTAACAAAATCTTTATATTTATGCTTTCAAATACGTTTCATTGGAATTGTAAGCAGAGTGTGCACATTAAGTAAAATGTTACTGTACTGGACACACGCATGTATATGTTACAGGGATTAAGTTTAATCAGGGAATACGTGAAATCCCTGAAAAATCAGGGATTTCACGAAAACCCTAAATCTCCCAGGGAAAAGGCGCAATTTTGAAGTTTTTTGTTGATTTGTTATAAATATTTGGCAGGTACTTTTGGTTAAAGTAATGAATCTTACCTCGTTTAGTTCATTCAGTTCAAAGGCAAGTACCACGCTATAAAATATGTTGTTAACCTTCTTAACAAGACAGATGCATTGGTTTTTAAATTGTCCTGACTTAAATGCACACTGTTCACTTATTTTTATTCACTTGTGCGAAAAACTTTGTATGAACGTTCATTAGACTATGATATTTCAAGAAAGTATGATGTTTAAAACCAATAGAAAGGTCATGATAGTTCCAATCTATTAATTTGATAGAAAGGGACATTTCATAAATTCCCTAAAACGCCCAGTGATTACGCGTAATCCCTAAACAGTTAATGGGGTACGCTTAATCCCTGATTACACTTAATCCCCCTGTATCATATATACATGTACAACTATATTAATATGTTCATATTTGGTATCTTTTATTGAAATCATTCACTTTAGGTTCTATATGTAATTTTAGCTCACCAGAGTACGAAGTGCTCAATGTGAGCTTTTGTGATACCTTGCTGTCCGTCGTCCGTCGTCCGTCTCTCCGTGCTTACGAGAGGGTACTTACGTGGCTAAAATTCTTAGCCCCATAATTAAAAAAACATTAACCTGGCCGTCTCTTGTGACATTAACCTAGACATTTCTTGTGACATTAACCTGGCCAGTTGTGGGACATGGGGTTAGGGGTAGGGTTAGCCTCCAGATCATTATTTGTCAAGTTAGAGCAAAAAGAAATTGTCGATTGTGTGGCTAGCCACGCAAAAGAAAACAATAGAAAATAGCCACATAAGTATCCTCCCGTAAGAACGTCCGTCTGTCCGTCTGCCCGTCAACAATTGAAAAACCTTCTAGAAGTTGTACTCTTGGTGTTACGTCCCACACACTGACCTCACTGTGTACTATAAATAGCATAGCATACATGTAGCGACGCGGCGAATGACATATGCAGTATCTAGCTTCTGCGCTAGGGAGTAGACTCTTTGGCTCAGAGGTTATGGTATTAGACTGTCACGCCAGCGCCCCGGGTTCAATCCCCGCCCGGGGATTCTCAATATCCAATGTGGATTTTTCTGCTATGCTTCGTTACGGGAGAGTTCGTAAGATGGGGGCTCGTCCGGGATGAACTATACGATGCCGAAATAGCTTCTAATATGCCGAATTGCCTTAAATGGCGAAGTGGCTTCGTTCGTCATTATACATGATGACTTCGTTAAGAGGGGTGTGTTACGTCCCACACACTGACCTCACGGTGTACTATAAATAGCATAGCATACATGTAGCGACGCGGCGAATGACATATGTAGTACCTAGCTTCTGCGCTAGGGAGTAGACCCTTTGGCTCAGAGGTTATCGTATTGGACTGTTCGTTACGGGAGTGTCTCGTAAGATTGGTGATATCTTTATGAGATTTTGTCATTGTCATAACTTCACTAAAATATAGGTCGTACATGAATGTATGTCATGTCAGGTCATAAAGTAGGTCAGTAGGTCAATTCACAGAAAAAGCTTTTTGCCACTCAGGATGCCATATTTTTAGCCAAATTGAAACTTGCTTAGAATGGTTATCTTGACAAAAAATAGGCACTTTGTGAATATAGGTTACATTAAAAAGTAGGTCAGTAGGCCAAAAACATAGGAATAGATTCTAAACACTGTAGGGGCCTTATTTTTAGCCATAATTTCACACAACTGGCTTAGAATGATCACTTTGATAAAATCTAGGCAATGTATGAATACGAGTTATGTCAGATTAAAAATCAGGTCATTAGGTCAAAAGTAGAAAATGCTTATGAACTCTATAGTTCACGGAGAACACACATCAAAAGTATCCCGATACATTTGCATCTTGTGTCAAGGCACTAGCCGGGGTATTAATCGCCTTTAGTGTTAAGTCCAGTTAAATATGGGAACTGTGTTCTCTGGTGAGTGCCTTAGGGCTCATTGGGCTCTTGTGTACATTAAGGGTAACCTTTCCGTAAAGAGAAGCATGTATATCGTTACTATCATAGCCTGTCTCGTAGTCCGTATATTCGTTCCGGGTTTGATTTAGGTAGTGAAACGTTTCTGTTGCTCGTTCAGTCCTCGTCAGAAGAAGAATCACTGTCAGAAGAAGAATCACTTTCATCTGAGTCTGCACTACTGTCACTTGTTATTCGCGTTTTCTTTAGGTTTTCTCCTTCTTGTTCTTCGGGGGTCGGGGGAGTCCTGTTTTTGGCGTTTGGGGTTTTGCCTTTGTCTAATGGCAATCTACAATTAAGAAATGAACACATTTATTTCGGCGTTCAAGATAATTTTCTGTCGTTCATTTCGATTGAACGCCGAAATAAATATGTTCATTTCTTGTATTTACAATATATTTACTGTAAGTTCTAATATTAAATTAACATTTTGTCAGTCCGCATGTATGTGAAATCCACATTAACACGACTAATTTTGTACCCCATGACCATTTACTGAAGCTGCGTTAATTCGAAAGCAAAAAAAAAGAGTTCCATTGTTTACATTCTAAGATCAACAACTTTGACAGTTTTGCGCGAAAATGCCGATTTGACGTCATTAGAAGTGACGTCATTTCTAAAGAAGGATAAATATATCGGGGTTTTGTTATAAAGAAAACGCAGATAGCTTATGTCTATAAGGTATGTCAATTTTCTGGCAATTTATCTCATTAATAAAGAAGAATTTTAGTCGGGAATCATGGTTTTCACTAATAGGAAGGCATAGATCGGTTAAGAACAAATTAAAAAGGCCAAATGTTTGCTGTCCAAGTTCCAAAGATTAATTCGCGAATGAAAACTGCATATGCCCCGCCTTCTCTTCGAATCTTATCAACAAGCCCCGCCCTCTTGAGAAATGATGTTTATACGAAGTGAATAGCATTTTTTTCAATGGAATTGAATTGGACGAATGTTAATATTTTCATTTGATCAGCGTTGGCATTTCATCAAGTTACACCACCATAAATACACTCAGTACAAAAAGAAACGCACATTATGCTCAGGCGCAGATTAAGAGACTTTTTTAAGATACTAAGACCATATCTCAAAATCAATTTGATTCTGCCACAAGTTTAGAAAAACATATACTTAAAATTACTGTGTTGTATTTTAACCCTTTCACTCTTAATGACGTCAAAAGGCGCGTTTTCAAACAGTTTGGATCCTGATCAGACGCCGCGTAACGCGGCGTCTGATCAGGATCTAAACTGTTTGACACTCGTATAGATATACTTTAAGTCATACTACTTTGAATCTTACTTTGAAACAATCTTGCAAACAACAAAATTGAAGCAGACGACAATGAAACGGTGGTGGGATAAAAATCTCACGATTAAATTGGCAGCGAAAGAGTTAACTAGTGCCTGATGAAAACACCGCACCGATTTGTACAGATTGTGATGATACCAAATCAATGATAAACCTCCCAATTTCAACATTGATAGCCCAAGACGGAACTACTAACTGTAATGAAAAGATTATTTCACAAATACGTTCCTTCTACATACAGATAATATTGAAATAAAAGTGTGCGTTTCTTTTTGCACTGAGTGTATGTACAATTTAACCCTTTCATGATCAAATTTATCGTGATACGTTTACCCCTTCACTGCCATATTGTCGTCTGCTAAAATATTGCTGTCTACAATATCGTTTCAAAGTTAGATTTTAGCCAGTATAACAGACGTAATTTTACAACAAGAAGCAAACTGTTTTGATCCTAATCAGACGCCGCGTTACGCGGCATCTGATAAGGATCAAATCTGTTTGCAAATGCGCTTTACAACGTCATTGAAAATGAAAGGAAAAAAGTAAAATGGCAGTCTCCTGTTTATTCTCAGTGCTAAAACGAAATTAATTGTCCATGGTTCGAAGAACAAATTCTAACGCGTTCTGTATCTTTATCTTTTCCGTGTCCAAACAACACACATACTCGCATTTCTTCATTTGTAAACACGGTGGCTCTGGCATGAAATGGAAAGCCAATATGTAGGTATAGGGCCACCAAATAGACCGGAAGTGCTTCATGGTGTAGTCGAAAGAAGTCCGGCAAAGAAATAGTGCCAAACTTTTTGCCTCAGAATAGCTTTTTGTCAAGAAATATTTACTATTTTGAGCTTTTTATTTAATACATGGGTGCTAGAGAATAGATACAAAGACTTTCTGTCATAATAGATGGGTTTTTGGAGAAATTATGTGAGCTGAAGTGACATGTCCCTGTTTTAGCCAGTGCCTATTTCAAAATGTAGCAAAACAGGGGTCATGTCACTGAAGCCAAGAGATTTTTCTTATATGCCACATGACCCCCTGTTTTCTCTGCATTTTTCACTTGTGCAAGGGTGTATCTTTGTAGGAAATATAGGGTAGCACCTGTGGTTGGAATAAAAATTGTATTTTTTGGACCTTGGAAATGACGCATTTTATATAAGATATATAGGAGAGCCGTTTTGGTGTACCATGCCCTGTAAATGGTATCGTCTTTTGCCTCATTGAGAACGATGAAGCAATTGTTCTTTCGATTTAGTTTTTAACTACCCTTTGTATATAAATCATCATACACAACGTTCAGTTCACTGGAACAGCAATAAAGTCGACGTCGATAAATTTCTCGACTGGTGGCTTTATATAATAGAATATATAGAGGCAGCATTTTAACAGTAATAGTTTAAGGTTGTGCATATATTTTTCATTATTATAGCACTATAGAAATACACTTTAATTTCTTTTGTTTCATATGGTGTAAGTTTTATTTTAATATTTAAATGTCATTTTGCTTCCATTTTGAAATGCAATAGGTAAGGCGTTAAAGTCGTGTAAAGTAAATATTACAAAATGACGTAGCAATTAGAAACATTTCAAGATTGGCCTTCTCTCCGAGAAAAAGTATTTTTATTACACAAATCGTGATAGAATCGAAATGACAACCTCGTAACTGAGCAGTGTCGAGCAACATATCACTGTTAGTCCCAGAGATGTTAGTAATGCGACAACTACATGTAAGCCTAAATACCTCTCTATCTGATCACCCAACGCCTCAACTTCTAATTGAGATATAATGCACGATAATGCACAGTTACGAATTCGTTATTGCATCCATAAGTAACAATTATTCATCATTCCTGTCACGTGATAAGATATGTGTATAGTATCAGATTGCATTAATGTAAAAAATACCAAGTGTTTTTTGAATTACTGAATACAGAATTCGTGAATATGACAAGTTGACGTGTGTGGGAACAACATAGATTTCCGGTTTAGTGTGGTTTCCAGTTCAGAGAGGTTTAAACCAATTACCCAATAGATTGTTTCTAATATGAAAGATAGCTGACCACTTAAAAAGGTTTAAAGTAATGCAGAATGCGCTTTAGGCGCATTCTGCTTTACTTTCAACCTGCTTTCAGATATCATCTGCTAGAATATAGAAACTATTTCTGATTATAAATATTCATGAATGTATAAAGTGAAACTATTTTCTACAGAGTAGGAATAAATCAAAGGGGTAAATTGCGTATTTATGGTGTTATGGGCTTATGGAAAGAAGGGTTGAAAACGGAACCAACATGTCTGATCGGTTTTGAATTCCGGTACAGTTTTTAGAGGTTCTGGGTTTGAAGGGTTAGTAATTTCGAACAAAATGTTTGAAACGATATTAAAGAGAATCCGAATGCGTTTTGGAGATATACGAAATGAAAATCAACTGTTAGACGCAGCGGTGTAGGGATTCCGGTATGCTCTTATTTATTTATTTATTATTATTAT
The DNA here is from genome assembly GCA_922989275.2 of Gari tellinella. Classification (NCBI taxonomy): domain Eukaryota; kingdom Metazoa; phylum Mollusca; class Bivalvia; order Cardiida; family Psammobiidae; genus Gari; species Gari tellinella. The sequence goes on from OV277872.1 coordinate 51,048,650, forward strand.
TATTATACCCAATTCATATAGCGCTCTTTTCACACACGAGTTGTGCGTTCAAAAGCGCTTCACAAAAAGAGGACTGAGTAAAGGCAGACTAGGAAATAGAATAATTTCTTTTGCAGTGTACATGTATTTCTAGGTTATGCATGAAAAAGGTTTAATAGTGAGAAAAGTAAATAAACTCACCCGAGGTGTGCGCCATACTCGGATGAATAGTTTGTAACTGACTCAACCCACTGGCTCAAGACTGAAATAAAAATAAATATTCAACGTGGATGCTCTATAGTGCATTATATAGCTTAAGCATTGCTTTACTGATATTTCAAGACATAGTCAAGACACTGGATATCCAAAAGGAGGCCATCTGAGACGTAGCTGACGAATTTCAGAAATATTGCCCAAGGCACGTCTACGTTACAGGGGCCCGTTTCATAAAACGGGTCTATGACAATGATTTGATTGAGTTGGGTTTTACGGCACCGCGACACATGAAATGGTCATATGTCGCCGAGGTCAGACAAAACGCCGACACGACAAAATGCCGACAGGACAAAACGCCTATGCGACATAACACCGATACGACAAAACAAGGACTTGTCGTGTCGATCTTTTGTCGCGATTTTACAGGTAAGTATATTTTACAGGTATTTCTTCCTGTTACTTTGAAGCTTTTCGCTGAGTTTCTATAAATATTTGGTTATTACTTTTGGTTAAAGTATAATGAATCTTTACTCGTTTAGCTCATTAAGGTCAAAGGCAAGTTCCACGATAAAAAAATATGTTGTTAGCCTTATTAACAAGACATATGTCTTGGATTTTTAACTGCCCTGACTTAAATGCACACTGTTCACTTGTGCAAGAAACTTTGTATGAATATTCATTAGACCATGATATTTCAAGAAAGCGTGATGTTTAAAACCAATAGAAATGTAATGATAGTACAAATACATTTATTCCATGAACAATGGGACATTTCATCAATTCCCTAAAATGCTAAGTGATTACGCGTAACCCATTAAATGTTCAGGGATTAGTTATAATCCCTGATTACACTTAACCCCTGTAACATTTATATATTCAAAGATGAGTTTCAGGTAAATAAACTTTGTCGATGTTTGTCGACGTTTGTCGGTCTTTTTGTCGATCTTTTTTGTCGATGTTTTGTCACGTCGGCGTTTTGTCTTGTCGATCATATGTCTGTCGACGTTTTGTCGCGCCCCCATAAAACTTCGTACGACAAATGTTGTCGTAAGTCAGATTATAATAGTCTCAATATTGTTCCATCTAATCCTGTCTGGTGACATACATTTGGAATCGTCGTGAAAAGACGATTCCAAAGAGATGTCACATGACAGGATAAGATGGAGAAATCAGAAATTACTCGTATTTTAAAGTTTTGACTTACGACCGTTTTTGTCGTAAGAAGTTTTATGAAATGGGCCCCTGAAAATCCTGCAAATACGCCGATTAAGGAGCGTTGATGCATATTCGCGTCAACGGTCTATAAAAGCAGTATTTTAAGGGTATGTCGTGCAATTCACGAGAAGATACTTCCCATATCAGTTCAGTGCAGTTATGGTCGATCTAGGCGAGGAAAATCGATGTCCAAGAACACTGGAATGTCCCGCTATGAAAATCAAATGAGGATTGGAAGGATGCACCAATATATTGCTTGAAACGATAATATTAGTGTTTTCTTCTGACCTGTCAGAGTTATTTTTAGATTTGAACTTTCTAAACTTTTAAAAGGGATGATCACCGTACTCTTTGATTTCCGTACTGTCATCGAGGGTGTAATGTACAGTAGAGTCCAGAATAAACGCAAACACAAAGCACTAAACTGTAGAAAAATAATGTTATCTTTTTAATCTGGGTGACAAACAGGTTGGAGCCAAATCAGACGCCGGGTTACCCGGCGTCTGATCTGGCTCCAACCTGTTTGCAATGGGCATAATAGTTTTTAGCATAAACACGTTTATTGAGAATAGATAACATATCAGTAAAATTAGCGCAGCTTTCTCGTGCTGCACGAAGGATCATGCTTATCTCAAGTTGGAAAGTGTACGACTATATAGATCCGATTTTACCCTGTTATCTATTTAGCATTATGAACTAATATATTCTAAAAATAACTCTGACAGGTCAGAAAAATCGAACAATACAACCTTCTTAGGAACCATAACAACACTTTATTTTTTCGGACTCTATGAGACTTCATCAAAGAAAACGTGCAAATACACGTCATTTTTGCGACATGTATCAGCCTTAAAATCAAAAGCACAGGTCCCGACACGATACATTTTCAAAATGTTTGTGACAAAAGGTATCTAGAGACAAGTGGTACAATTATGTTTTCTTAGCCCATCTAAACAAAGCTTGTCATATCATGAATAATCATTGATGAAACATCACCTTTTGTTGCATATCTGTCCAGCTAAAATAATATTATTCCGTAAATAACATAACATTAAACCAACTGCAATCATACATATAAACTTAGTCAATGATAAACCTTGCCATGAAAAAGCTTTCCTTATTGCATGGCAACATGTACAGACCAAGCACCGTTGTCTCCCCCACACTCTGTATCTGATTTTTGTTTGCAAACAAACATATATATTACAGCTACATAAAATGCTTTAGATGCATATGAGTGTCAAACAGTGTAGATCAAGGCAAGCCGCCTCGTCTTTGACGCGGCAGCTTGCCTTGATCTACGCTGTTTGCAGCCACTTGGGTTCAATGTGTTATAACAGAAATATCAAAGCATCAAACAGTTTAAAGAAAGGCTGATATCATCACCTTCAGTGTAGTATTCTCCATCAGAACTCTGCCATACACATTCGGAGGAGTTGAGACCTTTCCAATTTCCGAAACACGCCTTGAGCGAATTCCGGTACACAACAGAGGAGCAACTAAAGTGTTCAAAACACAGCCACAGGCATGATATCACAGTGTCAGTATGTCGTGCAATTACTAATGAAGATGGCGGGCACATTCGGTTGTCCAAACGCCTGTCCATTATATATTTTTGCGAGATATTGCAGCAACATCTTGCGATGTAATAGGCAAGCATTACACCCAAAATTGTCCTGGCCATTGTTACAGATCACAGGGGATCGAACGCTTGTCTGCAAAGGTTGACGCCTTCGAGGTTTTATTCGGTTATGAGGTGAGTTCGTTAAAGCCAAACAGTTTCATTCGCTGTCGATAAACAATTGACAACTACCGAAACAGAAATATATCTCACAACTGACTCCTGTAAATTGTAGCTCTTGAAAATGTAACAAATGTCTTTGTACCAAATGAACAAAGAGGCTGACGGGGAGGACCACCAAGAGAGTGTCGTAACTAGGGCGATAACCGTCTTTAATCTTTGATAGAACTTTCTTGAGTCGTCACTATTGTTGATTGAACGTGGGCATTTGTCATATATCTGAATATTTTTTAACAATTATTCAAATCCTTCAATGTCAATCACTCTAACATCCGGATTTGAAAACAGTTTGGATCCTGATCATACACCGCACCGCGCAACACGGTTTCTGGTCTGGACCCAAACTGTTTAACACTCGTTTTGAAATAACGTTAGTATAATATGCTGTCTTAAATCTAACTTTGAAACGATATTACAGACGACAATATTAAAGCAAACAACAATATTGAGGTGATGGGTTAACAACCTCACGATAAATTTGACGGTGAAATGATGAATAAATTATATTCAACTAGGGCAAATATGTAAACTGCGAGCTAGTATGAAGGCGGCTTCTTCATTATTTCCATCCAAAATTGTGTACTACAGCGCTCCCTCTCTACAACGACACCCAATGGGAGACACAGATTATGTGCGTTGTTCGGAGGGAGTCGTTATAGGGAGGGAACTTATTTTACATTTGCAAACAGCTTAAATCCAGATCAGACGCCGCTTAACGCGGCGTCTGATCTGGATTTAAGCTGTTTGTCATTTGTCATATTTTTTCTGTCAAAATGTCATTTATGTAAGAAAAACAGCAGACAACAATTTTAAGTAGACGATGATGCATCAGTGCAAGCATAAAACAAAATTTTCTTGGGAACAGCGGCGAATGTCGTTGTAAGGAGGGAGTCGTTGTTGGGAGGGTCGTTGTAGAGAGGGAACGCTGTAGCATGTATTCAGTGACATCCACTCCGCTAAACGGTTTCTATAACATTTGACTAATGTAAAAAATGGTTTAACGGAAAAGTCATGCCAAACTGCTAGGAACAAAAACCGGCGCTGAAAGAGGCGTTCACTGTATTACAATTTATACACTCAGAGCAAAAAGAAACGCACATCGTGCTCAAGCGCAGATTAAGATACCCTTTTTTGAAGAAAATTAGAATAGAAAGACCATTTATCAAGATTTATTTAATTCTGCAACAAGTTCAGAAAAGAATACTAAAAAAACATTGTGCTGCCTTTTAACCATTTCCCTCTTAATGACGCCAAAAAGCGTTTGCAAACAGTTTGGATCCTGATCAGACGCCGCGTAACGCGGCGTCGGATCAGGATCCAAACTGTTTGACACTCGTATCGATTTGCTTCAAGTCATTCTACATTGAATTTTACTTTGAAACGATATTGCAAATAACAAAATTGAAACAGGCGACAAAGAAACGGTGAAGGGGTAAAACCTCAAGATTAATTTGGCAGCGAAACAATTAACTACAGCTTGTTTAAACCACCGTACCGATTAGTACAGGTTGTGATGCTACCAATTCAATAATGATTTAATAATAATTCACAAATACGTTCCTTCTACATAAAAATAATATTTTGATAAAAGATGTGCGTTTCTTTTTGCGCTGAGTGTATATTAACTCATTTGTGCCCACGATCCCTCATATGAAACAAACAAACAGTGTAGACTCTGATCAGACGCCGAATTATGCGGCGTCTGATCAGAGTCTACACGGTTTGCTGATAGGAATTTCAATATAAACAACTTGGAAAGGAAAAGTTTGACCAGGCATCCCTATGATAAAAATGGACTAATCTAATATATAAACATGGAAGAATCGACTGGGTATAAATGGGTTAACGTTTTCCCCTCTGTATAACGAAGGGATACAACTACATCCATAAATGAGGCGAAGAATGTATAGAACACTTACTACTTCCAAAACATATTTTGGCGAAAGGGCGCAGAACAAAAATAAAAAAATACTTAGAAACAAAGCCTCATTGAAAATAGTAGCACAGTCGAACTACAATATCTCGAATTCGCTTCACTTGAACTATCCGCTAGTTCGAGGTATGAACTGCATTAAGTCGAACATACCAATATTTCCAAGTTAAAACGTGGATTATCGACCTTTTAACTTTAAAATACGGGTATGTTTGACATAACCGAGGTCGATATACCGAAGTTCAACTGTACTTTCAAACATATTTTGACGAAAAGGGCACAGAACAAATACAAAATATATTTATAAACCTAGCCTCACGGATAAAAGTAGTATCTCGCATATATTTCATGTTATGAGCCAATTTCGAACCAACAATGTTTGACAAACCTTTTGGACATATGACTGGCATAGTCTCATATAAATGATAAACATTGAAGGTAGTATAAAATATTTACGAGTAGGGTTTCAAGCGACTGAATGTGAAAGGTAGCTATAGGACAGGTGACGAAAATCTGGACGTCACTAGTTGAAACATTGAATATTCATGTTTTCCGGTAGTTTACCGGGAAATAATTGTGGATTATCACTTGATAATCCCACTGGGGGATAATCCCCACACGTGCTTCTATTCTGAGTTTTCCTGTAGGGCTCCCCCATAAATCGTAGGCAGTCGTGTGTTATCGTTTAATTCCGGCAGTCCTTCTTGTCGCGAACTACTAGACGGATAAAAACGAAACTTAGTTCGGAAGGAATGTCGTAATACTGATGACGTCAAGTCAAATAAATCGGTGACATCTTTGTAAGGCAAACTGTTACGAAAAGGTGTTCAATATAAAAATTGGGGCTCCACACGGGGTAAAATTTGCACTATTGCTGTTAACTGAGAATTAATTTAGTTCGAAAAGTCGTTTAAAAACATGAAATAAGTAGACTAATTGTAGGTTTTACAGTGAAAGATCGAAATTGAAATGGCTCGTGAAAATCAAACTGTTATACTCTCACTTGTGACTTCGCCACTCGTGAAAATATAAGGTCTGATACCCACTCAATGAATTATTTTTACAATCTTACACTGACAAAAACTAATGTGCAGGTACAAAAATTGAAATTTAACTTCAAGTTAACGCAATAACCTGAGCACTCGCCCACTCGTTATACTCAATGAGGACGCAGATGCCTGTACAAACAGTGTATAACCTCTTCAAACTGCTCTGATCAGGGTCTACTCTTTCGTCACTCATTAAATATCTTTAACAGACAAATTACTGTTTTAAAAATACATACGTTCTTATATCATGCTAACTACAGCAGATGCATAGGATAACCCTGTTATGATTGTTACCGTACGTTATATATATCACCTACAATTGAACAAATCGCCGGTGTCAATTTGGACCAGTATTCTCATTTTGTGTCTTATATCTAGGCATTTTGGTAATTAAGATTGTACGCAAAATGTCTGGAACTGTTTCAAACGGATAATAAACAAAATATGTTGTACAATATGGCAACGTACTTGAAATCTGCCTTTTTACATCGGATTTCTATGTCTTATATCATAAAAAGTTAGAATGTTTAGATCTACCTCTTGAAATTATCATAATCATGTGTTCGAAAAGATTTTACGCAGCTAAATGACCTCAGACATATTTCTAATTATCAAAAATATTATCAACAGTATTTACCTGAATTTAACTGATTATTTAACTGATTATGTTGTATATTTACGTTGTGTTACAAGATGATGTACTTATGTACAAGTCTGAATAAAATATGTTCTGTTCCGTTCAGTTCATGATTTACAAGTGAGCAGAATAACCTTACAATATGGCAACAAAGCGGTAGAGATAAGTCTGAACTCGTTCTCAAGCTTTTTACAGGACAGCTTTGGGCATGCTGTTCAAATCTGTCAAATCTATTCATTCAAAAACTTATCTCAGATGCCCTTTAATATATTTGAACAGGTGACGAATACAATCATTCGTAAATGATAAATAATGAAAGTGGAATGAATTATTTACGATATTGGTAGGTGGTCTGTTATCTCTCGGTGTGTCATAGGGTATAGGGCACTGTACGCTATTCACAACTAACCAGATCGATGACAGGATTAAAGCATGGTGTTCCCAATAGTTGATACCTTAAGGTTGTACCAAACCCATAAGGGAACTGTTCAAAGTTTTTAACGTTTTCTTCTTTCATGGTTATTTTGGGAAAGCTGTTTGTGATAAATGAAAAAATAGAGAGAAAAACCTCCTCATATTTTGGTGTGTATTTTCATGCACTTTGACAATTTGGAAAAGGTGTGTTAAATTCGGATTTTATTCTAAAAATTTATCAAATTGAATGTACATGTATAAGTTTCAGTAAAATCTATTTCAAATAAAAAAAAACATGGTATTTTGATTATTTTTTATTATGTAGTTCATGTCTATGGGCGTATTTTTACATATACAAACTAAATCAAGACCAAACAGGCACCAGATTAGGAAAATATGAAACTCTGAATCAACAACATTGTTGTCATGGGTAATGATATTATTTAAAAAAAAATTGTTTTTTAAAAAATAGTAAGAAACATAGTTTTTATATTAAACTTTTTCTTATATTTTACCAGATGAAAGTCCATACAAAGGCAGTCCAAAATATTAAATAAAATTGATAGGTAAGTGTTGAACATTTTAGTTATTTAAGAAAAAGTAGATATATGGTGCCTGTTTTGTTTTAAATTAGTTTTTCTATGAGGAAATACTACCATAGACATGAATTTAATAGTACAAAACCAAATTACAATGTTTGTTTTTATTTGAGATACATTTTGTTGTAGCTGGTTCTTTGAAAAGGACAAAATAAAAAAAAAATTAAAATCCTAATCTGACATACCTCGAAAAATGGCCAAAAACTGTAAAAAAAAATAATAATTAAACGGCGTCTCCACACGTTGTCTTATTATATTGTATTCTAGTTGTGTCATGTATGTTTCGGCGAACATATGAGTCACATAGCTGATTTTTGACACCCCATTGGTCATTAGGTTACATATTGAAACTTTCGTTTGAGTCTCCCTGAGAGGACACTTTTTATGCACTGAGAAATTTACGTTGGGCGAATGGTAAAAACCATGGACCGGTTTCATAAAACTTCGTACGACAAAAATGGTCGTAAGTCAAAACTTTAACTTACATTTAATTTCTGATTTTAAAGACGCTTCCAAACAGATGCCAAAAGACAGGATCTGATGAAGACAAAAATAATAATTGATAGTTTGAAAATCTTACTTACGACAACTTTTGTCGTACTACGTGTCATAAAATGAGCCACTGACCCTGGACCTTCCGACCCCGAGTCACACATTCCACCATATGATCAACGTGCTCCAAATATCTGAGCACAATGTGCTGAAGGTGAGCTAAGTACTGTGAACGGTCAACGTCCGCCCTACGTCGGCGTCGGTGTCGTCTGTTCAAACAACTTTTTCTCCTAAACCAATGACCATATTTTAACCAAACTAAGTAAGATACATACTGTAGTTGTGAGCTTCAAAAATGATTAAAAAAGTTGATGGGTCATCAGTTATCATGCACATTATCTAAACAATTCTTCTGTTAAAAAAACTGGTCCGATTTCAATTTGGTTTTCACCAAAATGTTTCTAAATTAATATTCTTTAAAAATTGTTTAAAGAACTTTGATCTGTCAAAATACGCTAGAGGGCGTGGTAATTTTCCGTGTTTACATTATATTGACAACCAGAGTAAAAACTTTGAAAATTTTCTCGTCAATGACAACAAATACTAGGACAACCACATTTTTTATGTAGCATCATGTTGTGAACCTTTACCAAGATTGTTCAAATAATGATCCCTCGTTAAAAATGGCCAAGCCCCGGGGCTTATCAGTTTCCATAGGAAATCTTTTAGAACTCCTCTTCTCTGGAACTGTAGGCCTAGACCTTTGATATTTGATATGTAGGTTTGCCTTTTTGTCCTCTGCCAAGTTTTTAAAATCATCATCCCTGGGTCAAAAATGGCCCAGCCATTCTATGGAAAGAATTACGTCAATGTTGTGTTTAACGCTCACGTATACTTAAATGCTCGAGCATATATCGGTACGGGCGACCAGTTTATGAGATATCCTGTCGCGATCGACACAAATGGACTTACGAGGAGCAAACATGGTTATTGAAGAATAACACAGGATACCCGTCGCAGGCAACTCGAGCTTGAGTCTTAATTTTCTCCGCATATGCTAAGAAGTAACTAACGCACGTAGGGGACGAAATATTATAATATATCAGTTTTTACAAAAATATATTTGACTCTTTATTGATATCGTAGAGTATATTATAACGATCTGGTACTTGACAATGTAAAGAAAAGCGCGCGAATGATATTAATTCCCTGAGTACATTTGGCGGAACAATGAAGTGCGCAAAACTAAGTGACTTTGCCTGTTCCATAGAACTTTGTACGACAAATGTTGTCATAAGTCAGATTATAAAAGTCTAAAGTATTATTTATTTCTCTATCTAATCCTGTCTTGTGACTTCTCTTTGAAATTGTCTTGAAAAGACGATTCCAAAAAGATAATACAAGACATGATAAGATAGAGAAATCAGAACGTATATGCATTTTACACTTTTGACTTACGACCGTTTTTGTCTTACGATGTTTTATGAAACGGGTCTCTAATGCATCCGTTCTAACTTAAATCGATTTTTATCTGAATTCATTAAATCATTCAATAAGATACCTTTTAACATGCAAACGTGTTTCAAATATATATTTTTGTATGTCAATTATTATAATTCGAAACCTATCTATTAAATTCCTGCAATCGAAATGTGCGGCATTTAAAATACACTATTAGTTATATAGTTCTCCCAGGATACATACATATCTATTCCTGGCTGAGGAAAATCATGTTGCCCGGGCCTTCAGGGGAGGGTAACATGATTTTTACCAGCCGGGCATAAATCCTCATGTACCCTGGGAAGCAACTTTGGAAGAGGTAAAATGCGGACCAAATATATCTAAGTCCGTACTTGAAAAGGGTTTGTTTTGAGTCTGACATCGTTCTCAAGCATTTGAACTCAAATCTGCCCAATCAAGTGCTTGAGAACAATCAGACTTAACTCAAACGCTTTATAAGCACGGTCGCTGAATGCACTTTTATTCACCTTTGAAACTTCAAATGGTCAATTTTAGTTTCAAGCTTAATCTAGTCTTTTTTACACAATTTTGCAAAATTACTAACAGCGCAGTTCCAGATCGGAGCGCTTCCATCAGGATCGCACAACGCGGCTCCTGATCAGAGTCTACACTGTTTGCCTATGTCCCATATATGGGATCGTTGACACAAATGGATTATTAACTAATGGTTAACACAAATAACAAAACAATAAACAAGAATTGCTTGTGCAATCACCTTCAGTTTGGAAATCTTCACCAGGAACGTTGATCGAGTGCAAACATTCGGATTTGTGATCTCTCCGTAGCCCCAAGCAAAGTCTGCTCCAATCGCTGTACACAACTGTTGAGCAACTAGGATGTTTAAAACACAGCCACAGGCACCCTACGAGTGTGTCGATTCCGCCTAAAAATCCCATTTCTTTCTGCAACTGTATCATGCATATGCGGTAGTCAGGATGGCTGGTCTTCATATACATTTGCGTGATATTGTAGCAAAATCCTATGAAGTAACAACTAAACAGTATACCTAGAATTGCTCTTGCCATTATTTCACAATATAGTATCGAATTACAATGACTTGTTTGCAAAACTGGATGCCTTCGAGGTGTTATTCGGTCTTTATGAGTTGAACTCGTTAAGGCCAAACAGTTTCATTCGCTGAGGATAAATTATTTATAGTTACCCAATCTCTGTTTGTCTATTCGTACTAGTTTTAAAATATCTTATTATTCCTGTGGCCGTCATATTTATCGTGATATGAATACCCTTAAACGCAACAGTGTTGCCTGCTTCAAAAGCGTCTGTACAGTGCCCCCTCTCTACAACGACACCCAAATGGGAGATACAGATTGATTGTGTGTGTTGTTCGGAGGGACTTGTATTAGGGAGGGAAATTAAGACTTGGTTTACATTTGCAAACAGCTTGAAGCCAGATCAGACGCCGCGTTACGCGGCGCCTGATCTGGATTCAAGCTGTTTGCCACTCGTCATTATACTTATTCTATCAAAATATCCACTTATATGTAACTTTAAGCAATTACAGCAGACGACAATTTAAGCAGCCGATATTGCAGCAGTGCAAGCATTAGACATAATTGACCTGTTTAGGGTCTACGGCAAGGGTCTTTGTAAGGAGGGAGTCGTTGTTGGGAGGGCAGTTGTAGGGAGGGAACACTGTAATATCATTTCAAAGTTAGATTTAAGGCCGTGCCAACATAAATGGCGACTCTAATAGTAACACAGAGATTTTGAAACAGGTGGCCACCTTCATTCACACTTTCACTCTCAATGACGTAATAAAGCGCACTTGCAAACAGTTTTGATCCTGATTCGACGCTGCTTAACACGATCAAAAGCAGACGATATATTTGCGATCAGACAATTTTATAACAGTGAATGTGTTAGACTACAGTACTCTCTCTGTCTCTACAATGAAGCCCAATGGGAGACACCGATTGTGTGTGTTGTTCGAAGGGAGTCGTTTAAGGGAGGGAAAATTAAGAATTTTTAATGTTCTCATATTTGCAAAAAGCTTGAATCCAGATCAAACGCCGCGTCACGCGGTGTATGATCAGGATTCAAGCTGTTTGTCACTCGTCATTTTATTTATTCAATCAAAAGTCAAATTATGGGTAACTTTGAGACAACCAGAAGACGACAATTGTAAGCAGTCGATATTGCAGCCACGAAAAGAATGGACATGCATTTCTTGTCTAGGGAGCAGCGGCAAGGGTCATTGTAAGGAGGGAGTTGTTGTTTGGAGGGTCATTGTAGGGAGGGAACACTGTAGTTATGACGTCATAATGGCAGGGGAAAGAGTTAACCTATTCGACGACAAAATAATCACGTGTCAAAATTTGTCGTTTGTGATATTATGCAAAAATTCAAATTTTGACACGTTTGATTGTAGAAATATCGATAGGAGTGTCATAAAAACTGGGGCCCTCGTTTCGAAACGTCGTACGACAAATATTGTCGTAAGTCACATTCCATAATCCTGAATTAATATTTATTGTTCCATCTTATCCTGTCCCGTGATATCTCTTTGGAATCGTCTTTTCAAGACGATTCCAAAGAGATGTGACAAGACAGGATTAGATACAGAAATAAGAAATTTGAGGTTTTGACCTAAGTTTTGAAGTAAGAAATTAGAAGTTTTGACTAAAGTTTTGACTAACGACTGTTTTTGTCGTACGATGTTTCCTAACCCTTTGCCTGCTGGTCGCGGCTTTATTGACTTTTGCAAACAGTTTAGATCCAGATCAGACGCCGCGTAACGCGGCGTCTGATCTGGATCTAAACTGTTTGCAACTCTTCTTTAGGTTACTTTACTTACAAAATGTATAAATATATATTTAACAAACTTTGCAGACGACAATTTCGAAGCAGACGACATCGCCGCAGGATAAGGGTTAAGACTGGTCCCCCTGGATACTGTTTGAAATGTCGACCATTCTAAAATATTATTCCATTGAACACTTTGTTGTCAGGTCTTGTCAGGTCTGAAATGTTGGTTTTTTTACGTTTTCTTTCCTCTTTTAACGCCCAATTTACCTTGGTCGCCATACTACTGTCGTCTGCTTCACTATTGTTGTCTGTCATGTCGTTTCAAGTAGGATAAAAGGTAGTATGTCTGCAGAAATATCTATAGGAGTGTCAAACAATTTTGATCCTGACCAGATACTGCGTCTAATAATGATATAAAACTGCCTGCAATGTCGATTATAGGAAATCTTGACATGCAAGTTGTAAGTTGTTAATAAATAAATTTTATTGTTATGTGTCATGCATAACAACATGCTCCATCTCTACAACAACACCCTATGTGGAAAAAAATATTATGTGTATTGTTCGAAGGGTGTTGTTAAAGGGAGGGGAAATCAATACTCTGAGTGTGCTACGCTTGCCTTTGCTTACATTTGCAAACAGTTTGAGCCAAGTTCAGACGCCGCGTTATGCGGCGTCTGATCTGGGCTCAAACTGTTTGTCACTTTTTTATTTTTCCTTCGTCAAAATGTCAAATTCGTAATTTTGAAAGAAAAAAAAGCAAACAATAATTTCAAGCAGACGAAATGAAACCGTTAGGAATTAATGTACTGTTTGGGGAACAGCGACAAACAAGGTTGTCATGAGGGAATTTTTGTTCAGAAGTCCTTTGTAGAGAGGGATCACTGTATTGTTGATATGTTTGCGGTAAGTGACATGTAGGTGCGTTTGCTGTTTACGTATTTTACATGTAGCCCTTTCAACGTCGTAGGCGATAAAAGTCGAATTTGCAAACATTTTAAATCCTGATCAGACGCCGCGTGACGCGGCATCTGATCAGGATGCACACTGTTTGACACTCGTGTTGCAATTTCGACAGTCACATAGTCTTAACTCTAAGTTTGAAACGATAAAGCAGACAATTATCCTAGAGCAGACGACACTATGGCGTTGAAGGGTAAAAGTTTCCATGATAAATTTGACGATTATACGGTTAAATTTTTCCCATAAAATTAGATCTACCACATTATTCAATTGTCGTCTGAAAAGAAATATTACAGGCTCTTATAAACCATATCCTTAATCCTTATCATGCTGAATTGACATCTGCTTCAAATATATCGTCCGCGTAAAAAGTCAAAAACAGTTTGGATCGAGATCACATTCCCCGTAAAATACCCGTAAGATCTTGATCAAAACTAATTGAAAAGGTTAGCCAAATAATGTGGACTCCCTGGCGTATTGACATACAGTCAATAAAACAGTAAACATTGTAATTCAATAAAGACGCTTTCTCCTGTTTTTTCAGCATCAAGCTTCCACTATTTTTCTGTTTAAAAAGCGACGGCATAACAAAAGTTTGACTGTACAGTAAAAACCCTCTATTACGGACACTTAATTATGTTAATCATCGGGAGCCCGTTTTACTAAACTACTTACGCAAAATATTTGCGTAAGTCAAAATTTTAAATTTTAATTCAAATTTTTTATTATCACTTGCTACAAACAGCAAATAGCCAGATCAGAGGACGCGCTTTTAGCGCGTCCTCTGATCTGGCTATTTGCTGTTTGCAAACGTTTATGATCGAAAAATAAGAGTAAAACGATTTTGACTTACGCAAACATTTTGCGTAAGTAGTTTAGTAAAACGGGCCCCAGGTGTTTACGACAGGTGATTGCTTAAATCAAGGTGACAGTAAAACAGAAATATCCCATAGGATATTTCTGTTTTACTGTCACCTTGCTTTAATCAGCCACCTGTCTTTAATACAATCAATTAGTCGTCTTTTAGTGGTCGTAATAGAGAGGTTTTACTGTATATGGTCAACCATTTCGCAACCTGGGAACGGTCAAACACAAACCCGGATACAGGGATGATATAAATTCCCTGTTGATCGGTTGTTAAAGTTAATATTCGTGATTTGTCTTTCAATTTCTAAAGTTTGGACAAAATGCAGTCAATAACGATGGTTTTCAGTTGTGTGCTGATGGTGGTGCTGATGGCTGGAGTAACAGAAGGCATATTTAAGTGTAGTAAGTGAATGTAAATTCAGGGTTCCAGATAAGAGGGAGTAAACTGCAGAAATCCAACATTTTCTCAGTTATTTTAGCATTAAATCGAATTGTGTTACTACTCATTAGAATCGTCTCGAAGAGACGATTCTAATGAGTGGTGACACCATAGGGTTTAAAGCAGAAATAAAGATTCTAGTTTTTGAAATACCCACCTTATCTGGAGCCCTGGTAATAAAGAGTGATATATATATATATATAAGTTTGGGTTGTTTGTTTGCTAACGTCCGTTACTGCCATCTATGGGCTAATTGGTCGCCCCAGAAGGAGGGGATTGGATACAGAAAATCCGGGTGCGATCTGAAGGACTTTAGGGAATTGTCTAAACGTATAAATATTGAAATATCGTCTGCTTAAATTGTCGTATTTTGTCTTTTCTCAAAGTTAGGTATTGATTGTTTTGACAGAAAAAAACATAAAGACGAGTGACAAACAGTTTGAATCCAGATCAGACGCCGCGTTAAGAGGCGTCTGATCTGGATTCATACTGATTGCAAATGTAGGTCAAGTCCTGCTCAGCAATATATAGGTATTAATTTTCCCTCTCTATAACAACTCTCTATGAACGACACATTCAATATATGTCTCCCTTTGGGTGTTGTTGTAGATAATTGGCATTATTATGACAGTGATTGTTTTATACGTCACACTATTATATGACGTCATAATCACAATTATCACATAACTTGCGGTCTGGGAGTGATATGAAGCCATTATATAAATATCGTAATCCACTAGTGGAATATCGTTTTTATGGGCTACGGTCCAGCCTGTTTGTCGACAAGCGCTGCATGTAGCAGGACACCAAATGACGTCATTTGCTATGACGGTAACGTAAACAACGTTACGTTTTTGCGAAAAATCTATATAGCAGTGGGTCTACAAATTACGGCTTCAATTAGTTCAATCGGTGCTTAAAAATGTTATGTGATAAAGAGAATTTCTTATTCGTGCTCATTATTTATCATTTTTAATAATCTCGTTGACTAAAATGAATATGACGCTCGTCAAGGCTCGCGTCATATTATTATAGTCTACTCGTTTATTAAAAATGATAAATAATGAGCACTCATACAATATCCTCTATTTAAACGACTAAGTATTTGCCTTTCAGGATGCGGACTAGGCTGTTTAGACACAGAGTGTTATTGTTCAATAGGATGTACCAACTGTAGACCTGACTGGTGTACAACATTCTCGTATGTATTGCAGTTCAATTGATACGTTATGTATAACTATTGTATATGAATCATTTCTTTAAAAACCCATATGTGCCCATGATAGAATATATGGGACATACATGTAGGCAAACATTGTAGACTCTGATCAGACGCCGCATCATGCAGTGTCTGATCAGATTCAACACTGTTTGCTTATATAAATTTAATATAAATCAAATCGAAAATGAAAAATTAGACCAGACATCCTTTAGATAAAAGTTGACTTATCCAATTTATAAGCATGGAAGAGTCTACTTGGCGCAAATGGGTTAATTAATACAATTGCCAAATTCATATCAGTCTGAAAGTTCTATTGTCCTAAAATTAAACAATAAAGTACGGTATACCCTGATCTGCCATGGTTGCTTTTGGTATATGATTTGCATGTAAATGGACAAACAATGAGGTTTAGCGGTATATATAATTATATAGATATAGAGAATTTTATATGGCTGCCCATTCCTTACCATTTTGTATTTAACGAGTTGACTAAAGATATGAACGGAGCCTTGGCGAACGACATCTTTATTTAGTCAAATAATTTGAAATGACAATATCGTATCGCATTGCTATCAGTGTTGTTTAAATAGGAAATAATAACGTTTTCTCCCATTTTCTCCAATATGGAATATTTATTTGCCTCACTGGGAATTCCTCTATCTTCTCTATTTCGTGTCAGAAAGAATCACATGAACTACGAGTAGTTATTTCTGTTCGTCTCTTTA
Source organism: Gari tellinella (assembly GCA_922989275.2). Lineage (NCBI taxonomy): Eukaryota > Metazoa > Mollusca > Bivalvia > Cardiida > Psammobiidae > Gari > Gari tellinella. The sequence goes on from OV277872.1 coordinate 51,065,488, forward strand.
CGATGTCGTTGTTCCTGGTCCTTCTGTGAACAGTTTGGCCCTCGGCGGGAGACACTCGTATCCGAAGGGATTCTTATGTCTTTCAAATGCTCCTGTTTCAGACGCCGAGGCCAATCCGTGTGCACTCCAACATGTGGGCGTGGCAAAGTATGCAAAGCAGTTTTGAACAAGAGGTTTTGCACAGCTGCCAGAGGTTAACCCATTCGCTGCCTTACCCCGAGTTCAATAGTCATTAGCAAACAGTTTAGATCCTGATCAGACGCCGCGTAACGCGGCGTCTGACCAGGTTCAAAACTGTTTGACACTCATTTCAATATTTCTAAAGTCAAAATACCTAAAGTTCAAATTTGAAAAAATAAATGCAGACGACAATTGTTTAAAATTGATGACGTCATGGAAGTGAAGGGGTTAAAAGATGCAAGCCATATCGCCGTTAGCCCATATGAGCCTAGTGTCTACTAAAGTGGACATTTTCAAACAGTGAAAAGAACCATTCCAGCAAGTTTACAGGGAGAGTTCAATGCCAAGTCCAGGTGTAAATGGGATATTTAATGCATTCCGTTATGTTGCATATTGTTATACAGGTGAATATATGTTTTGTGATATTCAAATGAACAATTTTGATGTATTGAAATGTACAATTTCTATGATACTTTATCTGTAATAGTCTCTCACAATTCTTATAAAGAATGGATAAGTAAATCATGTTTACCGAGTACATGTACATGTATATGATATGTGTTATTTATTTATGTATGTACATAGATGAGACTTAAATACAGATAAATAATAATATATATATATGAGCCATGCCATGACATAACCTGTCTTATTACATTGTATTTACACTGTTTGAAATACAATAAATCAGGTCTTCACATGGAACGACTCATATATATTTTTTAAAATTATATTGAAAAAAATGGAACGCAATTTTGACTGTATTTTGCGAAGCCATACAGCAATGTGTAACCAAATACATGTACAGCTTCAAACGATACTTTGTGGAGAATACGTTATTCTTATTAACTTAACCCATTACCTCATAGCCTGTTTCTAGTTTTGAAGACGGGTGACCACTTAAAGCAGGTTGAAAGTAAAGCAGAATGTGCCTTAAGGCACATTCTGCTTAACTTTCAGCCTGCTTTAAGCTAAAATCTGCTAGGTAATATAAAATATATGTAATGGTAATTATTCATTAGGGTATAAACTGGAACTATTTTCTACAGCGGAGGAATAAATTAAATACGCTAAAAGTCGCTTCTATGGGGGAAAGGGATAATAAAACGCGTTAATGCTATCCCCATTATATTCATTACGAACAGATTTAAGCCTGATAAGACGCAGGGTAATCCAGCGTCTGACCAGGCTCCAAACTGTTTGCTACTAAGATTACAGCTTAAAGTACCATTTTCAGGAAAATTGGTAATTTGTAAACTTAGTGCATTGCTTTTGCGTTTCGTTTAAAGGGGAAATAATATCATGTTCTCAACTGTTTTAGAATTTGTGATGTTAAAATGACATCGACTATTGAATATTTATAACAATTATATAATACAGATGAATAAAAACGGGCAGTATATCTACACTTGTGTTTCCCAATTCATATCTTAGCAAATGTGTATGTGTGGGTGTGTGTGAGTGTGTGTGGGTGGGGGTGGGGGTACATGGTATCATCCGAATAAGCCAGGGCTCCTAAATCGGAAAGTCTCTCTTAACTAATTCAGCTCTTACCAAAAGTGTACATGTGAAGAGTGCATTTGTCTAATGCAAACAGTGAAGCCCCTTATTGTATTTTTGCAATATATTATAAATAAACAAACCTAAATAGTCCAAAATGGATCAGCCTTTGTTATAAACTGGTTTTGTCCATTGGAAATATCTGGGGATAATGAGCTAACCATGTACATTTTTCGGTCTACTGGCATACTAAGCGTGTGCTATAGCTCCAAACTATATGCCTATCAGCTTAACCCTTTCCTCCCTGAAATCGCAAATGGACAATTCTTGTTTTCAATTTAGTCTAGACCATTTTTGACTATTTAGGGTTGATTTTTACAATATATGTCAAAATGACAAACAGTGTAGACCCTGAACAGAGGGCTCCTTCAGGAGCCCTCTGATCAGGGTCAACACTGTTTGCACAGGACAAGTATACTATTCACATGTACATTGTTTGAAAAGGACGCCTTTATGCGGGACTAGGGCTCAAAGGGTTAAACTGAACCTTCCATATTTTCAAGAAACTCTTATTTTCTCTATTCATCGGGAAATAACAACGTCTTCTCAACTGTACCAATAACGTGTTGAAATTGGAACTATTTTCTCCAGTGGAGGAAACAATAAAAGGCGTATAAAAGTGGTTACTTATAGGGTAATGGGTTCATTCAACTGCTTTACAGTTTTGACATTAAATGTCAGCATATTCATGCCCAATTCCAATGTTTGAAGTTTTGGCAAGAGATTGTCACTAGGGCCAAACATTTGAAATCCTGACCAAATCCTGATCAGATCTTAACTGTTGGCAAAACAGTGGCAAAAGTTGCTCAAAGCGGTTAAAGGGTTATAACAGACAGTTCATGCTAATGCATAAATTACCAAATTCAGACCTTAGCACCGCTTGCTTGTTCAATTCAAACAGAGTGCAGTGGAGAATCTGTTATTCTTTCCCGTTTAAACGCAAACGTACGCAAACGCAAAGCACTAAAGCGTAGAAAAGTACAAATTTTGGACAATTCTAATAATTTCTGTTTATCTTGGTGGCAAACAGTTTGGAGCCTGATCAGACGCCGGGTTACCCGGCGTCTGATCAGGCTCAAAACTGTTTGCACAGCAACTAATAGTTTTAGCCTAAACGCGTTTATTGGGAAAGAATAACGTTTTCTCCACTGTACATGTAAAGAGAGCACACGCCCTATGCAAACAGGACTCTCTCGCAAGGACGAATGCATTATTTACTCCCTTTTAAAACGCAAACAAAACGCATCGAGACACATTATACAAAATGATATTTTTAGTAGTTTTGACAATTCTTTTTAATCACTGTGTGAAACAGTTTGGAACCTGATAAGACACCGAGGAAACCGGCGTCTGATCTGACGCCAATCTGTTTGTAATTTTAATTTTTTTTTCGCATAAGTGCGTTTATTCGGAAAGAATAACGTTTTTGCCATCAAGTCTGTCATTCATGAGTGTTATCTCATCTTTTATTTCTGTTGGTTATCTATCTTAAACATGGTTTTATTGTGTTGTTTATTCGTTTTGTAATAGTAATCCTACGTTATGTATTTTGTAACTTCTTGTCTCAAGGATAATCAAAGACATTTTCACAGTTTCAAAGACATTTATCATACCTTAGACTTATCCAACATATTCGTTTTTCATATTTTTATAAGCTGAAAAACACAATATAATTACCTCCTTTGGATAAAATGCAACCAGTAACTCTCGTTTTTATCTAGTATAGAAGCGTGTAAATGAGCCAATACAGTATAGTTGTCGTTTAAACATAAGTTATTCCAATTATATACAGTCGGTCTGGTATTAAGCGGAAAATAGGATAGAAATCAGTAAATAAATACTTTAGAAGCTATCTGCATTCTTTCTGACATGCATTGGTCAATCAAGCTGTTTTTGTTGCTGTCGCTTCATATTAGATTGACTGTTTACGTCTGTACAATCAACTAACTATTAATACTTATTCGAAAAATTGTCAACTAACCAAAACACTTGTGCTCTTATATTTATATTTTCTTAAAATTGATTTTGCACTTGTTCTATATGGTTGTACAAATATATGGCAATAGCTATGTTTAAACTTGCCTCTGTCAATTCGTAACTCCGCAACACTTAAACACAGACCCGGATATAGCAATGGTATAAATTCCCCGTTGTTTGATCGGTATTAACATTAATTTTTGGGACTTCTTTTAAGTTGTATGTATATTTTGGAAAAAATGCAGCCCAGAACGGTGTTTTTCAGTTGTGTGCTAGTGGTCGTACTACTAACTGGTATAACAGAAGGCATATTTAAGTGTAGTAAGTTTTGTGTTCATGGAAAATACGCTGTTCTTTCAAATTAACGCGTTTACGCAAAACATATTATTTCCAGTGCAAACAGTTTGAAGCCAGATCAGACGCCGGGTAACCCGGCATCTGATTAGGCTCCAAACTGTTAGCCGATCAGGTTAAAATATATAGATATTTCAAAAAGTAAGTTCCTACATTTTATTGCATTGCGTTCCCTTTTTGTTTGCGCTTTAACAGGAAATAATAACGTATTCTCCTCTGTATTATCTAATCCTGCCGGACATTTGGTTCTCAGAGATTTCCAGATAAGAGAGTCTAAAATAATTCACTGAACATATGGAATAATAATATTTATTATATACCGACCGATGATTTATAGAGATTTCTCAGTTAGATAAATTTGATATCGTCACAGTTGATATCATCACTACATGTAGTGATGATATCACTTTTGGTGACGTCACGTCAAAATTAGTTTAATGACGTCGCGGTAATCAATTTTGTGTTTTTTTTTCTGTAAAAACGTCATTAAAATATATATAAATAGAATAATTCCTTTGAATAGATATGAAAAATAATTATATCATTCGAATGGGTTGTTATCCTGCGGACTCGTTTTTTAACCAGATAACAAACCATTCTCGTGATATATTTTTCATATCAATCCAAAGAAATTGATTATCCTCTATATAGTAACTTTGCATATTCAAAACAGACGCTGCATATTGCGGCCTCTGGTCTGATTCTGCTCTGTTCACTGACGAGACTTTCTACCAAATATAAAATAAAAGGTTAAACTGAACTGAAATCTAAAATATTTTCAAAGGCCAGTCGTTTTAGAAAGGCTTTTGGTTAATGCAAGGTAATAGTACTGTATAAAGCTTCTTTGGGAGCTTTCTGCACTCTGACTATTGCCCAGCATTAAGATTCAGTTGTCATTAGAACTCTGTATACCATTTCAATGTAGGATGGGTAACTATGTAGGATATGTTTTGTGCCGAAAATGTATACCGGTATCTACATGTAATTAAATCTTCCGCTTAACCGCTATTTTGGTTTAGACTGTCAGTCTTATATTTCTTTTTAGCTCTAAAAAGCGTCCGTATCAAAATTGCAGTCAGGGATATAACTCGAATCCTATTGTAAATATCACTATTATTCCTTTTAATATTTTTACTCATTTTGAAATTGTTTTTATAAACTAATAACACTAATTCTTAAAATTTTGATAACTAAAATGAAAGAATGTCTCTTATTTAGGATTTATGTCTATATAAATCAATTACATAGGAGGTGTTTTACTTTATTGTAAATGTAGTTACAATGTACTTGTCTTTTCTCAATTGACTGTATATAATTTCATGTGAAGGGCTTTTGAACGCACATCTCCTGTGTGAAAAGGTCGCGATATAAATCTGGTATAATAATAATAATAACAATAAAAATAATCATGATTTTAAATATAGGATATAACATGAGTGTTCATAATTTATTGGATTTATTAAACGATTCTTTTAGACAACGATAAAAACGAGGCTTGGCCGAGTTTGTATCGTTTTCTAAAACGACGAGTTTGATAAATCCAACAAATTATGAATACGAATGTTATTTTCTTTTTATAACATAACCTAGAGAATTTGCTTCCATGCTTTGTTTTCTGCAATTATCTATCACAGCCTTTGAAGTCAAGTGAATGCTAAATGAACATACAGGAAAATTGTTGTTCCAACTTAACACCGTTCACTAGCATAATGTTTCTGTTATTATATGTATTAATAAACGATTTCATATACGATATCTAATATCGATTAACTAAACAGAAAATCGATAAATTGAATCTACATTTCGTTGGATATGGAACACATTGAACGCGTTTTAATGACGTCATTAGTACACGACGTCGTGGCATACCTCATTTGCATAGTTATATAACTAGTTATATATGACAAATAAACAACGAGTGCTATTCAACGCTTGAGCCGTCTGTTATGTTATAATACTAATTATAATAATAATGTTAATAATAATAATGGTATTATTAATAATAATTATAATAATAATAATGATGATAATGATAATGAGTAATAGTAATTATATATAAAAAGTGACTAAATACATGGAAATTGAAAATTAGAAAGAAAGTAGCTCCTCTTAACACAGTTATGGCTATGTACAATTAAATATTTCTCACTCTAGGACATGGTATCTTAAAGTACGTTGAAATTAAAGCAGAATGTACCTTCTGTTTTACTTTCAACCAACTTTAAGTGACCACATGTCTTCTAAACTACGCACATGCTATAGCTAAAGACGTTAGTGTTTGCCTTTCAGGTTGTGGAGCAGGCTGTCTGGATAGTGAGTGTAATTGTTCGGTAGGATGTACCAATTGTAGGCCAGACTGGTGTACAACATTCTCGTATGTATTGTATTTCCCATACTAATTAAGTTAACAGTGCTCTCTCCCTATACCTTCCATCCGAACAACGATTCCCTCATTGCAACAACGCTGGCTACAGTTACGAAAAATATACAATTATTTCTAAACCTTTTAATACTTAATTGTCTTCACTGCTGTATAAATTTGCGTCAACACAAATCAGCAATTTCTCTGCTGCAATATCGTCTGCTTGAACAGTGTTGTACAGTCTTTTCCTCAAAGTTAGATATTAGACATTTTACCGGAAAAACAACAGCAACACAATGAAGAATGGCAAGCAGTTTGAATCCAGATCAGACGCCGCTTTGCGCGGCGTCTGATCTAGATTCAAGGTGTTTGCAAATGTAAGCCAGGTCTTGTTTAGAACTGTAATGGTATTTAGTGTCCCTCTCAATAACAGCTACCTCCGAACAACACATGCAGTCTTTGTCTCCCATTTTGTGGAGAGGAAGCATTGTACTACATTTCTCATAATAGTTAATACAATTGATACAGTATATCCTTCTTGACTCATTCATACCTTAAACTTCAAATGAATAATTCTAGCTTCAACTCTAGTCTTATTATTTAATTTTAAAAGGTTGTACTTAGAATGTATTGCACATTCACAAACAGTGTAAACCCTGATGGGTGTGAGAAAACTGGTAATATAGACATTTTTAAACAGTTTGGCTTCAGATCAAGGTATTTTGATAAATATTTTCATCGAAACTCTGATGAACTTTCATAGATGTTGTTTTTAGTATCTTATCCAAATAATATAGGCAAAGTACATTCATTTTATAGCTCAAACCCATGAATATGGCATACAAGTTCATACAGGTTACATCGTGGAATTACAAATCTGTTGATTTGATTCGGTTACATTCTTTATATTCTAACAATATCTTTTCATATTGTAAACATTTGTTTTTATTTTATATAATTATGTTTAAGTTTAGAATCTTGAATATTTAATCCTGATTGGAGGGATCCTAGATGTAGTGTCTCTCTGATTTGCGTCGACATTGACTGTTAGCATAGGACAAGTGTACTCACTACATGTACAATGTTTGGTAAGGATGAGCACACTCGTCGTTTGAGCACAAAGAGTAAATATGATGCGTTACCCGGCGTCTGATTTGAATTCAAGCTGTTTATCACTCGTGATCATGTTTATTTTCTGTCAAAATATCCAATATGTAAATTTGATAAAACAGAAGACGACAATTTTAAGCAGACGATATTGCATTCATGATTTTTGACATATTTGTCTTATTTGGAGAACAATTAGTTTTGAATAGCGAGTTGACTAGTATCATTTGCCGCAAGATTTGGCGAGCGTCACATTTATTTTATTCAATTAGGTTATTATAAATAGCAATATCACATTGCTTTCAGTGTAGTTCAAATATGAAATGATAAGGTATTTCACTTTCTGTTTATTTCAGAAGCCGAGTTCGCTCCTCGTTTTCCTACTGCACTCCAACATGTGGGCCTGGGAAAGTATGCAAATCAGTTTTAAACTTTCGATTTTGCACAGTTGAAAGGGATTAAAAGACATGGGCTACATTGTCGTTAACTGGAACAGATATTAATCAAATGAGCAATGTTGATTTATTGAAATGTACAATTGCTATGATACATTATCTGTGATATTCTCTTATAATTCTTAGAAAGAATAGATATGTACACCATATTTACTGATACATTTCGATATTTGTCATTATATTGTTCACTCATTCTCAATAAGAAGGTGCACTTAACAAATTATGTTGTCCTTGTATTGTACAATGGTCTGAATCCTCTACAAAATCAAACTTACAATATCTTCTAATGCAGACATAAAGTATTGTTCCTGGCACATACTTTTGACTTTATATTTCTTCATATTTCTTGTCAAATTGCAGACTGAATATACAATTCTGTAAGGTTTGTTACTGTCCCCGATAAGGTATCTCATTTTGTAGTGTTATTTTCTCAAATAATCTATTAATTTTAGATTATTTTACATGCAAGTCGTATTGCATATGGTCCTAGCTACCAGAAACTGAAGATGACATCATCTTAAAGTTTCTTTGTTGAAGGCAGAGCCTTGTTAGTTAATTGTCTCTTAAATCTTAATTAATCAAAAATTCATTTACCTCATTCATTACAAAGTAAAAATATGTATCTCCTTTTACGATTAAGCTAAAAAAAATTACGTTATACTTTCATGTAGCACTCATTTTGTTATAAAATAGCATCTATAGTTAGTATATAAGGACATTGCCTGCATTAATCGATCATGAAATTAGTTTCTCTCAACGTTTGGTTTAAGGCTGTAAGGTTTGTTACCCCTTTTAACACAAACGTGTTAACTATATTGAGTGGTGATTACACCATTTTAAAGAATACAGATAAAGGATATAATTGATATAGAAATATATTACTGAAAGCGTCAGAACAACTATAAAGTAGACTTTGAACTGTGTTCGTAAGGTTCATTCTGTAAGGTTAGTTACCAGGAAATAAATAAAGCTGGCAGTTTTAATCAATATTGTACAGACACGTTTGCTTACGTCATATTTATTAACAAATGACGTTAATGGTTGGAATACATGTCAAAGAAGCCAATTATAGTGAGTATTTGTGCGGAGAGAAGTGTACACATGTCTTGTTTTGGTAACATTCTGACTAGCAAACAAAGAAAGGATTTTTCACAATACTTTTTATATTTTATATGACCTTTTGTATAGCAAGTATCTTGTTAAAATAATGTTTTTGCTAGCAAAGTACAATTCAAACTTAATACAGAGAAAATACTATGGTAAAATTATGTTTAAAGACATGTAAGGTTCGTAGTTTTGGTAACTAACCTTACAGGTCTTTAGCAATGTCAGTGAATATCAATTGCTTTGTAGATTTCACGTATTGAACTGATTATCTTATTCTAGAAGGAGTTGTTGTGACTCAAATGTCTCACAGTGACTGGACAACGTTGGTTTAAATTGATTTTATTTGTTTGCAAATATCACAAGATAAAATTTGAGTGTCTATCAAAAGTGAAGTTTTATCATGTATATGCCCTATTAATTATTTGTAAATTTAGAAAGATATTCGTGTAAAATGATTTTATATTACTGCAGGCATTGATTTTTATCCTGGTAGTATATAAGTCAAGTGACTGTCTGTTTTGCTAATAGTAAGGTTAGTTACCCATAGTAACGAACCTTTCTTAATAGTAATGGTACGTCTGGCGAAGTCAACAAAAGAAAATGGGTATAATATAGAGAAAGAATGTAAAGTGACCCCAGAGGGTATCAATTATACATAAAAAAGGCAAGAGCACGGAAGAGCAAAGAAGAGAAATAATTAAAATACCAGCGGACAAGCTGGTAAAAAAACAGGGGGTAGATCGTCCAGCCAGTGCAAAGGGTCATATCACTCATGTGATGGACTGAGTGGGGACACAAAGAGAATGGCGGACAATGCAGTTAACACATGAACATTCAAGTTACAATAAAAGATGCTAGCTATTTCTTGAAATGGGCACAGTCACCAAGTTGTTCCATTACGACTTCGATTTGTTTGGTAACGTCCGTTTCTGCCATCTATGGGTTAGTTAGATGCTCCAGAGAAAGAGGTGCAGATACAGAAAACCTGGGTGCTTTGTCCTACTCTTATTATCAATAGATTTGTTTAAGTCAATCTGATGTCTAGTGTGAAGCACATACATCGGACATACATGTAGGTTTATACGATCGTCTCGTCCAAAGAAATTGGTCCGGTGGAGAATCAAACCCATGCCCTCTGATATCGCAGTCGAGTGTGTTACCACTGGACCTTGTCTGACGGTGTACCATAAAAACAATGAAGTTCTCAGACATCAATGTAGGTGATTTTGTTGCAACTAGATATGATAGCAATGTATACAGCCCTTAGATAGGGAAGGTTTTAGAGATGATGAAGACGATGAGGTTGAGATCACAATGATAAATTTGGAAATCAAAAGAATGAATTCCAAGGATATTTATTCTGTGAAACAAAGAGTCCTTGAGGCACACATTCAGTCCCTGAGTTTAAACCTAACCAATATAAAAAAAACTACTTTTAGTTTTGAAGATACCTATAAAGCGTTTGAAAGTAAAGCAGGATGTGCCTTAAGGCTGCTCTATTTAGCTTCCATCTGCTAGGATATAGAAACTATTCTTATGATGAACATTTATAACTGTATAAAGCTGAACTATTCTCTTTAGTGGAAGAATAATTAAAGACATTAAACTACATAACTATGGGGTAATGGGTTAATAAAGGCAAGAAAAGTTATGAGTCCATGGGACTCACATCCTTTCACCAAATGAGTCCCTGATAAATTTTATGATTATCGGACTCAGGCTCGATGCGCAGATAAAAATACCTTTGTATTACATTCATGGAAAATGTGAAAAAGTTATTACAATGGTTGAAACATGACGACATACTTTGGATACACAGACATGATATTTTCTGCACAGTTGCAGACCCTTTACCTACAGGGAAGTCACAGCGAATGTTTAAACTGAGTAAAACAAGACATAGACACAGTTGAAAACAAAATGTAACTCCAATATGTTGATCGCAACTCAGAGGCACAAACTTTATATAGTGGTAGATCTATATTGTACAAATATAGCAACATTCATAGCAAGAAAATACAGAGTTATAAATCTATCTATCTAAATAAGTGTTTCCCAATGTATTTGCTGTTTTGCTTTTGTTAAACTGTATTGCAATAGTTAGTAAGTTCATTATGTTTTAATATTAAGTACTACAATGTAGTAATTAACCTTACACTGTGAACGAACCTTACATATACATATTTAACTTACATTTTCTTAGGTACGGTACAAAAGAGATCCATAATAATGATTAAGTCAAGTCTGTATGTCATTATATAGACGAACACAACATGTAAACAACGGTAGTGTTGATGTTGGTATCTAGAACATGATGTTCAATGTATACCTGATCTAAGGATGTTCGATCAATTTTAACTTCATTCAGATTGGCCAGTTTATTTATGTGCAGTGTAAAGTACATAGCACTGTTGTTTCTGTGCATTTTAAACATTATTGTTTCAAAATACACTCTTATTTGGTCCTTTAATTCTTGCATTCACTAACAGCATTTGTAGAAACATTTATGGTAAGGTTAGTTACTTGTGGGTCAGTTTGTTTAAACGTTATAAATATTTATTTATATGGAAGTAATATGTTAAAACTGCATTTGGTTTTGACCCAGCACCAATAATTCTAATGTTTCTAAACACTACATTAAAAAGAACATCGAATTACGTCGTATATTGCAAATGTTAGGCATTGCATTTATACAGTATTACAAAAATATGTTTTTCCAAATACACAAATTAGCTTGAAATCAGTTTTCCAACGGGTTTATTCCATTTTAAGGAAGATCATTTATAGGGTATATCTAGTACACTTGCATACTAACTTTAAATAGTATAAGTGTGCAAATACTATTCAAATAAACATGCCAAACTCATTTTAAGAACAAACTACCCATACAGTAACTAACCTTTCACTAGAGAAAAACAGAGGTTTGTTTGAATGACCGTATAACAATTGATAGTTGATTCATGTTCAAGAAAATTGACAATATTGCAGACAAAACATGTATCAATTGATATAATAAAAAACATCAAAGAAATTTTGAATTTCATTTTTCACTTATTAAATATTCTATGTGCACCTTTTTATTGAGAATGCATGGTTATGTATGTACATAAAGATTTAAATACAGCTTCATTTCTTCGGAACTTTCTGTTTCACTGTCATGTTGCTTTAGTTAAGCAGTCACCTGCCTTAAACAGCCAAATGAGTGGTCATAATAGATATGTTTTCACTGTACAGAGGAATAGAACACAGTTTAGAAAAAGTATGAAATATGATAAGACGCTTTAGAAGAGAACAGCAGATATTCGGTTTTCTGATATTTTGACTGTTTTTCGCAAAGACATACAATGTAATTGTACATGTATACAGTATAAACTGGCTTATCCGATGCCTGGTTAATCCAGATACCTGCTTTATCCGACAACAATATGTCTGACCCAAATGTCGAATTGGATACAGTCGAACTTCGTTTATGTTGAGTCTTGTGATGAATCTCTATATCTCAGCTTCGCTTAAGTCGAAACAATACGTATTTCATAGTTAAAACGTGGCTCTGCCACGTTTTAACTTTGAAATACAGGTTTGTTCCACTTAAGCTAGTATGAAAAATCAAAGTTCAACTGTATATTTAAAACCTGCTTTAACCGGAACATTACTTTATCCGGCATTATCTGTTTGTTCCGAAGGGTGTCGGATAAGGCAGGGTTATACTATCTATTCATTTGTAATCAAATATATGTGTCAGCATCTGTTTAAGCTTCAGTGGAAAATACTTTTTTCTTTTCTTATAAACGTGTTGATGCTAACAACATAATATTCGTTATTACAGTATATAAACAACTTTTATAAACAATGTATTGTTATACATTAGGACGAGAACGAAAGCATACTGTGGTTATTGTTCTTGATAACAGTATATTCATTGAAAACCATTTGGAGCCTGGTTAGACGCCGGTTTAACCGGCGTATGTCCAGGCTCCAAACTGTTTGCTATTCAGATTATAACTAATCTTACTATTTTTAGGAAACTGGCAATTTATCAATTTTAGTGCATTGCTTTTGCGTTTTGTTTAAAGGGGTAAATCAAGTCACTTTATAGCAGTCCCCCCCCCCAATCACAGCTTGATACTTGGAGATAAGATCAGGGTATGCCAATTATCACAGCAGGGTACTAATTGATAGATGTTGACCAATCTAGGGGCTTATGATAGCTCTGAAATAAACCCTTATGCTGTTGACCGTGAGTTGACTGTTATTTGCCAACAGTTTGGATCCATATATAAGAAGATGCTGCATAATGTCACATCTGATCTGTATCTAAAAATGTAATGAAGTACTGTCCGTACTTCCTGATTTCTTATGCAACAACCACTGTGTTGAAATGGATCAGCTATAGATCCCTTATCTGCCTGTAATAATACCTAGTACCTAAGACCATGATGCATCTGGGTGCCTCTGGGTAATATGATGTAACAATTGTGTATCACACCCTACCACAATATACACTCCAATTGACATCCTGCTGAGCCAGATATAGGCCTTTAAACGGGAAGGAAAAACAAGTCGTAGATGTATAAGAATAGATGGTGTTAATAATGACAACTATTGAATATATATCACAATTGATTTAATACAAATGAATAAATAATACTTTCACAGTATATCTAGAATTGTGTCTCCCATTTCATATCCTACGGGCTCGGAGATACACATGGACACATCTGAAAGCTGGAGCCCCTAAATCCGATAGTCTCTGTAAAGCATCCACATGTCCAAGTCCAAAAGCATTGTTCACCGAACATTAAAAAACCCCACATGCATGCCTCTAAGCTGGGCTACAGATAAGAGGAAGAAAACCGCACAAATCCATCAGTCTTAAAATCTGGAAACAGGCTGTTCATGGGGTTCTGGCAATTGATACAGATAACATACAATGGGACATTAAGATCGCTAAGCCATTGAGAGACGCGTTTCGCGGTAAGGCCGATATACTGTATCGATACATGTTTGCAATATCGAATACAATATGGCAATGACATGGCTTTATAGAGATGTGTCGTATTTGAATCTATTGTATGCTTGACTGTGATACCGAGATGTTCCGCGTATATCTGTACGATAAGATACAAACGTCTGTATCTTACTCCTTGTCTGTAACTGTTTGCATTTTCCTCTGACGTCGTTTTCAATAAGCGTGACGTCATGTACATGTGCATGTTCATGTTACGCGTTGTTCTTTGTTGAAAAAAAAATCTTCAACTATCAAATGTTTCTTGATATAAAATGACTTAAACAACTATTTTAGTTGTTGTTGGTATGTATTGAAGGCATGTAATGAACACATCCCCTGTTGACGGTGCGCTACAGGGCATTGTATTCAGCTCGAGGCGTTCTTGGCGGAAACAGCCTTTCTGATGGATTTATTCTCCTCATTGTACGTGCAAACCTGTGATGGATTCTTCATCGTCTCTTTGTATCAACGGTGTTTGTTCAATGCTATTTTTAGAGCGTTTATATTGGCGGTGCTTCTTTTCAGTAGCCCAGGAAATAGCGACAATGAGGCTCTGAAAAACAAAAAGGTTCCACAATCAATATATTTGTTACAGTGGAGACGCCGTTATTCAATTCCAATAAACAGACTTGTATTAAGAAAAGTACAGCGCTCCCTTCCTACAACGGCCACCCCAATAACGACTCCCTCCTTACATCAATGCTTGCCGCTATTCCAACAATTAAGAAATTTATGTCCAACCTATTCACGACTGCAATGTCGTCTGTTTAAAATTGTCGTCTGCTGTTTTTCTCAAAGTTACATAATGGACATTTTGAAAGAAAAAAAACTGAATGAAGAGTGACAAACAGCTTGAATTTAGATCAGACGCCGCGTAACGCGGCGTCTGAACTTGATTTAAACTGCTAACAAAAGTAAGCCAATTTCCCTCTGTAAAATGACTCCCTCCGACCAACGCAAACATTTTAGTCTCCCATTGGATGTCGTTGTAGAGAGGGAACGCGTTACATTATTTATCCATTATAAACAGTTTGGAGCACGGTGATTACGGACTTCCTTCAAGTTGGCTAAGACTACTTTCTTAATTATAGAAATACTTCAAGGCGTACAGTCGAGAAAACGTTATTCTTTCCCAATAAAAGCGTTTACGTTAAAACTATTATTTCTATTGCAAACAGTTTGGTGCCAGATCAGACGCCGGGTAACCCGGCGTCTGATCAGGCTCCAAACTGTTTGCAACACTCAGAAAAAAAAAATCGTACGATTTTTTAAACAGCTGTTATTTTCCGCATTTATAATTTCAAAACATGTACATTTACTGTCGTTGAACTCATTTAACCCTTTCACTTTCAATGACGTCATAACGCGAATTTGCTAATAGTTTTGATCCTGATCAGACGCCGGGTAACGCGGCGTCCGATCAGGATCAAACGTGAATGTCACCTGTTTTAAAATTACGTCAGTTATACTGCCTTAAAACTAATTTTAAACGATATTGCAGACAACAATATTGAAGCAGACGACAAGTTGGCGGTGAAGGGGTAAAAACTTCACGCTAAATTTGATCATAAAAGGTTTAAGCGAAATTGCATAACATCTCCCACTTCTACATTGTTTTCTAAAATAATAGCTACAGTGGAGAATCTGTTATTCTTTCCCAATAAACGCGGTTACGCTAAAACTATTATTTGCAGTGCAAACAGTTTGGAGCCAGATCAGACGCCGGGTAACCCGGCGTCTGATCAGGCTCCAAACTGTTTGCCACCAAGATAAACATGAAATATCAGAATTGTCCAAAAGTTGTTCTTTTCTTCGTTTTAGTGTTTTGCGTTTGCGTACGTTTGCGTTTAAACGGGAAAGAATAACAGATTCTCCACTGTACCACTATTGCTTGAAATATAAATTTTCTCTGCATTACTAGTTTTAAAAAAAAATGTTCAGAATACAATATTCGTTATTTCTGTCACTTTCATCCGTTTTAAACTGTCACCTTCATGCAGGACCATTATTGAGAAAGTCAAACATATACATTAATTTTACATATGGGATAAGGTGCATATGTACTTTCATAGCAGCAAAGTTAGTTGGAAGTCGATCTTGGTAACTTGTGCTAATCATATGTAAACAATGGTGTTGCATCTGGGGAAAAGCGCAGATGTTCTTTCATAGCAGGAAATGTACTTGGAAGTCGATCGTAAGTAACTTATGCTAATCATATGAAAGTAAACAATGGTGCTGCATCTGGGGAAAGCGCATAATATGTACTTTCATAGCAGCAAAGGTAGTTGGAAGCCGATCATAGGTAAGATTGGCTAATAACTACCGAGTAAAACAAAGATTTTTTGAAGAAATATAATTTCTTTCAATTCTAATTTGAGCTGGGTTTTCTTATTACAAAGGCCAATCTTTTACTAACTGGCCATTGGCAGTTCAAATAGGCAATTATTACATTTACAAGTAAGCTAATCTATGTTTGTACTGTTATGTTTGTTTTATGTGCAATATAATATTGCAATGACAAACAGTACATACTCCTACCAGAGGGCTCCTTTACGAGCTCATTGACCTGGATATTCACAATTTGCGGAGGACATCTGCACTATTCATGCATATACTGCTTGTAAATGATAGGTGTAGGCGTCAATGCATTTTAATATGTTAACCCTTAGCCTGCCACTCACGACTATAGCTCCATATGCAAACAGCTTGGATCCGGATGAGACGCCGAGTAACTCGGCGTCTCATCCGGATCCAAGCTGTTTGACACTCGGACAACATTTTCAGCAATTTTGAGCAACTTTGAAGCACTTTGAAACTTGAAGCAGACGAGAAATATAGCAGAAGACAATTTATTTGGCGGGCTAAGGGTTATTGGTCGGAACATCTTGGCTAAGTAGGTGGGCTTGTATCTTAAACCGTTACCCAATAACCTATTGCTGTTATTGAAAACATGTTACCAATTCAATTAGAATGAAGGTGCGGTAGAATGCTCATAATGCGTCTTCTTCTTAAAGGCACAATCCTACCGAAATTGGTGTTTAAAACGCACAGTTTCTTATATGTGTGCATTTTCTATGTATTAAAACTAAGTGAAATCGCGTGTAAGAAGCCTGACATATGCACTCACTTCGTAAAGAATCCTACCTAAATGTGTCGAATTCTTATCGTGATGGTTTACATTTTAAGCGGGTTTGTTTACAAATAAGACTAACGGGCTGGTTCCGAGAAGCGTAAAGGTCACGTGATTGATACGAAGCGCGGCGATAATTCATATACACTGCAAAGCCGGACGTAGCCGGAACATTCCGTAATAATTCGACTTCGATCGAATGTCAACAAAACAGATTTAAAAGTCGACTTGTTTCCACCAATTTCAAGGGTTTGTAAGCAACGTTGCCTCTATAATAATCGGGGATTACTTCTTTTTATAGGTTTAGATAACGAATGTGCCTGCATTTTCAGGTTTTAAAATTTCGCGATTTTGCAATTTGACAGTAATGTTGGGACTTTAACTTACAGACTGTCCGGAAATGTACTGGAAATTATTATTTATATTTCTTGTGCAGAACTTCTTTGCGGGACGTTACTTGTCTTAATTTGTGAATGGTCAGAAGTGTAAAAGGTGTGTATCGTATGAGGCAAATAAAACATCATACATTACCGTCACTATGTTGGCTGCAGCAAAAGAGGTGGTAAGCCATTTAAATCCTATATATTCATTCATAGAGCCCCCGAGACTTGGTCCAGCGAATTCACTGTAAATACAACAAAAACCGACTGTTGGACAATGCACTCAACGTCATTCTTTCCCAATAAAACTTAACGTCATTCTTTCCCAATAAACCTTTACGTTATCCTTTCCTTATAAACATTTACGCCCTTCTTTCCCAATAAAACTTAAGGTCCTTCTTTCCCTATAAACCTTAACGTCATTCTTTCCCCATAAGCCTTAATGTCATTCTGTACCAATAAACCTTAACACCATTCTTTCCATATAAACCTTTACGCCATTCTTTCCCAATAAACTTTAACATTATTCGTTTCCCAATAAAAATTACCACCATTCTTTCCCAATAAAACTTGAACGTCATTCTTTCCCAATAAGGTTTAACGTCATTATTTCGAAATAAAACTTAACGTCATTTGTTCCCAATTAATGCGTTTGTGATAAAACGGATTAGCAACTGCAAAACTGTTTGGAACATGATCAAACGCCGAGTTACTCGGTGTCTGATCAGGCTTCTGTGTTTAACACCTCTTGAATATTCAAGGAACTACTAATTTCTATGTTGTATTTGACACTGTGTTTAGTTTTGATGATATGGAAAAGAAAAACGTGTTTCCAAACGGTCCACTGAAAAAACTTTTATTATGTAAGATTTCCGTGGTTAAGAAAAGTTAAGAAGTAAGTCGTACAGACGGGAAAACATTATTATTTCCCAATAAACGCATTTATGGTGAATCTATTATATCCAGTGCAATCTGTTTGAAGCCTGATAAGACGTCGCATAACCCGGTGTCTGGTCTGGCTCCAACCTGTTTGCAACTAAAACTGAGATAAATTGTCAGGATTGTCAACAAAATGTCATTTTTCCAAAAGTATTACAAGTATAATTCTTGTACTCATCCATATAAATTGAACTTAGTACGGTGGTTATATACATACGTAATATTCCAATCTGTTTAAAATCATTGTAAATATTAGTCGTTGTTCGACTCTCAACACAACTGTGAAAATGTCTAAAATCTGGATTTCAGATATAAATACAGATGACAATAGTTTTTAGTAAGCGATATACTAACAGCTAAATATAAGCATGATACCGTTCGAATTTTGAATACCTCTGCAAACAGTTTGGATCTCAATGAGACACCGCATAATGCGGCGTCTCATCAGGATACAAACTGTTTGAAACTTTGATCCTGTCTTGAAAAGACATTTAAAATTTCATATTTAAGAACAGTAGCTGATAACAATTGTTGCAGACGAAAGATTACCAAATATGCCAAGAGTTAAGCGATAAACAGGAAAATGTGTCAACTGATATATGAACCATATGGTCATTTACATGTACTTACCCAAAGGCATAAACAGATACCCACAGACCGGACACCAGGCTATATGTTTGAGTATTTCTGGGGTATCCAAGATCACTGAAACGTAAGTACATGTATAGGTAAACATATTCATACTGTCCTGTGTTAAAGAAAAACATCGTATTGTTATATGTATAGGTTAGACCATGGTTGCAAGCGAATAAACGATATAGTTCGAGGGGGCGTAGCCCCCGAGAACTATGTCGTTTATTCGCGTGCAACCATGGTCTAACCTATTTAGCACTGGCTTGGGCTCGAGGAAAACAAGAAAACCATTCGTTTCTGATTTCTGTTTTAGACGAAAAAGTCATTTTGTTTGTAATATATTACTAAAATTGAAAGGTTATTTCAAATGATAAGTTTGAGACATTAAGCATGCTTTAACACCAACATAAATAACGCTTATTGAAGCTCTATATGTAAGCACAATTCATTAGTAATTGTCTTTAAAGTCTAGGTCTCACTGTACATAATAAAACGTCATAAAGGCGTGTGCAGTTCACCTCTGATCTCAGCTGTTTTTAGAATTGTGACGTCAAATTGCCTTGAGATGACGGAAGCGAGGAATAAGTGAATAGTTTGTTAGTTATTCCATGGTTTGTTGAAATAAACAATATATTCACAGGTTTTTGAGGCATCTGATTGGCCGAGAGCTCCAAGCAATGTGCTAATGTTATTTATTTGTTTTGTATGAAATGCTTTTTGTTTTATGTACCTGTATATATGTTGAGGGACTCATGGAAGATTGGTTTATACCAAATGAGTCCTTTCGTTAAAGTATTTATTATTGTTAATATTATTATTATTATTAATAAAGAACAAAACGTATCTTTAATTTCAATTTTTCATTTTTAAAAAAATCACCAATAAACAAAATTGTTCGATGTCTGCTTTAGAAGGAATATTTTTAATTCATTGGTGGCAAACCTCGATTTATAAGCAATAATTAAATGATCAGGGCATATGCGTGCATATAATGCGTTAAAGATTTGTTTGAGTTGGTTCTCAAGTTCTTGATTAGTCAACTTTGAGCAGAATGTTCGAATGTGACCAATCCAAAGCTTGAGACTCATCTTATACTTATCTCAAACACTTTTTACAAAATTTTAATGTACCCTAAGTAGGTGGATAACTGTAATCAATGCGCTAGATAGAACAAAAGAGTCTGTATAATGTGACGATATGAATTTAATTTAAAGCAATGAAAAGTATGAGGATTTATGTATATCTCAGCGGCAAACAGTTTGGAGTCAGATCAGACGCCGGGTTACCCGGCGTCTGATCTGACTCCAAACTGTTTGGTAGGGAAGTAATAGTTTTAGCATTTATAAACGTGTTTATTGGGAAATGACTATACTGTACCTTACTATGTCCATGTATACATTGAATGTAGGGATAAGGCACATTGTTTCAGCGATTCCAAGAAGAGACAGAGAAATTACCGTCCACCAGATGGCACTGTAAGAGCAAAAATTACCCATAATGCATACACTGCTATGACGTCATCAGTTTTAAACAATTACGCTCATTGTCTCAAATTATACTTTCTAGTTCAATTGACAAACGTAACTTATCGTGATGACTAGATACGGTTTATTGTCTATCGTAATATTGTAATTATTGTCAAATAGTTTGAAACATGATCAGAGGCCATATAACTCGGCATCTGGTCAGGATTGAAACTGTTTGTGAACAACCATTATATTCGGGGTAAGGAAGTTATGGGGTTAAATAAATGAGGTATAAGCCAATAGAAGATCAGCAGACATATTGCATTGTCAAAAATGTAGACCAAGACCTCTTCCGAACTTGAAACCCTATAAACCGGAAAGTTATATTGCCCCCACATGTCCGGTTTAGAGATGTTTTACTGTATACATATGAAATTCGAAATAATACATCAATTAAAAAACTTACGTGAATAATTATGGAGTAATTTAATGTTATAGAGTATTGCCATATGCTTAAATAAGCCATTCGTCAGTTTTGAATCGTTAATCAGTCTCGTGACGTCATTCACAATCTATAACCACTAGTACCGTGACACCTGACCAACCTGTTTGACAGTCATATAAATGTTTTGAAGTCAAACTGCCCGAAAGGTCTAAATAAATATTCAGAAATAAAAGTAGGCGATAAGTTTGCGAGCACAAGATGTAATGGCGGTGGTTGTGTTAGACCGGATATGACGTCATGTAATGGTGTGACGTGGTTAATCGTCTTACTGGTATTCGCTATCGAATCCCAAGACAGGAGACGGTCCAATTAGCAGAAAGCAAACTGCTTCTAGAAGAAGTCCCAGCATTAGTAGGGGTCGGAGGTCGGCCTAGATTAAATGATGAAAAAGAGGCAATTAGGAAATACAGGTTTACAATACACCATCAGTTAATCATACAGTCGAACTTCGATATCTCGAACTCGGTTAAGTCGACCATATCCGTATTTCAAAGTTAAAACGCGGCTAAGCCGCGTTTTAACTTTGAAACACGGGTATGTTCACCTAATCAAAGCTTGAAATAAGGGAAATTCATGTTTCGAAATATCGGATAATTCGAGTTAAGCGAGTTCGAGATATCGAATTTCGACTGTATGTAATTTGTATTAGAAAATGGTGCGTTTTTTAAGTAAACAAACCATTTTAATTATAAAAGCAAACTCTTTGCTGAATAGTAACGTATTATCCACTGTACTTAAAGTTGATAATACAGTTAAAACTCGATAATTCGACTCGCGTTATTTCGAACATACCCATATTTTAAAGTTAGCCACGTTTTAATTTTAAAATACAGGTATATTCGACCTAAACGAAATCGACTTATCGAAAGTTAACTCGTGAAATAGTTGTACGGTCGAAAGAAGCGAGTTCGAAGTATCGAATTTCGACTGTAATCGAACGATTGCATATATATGTAAAGTATTATTTCAGCCAATGACACTCAACGATATCGACTTATCGAACATACCCATATTTTAAAGTTAGTCACGTTTTAATTTTGAAATACAGGTATATTCGACCTAAACGATATCGACTTATCGAAATTTAACTTATGAAATAATGTACACTCGAATAAAGAGAGTTAGAAGCATCGAGTTTCGACTTCAATCGAAACCTGGCATATATTTGTAAAATATTTTTTCAACAAAGGACATTCAGTTTTATGTTTTGTTATACAAAGTAGGAGACACATATGTGCATATATATTATTTAGATTATTTGAATGCATATAAATACATTAAATTTTTGTTAGTGGTCACCTGTCTTCAGTACTAGAAACAGGTTAACCTCTTCACCCAATAACCCATATATAACATTAAATATAGGTGATTACTTAAAGCAGGTTGAAAGTAACGCAGAATGTGCCTTAAGCTTTAAGCTACCATCTCATAGGCTATATAAAATATTTGTTATGGTAATTGTTCATGAGGGTATAAACTGGAACTATTTTCTTCAGCGGATGAATAAATTAAATACGCTAAAAGTCGCTTCTATGGAGAAAGGGTTAAGGAATAATGGGCTCAGACTCACAATTCTTTCCGATATCCTGCCGAATAGTGGAGCTGTCAGTGAGTATGTTGCCGCCAGTATCAGGAACATTAAACCAACAACTGATGAGCTAAATCCATACTGAAATAAAACGCAGTATCGATAGCAACATAATAATCAACACATAAAAGAACATTAAACCAAAAACTGATGAGCTAAATCCATACAGATAACTCATAAAAGCCTTGTGTGTTTAAACTATGGTTTTCATGGCAAACAGTTTGAGAAAGTTTAAGTTGACCTGAAACCACCGTCTCTTCCAGGGTAGTAAACAATTTTAATCTGATTGATCGGTTGTGAATTTATGTCGCTTTGAATAACCCTTTCATGATCAAATCAATCGGGAGATGTTTACCCCTTCAGCGCTTTACTGTCGCCTGCTTCAGTAATGTTGTTCTCAGACCCCCTAATTTTATTTCATATTTCTGCATAAAAAGGTACATTGTATCTACTAGCAACATGCAACGTTTAAAACAAATGTAAATGTTTCGAAAATTCGAAGAAACTGCCGCGATAGTCCTTAATAAATTGGTCCAAAGCGATTAGACTGTGCTAAGTTGCATACTACATCTAAGTCAAATACTCATTGTATTTATGACACTCATACTCAATGATCTTGCACTCAGTCAATATCTATTTAAAGTAAATATTATATGATCAATACATAAATACTGTATCACCTTCATAGTGAAAACTTGTCATGGGTGAAAGCTCTCAAATATCACGAATTTGAAACCAGTTAAAACTGAAGTATTCCAAATCATTGCACCAAAATGATACAAAAAAATACTGAAGTTTGTGTTAATACTGAGAACCTTCACCCGTGAAAGTCGATCAACAATCAAACTAAGAAACAATTATATAACATATGATCTGGCTTAATCATAATAAAAAAAATTACTGTAGTGACCACTATGAATGGGAGTTCAGTGATTGCCACTCAGTGACATAACCAATCGGCCATAAAGCACACACCCCTGCTCCCCGATATTCTGAACCAACAATCGAACAGCCATTGCTGTATATTGCCCACTTTATATACATGCACATGTTTAGTATGTAATACTGTAGATACATGTATTGAAGATGAATATCATTTCGTTCTAATTTGTTCCAAATATGAAGATATTAGAAAAAAAGTACATTAAAAAATATTACTACGTACGTCCAAGTATGTTAAAATTTGTAGAATTATTACAAACCAGCAATAAACTATTACTTTTCAATTTGGCTAAATATGTAAAGGAAGCTGTCATCTTCCGTAATACTTTGATAAATATTGTACAAGATACCATATAGTACAAAATTGTGTATGTTTCTTATAAACACGTCATTGTGATTTGATTTATTATGTAATTATTGTGTATACAACGAGGTACATTGTACAAGTTGTGAATAAAGATTCTGTTCTGTTCTGTTCTGTATAATAAAATTTGAGGACCCCTAATAGAGATTGGACCAAACTCGATCGGCCATCCTCGTCAACTGTTGCTACAGCATGATTCCAAATGTGTCGACAGTTGTCTAGAACGGTCGATCACTGTACATAGAGTATCAATTTTGGTCCAATCTCATTAGGACTCGATTTAATAAGGAACTGGGCCCGTTTTATGAAACGTCGAACGACAATTATGGCCGTGAGTCAGATCCTAAACATATCAATAACTATTTATTTCTCCATCTAATCCTGTCTTGTGTCATCTCTTTGGAATTGTCTTGAAAAGACAATTCCAAAGAGATGCCACAAGGAAGGTTTAGATAGAGAGTTTAGAAGTTAGCTATAGTTTAAAGTTTTGACCTACCACAATTCTTGTCGTACGACGTTTCTTTAAACGGGCCCATGGACCTTTCTATTTTATTTTGCAGGAGTTATTGAATTAAACAGTAAAAACAACATGCTAAGGGGTCAACTCACAACTCTAAGATAGGGTTCCAGGGTCGGATCGAGCATAGACCAACTAGCCGCCGCTAGGGCAATTACAATGCTATTGACTATAGTCGTTGGCTGTTTCAGCACTTTCGACACGGCCAATCCGCTCCTCTCTGAAACTCGAGTCTCTGAAAAAGATGTATTAGTTATAGTTCATTTTTTGAAAATTATGCAATATAACCTGGAGCGACCGTAGGGAGCGAACAGGTTATGTTGCATCATTTTCAAACAAATGAACTATAACTGATTTACCGTTGCCTCGAATATGGCGCGTTGGACGGTGTATGGCAGTTATCGTTCACCCTAGTTTTCATACCGTTCAACAAAATTTACATATCGCGCCAGATTGTCTGCCAATAAAAGGGCTCTATTTCGGTGGGCGGCTCTTCGGATTTTTGGAAACCCGCGAATTTAATCTTACACCTGAGAAACAAAACAAGTCTACCAAATGGAATTTAAAACTAGAGCCTTGAATGGCTTTGTCTTTTAGACAAATATAACCCCCCCCCTCCCCGCTTGCTGTAATTTTGTGAAAAATTAAAGCAAATCAAAAGCCTGTGCACATGCACATCTATGGTAGATCTATATGTGCAAACACACTGCCACATTATAAGGTTGTAGCTTGAAAACTGTTTAGGAAAAGTTAGCCGGTTTAAGATCACCTGTTAGGTGACATCGATTTGGACTGTGCTGTTAATAAAAGTAATAAAAGTAATGTCTGTGCCCTGTAGCTCTGAATGCGTTAAAGACGAGTGGCTGTTTAACGCAAGCAGAAACGCATACGGAAGCTTTCTGTATTGCTATATATTCTAATGCATTGACGAATAGCCACCTTAGTTTCATATATTATTGAGAATAAACCCACTCCTTTTCTGATGGCCGCTTTCGAAACGTTTTACAGTCAAACCTTTGTATAGCGATTACACAAAAGAAGATACAGGTGGCTGACTAACCCTTTCAACTCCAACACTTATAACAGACAATTCCAATTTCTCATTCAGTCGAGTCCATTTGTTTGTAATAGAAGCTCTATGATGTGGTTCTAAAATGTTTACGCATGACAAGTTTACCATTAACTTCCATACATGTACGTAGTATGTCTATTTCCCAGCTGAGCGATGGCTGTCTAATGACGTAATATGCGCTAAGCCCCGCCTTAGCGCGAGGCGTCCATAACCGTGTTCATAACCTGCTTTATTTCTTCCATACCCGTACAAAGCTGAACGAATATGCGATATATTTTTTCATTTCTCGCTGAAATAGAGCCCTTTCATTGGCTGGCAAACTAGGGCGAACGGTAAATTTATTTAACCTATTTGCGCCCAAAGGATTTTTCCATTCTTATATATTTTGATTAGCCCGTTTTTCGATCTAAAGGGCCTCTGGTGTTAATGATTTTCATTTTCGTTTTATTTCATATTGGAATCCCAGTATGTAAAAAGTGTGGATACTGATCAGACGCCGCCTGATATGGTGTCTGATCATAGTCTACACTGTTTGCCTATGTTTAATATATTGGATCGTGGGCACAAATGTTTTAACACATAAACTGCCTAATGTCGTATTCATTGGAAAATTTTCGTCATAAATGTTAATGACTTTATTCATATCAATTATTTCTCAGAAGAAAAAAGACATTAATATATAAATGTCAGTTTTAAAAAGTGACAAGTTCGATATTGGTGTTTTATCGCTTTGACATAAGTTTGAACTTTTTTCGAAGGAGATTGACATTTTCCTTTTTTTGTACACTACACAGTGATATTGTTCGTAGGATATATGCTAATGATAAGAAATGTTTTATACATGTATATCAATATTCAGCTAAACCGGGGTTGACGTCTATTTGTTATACAAATATTTGATACATTGGCTGTCCCAAAACACCGTGGAGCCTTTTTTTTTATAAAGAACCCGTCGCAATTTTTCTATGCATTTGTTTTACTGGTGCTATTTCTAATATGTGTACATTTGTAGCAGAAATAATGAGTTTCATTAACGTACCTAACCCGCTTATATTCGCAAATTTAAATTGCTAGTTAAAATTGTGCGGCGCACGCAAAAATCTTACAGGTATATTTAAAGATGTTCATATTTCGTATGTCGATATTCTTCAGGGGCCCGTTTTCTAAACTACTTACGCAAAATTTTTGCGTAAGTCAAAATCGTTTAACTCTCATTTTTCGATCATAAACGTGTGCAAAAGCGCGTCCTTTGAAGTGGCTATTTGCTATTTGTAGCAAGTGATAATTAAAAATATAAATTAAAATTTAAAATTTTGACTTACGCAAAAAGTTTGCGTAAGTAGTTTAGTAAAATGGGCACCAGGTGCGAATCAGGGATCCGTCTTACGAAACGTCGTACGACCCAAACGGTCGTAAGTCACACCTTTTAAAAATACTTCTTATTTCTTGTTTCTCCACATATTCTTGTCTGGTGACAGCTCTTTGGAATCATCTAGAAAAGACGAGTCCAAAGAAGTGCCACACGACAGGATAAGAATGAGAAATAAAAAAAAGTATTTGATAATTTAAGAATCTGACTTTTGTAAGACACGTCCCTGTATGATAGCAGTAGTACCTACTTGTCATTAATGTACATTTAAGATGACAGTGAAGACCTTGACCAGGATAATCAAAGAGTTTGGAAAACGTAATTATTTCCCAATTAACATATGTTTTATTGCAAACAGCTTGTATCAGTTCAGACACCGGGTAACTCTAGACTACAAATTGGCCATACCTATTTCAATTTAACTTATTTAGGTTTTATTCTTTCTTGCAAAAATGACAATGTTGAACCTGATTAAAGGGCTTCTTTAGGTGTTCTCTGATCTCTGATCTCACAAATTACATAGTTAAATGTAAGGCAGTTTAACTGACGTAATTTCAAAACAAGTGGCAACCAGTCTTGATCCTGATCAGACACCGCATTACCCGGCGCCTTGCCAGAATCAAAAATGCTTACAAAAGCGCTTTATGACGTCATTTGGAGTGCATGGGTAAATAAATGATGAACGTTGGAACTTATCTCACCATGTTGTGCTGGTAGGTAGATCCAGATCAATGGAAACACAAGTAGACATGCAGCCCCTACCACAGCAAATGGCAGAATGAAGCCTCCCGCCTGAAAATAAATAACCTGTGCCATGACAAAACCTGCCTTATTGCATTGCAAACAGTGTAGATCAAGGCCAGCCGTCTCGTCTTTGAAACAGCAGCTGGACATGATCTACACTGTTTGACACGCACATGCATCTAAAGCATTTAATGTAGATGCATCTTATTTGGTATATGGCAGTTTAGATCAAAATAAGACACAGAGCCTTGGATGAAAACTGTGCTTGGTTTGTACGGTGGTACAATGTAATAACTAATAAGGCAGGTTTTGTCATGACACGACTCCTGATTATCCGTAACTAAACACTGATGCATTTACAATAAAATGTAAAAATGTATACGGTTTGTTGAACGTAATTTCGATTTTATAATTTAAAACTATTTTTACCAGATTGCGTCAAACGGACGTCCTACGGAGAACATCATTTTCAAACCGTTCGTCTCCGTTCGCATGCGTTTCTAATCCGTTTCTCTTCGGTCGATTCGTTCTTTTTCCGGTAATGTCCGGCGGTTTCCATTGGGAAATATGAACGATAGATGAACGGTAGCTCTGCGTTTTCATACGTTTTGTTCCTTATTCTGCACGTTTCCTGTTCGTATTTGTTGATGTCCGGTGACCGGCGGGACATCCAACGGGCCAACCGACGATGTTCCGGTAACTAACTACAGACTCATTAAACAATAACTGACGATAAAACGGTGGTCTATATGGCCAACCAACTAATGACATATATCTTATGTGGGACGTGATTGTATGCGGAACAATAAAACGTGATTGTATTAAACAATTTGTCCAAATTGGGTGCATTTATGATACTATAATAATGATGTACTAGTATCAGATTATTCATTTGAACTTACCATTACATCCTAGATCATTCGCTTTTTTTCATTTAGAGGTCATCTTCAGAGCCTTGCTTCTAAAGTCCCTGTTTTTTCAAATTACACGGGCAGGGTTTATCTTCTACTCATTGCAGGACTTGGTATTCTTCCTGTTCATCTCCAAGGCGGCAATATTTCTTAAGGTTCTTTGATTTTGTCGAACATGTAGATTCAGATGAAACCAATAACGGACCTTTTTAAGTCTTCGGGAATCTCTCAAGTTTCAGGCTAAGATGTTTCATGTTCGTCTTTAGCTTCTATGCCTTCTTGGTATCTTGCGCGTTGAGATTCTTCATAATCGCCCTTAGCATGTGAATGAGAATGACATGAAGGAGCTTTCAGTTTGTCATTGGTTTTCCTACTTCTTACACACTTTGTTATCGGTGGCACCACTATTGTTCAAATGAAATGATAATGAATTTATTCCGGAAATTAAGTTAAGTATTTGAAGGTTTAATGTCCCTCCCGGTCATTATCAACCTATTATGAACCAGGACTACATTTACACATGAAGGAAGACGACAGAACCCCTTTATGCACTGTTTCAGGCACACATCGGCAACTGATTAGAACCATCGAAACACAAGCTATCTGGAATCTTAATCACATGAATTTCCGAAGTGCACAGAGCGGGATTCGAACCCACAGCGACGACGAAATTAGTGATTGTAGGCCATATCGACTATAACCACAATGCTCTTGGAGCCTCTTCAATTCCGGAAAGATCGACTATTCGGTCTATTTACACCCGTTTTATTCGTCACGAGACCGGACTAAAAACGTTTTTCAACTGTTCCAAGAACGTTGCGTCAGTTTCTCAAGCTTTGCCCATTCGTTTTAGCCGATATTTATCCGTTGCCCGTACAGTTATGTCCGTCAGTCTACTGTTACTTATTATTTACATGTTCGTTAATTGTTCGGTCTTCATGCGTTTATTTTATTCGTTCCATACCCAAAACACGAGCGTCTTTCGCAGCATCGAGGACGACTTTCGTTACCGAATTTCTCTTTCTGTGACAGAAGTTCTTTCCGTTTGAAGTCCGTTCATGCCATTAATGTTGAAAAGTAAGTGATTGGCCTCAGACTCACCATACATTGTTTGGCATTTGATCAACGAAAAATTGGTTTAAACAAAATTCAAATGGAAATGCAATGGTTGTAGATAATGGTAAGTCATAACGGCTATCATGAAAGAATATAATATATAAGAATATAATATTGCTTACGTCATAAAGAACACCTCCAAGAGCTGGCCCTATAACCATTCCAACCCCAGTGAACACTTCAACTATCCCCTGTCAAGGAAGAATCGCTCCGTAATTAACTTATATAATAAATATATACTAAAATAACGTCATTTATTACAAAACAAACGCTTTAACCCATTTGTGCCTACGATCCCATATATGGGATATAGGCAAACAGTGGATACTCTGATCAGGCGTCGCATTATGCGGCGTTTTATCAGAGACAACACTGTTTGCTGATAGAAATTTCAATATAAAACAAAATGAAATGAAAATTTTGACCAGGCATCCCTTAGATACAAAATGGACCAATCCAATATATAAACATGGAAGAATCCACTTGGTATATATGGGTTGACAAATATATTCATTGTAAACAGTTTGAAGCCAACTCAGAAGTCGGGTAACTTTGCGTCTGATATTTGCCCGATTTCTGATCAGTCTTCAAACTATTTGCCATATAGATCGGAAACTTCATAAGGCAGTCGTTGTCTTAATGTAATTTTGCATAAAGTGTGTGTTTTGTTCCATTTATATGTTCTGTTTCAGTTTTTGTATCTTTTTATTAATCTTTTTGATAAGGAATAAAGCTATATTGTCAGTTGTAACATATCGTCGGCCAAATATCAAAACCTCGTATAAGGCCAATTTTTCAGAAAAACACTTTTTTACATTTTACGAAAGATTGCGCCTGTACACAGGTTCTGACAAAACTCCGTACTTCCATCCCAATAAGAAAGGCTGTAAACAGTCACATGATGAAATGTCGTATACTCATTGGTGCAAAAGTCTTACTTTTCAAAACATCGTACTTGGTCAGAAACATTGGTAATTTTGTGCTGTGTCTGTATCTCTCAGTCTTTGGAACGACATGAAGCAATATAATTATAGGTATTGTTTGAATGTAAGGTTTTACTTTTCATGAGTCTAGTCACATAGCCTTTAAATGTCATTTTCTGTTATGTTTTTAAAATACGAGCTTTTTACCTTTGTACATTCATGGGAAGCAATTTGAGCTATATACGATATTTCGATTTGATATATTCATAAATTTGTGTTAAAGTGATGTCAAAGAGTCGTATTCAACAATTATTAAATTATTACTCACGTATCCTTTGTACTTAGTCGAAAATCAGTTAGTGACATATAAAAATATGATATCTTAATTATGCATTTCGAATTCATAGAGAATTTGTCAATATTTGAAATAGCTAGACAAAACACGTTTCTCCTGTAAAATCTTAAAAACTTACTTTAACCCTTTCAACCCTACATCCCTCTGTAGATATTACTGATTACATATGCAAACAGTGTAGACCCTGATCAGAGGGCTCCTAAAGGAGCCCACTGATCAGTGTCTGCACTGTTTGATATTTTCATTGGTTTTTGTTGCCATACAAAAAAAATACAACAGTAGACTAGTTCAAATTTCTTGTACTAGAAGAGTCCAAAAGGATTATAAATACCCACAAGAGATATTTGTGGTTGAAAGGGTTAGGATATTTTCATATTAGGCCGACGATATACTTGTACTTACAAATACGGTTGCCACGTTATCAGGAAAGGCCTTCACAAATACAACAAATGTTGAAGTACTAACTGAGGTACACCCGAATGCCAGCAATATCCGGGTTCCAAAACACAGAGTGATAAAAGTCAGGTTCCCTCCGCTAACATCAATACGGTCAAGGACACTACAAAGACCAAACATGTATTATCTGTTTACTTAATCCTTTCAACATTAAGCAACTGTTGTTGGTTATTATGCTCTCTTGTCGATAATTTTAGTTACTAAAACATAAACCAGTCTATAATCAAGGTCAGTTTAATAGATACCGGTCTAAATTAGAAAACAGTGTAGACCCATATATCAGGGACGCTGTTTCATGAGAACGTATTACCTTCTTTAATACCTCCATGAACATAATACATATCCGAATTATTCTTTATAATTTAATATCACTACTGATACTTCATAAAGCATTGCGTAATACAGTCTTCCAAAGTTAGATTCCTATAATAACACATAACGGGATACCATGAGAGTCTGTTGTTTGGAAAAGTTGCTAAAGTGAGGTACAATAAATACTCTTAGCGTGCTGGGCATGACTTGGTTTACATTTATAACGCGGTGTCTGATATGGGTCCAAACTGTTTGTCACTTATCTTTATGTTTCTTCTGTCAACCTGTCAAATACGTGTTTAGATCAGACACCACATAATCATACAATGTCCTCAGGTGAGCGAATATAGGGCTATGGTCCTATTGTTTTCTGTCAAATTGTCCATTATGTAACTTTAAGGAAAACAGCAAACGACAATTTTAAGCAGCCGATATTACAGCAGCGAAAGCGTTAGACACATTTGTCATGATCGGGGAACAGCGGAACGCATTTGTGTGAGGAGGGAATCGTTGTTCGAGGGCAGTTGTTGGAAGGGAGCACTTTAATATATAAGAACCCGTAATAGTTTGAACCGTTGAATACTTAATTAATTGTCAATATAAGTATAAATTAAAACTGATCTTCAACTTGCCCAAAGCACAATGTGAACACACCGCATATAAATATTCCAGAAAGTAACATAGCTTTACTGCCCATCTTTGGAATCTGAAATGTTCAAACGTTTTCCTTTAACTACCAATGCCGACAACACTGATACTTATATAAAATAATGACCCTTATCAGACGCCGCGTTACACAGCTTCTGACAAGAATACAAACTGTTTGGCGCTAATATCAATATTTCTTTAGTAAACATAAGTCGCACATGTTCCTAATTATATATATGAAAGCAGACGAAAAGTACAAGCATACCGCGATTATCGCGATTTATCGGAGCATCGTTAAAGTAAATGGAATAGAATCGGTGACACCATGGAGGTTAACCCTTTCACTCTCAATGACGCTTAAAAGCACGCTTGCAAACAGTTTGGACCCTCATCAGATGCCGCGTAAACTGTTTGACACTCGTTTTGAATTTTCTTCAGTCTTATCTTAACTTTGAAACGACATTGCAGACAACAAAATCGAAACAGACGCCATTGAAACTGTGAAAGGGTAAACATTTCACGCAAAAGTTGGCAATGAAAGGGGTTAACCCTTCACCTTATAGAAGCGCCTTTTAGCACATTCCGTTTAATCATCCGCGGAAAAAAATATTTCCAATCTCTACAGTCATGAATATGTATCAGAAATAATATGTTCTTAATTCTAGCAGGTGGTACCTTAAAACAGGCTGGAAGTAAAGCATAATACGCCTTAGGGCGCATTTTGCTTTACTTTCAACCTGCTTTAAGTAGTCACCTTTTTACAAAACTAGAAACAGGTTATGGGGTAAAGGGTTAAGCGGATATATTTGTTTCTTCATTTGAGTGATTGTAACTATCGATATTATACATGCATTTAAACTTAATTATATTTGAGGGGAAAAAAACTCGGTTGGGATTCAAACTTGCCAGTGCAAAGAAGACAAACAAAAAAAAGCACCCCACTCTACAGCAATACCCATTGGGAGACAACGGGTGTGTGTGTGTGTGTGTGTTGCTATAGGAGGGGAAATAATACCCCTAGAGTACATTTACAAACAATTTGAACCCAGATCAACAGCGGCGTAACAAGGCGTCTGATCTGGGTTCAAATAGTTTGTCTTGAACTCTTTATGTTTCTTCTGTCCAATTATTCAATACTGCCTTATTTTTTAATTTTGAAACAGTATTGCAGATAACAAAATTGAAGCAGACGACAATAACACGGTGATGGGGTAAAAATCTCACGAAACACTTAGCAGGTGAAAGTGTTAATTAAATTCAATCAAGTGAGCTACATCATATTTCATTGCCAGTGTATCCGTATTATGATGACATATACCGTGTCTATGTCTATTTCATGTATAATGTTGATGATCTTGTAATTGACCTTTGTATAATCAAATACAACATCAAGGTGATAAACTGGTGCGGTCGTGCCTTTTTGCCGTGTCGGCATATTACATTAATTATGTTACCCCCTTAGCCAATAGAAACACCGTAGTAATCCCCCACTAAAGAAAATGGTATCAGTATACAAAATTACTATTACGCACCCTAACAGACATTAAATGTTGCTATATTCCAACAGATGGTGACTTAAAGCATGCTGAATGCAAATTATGATTCTGCCTTATCCTCAACAGTCTACTTAATGTTCACCATTCTCAAAAACAACCATCTGTTTGCAATACTGTTAACAAACTCAAGGATGAAACTTATGTATAGCAGCTTACAGCAAAATAAGACAAAATCAGAAAAAGTCAAAGGTGGTTCTGCTTTTTTTCCACCACGCACTTTAACCCTTTACCTGATAGCCTATTTCTAGTACTTAAGTTAGGTGACTACTTAAAGCAGGTTGAAAGTAAAGCAGAATGCGCCTTAGGGCGCATTCTGCTTTACTTTCAGCCTGCTTTAAGCTATCATGTGCTATAATATAGAAAATATTCCCTATAATACATATTCATTGCTGATTAAATTGGAACTATTTTCTTCAGCGGATGAATAAATCATATCCGCTAAAAGGCGCTTCTATTGGGGAAAGGGTTAACCTGCTTGTACCCAGTAGATTATTCAATGTTTATTTTTTTATTATTAGTTTTTTATTTATTATGTTGGACCAGTCAATTCTGATCTAACGGGTGCCTGGTCTAAATTTTCATTTCCATTTTGTTTTAAATTGAAATTCCAATCAGCAAACATAGTAGAGTCTGATCAGACGCCGCGTTATGCGACGCATGATCAGAGTCTACATTGTTTGCCTGTGCCCCATATGGGATCGTGGGCATAACATAATTTGATAAATTGAGTTGTCTTTTAAATCATTCAACCCAGAATTATGGACAATTTCAGTTTCAAGTTAGGTCTGGCCAAGTTTTGATTACTTTGGTTAAGTTTCAAAATTCATTTCAAACATGACAACGAATGTAGATACTGATCAGAGGGCTCATATAGGAGCCTTCTGGTCATGTCATACACTGTTTGTAAATTTCATGTTTACCTTTTATAACGGATACTGTTTGTAAATGATAACTATTCTCATCATTAGGGTACAATCAGTTAACCAATTTGTGCCCAATGGATTCTTCCATGTTATATATTGGATTATCCCATTTTTTATCTAAGGGATGCCAGGTCTACATTTTCTTTTTCCTTTTGAAATACTATCAGCAAACAGTGAATACTCTTATCAGACGCCGCATAATGCGGCGTCTGATCAGAGTCTACACTGTTTGCCTATGTCCCATATATGGGATCGTGGGCACAAATGGGTTAATAATAGTTTTCAAAACAATTGTATGAATGGCTTAATACCAAAATGTCATACTCAATCTTACCCGTTTGAACCCTAATTACGTTATACATGCGACTTAAGATTCTACCATCCATAATAATTATTTGAAAACATGGAATGTCCAGATCTAATGACTGCTTATGCTAGGTTCACACCAACGGCGCTTTGATGGCGCTTTAAAGCGGCGTGCAAAGCGGCACCAAAGCGTAACAAAGCTTGATTAAAGCGTCAGTGTTGTAATAGATCGTGGGAAAGCTTGGAGTAAAGCGGGACATTCGGCAAGAGCGCCCAATTTTTTTAAACTGTTTAAAAATTTTGGGCGCTCTGTCACGATTTGATTAAAGCGCCTAGAGCGTATCAAAGCTTATCAAAGCTTAACAAAGCGTAACAAAGCTCAGCAAAGCTTGACTCAAAGCGTAGGAAAGCTTAACAGAGCTTGGTTCAAAGCGGGGACCCCATTCTTCACGGTCTGTCACCACTTGACACGCTTCGTTAAGATATCTCAAGATTTGTTACGATCTGGCATGGAGATTTGACACGAGGTCAGACGCTTTCATCAAGATATGACACGCTTTGTTACGATTTGTTACGTTTTCATGAAGGACTCTCATGATTTCCCACGATTTGAGACGCTTCGATCAAGGCTTGACACGTTTTGTTAGGCTTTGTTACGCTTGGCAAGCTTCCTCACGCTCTCTCACGCTCTTTCACGCTTTCAAGGGCTAGGATGTAGTTATACAATTGGGAGACAAACACCATGTCTTCTTCAGATAGATAATGCTTTTGTACATCTGGAACTTCTGGATCTTGTTGTTTTGCCATCGTATACTTGAGTCAAATGTACAAATATTTAGTGGTTCTACTGCATCGTTATATGGGCTCTGGATAAAAAGCGGCATTAAATCGGCGATCTTGACATTTTCCATTGCGTAACAGAGCTGAACAGAGCGTACCAATACACAACAAAGCGCGATAACCGTATCAGAGCCTTATTTAAAGCGCCACAATCGCATCAAAGCGTGATAAAGCGTAATAAAGCTTATAAAAGCGTGATTTCAAGCGCAACAAAGCCTGGTCAAAGCGGGATCAATGCGCGAGGAACCGTAACAAGTCGGGAAATGATTCGCCCCAAAGCGGCAACCAATTCGTATCAGAGCGTATCAGAGCTTATCAGACCGTAAGAGATCGTGATGCTTTTGGAAAAGTTAACGAAAATGACGACGCTTTGCTCGCCGATTTAAAGCGCGGCATTCGCCGTTGGTGTGAACCTAGCATAAAGGAACCCTCGGATCAATGTTTGCACGTTTTGTTATATTATAAAGCATTGACAAACATAAACCAAAATGTCATACTCATTCTTACCCCTTTGAACCCAAATTACGTTATGCACACGACTTTAAAACTCTACCGTCCTGAAATAGTCTATGGAAACATGGATTATCCAGATCTAATGACTGCAAAAGGAACCCTCTGATCAATATTTGCACGTTTTGTTATATTAAAAAACACTGACAATCATAACCCTATATACAATGTACTAGTATTCAAAATGTGAACGAGACTTTAATTCTAAAAATGAATTGAATTTTCCATTTGAAGTTCAGAAACGGTTAACATTTATGATAAAAAAAAACTTTGCTTAACCCTAGGCTTTATTCATTGTAATGCCATTATGTATAAATAATTACCATTGCTACACACGGGACAACTTACAAGCTTGCCAAAGAATGGGGATACGATACATTTCACCAACGCCATGACGCCGAATATCCAACCTGAGACGGTGCCATCTACGTTCTTTTCATCAGCCTGAAAGTTGTGTATTACAATCAACCATTTTAACCCATTACTTGATTTACGCCTTTCATTTATTCCTTCACTGAATAAAAAACAGTCAAGAAATCGAGAACATGTTTTTGGCACACTTACCCATTTTTTGAAGTAGAATATCGATAGCCTGTAAGTCAAACATCCCAGTTTTCAATGTTAAATGTGGCTTAGCCACGTTTTAACATTGAAATACGGGTGTGCTCGGCTTTAAAAAAGTGTGATATATTGGATCAAGGACCACAATGAAAATCAGGGTATTCTACTTTTTTGTGGAATCCTTGGCATATAATGTAGGGTGACATGGCTGTATTAAATCATATACATATTGTTGCCTATTGTTTACTGTGAATGTTTTTAATAACAGATTACCATGTTACATGAATTTGTATATTTTATGTTGAAATCTAATATCTATCTATCGGTAAAATTAAATAAATGACTACACATGCCTTGATATGTAAGTTTTAATGTGATAATCTAGTAACAAACATGTTTCGCCATTACGGCTTTTCAGTGTTATATAGTATCGTGGTAACAACGTCGCGTAATGTCGTCAAAACCTATTTATTGAGACCTGATTGAATGCACATTTATACCATCAAGAACTTAGTGTGTACCGTAGGAAATATTTTCTATGTCCTCGCAGATGTTAGATTAAAGCAGACTGAAATTAAAGCAAAAAGCGCTTTAATGAGCATCCTGCTTTGTTTTCAACCTGCTTTTTGCGATCACTTGTCTTCAAAACTAGAAAAGCTTTTGGGTAAAAGGTTAATTTCAACTTATTCGTATTTCGGATTTAAAACGCAGCTCAACTACGCTTTATTTTTCAAACAATTGTAAGTTCAACTAGTTTTACAGGTATGATATTGTGGTTATAAATTGTGCGTACAACACATAATATAAATTACATTGCAACTAGCGATGATAATCGCATTAAAATACAACTACAACTACTACTAGATCTACTACTACTACTGCTGATACTACTACTACTATTACTGATTTACCATCAGCCAGATTTTAAGTATAATGTTCCCTCCCTACAACGGCCTTCCCAACAACGACTCCCTCGCCATTGTTGCTGGTCCTCAAACAAGACGTTTATGTCCAGCATTTTTATGACTTCAATACCGTCGTCTTAAACTTGTCGTCTGTTGTTTTATTTAAGAAATACTCTATGTTCTACCGTTGTGAAACGGTATTTTACAACGGTTGGGCTTTGTGGTGCGCATGAATTGACCACGAAGGCCGAAGGCCTGAGTGGTCAATTCCTGCGCACCACAACGACCGACCGTTGTAAAATACAGTTTCACAACGGTAGAACATAGATTATTTCGAATCTAACATGACCAGATTTAAAGAAATTCATTAGAAAGGAAATCAAATGTTCCATACTTATTTCCTCAGCGGATGAAGTATTGCGACCGAATTACTTTTTCCGCGGCATTACAAGAATCTAACACCCATAAACAAATTTACATTTACCGATCCACAATCTGGCATAGAACAAACATTACATCAAACAAGACAGAAGAATCAGAAAATTACTGTAACGTTACTGGTTAAAAGTATATGGTCTTTACGGGCTATATGATTTCAAGATTCAAAACATTTTATTAAGTAACGTAAACATATACATGTTTC
This sequence comes from Gari tellinella, assembly GCA_922989275.2. NCBI lineage: Eukaryota > Metazoa > Mollusca > Bivalvia > Cardiida > Psammobiidae > Gari > Gari tellinella. Next base: position 51,104,212 of record OV277872.1, read on the forward strand.
TTGTTACATGATACAATGGATTCATTATATAGTATACATGACAATATCATTGTATGGACTCTGTTGTCCGACTAAGTAACTATAGGTGAATATCTTATACCACTATAATTCTGGAAGATGTGTAATACCTGAGGCTGGACGTATCCAAACCACATCGCTCTTAATTTATATAATCATCTGTGCACATAGTATATGCCTCAGCAACTACCGATCATTTAGGATGAATTGGAATGTTAACAGATCATGTGGCTTCTCACAGTGACACTGCAAGACAACAGCAACGCAGCCAGATCTTACCGGAACTTTCTGCATTACTTTCGTATAACAGGGAGTCGTTACTTGATTCAAAAGAAGTGTACTACACTGACATCGTCCTACAGTGGACGACCACTTGCCGATGTGAGGCCTGCTTTCGGTGTCGCTCCAGTAGGATCATACCATATTATTGAGACACAACGGAAATAATTTATGGGTGCTACATGTATACAGATCTACCCCTCGACCGCAATCTATCAGAATGAACTAGGAAATTAAAAGCAACTGCTTAACGCTGATCACTGCAAACACAGAGAGCTCCTACAGAAGCCCTCTGTATTACTTTCGTTCTACAATTTGAAGTCACAACTGAAGCATAATTTTATTGTCGCTCAAGAGGGATAGTAATATACATGTAACATAATAGTACAGATGTTATACGGTATTACCCCTCAGCAGCGACAATAGTCGCTCAAGAGGGATATTGTCGTAATTTGAGAATGAGGCGTTTATAAGTACATGTACATAGGAAAAACAGTGAACAAGAACTGAAATAGAAATGATATACGGTACTACCCCTCAACAGCGACAAAAGTCGCTCAAGGGGGATAATACAGTAATATATGGATAAGGCGTAAATACGCACATAGGGAAAACAGTTCAACATACGGAACTATAAATGATACACGGTACTACCCCTAAACAGCGACTATAGTCGCTCAAGAGGGATAATGCCGCAATATGAGGATGAGGCGTTAATACATACATATGAAAAACAGTTAAATAAGAACAGAAATATGAATGATATATGGTGCCACCCCTCAACAGCGACTATCGTCGCTCAACAGGGATAATGCTGTATTATATGGACGAGGCGTTAATACGCACACAGGAAAAACAGTTTAACCAAAACTGATATATGAGTGATATACGGTACTACCCCTCAACAGCGACTATAGTCGCTCAAGAGGGATAATGCCGTAATATATGGACGAGGCGTTAATACGCACATAGGAAAAACCGTTTAACCAAAACTGATATATGAATGATATACGGTACTACCCCTCAACAGCGACTATAGTCGCTCAAGAGGGATAATGCCGTAATATATGAATGAGGCGTTTATACGGAAAAACAGTTAAACAAAAACTGAAATATGAATGATATACGGTACTACCCCTCAACAGCGACTATAGTCGCTCAAGAGGGATAATTCCGTAATGTGAGGATGAGGCGTAAATACACAAATAAGAAAACAATATAACAAAACAAGAACCTTAACTAATGAAAAGTTAAGTTATATTGATGAAATTTTGACGTATGCGGAAGGCATCATAAACATATTTACATAGATTCTTAAGGGTAGAAAACTGCTTACTTTTCATCAGTTCGACAAATTGAAATACACTAGGCCTACTGACATAGTATGGTTTGATGTACTTTTGACGTATATCGCTATATGCGCTACAGACTAGGGTAAAATGATATTCATCTTCTATATCACCTGAATTACAAATGACGCAGTATCTTTCATTTCGCTCTATTCTGTTATTACCATATATGAATAACGAAAGATATTTAAAAAAATATAACGTATGAACGCACGAGGTCACGTCATGCCATATAACCGCGGGAGGAGCTGGGTAGGGAAGAGCGTGGTATAACGTCTCAGGTATACCACGATATACCTGTTCTTTGTTTATAGAGACGAATTCACGTGTCATGTTAGAATCAAAGTTATACCCCGGTATATAAATTAACAGTTTGAAAGAATAAATAATTATAATGACGAGTGATAAAAAGTTATAATCCAGATCAGATGCCACCTGACGCGGCTTATGATCTTGATTCAAGCTGTTTGCAAATAAAAGCAAAGTCTAATATTTCCCTCCCTTATAACGACTCCCTCCTAACAACACACACACTCTGTGTCTCCCATTGGGTGTCGTTGTAGATAGGGAACACCATACTCTCATATGTCTTCAAAACCAGAAACAGGTTGTGGGTAAATGTGATTAACCCATTTGGGGCTAACGTCCTGTAAAAGGGACATAAGCAAACAGTGTAGACTCTGATCAGACGCCGCATAATGCGGTGTCTTTACAGAGATTTCACTGTTTGCTGCTAGGAATTTCAATATAAAACAAAACGAAATTTAGACCAGGCACCCCTTATATCAAAAAATGGATTAATCTAATACATAAGCATGGAAGCATCAACTTGGCATAAACAGCAAAGTTTGCAGGTGAGAATTACATAATCTTTTAAAGATTTAGAAAATGTATTCACATACCTCTTTCGGGAAGAATGGCGCCATGATGGAAAGGCTCAGGTAGCTCAGCAGAGAACAAACACTCACACTAAGAATAACAACCTTTTGATCACGTGACAACAGTGAAAATTTAAATGGCACATGTTTCTGTGACAAGTCATCATTTCCCACAGTTATGTCTTTTTCGGATATAATGGGTTTTTCATGATTTGAGCTAACATCCATTTCCATTGTAGCGAATAATTTGTTTGGCCGAGACGTTTGTGCATCTGAAGTTCACAATGCGCTGTACCCAAAACGTGACTGCACAAATGAAATCGTTCTAGATCTAGCACGAGGGTTATTCAAAACGTGATCTAAATAAGGGCATTTTCTTGAAATTAGCATATTCGAGTACATTTAGCATATGTGTGCATCATGTATAAGAGACTCAGGGTTTGTGTATTGCAGATACAGTGGTGTACTATATCGGATTAGTCGATTTTTGATCTAATGAATACCTGGTCTATTTTTTTTATTTACGTTTTGTTTTATATTGAAATTCCTATAAACAAACAGAATAGACTCTAATCAGACACCACATTATGCAGCGTCTGATCAGAGTCTACACTCTGTTTTTATGTCTTATAGGTTAAATGTTATTTATTTGATGTTTTAATTTCCAGAATTAGATTCTTTATTATTATGCCTTTGACGTGCGTAGTAAACCATGGACACCGCAAGTAATATAAACATCCTTTATGCTGTTTAATAAACGAAACACCTACATGTAGATATCAAGACAGTAGCCATATACAGTGGATAATATGTTATTCTTTCCCGTTTAAACGCAAACGTACGCAAACGCAAAGCACTAAAACGTAGAAAAGAACAACTTTTGGACAATTCTGATAATTCTTGTTTATCTTGGTGGCAAACAGTTTGGAGCCTGATCAGACGCCGGGTTACCCGGCGTCTGATCTGGCTCCAAACTGTTTGCACTGCAAATAAGAGTTTTAGCGTAAACGCGTTTATTGGGAAAGAATAACGTTTTCTCCACTGTAACACAATTTTTGAAGGACCGCCTTTTTAATCCTTTCCCTGACAAGTCATCGCCTACTTCACATTGCCGGTCTGCAAAATATAGAGAAAACAATGTTAACACATTCAACTCTAGCTACCAGTAAAATCACCATTGATATACAGTGTACATATGAAACATACAATTGTTCCATGTAAACAGTGTAGATCCAGATCAGAGTGCAACTAAAGTTGCCCTCCGATCCGGTTCTGCACTGTGTCATTTTGAAATGAATTTTTGATATTAAAAAAAAACACATAAGCACATGTACATGTACATGTGCATGTACGAGGGACGTTCATTTAATTGTCGATAGTATCGACTTATCGCAATAACTGAAGTCACGGTAGTCAACTATCGATTACAAAATCAAACTTTTGATACTATCGACGATAGTTTGAACTACACTCGATAGTAAGAAAACGTTTATAGGTACATGTATGTTTTATTTTGTAATTTAAGGCAAAGTCGTTGCAAATGGTGACACATTTATGGTTTGACACATAATTTAGTTCGCCTAGTGCCAAACAGTTAGAGCCTGGTCGGATGCTGATTTACTCTGGTTCAGATCTGAATCAAAGTTGTTTGCGATTTGCATAATAATTTCATTATCACCAACGTGATTGCTCGGGAAAAAAACAATTCCCAAATAATCCATAACCGCTTCTATCAAAGAAACGTTAACCCAGTTGTGCCCACGATCCCTTATATTGGACATAGGCAAACAGTATAGACTCTGATCAGACACAGCATAATGCGGCGTCTGATCAGAGTCTACACAGTTTGCTGATAGGAATTTCAATATAAAACAAAATGAAAATGAAAAGTTTGATCAGTCATCCCTTTGATTAAAAATGAACTAATCCAATATAAAACATGGAAGAATCCACTTGGCACCAATGTGTTAACACTACACAACCATCCAATAACTTAATCCTTTACTCCGTAAACATTCCAGTAATACGCCTTTGATTTAGTACTTCACTGAAGAAAATAGTTATACAGTCCTAAATATGCATCGGTACAATAATTATCTTCTATATCCAAAACAAATGATAGATTAAAGTAGGCTTAAAATAAAGCAAAGTTCACATTCGTGCGTATTTTGCTTTACTTTCAACCTACTCTAAGTTGTCAACTGTCTTCAATACAAACATGTGATTGAGTACAAACATACTTGCACTAACAACAGCGTAACTCCAAATGACGTACATAGTCATGAGCCATTTAATAACGATAGTACTGTTCAACTTATGAACATCATGAGATGGCGACTATTTAACAAGCATTTGCGTCTCTTTAAACAGGTAGCTGCTAAATGCAGAATTAATATAAAGCTGAAAGCTAATAGGAAAGCTTTCAAGTTTACTGATGACCTGCATTAAGCTGTCAACTGTCTTATAAAACCGATTAGTATCAATATTTGAGCAGCTCTCTAATGCAAGTTTGACGACAGTCGAAGTTCGATAATTCGAACTCGCGTTAGTTCAAACATACCCATATTACAAAGTAAAACGTGGATTAGCCACGGTTTAACATTGAAACAAGGGTATATTCGACTTAATACAGATCGACCGATCACAATATAACTCAAGAAATACTGGTACTTTCGCTTTAACCCTTTGAACCCTAGTCCCGCAAATAGGCGTTCTTTTCAAACAATGTACATGTGATAGTACAATTGTCCTATGCAAACAGTGAAGACCGAGATCAGAGGGCTCCGAAAGGAGCCCTCTGATCAGGGGCTTCACTGTTTGTCATAACGCCAAACATTGACAAAAACAACCCTTAAAAGTCAGAAATGGACTTGACTAAAATGGAAACTGGAATTGTCCATTTAAAGTTTCAGGGAGGAAAGAGTTAAGCGAGTTCAAAGCATTGAGTTTGGACTGTATATAATATCTATTTTATGTCAATGGGTTTTCATCAGTGCAAATATGCAAACACGTACAGTCAGATCAATGTTAAATGAGTACTTTCAACAATTACGAATCCCTTCTAACCCTTTAAATCTCAATCACCTCATAAAGCGCATTTACAAACAGTGTTGATCCTGATCAGACAGCGTCCTGACGGTGATGACCAAAGGTGCTCTCTCATCAGCGTCTATACACTATTTGTTATGTTTGCAATTCATTAACAAACATTGTCAAAATTGACTTAAATTAGTTTGAAGTTGGAAATATACGTACTTTAACCCTTTACTCCCTAGCCTGCTTCTAATTTTGAAAATAAGTGACCACTTAAAGCAGGTTGAAAGTAAAACAGAATGCCACCAAATCTTTACTTTCAGCCTGCTTTAAGCTACCATCTGGCTAAGGGCGACATTTTCAAAAACAAATAATGTCAGACTTTTCGGCGCCTAACCGAGATCCAACGTGTTTGACATTCGGTCGATATTTGTATGTTCGACTTCCGTAAACCCATTGGCACCCAGTGGTTTCTTCCATGTTTTACATTGGATTAGTCCATTTTTTATCAAAGGGATGCCTGTTCAAAATTTTCATTTTTTGGTTAATATTGAAATTCCTAGCCGCAAACAGTGTAGACACTGATCAGACGCTGCATAATGCGGCGTCTGGTCATAGTCTATACTATTTGCCTATGACCCATATATTGGATCGTGGGCACAAATTGGTTAAAACTATAATTTAGTTATAACAAACGATATTGGGGCGTCGGAATATTTAACCCTCTACCCCTATAGCGCCTTGTAAGTTTAGAAGAAAGTTTACCACTTAACCCTGTCCCCAATAGAAGCGACTTTTAGCATATTTAATTTATTCCTCCGCTGAAGAAAATAGTTCCAGTTTATACTCTCATGAACAATTAACATAACACATATTTATATAGCCTAGCAGGTTTTAGCTTAAAGCAGGCTGAAAGTAAAGCAGAATGTGCCTTAAGGCACATTCTGCTTTACTTTCAACCTGCTTTAAGTGGTCACCAATCTTCAAAACTAGAAACATGCTATGAGGTAAAGGGTTAACAGGTTGCACGTAAAGCAGAATGCATCGTAAAGCGTAGTCTGCCATACTTTCAGCCTGCTTTATGTTGCTTTAAACTTCTAGGAATTAAAAATATTCATTTTGGTACATGTTCATGCCTGTTTAAATTGAAACTATTTTCTTTATTGGACAAATAAATCTAATGCGCTATAAGGCGCTTCTATGAGAGAACGGGTTAGAATACCAAATTATGATGGTTTACATAGGGGCGGTTTAAGGCAAACTGAAAGTTGGACAGAATGTTTCATTGAGGTCATTTCTGCTTTACTTTCAACCTTCTTCAAGTTATAATGTATGTTATGAGTATATATGAAAATGAAGTTACTGAACCGGTTGAGCCCAAGTACTATGTATACACACCGTTTTCAAACAGTATATCTGGGAATTGTACACTTGTTTTATGCAAACAGTGGAGACCCAGATCAGAGGGCTCCTAAAGCAGCTGCAGTGTTTGCCATTCTGAATCATATTGTAAAATACAAACTAACATATTCCAAAATGGGTTTCTACTTAATTAAAAACTTGATTTAGAGGTTAATAAGTAAACACATAATATAAACTGTTTTCGGAGTGGCATTAATAGACTGAATTTGATGTATGTATCGATGAAAGATGCCGCTGGTCAGGAAAATGGCGACATGCTTGTAAATCATCATACACAGAAAAGGCCCACGGACAGAAAATAATGTGTGACGTTTCGGAAAATTGTACTTTATAAGTTAATATCAAGTTTTCCGCATCGTGTTATTAGTACATACGACAGAGATTGCTATTTAAAGAACCATCTGATACACTGTATCGGCCGCTTGTCATGTTTACATTTATAAATACATTAGGGTCTGAATGTAAAGTGACCTTTGTGTCAGAAAACAGATGAACCTATTTGAGAAATCGGTTAATATATATCGAAAAGGGTTAATATAACTTTAGTTCACTGTCATAATGGATTTGAACTATATATACTCTATATATACATCCAGTCGATATGCACTAGTTATCAATAAGATCATCACGTTACTGTTAAGCAACACCATATGTACATGTAAACTGCAATATACAAGAATTTCAGGTTTGAGAGATTACGCGTAATCCCTGATTACACGTTATCCCTGTAACATATATATCAGGTTCATCATGTCTTTTTATTTTCAAATTAAACGTAAAATACATACTTAAATACTAAATGTCAAAATGGACTAAACATTATTGGAAAACTTGACTTTTAAATTAAAGACATCCCTAGATGACCTTTCGATCATAACGACTTGCCAGACATTTTCCTTGCAATAATCATGGATCTTATGGACATGTCGCTAGCAAAGAACCATTGAAGCTTCTCGTGTGAGACTCTACCTTTATATTTGATAGTTTGGTTAGAAATAACCATTGAATATCACTAGAGCATGAGTATAATCTGGACCTCGCCAGGTAAACTGAGATTGTGCTGCACATGACAGTTACATTGACACCTCCAGAACAACGGTGTGGTGGTCGCTCAATGGACTGAGGAAAGGTCTTTAAACTCTTTCGTGATAAAATTATTCGGGAGAGGTTTTCCCCCTTCACTGCTTTATTGTCGTCTACTACAGACTGTTATCTGCAAGGCACGTTTCAAAGTTAGATTTTAGTTGCATGACTTGATAAATATCGATAAAAGTGTCAAATAGTTTGGGTCCTGATCAGAACTGTTTGCAAACGCGCTTTAAAACGTCATTGAGGTAAAATGGTTAAAGTTTCAAAGATGAATGAAATAGCCTTGTCATTGAGAAAGTTACGAAACAGAGTATTCATTGTATCTATTGTTTATGTATATGAATTGTAAATTGTTATACAGTGTTATTTGCATATCTAACTGCGTGTTGAGTGTGCTTATGCATATGCTCATAACTCATTCAACGCTCGTCGACATTAGCCGTCATTAATGACAATTAACCCAATCACTCCTGAAATTTTAAATGGACAATTCTAATATACAATTTAGTCTAATCTATTTTGACTATTTATGATTGATTTTAACAATATATTGCAAAATGGCAAACAGTGTAGACCTTGATCAGAGGGCTCCTGTAGGAGCCCTCTAATCAGGGTCTACACTGTTTGCATAGGACAGTCATATTTATGAGAGGTACATTGTTTGTTAATGACGACTATACTCGTTGCTAGGGTTGAATGTGTTTATGATGAGTTCGGTTTGACGACGATAATAAAGTAAAGGTTTTTACGTTGAACCAGTTACAGTGCAGAAGATGCTATTCTTTCGCAATAAACGCCTTTACGTTATAAATATTATTTCCATTGCAAACAGATAAGAGCCTGATCAGACGTCGGGTAACCCGACGTCTGATCAGACTCAAATCTGTTTGCAATTCAGATTAAAATAACGGTCAGAAAAAATGTTATTTTCTTCATTCTTTTGTAATATGTTTGCATATCTGCGGTTAAACGTGAAAGAATAACATCTTCTCCACTGTAAAAAATATAGATCTATATGCATATCTGTATATAGTTATTTTTAATAATTATAATATTATTATAATAAATATATAGTCGAAAATATCAATACTAGAAAATGGCGACTGACTAATTCACAGACTATCATACTAAAATATTAGGTTTTTATTGGTTGTTAACATCAGTTTCTGTCATCTATGGGCTAATTGGAAGCCCCAGAGAGAGGGGAGTGGATACAGAGAACTCGGGAGTGATGCCCTACTCTTATTATCGAAAGAGTTCTTCGGTTCTTCTAGACACCAAGTGTAAAGCACTCATACATCGGACCTCGGTTTACAAAGTGTTATCCGAATGAATTGGTCCGCCGGGGGATTGCTAAAATGTTAGTAATGCAGTTATATTTAGAATTACATTTACTGTAAAAACAACCTATTGCGACCATTAAAACGAATGATAATTAAGTATATAAAAGATTGCTGACATCTTAAAACAGGGTGACAGTGAAGGGCAATAGTTTGTGTAAACAAACAGAATGGCAAAATAAATGTGAATACAACGACCAAACAAAATTGATAAACCATCCATGTATTATTAAAAGTAACAAACAACTAACAAAAATTGTTAAAGTAGTTTCGTTAGATTTCATCTATATGCCATTGTTCTTGTACTATATATTTACATTGTAGGGGGGAAAGGTCGATCTAATGTTGTTATAACTTGAGACCAAACCCAAATGCCATGTATATATGAGGGAATAAAATATGTTTAAACTAACAAACAACTAGTATACCTGTCAACTTTGCATTCAAATTAAGGAATGCACCACAACAAAACTATTTTGATTGTTAATAATAAAAAGTTTTTATCCTACTGCGTACTCTTCTAGCTAACAATTGTATTTCTATGTCAACATTAAAACCGTCCCTGAAAATAGTTATCATTAAAACGTACATGCCCTATATGTACCTTTTGAATGTATAACATCTGTACTGTCTATACTTTTTAATGCCAAATAAAGATTATGTTATGTTAGTGCGATTGTTGTATTTGGTCAAACTACGACTTATCGCGGCCCAAAAGGTTTGCAAAGTCGGGCTAACTCGCCTATGGCATTTGAAATGGTTATTTTCACTTTTTAAATGATGTTACTATTTACAATTTTTACATGTCAGAAATGTGATAAATGTATGTCATATTTACTTTTGAACTATGTATCTAAGTAGTTCATATATAAAAAGGAATGCGAAATTGGAAATAATGCTTATAGTGTCATGAATTTAGATTTAAATGTATGACATCGCAGTTGTACACTGGAGAATATTCATGTTATTATTTGCCACTATAAAGATATGCTTTAACTTGTTTTTCTAAAACAAACAGTTTAGAACCGGCTCGAACGGGGTTTACATTATCAGAGGCTTAAAACAGCAATCGCTGTTCGCCTTTCATTTTATTTTGTGCAACGACCTTCTCAAAAGGATGATTTCAAGTTATGTAATAGTCTATTTTTCACGATTCGATTATGCGTTACGGTTGATTTAGAGCATACCAAAGTATTATACACCTACAGTTGAACTGGATATTTAGAACTCGTCTAAGTCGGACATACCAGTATTTCAAAGTTAAAACGTGGCTGAGCCACGTTTTAACTTTGAATACATGTGTGTTAAAGTTGGGCGAGATCGATTTAAGAAAAACGGATAGTTTCGACTTAAGCGAAAACGAAGTATCGACTTTCTGACATAATTTACCATATTAGAAGTAGCACAGTAACACATGATGCACAGAAATACAACTGTGACGAAACGAAACGAGAGATGCCCAATTCGCTCATATATCACTGAATAGATGCAATCAAATAGGAAAGCTGTTACAGAGAGAGTGGGAGAGATAGAGAGAGAGAGAGAGAGAGAGAGAGTGGGAGCGAGAGAGGGAGGGAAGGAGAAAGAGACAGAGAGAGCCAGACAGACAGACAGACAGACAGACAGACAGGCAGGCAGACAGACAAACATACATACAGACAGACAGACCGACGAACATATAAGACAGACAGACAGGCAGATAGGCAGACAAACAGACATACATACAGACATACATACATACAGACACAAACAAACAAACAAACAAACAAACAAACAAACGAACAAACAGACAGACAGAGACAGAGAGACAGAGACAGTGACAAAAAGACAGAGAGAGAGGGACAGAGATAAAGAGAGGAAGAGAGAAATAAAGAGGCAAAGGGGCAGAGGCAGGTATGCATTACGTCTGATCAGAATCAAAATTGTTATCAAATGCGCTTTATGCCGCCATTGAAAAAGAAAGAGTTACTGGAGGTTGAAGTAGAGCATAAGGCGCATTCTGTGTTACTTCCAGTCTGATTTAAGCCACCATCTAATAGAATATAGAAATATTTCCAATTGCATAAAGAGTTAAATGCTGAAAGTAATCTTATCTTTCAGTGTTATTATACCAACTGCTTAACCTTTTACTCCATAGCCTCACTTTTTACGCATTTAATTTATTCACCCACTGAAGAAAATAGTTCCACTTGATATAGCCACAAACATATACAATAATAAATATTCCCTATATCATAGTAGTAGTTTATTTCTTCCTCCATACATGGAGATCGTGTTTGAAAACATGCTGTACGTAAAGCAGAATGCGCCTTGAGGTGCAATCTGATTTACTTCCAACCTGCTTTAAGCGACCATCTGTTTGAAAAAAAGAAGCAGATAAAAGGTTTAAGTATTTAAAGTCTGCTTAAATATTTCTATGTTATAATATCGAATGTTTTAAGACGATTGGCTGCACTATCCTTTGAAATGTGAATATAACCCCTTCATTTCCGTGTCATCTGCTTTAAATAATTATCGTCTACTTTAAATCTCCAATTGAAATTTAAGCTAAACTGACATAAGTTATATCGTTATAAGTGTCAAAAAGTTTGAGTCCTGATCAGGAGTCGCGTTACTTGTGGCCTGATCAGGCTCAAAACTGTTTGCAAAAAAAAAGTTTGCACTCTGGTTAAGGAACAGTGCTGTGACTTAAAAGTAAACCAACAAGTCTTAGTCCACTTTCAGCTCGAATGACCGTTCAGCCGACTGTATACATTCAACCCCATGATCATTAGGCTATCTTGCCTACAATATTGAGCACTGCTAAATTATGGCGCCTAGGCAAACACAGAACCGGCTCAGTCCCTTCACAGGTACCCATTTTAAACGCTGTATGGATAAGAGCCATTCGCGGTGCATATATATGCTGAATAACATTCCTATACATCATTGGAGAACCGGTAGTTAAGGCAATGCCATACAATAATCCTTTGGTAATTGAATATAAGAAACAGCACATTGAAAGACAAAGAATGGCGTTGTACTCCATACTTACTGTAAATAATATATCTTATTACAAATGTACAAGTGTATATATTATTTACAGTGGAGAAGACGTTATTGTTTCCCGTTGATTCGCAATCAAATCACATACACACGAATTGCAGTAAAAATGTAGAAATTAAAAACGAAATGAAATTTCTGACTATTTGTTTAAATCTTAGTGGCAAACAGTTTGAAGCCTGGTCAAATGTCGGGTTACCTGGCGCCTGTTCTTACTCCAAACTATTTTTTAAAGATATAACGCGTATATTGGGAATGTATAACGATTTCTCCATTATGCATGTACACTGATGAGACTTGAATAAAGATTGAACAACATATTGCAACGAGGAGTATCAATTAATTCGTTCGCATAAAGAAGAAGAAGAACGTTTAAATTTGACTTAAACTATACAGTTCTCGTCATACATACATATGTACAAAACATACATATTTACAAAATAATATAATACAAGGTCAAATCTGATATGTAGATCGACCCAATTTCTTCGAACCAACGGGTTTTTCCTAGAAATATTGAGATTTTATGGAAATAAAGTTTATTCTGTTATTTTGAGTAGATCTGTGATTAATAAAGGACATATGTAAATTGTCTGATATATTGTTTCGAAAAATGGCTCGAAAAAGAAATATTTTTGATCCAAGCAGATGGTAGCTTAAAGCAGGCTAAAAGTAGAGCAGAATGCGCAATAAGGCCCATTCTGCTTTACTGTTGACCTGCGTTAAGTGTTTAAGTGGTCACATGTCTTCTGAACTAGACATAGGCAATGGGGTAAAGGTTTAAAGGTACGATTCCCTGAATCGCGCTTGAAATATTTGGAATTCTTAGGATTCTTTATTATCAACATCCCTGGAGAAGACGTTGTTCGTTCCAAGCAAACGCGTGAACCCTTATCCTTATGTTATAGTATCTCCTTTGAAACTGTCTCCTGCAAAAATGCAACAAAACTGCAAAAAAGAATTTTAGTAGAGAATCGGCGTTGTCCATTAAAAGCCTCAGGGGTGAATAAGTTATTGATAAGATGCAAATGGGAAGTTTTAATCTGTTTTTGGTAGCTATAAATCAAAGAATTCATAACTATATTTATACCAATTTTGACAAAGACCACCACACCACTCTTAGCCTGATGAAACTGTGTTACATTGTTTTATAGATCAATCAGCATACCGGCCCATTTCACTCCCTCGTTTCAAACGTATATCTCTAAGTATATATGGACATAAACCACAACAACAACAAAACCAACAACAGTTTGAGAAATTGTATATCTTTATTTCGCCCATGTATTTACAGTTTCATAGTACTACATGTACATGTACTTGATCGATACAGTCGTTAAGACGCTATTCTTTCCCCAATAAAAGCGTTTTTAACTAAAGGTGTTATATCTATTGCAAATAGCTTTACACTAAGATTAAAATAAACATTTAGAATTGTCAAAAATATGTAATTTTTCTTTCCTTTGCACTGCGTTTGCGTTTTCTTTTGCATTTAAACGGGAAAGAATAACGTCTTCTCCACATTATAACATAGCAAAATTCGATGATGGTAAGATATAAGTATTACATAACAAAAGCAATATAATATTATTCAATACAATATCACATGACACATATAGATATGAACAGAAGTCTCATGCATAATGAATTCTACATACGAGTACAGTCTTCCCTCTCTACAACGGCCCTCCCGACAACGACTCCCTCCTTACAACGACTCTTGTCGTGGTTCCCTAAACAGGACAATTATGTCTAACGCACTCCCTGCTGCAATAGCGTCTGCTTAAAATTGTCGTTGGCTAATTTTCTCACAGCTACATAATGGACATGTCAGCCAATTCTTTATTTCCCTCCCTGTAACGACTCCCTCCGAACAACACACACACACAATCTTTGTCTCCCGTTAGGTGTCGCTGTAGAGAGGAAGCACTTTATTGTCTATCAAAGTTGTTGTCAATTAGTTAAGAACCCTGGCCATACACCAAGTTACAAATAGTCTGATCTTAATCTAACAAGTGTGCAAATGCATGTTGGCCAAACCGAAGAAACGTAACCCTTTACGGCAGAGAAACGCCAGTATGAAACATTTCTGTATTTGAATAAATGTTTCATGAAAATAGTTAAATTTTATGTAGCCATGCATATGTACCATAAGAAATAGTACCTATATCCTAGCAGATGGTAAAGCTGGCTGAAAATGAAACAGAATGCGCATTGACGGCTATTATGCTTTATTTTCAAGCTGCTTTAAAAAGACGTTTGTCTTCAAAACTTAGATTTTGAGTAAATGGATAAAGAGTAATACTGAAGTAAAATATTACGATTATTGCTTGATGAATGGGAGGTAATCACTGTAGACACAAAGCTAGATGGTTGCGCTTCTTTTAGGTTTCCGAACCCGGAAAACTAGCAATAGTGTTATTAGAACTATAAGGAGTACAACAGCTAAGCACATAAAACCTAACATGATAAACGAAATAGTCTGTTGATAATTCAGGTTTGTTACAGCCCTCTGACAATCCGTTTCTCCAATCAGCTCTGAAATGAAGAATAAAAACAAGAAAAGTATAGTAAGCCTTTCCGAGATTTTTGCTGCCAGGCTAAATAACAATAACACATTTATGCAAAGAGTTTGGATCCAGACCAGACGGCGCGTAACGCGGTGTCTGATCTGAATCCAATTTGTTTGACACCCATGCCAATGTTTCCTATGTAAATGTAAGAGCAGAAAACCAAAGATGACGGAAAAGTCCGTAGGTCCGAACAAATAATGAAATAATCAGAAGAATTCGGAAATATCTAGAAAAATGGCAGCCCTGATATTGGTGCAGTTGAAATGGCGTCAAACTAAACCAAAATAACGGCAAACATTATTTGCAATAAGATGGAATGGCGGACACGCGGCGGATTGGAAATATTTAAAAAATGGTTTAGAGTCAAAACAGACTCCGAATTAATCGGTGTCTGATCTGGCTCCAAACTGTTTGCAACTCACATTTTGATAAATCGATTTTTTTATATATATTCTAGAAAAATATCAATAAAAAGAATTGCGTCGTTTCATCCGTTTCCGAGTTGTGCGTGTGTGTTGAGCTATGCTTAAAATAAAGAACGTCTTCATTACATGTTTGTTAAATAAAACAATTAATTAATGTAAAAATTAACTGACTAAATGATTGGCTTTGTATTAATAAAATACCATTTTCGCATATCTTGCCATAGTGTGTCGGCGGGCATTGGCAGTGGAAATCATCACCAGACATCGAACACCGTCCTCCATTTTTACACGGATCAAACTCGCAAGGGTCACCTAGAAAGAATTTTATTAATACAGCGCTCCCTCTCTACAACGACACGCAACGGGAAACAACAAGTGTGTGCGTTGTTCTGAGGGAGTCGTTATAGGGAGGGAAGTAGGCAAACAGCTTGAATCCAGATCATACGCGGCATCTGATTTGGATGCAAGCTGTTTGACCCTTGTCAATATGTTTTTTTTTCTGTCAAAATGTCCATTTTGTAACTTTGAGAAAATCAACAGAAGACAATTTTAAGCAGACTACATTGCAGTCGTAAATAGTTTGGCCACAATTGTCATGTTTAGGAAACTGCAACAAGGGTCGTTGTAAGGAGGGAGTCGTTTTAGAGAGGGAACACTGTAACACTTTTATACATGGGTTTCACAACAAACCCTCCCTGTGTGCTTTAGGTGACATATATTTAAGATATACAACGGTCGTTTAAAGACACTACAGTGTTTGTAAATACAGATATAATAGCAAACAGTGAAGAACTTTTGACACGCCGGTACAGCGGTATCAGAGTCTACACTGCTTACTACTCCCTGTTTATAAGATAGACAAAAATGGTTCACGATATCAATGCACAAACAGTTCCCTTTCTAAAACATTATTTCAATATCAACACCCCATAGATTGCGAGAGAACAGACGGTTCCCCCGAAACAAATAATTTCAACCTACATGTACAGTGGAGAATGCGTTATTCTTTCCCAATAAACGCGTTTACGTAAAATTATTATTTGCAGTGCAAACAGTTTGGAGCCAGATCAGACGCCGGGTAACCCGGCGTCTGATCAGGCTCCAAACTGTTTGCCACCAAGACAAACATGAAATATCATAATTGTCCAAAAGTTGTTCTTTTCTACGTTTTAGTGCTTTGCGTTTGCGTACGTTTGCGTTTAAACGGGAAAGAATAACAGATTATCCACTGTATGCAAGGGTGCGCATTCCGTGCTTTGAGTTATGCGGCATCTGATCTGGATCTAAACTGTTTGTATTTGTTCGTGTATTCGAACCTGGAATTGAGCATAATTTACCTTTTAAACAATCCCGTCCAATGTATCCCCTATCACACTGGCAGTGGTATGTGGGGCCAATTTGAGAGCAAACTCCACCATTGTCACATGGGCTTGAATCACATGGGTTTTCTTCTAAAAAGTAATAAAACAAACCTAATATACCAAGTTAAGGTGGTTCGCGGGTCAGCTTATTCTGTGTCAGAATTCTTTGAAACCTTGATTTAAATGAAATATACTATATGGAGAGTGAAAAATCGTTAAAATGAAAAAAAGGTGCCGTTTTTTTCTGACTGGACCTTTTGTCGAGAAAAGCTCCTTTTTGAATAAACAGGAATATTTTCTTTATAAAATGATATAACTCAATAATTTCTGTATATTCAAGTAAACTGTACATAGACTATAAGATATTGGGCAAACAAAAGTATTACATGACATTTTCTGGAAATATCAATATTTTAAAAAAGTCAAATTCTGAAAATCTCAAATTACAAAAAATCTAGTCGTTTAACATATACTAATTTTACTCCTATTAGATAGATATAATTTAATTGTACTAGTCACAAAAATTTAATGAAAATCTACAGTGGAATTTACATTTTATACATGATTTCCTGAAATTCTGACAAAATGTTAACACAAAACGAGTAACCTCCCTTGAGTTCAACTTTAAAATGCCGTCAGCTCTAAATAATACCATAAGTCAAACCTGTAATAAGGGAGCATTGAATACTGTAACCTGTAGATCTTTAAAGGCAAGTGACTGCTTAATGCATAACAAAAGTAATGTATAAAAGCTTCTTTAGGATCTATCTTTTAGCATTACTTTTGTCCTGTATTAAGCTGCCATCTGTCATATAGGCTATAAATCCTCACAAATTTAGCTGTCACTCGACTATACTTGCATCTGATATTATTCATTATTACTAGACTAAACATAGCCTGTCCTTTGATCACTGCGTTATGAATTGACTAGTCGCTCAAATCGGACAATTTGTTAAAAAAAAAGTTTTGAAGCGAGTGGGAATCGAACCTAAAACCTCTGGATTGCAAGTCAATCACCGTATCAACTGCGCTAACGGAGAAGACACTGAAGCAGATCAAACTTTTCTTTATCTAACTTTTCTACTATAAGCACGTGCCGCAAAGATCAGGTGAAAGTCATCAGCATTTCCGGAACTCGAGATGCGGGCCGCCCGCTGTCGAACCACCTTAAAGTCTACTTTCAGTCCGAATGACCGCTCAGCCGACTGTACATATACTCCCCTGATCATCGAGCCATCTTGCCTATGAGCACTGCTAACATATGGCGCAGTCAAATGAAGCCGCAGTACCGACTCAGACCATTCACAGGTACCCATTTTAACCCCTGGGTGGAGAGGAGCAATTCGCGGTACATGTCTTGCTCAAGAACATTCCTGTACATCATCGGGGATTCAGAAAAAATCCCCTAGTCAGACCGCTGGTCCGGCGGGGGATCGAACTCACGACCCCTGGTACCGTAGTCCAAGGTGTTAACCATTGGGCCACTACCGCCGGCACAGTACAGTAAATAGTCTGGTTCCCGTCGTACTTAGTAAGTACGCCAGACAAAGCGCAATAATGGCTCTTCCAGTGAAATACACCGTATTTATAAATGATGGGTGGAGTAACATTAGCTGTAATAGGTTATTTCTTATTTTAGGTGGTTCCTATTGTATCCTATGGATTCACTGTTATCTCGTAAGGCGGACCGGGTTCGAATCCCGGCCGCGCTCAATTTCTTTTTTACTTTTTTAAAAAATGTTTTTTTAATTACAAAACGTCCAATAGTTTTACATCGAATAACACCTCTAAAAACAATAAAATGTAAAAATCAATGATTTTGAAAATGGTGAAAGTTATATGTATCAGAACCTGTGTATTTAACCCATGCGTTTAGTCTATTAAATAGTTTAAACATATTTTATTTCCATATACATAAGGAAATGGGGTCGGGTCACAAGTTCTCTCAACATTAGATTCGACCCTTCCCCTGTCTATTAGATATCTTTTATTGGTTATTGGTTTCCGAAAATAAAACTCAGTATAATAGATGATATTTATTGCGTTTGAAAAGTTGTGACTAAAAAAAAGAAAAACACACTCTGGTGACGGGAATCGAACCCGGGTCGCCTGGACAAGAAGCAGAGATCCTTATCACTATACCAATGAGTTAGCGCTTATCTTCCATCAAACGTATCTATATAATATCCGAAAATAATACTAATATTAAAATGATTCGTCGCCAGAATATCTGCTTAATTCAGTGGCTAATTACATATTTCTAAATTGGCAATGTAATGTCTTATAAAACTACTGTATTCCCTTTTGCTACAATAACATATAGCGAACCACCTAAAAATAAAAATAAAACACTTGTTACAGCAAATGTAACTCTACCCACCATTTATCATTATTGTACAGTGGAGAATCTGTTATTCTTTCCCAATAAACGCGTTTACGCTAAAACTATTATTTGCAGTGCAAATAGTTTGGAGCCAGGTCAGACGCCGGGTAACCCGGCGTCTAATCAGGCTCCAAACTGTTTGCCACCAAGATAAACAAGAATTATCAGAATTGTCCATAAGTTGTTCTTTTCTACGTTTTAGTGCTTTGCGTTTGCGCACGTTTGCGTTTAAACGGGAAAGAATAACAGATTCTCCACTGTACCCAGTATCCTTAATTTCATGGGTGCCGCCATCATTGCGCTTTGCCTGACCCTATCACCGTAGAGGAGGGGCAGGTAATCCAGACTATACAATACAATGCTTGTAAGCATGACTTCAGAGAAGAGTGAGCAAAATTCAAATTTTCAACCACTTTCTCCTGCATGTCTCACGTAAGTTAGTCTGTAGTGATCAGTGTCCAAACTATTTGACACACATGAAAATGTGTGGATTGTTTCTTAACTCATTACCCCATAGCCTATTTCTAGTTTTGAAGACTGGTGACCACTTAAAGCAGGTTGAAAGTAAAGCAGAATGCGCCTTTAAGGCGCATTCTGCTTTACTTTCAGCCAGCGTTAAGCTTCCATGTGCTAAAATATAGAAAATATTCCCTATACTATATATTCATGGCTGATTAAATTGGAACTATTTTCTTCAGCGGAGGAATAAATCATATCCGCTAAAAGGCGCTTCTATGGGGGAAAGGGTTAAATTTCAGAAATAAAAGCAGACATTTGCGAGTAGCCGATACTAAGCCAGTATTTGTTTAAGTTAGGTTATGGTGTCATACAGTGGAGAATCTGTTATTTTTTCCCGTTTAAACGCAAACGTACGCAAACGCAAAGCACTAAAACGTAGAAAAGAACAACTTTTGGACAATTCTGATATTTCATGTTTGTCTTGGTGGCAAACAGTTTGGAGCCTGATCAGACGCCGGGTTACCCGGCGTCTGATCTGGCTCCAAACTGTTTGCACTGCAAATAATAGTTTTAGCGTAAACGCGTTTATTGGGAAATAATTACGTTTTCTCCACTGTAATGGAAACACATACTTTTATTCTGCATTAACTCTTTCCTCCCTGAAACTGTAAATGGACAATTCTATAGTTGTCAATTTAGTACAGTCCATATTTTACTTTAAAGGGATGATTTGTACAATAATTATAATCAAAATGACATACAGTTTGATACCCTGAACAGAAGGCTCCGTAAGAAGCCCTCTGGTCAGGGTCTACATTATAGCGCTCCCTCTCTACAACGACACCCAATGGGAGACACAGAGTGTGTGCGTTGTTCGGAGGGAGTCGTTGTAGAGAGGGAAAATCAAGAATTGGCTTATATTTGCAAACAGCTTAAATCCAGATCAGACGCCGCGTTACGCGGCGTCTGATCTGGATTCAAGCTGTTTGTCACTCGTCATTAATTTTTTTCTGTCAAAATGTCCATTATGTAACTGAGAAAAACAGCAGACCATAATATTAAGCAGACGAAATTGCATGCGTGAATAGGTTGGACAAAAATTTTCTGTATAGGGAATTGCGACAAGTGTCGTTGTTGGGAGGGGGTCGTTGTTGGGAGGGCCGTTGTAGAGAGGGAGTACTGTATTTGCATAGGACAACTACTCCTCACAGATACTCTGTTTGTAAATGACGCATGTATGCGTGACTAGGGTTCATAGGATTAAGCAGCCACACGTGATATTCATGAATGTTTGTGGTAAGTAGAACAAGTAAGTTGAACTTATGTTGATTTTTTTAAAAAGAAATTGGACTTCCGGTTTCGGGGACTTCCGTGTTTAGGGTCTCCGGAGTTTACACTACTTTTCTTACCTATTTCACAATGTACTCCGGAATAATTTTTAGGACAGACGCACACAAAATTGTCGCCGGATACTGTACAGATCCCTCCGTTGTGGCAAACATTGACGAAACACGGATTCTCTATATCAAATATACAGAAATTTCCACTGTAAGACTCACTGATCGTGTAATAAAGACAACCTGTTATCTAATTGTTGTTGTTATTTATTGAAATCATGTGATAAACATTTCACCAGATATCGGTGCGCAACAGGGCAGTTTTTTTATTGGTCGACGTACAGTGGAGAATCTTTTATTCTTTCCCGTTTAAACGCAAACGTACGCAAACGCAAAGCACTAAAACGTAGAAAAGAACAACGTTTGAACAATTCTGATAATTCAGGTTTATCTTGGTGGCAAACAGTTTGGAGCCTGATCAGACGCCGGGTTACCCGGCGTCTGATCTGGCTCCAAACTGTTTGTATTGGAATTAATAGTTTTAGCGTAAACGCGTTTATTGGGAAAGAATAACACATTCTCCACTGTACCTGACGGAAACAGTAAGTCGGACTCCCGCCAAAAGAGTTTATGAGATCGACGTTTAACCTTTCGGCGCCGAAGTCGCATAAACTTGAGAGTGCAAATAGTTTGGATCCTAATTAAACACTGCGAAACGCGGCGTTTTATCAGGATCCCAACCGTTTTGCACTCGTTCCGACATTTCTTAAGTCAAACCACATTGGATCTTACGTTGAAAAGATCTTACAAACTAGAATAGTAAAGCAGACGACAATAGAGCGGTGAAGGAGTAAAATATTCAGGATTAAGCGCTGAAAGGGTTACAAATTGATTATTTTTATTATTTAATTCACATGTCGTTGCAAAACGAATGTTATGTTATCGGTGACTAATAACATGATTATTTCCTTCTGTTCTGACTATTTTTACTGGGGACCGTCACAATAGAAGTATGAACCCCGAAAGAAAAAAATATATATGTATAAACACTAGATATATATACTATATATCTAGTGTTTACATGTAAACTGCTTTTTTTCTTTTGGGGTTCAGACTTCTATTGTGACGGTCTCCTGTGACTATTTCTGCAAAGTAAGTCGAGAGCTAAAAACATCGCCCTTTATCACCCCGTCATCTGGTTATGTGAATCTCTTCATTTTATTTGTACATTATTAGCTGACAAACATTGATTGACTAGCACATGTATCTAAAGCATTTTATGTTACTGCATTATTTACGGTTTTTGGCAGTGTAAACCAAACTCAGATTACAGAACGTACGGTGACAGCGGTGCTTCGTATGTACTATGTTGCAATGCACAGAGACAGGACAGGTTTTGTCATGCATTGGCTGAAATATTCTGTTTACTCTGATTAAGTATTAACCGACCAAGTTATGTGGTTCAATTTGCAAAAACACAGAAAAAAATCAGTTTATTTCTTGACTAATACTCTTTGGAATACTTACCTCTTTCACAGTGCCAGCCTATGAACTTGTCCGTACAGGTACATGTATACGATTGCCCGGTTATTGAGCAGGTTCCGCCATTTTGACACGGCCCCTGGCGACAAGCCACGCCCCAATGGTCATCTAAAACAAAAATAGGGATCACATCTTATGAAATGAGTTAACGAAATCCATTGAAAGTAAGATGTTCTCTATCACCTTAGTTTTAATTTCTTTTGAAACGTGCACAATGTTGACCTACTGAGTCTTAGTAACGTGCCTTTTACGAACAGTGCATAATATGCAGAGTACACACGGGTTATGCAAAACAGTGTAGCTCTAGATCAGATGGTTCCTTTAGCCCTGTCATCAGGATCTATATTGCTTGACATGTGGCAACATATTGTAACAATAACCCTAAATAGTAAATAGGACTAGCCCTAATCGGCAACTGGAAATGTCCATTAAGATTCAGGGGTCAAGGGGTTTGCACAAGGATGACTACGGTCATCATTGTCATAATTATAAGCAGTAGTAGTTAGATTCATCATATATATGTCGTAGGCCATATTGGAATCTAGGCAGATCCGGAATCTGCCTAGGCCGATTCCGGATCTGCCTGGGCCATATTGGAATTCTTATATGGCATAGGCAGATTCCGGATATCTGATATGGCATAGGTAGATTCCGAATATGAATATGTCATATTAGAATCATATTAAGATTCGTTTATGGCTAGGCAGATCTGAAATCTGCCTAGGCCATATTATAATCCAATTGTTTAAGTTACAATATAGCCAAGATACCAAATTCAAAGGGCGTAAAACAAACAAACCATTCACTTTATCAATAATATTGTACTTCACACTTTTCTAGCTAAGCCAGATAGCGGTCATTTAAGGATCTAGTTTGGTTTTGAGAAGAAGATTAAAGAAGTGGTTTTATACCAACAAACCATTCACTTTTGACTGTATTCCCCACCTACTTATGTCCAACTAAATCAAAAAAAATAATTTAAATTTTTAAAAAACGGAAAAGCTATAAAGAAAAGACTTATAAATAATCAAGAATTTGATAATGCTATAATTGTTTAATATGCCTATATTATTACTTAAACAACTTGATTCTAATGCTAAATGTGTTTGCTTATATAACAAAGAATTGTTAAAATATACTTGTTGTTACTTAAGCAATCAAAAATTGTTAAAAAATACCTATGTTACTCCTTAAAAAAACTAGATTCTAATATCGACTAGGTAGATTCCGGATCTGCCTAGCCATATTAGAATCATAATATGGCTAGGCCATATTGGAATTCTAACATGGCCTAGGCAGACCCGGAATCTGCCTAGGCAGATTCCGGATCTGCCTAAATTCCAATATGACCTACGACATATACATACATATGCGTGATTCCTTGACCATGTATAAATAGTACATGTACATTGTATATATGGGGCCATTCTCATGTTTTTGTATGTAAATGCAAACTGAGTGAGAAATAAACTGAAACTGAAACTTTGTGCGCGATTCCGACATTGTATACGTGTAACATCTCGACCGGTGTCAATGTACAAACAGATTAAAAGTTAAATTATTCATCTACGCGCGTATGCTGATAGGTGCGGGTAGATAATCGTTGACCAGTTCGTTACATTAACGGAAAATGAATTGACATTTATCTTTAAACAGTTTACTTGAAATGCTTCGTTCTGGTCGTGAACTCATTAATTTTTAAATTTTATTCGACATTTTGACAGAAGAAACATAATGGCGAGTGACAAATGCTTGACCTTACCCATTTTCCTCCCTATAACGACTCCTTCCGAACAACAAACACACTTTTTTTCTTCGATTTGGTGTTGTTGCAGAGAGGGATCACTTTTCTACCTGACATATGTACGCATTGTTCTGTAGTTTTCAAGTGCATGTAAATGCAATTTCTAGAGGCAACTACTTGGTTTGATGCAAAATTGAAGCAAATCGTTGTAAGCAGGGAGTCGGTTTTGGTAGGGCCGTTGTAGGGAGGAAACAGTGTACATGAACTAGTGGTCACTAAATACAATACTTTCTACGTGTATCACCATGAATGCGTCGTCGTTTTAATCTCTGGGGATGTAATAATTATATGACCTACACGTTTATCTACTGTTATCTATTTATTATATAAGCGGTTGAGCAAAAATATTCTCATTTTCTGAAAATACTGACATACCGTTCTCTATCTAAAAATATCTGTACCTGCACAATTATTTCAATGAACTCTACATACGTGCTTGTCGAAATATTTCATTATAAACAATGGTATGGAAAAAACAATGCAGCGTTTAACTTTAAATCAGAGCATGTCATATGAAATAACAAACAGGTCGTACCCTGAAGCATAATAATTATATATACTGTTTAAGTTTGATATATTAACCCCGTTACCTCATAACCTCTATCTCATTTTGAAAAGAAAAGGTGACAACCCTATGCATGTTGAAGGTAATGTAGAATGCGCCTAAAGGCGCATTCTACTTTTCTTGCAACCTGCTCTAGGCTATTGCAGTGGTAAATACGCTATTCCTACCCATTTACGCATTAATCCATGCATAAGAAACGCATAGGGAACGGTTAAAGAACGGTTAACGCCTAACGATTTTAACGCGCTTGAACGCGTTAATAAACGCTTATACCAATGCAGTCTCAACTGATGGGGTCCGTCGGCTAAGTGTTGACCCTTTCATCCGGGCTCTTTTAAACGCGTAAAGAACGAGTAAAGAAACGGCTAGGAAACGCGTTTTACGAAACGGATACTAATCGTGTAAGAAACTCTTAAGAAATGCGTAAAGTGGGTAGGAATAGCGTATTTACCACTGTATCTGCTAGAATTTAGTAAATACTGTTTACAATACTTTTTTTACAGTATAAATTGATAGTATTTCCACTTCAGTGGGGTAGTAAAATTTAGGCGTAAGAATGCGTATTTATGGGATAATGGGTTAAACCTGCTGAAGGCGAACATATCAGTTTTTTTAAGATATAGAAACGCACCCGAGCTACGTGATTATTTTGAAATACGGGTATATTTAAGAAATGAACTGATTTTTTTTCTATTATTAAATAAACATTTTTCTAGCACGCATGTATGTTTAATCCATATTAGAGGTAGATAACACGAATACTGTGTACCCTATAAGGAACAGCCATGACCGATTTACTGAAGCTGTGTACATTCCAAAGCAGAAAAATAAGTCCTATTGTTTACTTTCGAAGTCAACAACTTGACAGTTTGGCGCGAAAAATGCCGATTTTTGACGTCATTTCCAATGACGCTATTTTAAAGTAGGATAAATATATCGGGATTTAGCCGCTGTTTATAAGGTATGCCCATTTTCTTGCAATTTATTTCATTAATAATGAAGAATATTAGTCGGGAACCATGGTTTCCACTAACAGGAAGGCATAGATCGGTTAAGAACAAAATTTGAAAAAATCCGCCAAATGTTGGCTTCCCAAGTTCTAAAGATTAATTCGCGAATGAAAACTGCATATGCCCCGCCTCCCCTTCGAAACTTTTTCCACAAGTCCCGCCCTCTCGAAAAATGGTGTTTATACGAAATGAACACCGTTTTTGTCTATGGAATTGAATGGGGCGATTGTAAATATTTGACCTAATTGATTAGGTTGTTTCATAGGAAGAACTGATAGTCCACATCTATATAGTTTTAACCAATCCGAGCGTTTCTTTCTCTCACGTGACAATATAATAAAATCACGTTTTGTATTGAATGCGATCCCAAAATGGCAATATTTTAATACTTGAAAGGAATCGATATGTTTCGTACTGGACGAGGCAACTGTTCTGACACTTTGCCACTAGCTACAGTCAGTGTGCAAATCTGGCATAATCATTTTTTTTAATATTTTAAAATATTGTGCAAATTGTCAATGATATTTTATGTTAAGCGTTGTTTTGGTTACCGCATTATTGCAAAACAACACAACAAAATGATTCGCGGAGAGAAGATCCATAAACCCCACCTCCTCTGCGAAAGTTATCCACAAGTCCCGTCCTCTCAAGAATTTGCGTCTATACGAATTAAACGTCATTTTGTTCAGTGGGATTGAATGGGCGAATAGAAAATATCTTACCTGAGCAGGTTTCCCGTCCATATACAAATGCAGTGATGATTGAAGAACAAATGGTAAGTATGACAACAGATACAGCCAGTCCAACTACATTTCGACATGACAGCGTACGTGTACTGGTATTTTCACCCATCTCTTAAACAGTCCCAAACTATTGTCTTTGGGCTATTTCAACACCGAGTGACTCTTGCCTGATGAAAATGTATTCTCCTGAAATTCACTTCTAAAGTTATTATGAAATTTCCTATATCAAACCAAATAATAACACAATAAAAATACAATATTCCAAAAAGGGAATTAAAGTAGCATTACATTAAAACACTGCTTGGCATTATCTAATATTTTTACCTCTAAGGGTCTTTTTCAAAGAAAATCATGACCAAATACATATTTTTGTTATATGCGTTCAGCCATAAAATCGAAAGTGTAATCAAAGATGTAACTTAAATGTAACGTGTATTTAGACATGACTTTCTTTGAAAAAAAACCTTAGAGGTTGAAATATTAAATAAGAGCATTGTTTTAATTTAATGCAAACAATAACGGAATGGTATACAGTTTGTATCTAGATCAGGTCCCACTTTAAGTGTGGCCTGATCTGGATCCAAACTGTTTGTAAATGACTGTAATTTAAATATTTCTATGTTGATAATGTCAAGTTAACGTATTGTTTAAAAATTGTACCGTGGTTCTATTCAATCCGTTGCGTTCAACTCCCAAAACTCTTTAATGACGTGTACATATGACAAAGCTTTTATATACAAATAAATGTTACTAGGTCAAAACACGAGGATACTTTTGAGTTGAACCTTACATCATATGATAATTGTTGGTATTTCCTGGGTCATTTTTGAAAGTGTACCCACTGGGTTTTCCCAACTGCATATGATAACACGATGCAGAACATGCTTTTTTTTATCAGTTAACTTCATTTTAGATAATACACATGGGATAGGTCGTTATTCTTTCCCAATATGTTGTATGCTTTGATTATGATTTCCAAACTGTTTGCTACTGCGCGCGAATAAACATGATTTATGTCTCAAACTTCACATTGAAATAATCTTTCAATTTTTGTAAAATATTACAAATAAAATGACTTTTTCGTCTAAAACAAAAAAGCAGAAACGAAGAGTATTGTTATTTTTCTCGAGCCCAAGCCATGTGCTAAATAGGTCAGAGCATGTTAATTTCATACTACAGAACATAGTCCATTCGGCGCGTCCCGCGCCTCGTGGACTATATTCCGTAGTATGAAATAAACATGCTCTAACCTATACGTATCGCGGCGTCTGATCTGGATTCAAGCTGTTTGTCACTCGTTATTATATTTATACTATCAGTATTTTTACTTAAATGAAAATTTGAGAAAAAAAAAGTAGACAACAGTTTTAAGCAAACGCTATTGCAGTAGTAAAAGCGTAAGACACAACAGTCCTGTTTTAGGAAACTACGGCAAGGGTCGTAGTAAGGAGGAGCCGTTGTTGTCAAAGGCTGCCATAAATTGACATGAAAAATCCTAAGATTTCCAAATTTGCATTTTTCAAGTGCGATTTTACGAATCGTACCTTTACCCCATAGCCTATTTCTAGTTCTGTTGGCATGTGGCTACTTAAAGCAGACTGGAAGTAAAGCAGAATGCGCCTTAAGGCGCATTCTGCTTTACTTTCAGTCTGCTTTAAGCTATCATGTACTAGAAAAAATTCCGAAGATTTAGGAAAAATCCGGAGAAATGGCAGCCCTGTGTTGTGAGGGCCGTTGTAGAGAGGGAACACTGTAGTTGTTATAACGTTAAGAATGAGGACACCTAATGAGATAGGGCCATTTTTATTAATATCGGTACTCAAAGGAGAACTGGGTCATTCATTTACGTACGGTCGGTCGATGTACAGTGGAGAATCTGTTATTCTTTCCCCAATAAACGCGTTTACGCTAAAACTATTATTTGCAGTGCAAACAGTTTGGAGCCAGATCAGACGCCGGGTAACCCGGCGTCTGATCAGGCTCCAAACTGTTTGCCACCAAGATAAACAAGAATTATCAGAATTGTCCAAAAGTTGTACTTTTCTACGTTTTAGTGCTTTGCGTTTGCGTACGTTTGCGTTTAAACGGGAAAGAATAACAGATTCTCCACTGTAACATTATTTACTGTACAGCAAGGAGAACGACGCTTTTATTTACTGGTTTCGCCTGAGCATGCATAAACGATGCGAAACGGATTTACTCCGTCTAGTAGTCGGATAAGAAAAAGCGAACGAAAATATATAAAAAGTAGGATCTTGCGACTTTTATTGAGAATGTGTTTAGACTGATCAAATTTTGCAATGCAAGATGCACAATAATGTTACATATTTGGTTTTATTTGAGTATTTTCTTTTATTTTTGCAAATATACCATTGGATTTTCAGTGTCTTAAAGGTACAGGTATATTGATTCAAGAAATATTAAAAATGAGTGTCATACAGTTCGATGCTGGTCAGACTCCGCGTTACGCGGCGTCTGACCATGATTCAAACCGTCTGCAAATAGCTATTGTACTCGGGTAAGGCGGTGAAGGGTTTAACTCATTTAGCCCTAGTGACGCATATATGCGTCATTTACCAAATGTGTACCTGTGAAGAGTTCACTTGTCCAATGCAAACAGTGAAGTCCCTGATCAGAGGGCTCCTGCAGGAGCCCTCTGATCAGGGACTACACTGTTTGGCATCTTGCAATTTATTACAAAAAACATCCCTAAATAGTCTTAAATGGACCAGCCTTTATTGCAAACTGGAATTGTCCATTTGAAGTTTCAGGGGATAATGAGTTAACTGTTTGCTCTAATATTATGTGCATTATTGTTCTAACAAGATAAAGAAACTGTACATTTGCATAATTTACTTTTTACCCCATCGTCATTCATACAGAATATTAGGATATGTAAATTATTAAATCACATTTAACCCTTTCCCTTATAGAAGCGACTTTTAGCACATTCATTTTATTCATCCGCTGAAGAAAATAGTTCCAAATTATACCGTAATGAATATGTGTCATATTTAATACCTTCCTTATTCTAGCAGTTAATAGCTTAAAGCAGGCTGAAAGTAAAGCAGAATGCGCCTTAGGGCGCATTCTGCTTTACTTTCAACCTGCTTTAAGTAGTCACATATCTTCAATACAAGAAACAATGCTATCAGGTAAAGGGTTAAAATACACTATCGTGTGTAGCCAATACATTTTTGTGCATTTAGATACCAAATCTGCCTATGGTTTGTACTTTAAAATATAACAAAAATCTTTCAATGGAAATATACACAAAAGTCCCCCAAGTCAAATGTACAGTTTCTTTATCATTGTGTTTTGTTTTTGATACCTCAGACCGATTTTTAAATTACCTGTGTAATTTTCGAAAACAAAATCGAATGAAACATCCAGAGCATGGAAACAACCCTTTTAATTGTAGCTTCTCTATCGTGTTACAGTGGAGAATCTGTTATTCTTTCCCGTTTAAACGCAAACGTACGCAAACGCAAAACACTAAAACGTAGAAAATAACAACTTTTGGACAATTCTGATATTTCATGTTTATCATGGTGGCAAACAGTTTGGAGCCTGATCAGACGCCGGGTTACCCGGCGTCTGATCTGGCTCCAAACTGTTTGCACTGCAAATAATAGTTTTAGCGTAAACGCGTTTATTGGGAAAGAATAACACATTCTCCACTGTATGATAATATTTATAATTGTTTTCTATTGTTTCTATGCCTCGTCTCTTTGTCGTTCCTAAACGGATTGTGAACAGATACAAAAACGGACAATAACCATTCCATGGCTGCGGATATACAATGAAGAAGAGATTATTCTTTCCCAAAAACGTTTATTTCCATTGCAAACTGTTTGGAACCAGATCAGACGACGGGTAACTCGGCGTTTGATCAGGCTCCAAACTGTTTGCAACTCTGGTTAAAATTCATAGTCAGAATTTCCATAAAATTGTCTTTTTCTACATTTTATTGAAATGCGTTTCCGTTCGGTTTGCGTTTAAACGGGAAAGAATAACGTTTTCTCCACAGTACAGTAGAAATCCTCGATAACGACCGATACATGATATTAATTTGTCGGTATTTACGTCAGGCAACTAATTCTCTTTTAGCTTTATTATACTTTACTCTTTTTGCTTCAAAAGCGTTGTCTGCAAATTTATTTTAAAGCTAATATCAAGGTAGTATGACTTAAGAAATTTCGATATGAGTGTCAAAAAGTTTTGAACCTGATCAGACGCCGCCTTACGCGGCGTCTGATCAGGGTCCAAACTGTTTGCAATATCGACTTTATGCGACTTCGGCCCCGAATAGAAAGTACCATTACCCCACGAAGAAACGCTATGAATTATATTAAAAAAGAAACGACGTGTACATAATTGAATGGCTAAAAAAGAAGAAACGTCTAAGTTCCTCCAAATACTTGTAAATACAAAGACAGGCATGCCAGAATGGAAAGACGAGAAGACAAAAAGAACACGGGACCTTCGTTCAGTGTTTTAATAGAAAGTGGCCTCCTTGAATAGATGGGTTCTACTGTATATAACCAACACATGTTTAACCCTTTCATTCCCAATGCCGCTTTAACCCTTTCCCCAATAGAAGCGACTTTTAGCGCATTCATTTTATTCATCCGCCAAAGAAAATAGTTCCATTTTATACTGTCATGAATATGTACTAGATCTATAAGAAATATTTTCTATATACTAGCAGATAGTAACTTAAAGTAGGCTGAAAGTAAAGCAGAATGTGCCCTAGGGCACATTCTGCTTTACTTTCATCCTGCTTTAATAGGTCACATATCTTAACTACTAGAAACAAGCTATGGGTTAAAGGGTTAAAGCGCGTTTGCAAACAGTTTGGATCCTGACAAGACGCCGCGTTACTCGGCGTCCGATCAGGATCCAAAATATTTGACACTCGTTTTGAAATGTCTTCAGTTATACTGCTTTATTTATTAACATTGAAACGATATTATAGACAACAAAATTGAAGCAGACGACAATGAAGCGGTGAAGGTGTAAAAATCTCACAAAAGATTTAAGAGTGAAATGGTTTAAAACAACTAGCTTATTCTCGTATCTACCTTATAACAAGAGTACAATAGTTACATGTAGTCTGTTTGTATCCTGATACAGTGGATAATCTGTTATTCTTTCCCAATAAACGCGTTTACGCTAAAACTATTATTTGCAGTGCAAACAGTTTGGAGCCAGATCAGACGCCGGGTAACCCGGCGTCTGATCAGGCTCCAAACTGTTTGCCACCAAGATAAACATGAAATATCAGAATTGTCCAAAGGTTGTTCTTTTCTACGTTTTAGTGCTTTGCGTTTGCGTACGTTTGCGTTTAAACGGGAAAGAATAACAGATTCTCCACTGTAAGTCACCACGCATCGCGGCGTCTGATTAGTATTCAAACTGCTTAACACATTCAACCCTAGCGACGAGTATATTCGTAGTTTACAAACAGTGTACCAATGAGGATTACATTTGTCATATGCAAACATTGTAGACCCTAATCAGAGGGCTCCTTAACGGACCCTCTGATCAGGGTTTACGCTGTTTGTCATTTTGAAATATGTTGTTAAAATCAACCCTAAATTGTCAAAATAGACTAGACTTACTTTGAAATTGGAACTGTCCATTAACAGTTTCAGGAGTGAATGAGTAAACACTAATTTCAATATTTCTTAAGTCAAAATACCTAAAAATAAAAGCAGACGACATTAGTTAAAATGAGAAGACGGCATGGCAGTGAACGCCCATTGTTTTGTTTAGAGCAAGTGTATTGTTTATGGCCATTGTATTTTCTTAACCCTTTCACTACCAATCGTGATTTTTGTATCCCTTCACCGTTTCATTGTCGTCTGCTTCAATTTTGTTGTCTGCAATGTCGTTTCAAAGTTAAAAATAAGGCAGTATGACTGAAGAAAGTTCATAACGAGTATCAAAGAGTTTGGATCCTGATCAGACGCCGCGTGACGCGGCGTCTGATCAGGATACAAACTGTTTGCAAACGCGGGTTTCAGCGCGATTGAGAGTGAAAGGGTTAAAAGTCATATATCTTCGCTGCATGTTTATACACAAGGGAATGTTGTGAGAACTTGACTTGTGGCCCAACCCCGTATCACTGTAAATTATAAAATACAATATGTTCAAACTAAAAAGCGAATACGATAAGACAAAAAGGGTGAGACGGTAAGAGGTGCCACCGCACTAAAGATTAACATACTACCGAGTAGTGCTATTTCAATAGGACTGACGTTCCGGACAAGTAAGTTTTAGACGACATTCACCAGAGGTTGAATTTGAAATCATTTACTATATGGAATACCTTGGGGGTAAAAGAGATATCCGTATTAGTTGTTTAGGTTACACTCAAGAGAGGTTGAATTGACAGTCGTTTATGATAGAAATGTTGGCAGGTAAATCGGATCAAAGTTCACGTGTTAATGTTACGGAAAAGCCACGGTTATATTGAGGTTAGTATTATTAATAATGGCGTACTACATTAAATACGTGTTTTTCCATCGCAAAAGAAGAACATATGGTTCGGTATAACTTTTATTGTGCTGGACAATAGACAATGGAGATTAAAATAGTTCAAAGAGAACCTTAAGATCCGATAGCAAATTGCATTTGTAGCTACAATCTGCCGTTGTTAACTGCGTTACCGTTTATACTGAGGGGGGGGGGGGGGGGGGGGGGGGGGGGGGGGGGGCCTCCGTGGCCTAATGGTATAGTCGCTGTGACTTACATCACTAAGATCATCACTGCTGTGAGTTCGAATCCAAGTCTGGTCATTAAAATTGTTGTCTGCTGTTTTTCTTACATAATGGACATTTTGACAGAAAAAACAACTTTATGACAAGTCACAAACAACTTGAACTCAGATCAGACACAGCGTAAGAAATTTAATGGTCTTACTGAAATAATCTTTATTTCACCTCATCATCCGTCATCATTTATCGATCGGCGCTATGTGACATATTTAGTATCGCAGTACCGTAATACCTAACACATACATCCATTCATGCATCAACTAAGCCATCTCAAATAGTTTATTTACTTACAACACGGATCCAGATAAGAAGGAGTAAACTGAACAAATTCAATGTTTTCTCATTCATTTCAGCACCAATTATATGGTGTTACTACTCATAAGAATCGTTTAACACAGAAATGCAAACAAATCTTTTGAAGTACTCCCTGATCTGGGGCCCGTTTTACTTAACAACTTACGCAAAAAAATTTGCGTAAGTCAAAATCGTTTAACTTTTATTTTTCGATCATAAACGTTTGCAAACAGCAAATAGCCAGATCAGAGGACGCGCTAAAAGCGCGTCCTCTGATCTGGTTATTTGCTGTTTGTAGTAAGTGGTAAAAGAAAATATAAATTAACATTTTAAAATTTTGACTTACGCAAAAATTTTGCGTAAGTAGTTTAGTAAAACGGGCCCCTGGAGCCCTGTTACAAGTAAAAAATGAACGTAGTCTTTCTGTGCAAAACAACACTTAATGTACACTCAGCGCAAAAAGAAACGCACATTTTTTATCAAATTATAATTTTTATGTAGAAGGAAGGTATTTGTAAATTGTTATTAAATCATTATTGAATTGGTAGCATCACAACATGTACTAATCGGTGCGGTGCATTAAACAAGCTGTAGTTAATTCATTCGCTGCCAAATTAATCGTGAGGTTTTTACTCCTTCACCGTTTCATTGTCGTCTGCTTCAATTTTGTTGTTTCCAAGATCGTTTCAAAGTAAAACTCAATGTAGAATGACTTAAAGCAAATCAATACGAGTGTCAAACAGTTTGGATCCTGATCAGACGCCGCGTTACGCGGCATCTGATCAGGATCCAAACTGTTTGCAACCGCTTTTTGGCGTCATTAAGAGGGAAATGGTTAAAAGGCAGCACAATGTTTTTTGAGTATTTTTATCTGAACTTGTTGCAGAATTGAATAAATCTTGAGATATGGTCTTTCTATTCTAATTTTCTTCAAAAAAGGGTCGTTGAATCTGCGCCTGAGCACGATGTGCGTTTCTTTTTGTACTGAGTGTAGTATGCATGCTGCTTTTATGCTATACATGTACACTTGGATTTTTCAGCATGTTCAAGTTTAACCCTTTCCTTCATAGAAACAAAATTGAGCGCATTTATTCCTCTGCTGAAGAAAGTAGTTCCAATTTACACAGCCATAAACATGTACAATACGAATTATTTTCTATATCCTAGCATGTCCTTTAACCTGCCTTAAGTGGTCATCTGTCTTTAAAACTACAAACAGGGTATAGGGTTAACTATTTCGCAAACGAAAATCTATATTCGATTACTAGTAGCATCTCTGTTATTTACTTTTGTCTTTCAGGAGCCATTAATTGACAATACGCAAACAAGTGGCAATCGGGCAAAACACTAGAGGTGGTATCAAGCATATGATTCGGGCGAAGAAAGTGTATGAATTGTACGTAAACAAAACGTTTAACGAATAAAACAGCTGACAGCGACAAAAGTTCAAAGTGACAAGCCTAAAATTTGAAACAACAAATTGAGATGATGAATCTGAAATTTCATTTGATGAAATGTGTATCCAAAATTTCGTTGAAAGGTGCAAATCGTTTACTGCTCTTTTTACTGTCATGTAGCCTGATTTTGTACATAGCTCTAGCGCATTTTGACGGAAGATACGTTTCCGAGGTGCATTGTGATTGTCCGAATGAAACGGAGCAATCCATAAACAAGACTGTTCTCTCAAATAATACACTTCTAGGACCACATAAAGCAAACTGTACAACCGTTGAAACCAAACAATCAGCACCGAAGGCTAAAGGTATAAACATTACAAAAGGAGCAAGTGATCATCATAGTCCAAAACATAATACCACCGAAGAGTCGAGGACGAAACCAAAGTTCTACCCTGTAAATGGAACTGGCAAAACTGTTGATATAAAGAACAAATATAACTTTGAACTGTTCAACTCCTTCTGCAATGTAACATGGGCCATGACGGCTGTACTGCCTGTTTTTAGTGCCCCAGGCTACTTTAAAAAACGACAGGCCATCCGCGAGACAGTTGGACGAGAATGCATATGTTTCAAATGCCGTATTTTCTTTGTAGTTGGAATCTCTCTAAATGACAATCTGAACAAGGAAGTGGAGCAAGAATATCATAGGGAAAAAGATATTCTAATTGATAACAGAATAGATACATATAGAGACTGTAACAATAAGGTTGTAACAATGCTTGACTGGCTTATAAAATATTGTCCGGCGCCGAAATATGTCATTCACTTTATCGATGACGCATTTCCAAACCTTAGAACTATCATTGATCAACTTGATGGAATAAACAGGAATAGATATATGCTCGGTTTTACACGTCCTGTGAACACACCTTATAGAGACCCTAAAAATAATTGGTACACTAGTCATGCCGAATGGCCGTATCCAAAATTTCCAGCCTATATTTCCGGACCTACGTATTCGTACTTGAACAAGGATAACAAACTTTTAAGAAAGTACGTGCACTCGGCAAAGTACGTTTGGCATGAAGATGTATGGTTTACAGGACTGGTGGCCAAAGAGGCAAATTTTACTCTTATACCACTTAAAAAGATATATATTAATAGTATCCCAGCTATAACAGAACATAACTGGAATTCCTACTCATTAATCCATCACGTGACGCCAGAAAAATATTATTGGATTTATGCCAACACTGTCAGAAGAGGAAATTCGACTTGCTAAGTCCAACTTCAATATCTCGAACTTACTAGATTTGAACTATCATATATTTCTACAGCTGAAGTTCATTATTTCTTCTGCCTTTTTTAAGTAACACAACTTTCACTGATCGATTTAAATGTTAAATGTCAAGAATCGACTGCCACAAAAAACCATTGATGTATCAGTTAGACAATTCAAATATAGTATATATTGTGAACCCATTTGTGCCCACGATCAAATATATGGGACAAAGGCAAACAGTGTAGACTCTGATCAGACGCCACATTATGCGGCGTCTGATCAGAGTCTACACTGTTTGCTGATAGGAATTCAATATAAAACACAATGAAAATGAAACTTTTGACCAGGCATCCCTTTGATAAAGAATGGACTAATCTAATATATAAACATGGAAGAATCAACTGGGTATAAATGGGTTAATATACTGTTTGCAACGAAAAGCATAGCTTAAGCAGTCGTGCGTTTATTGAAAATAATTAATGTCGTCTCTACTGTATATCTCCCAACAGATGCATTTGTATTTCTGAAATTGAGGACTATAAAACTCGAGCTGATGTCAGATAAGATGCCGAATAGTAATAGCGCAGAGAATGCTACCAAGAGCGTGAAAGCAGACGTTAAAACTTGGCAGGGAAAGAGTAAACCCTTTCCCCCATAGAAGCGACTTTTAGCGTATTTAATTTATTTATCCGCTGATGAAAGTAGTTCCCGTTTATACCCTCATGAACAATAACCATTACAAATATTTTATATAGCCTAGCAGATTTTATCTTAAAGCAGGCTGAAAGTAAAGCAGAATGTGCCTTAGGGCACATTCTGCTTTACTTTCAACCTGCTTTAAGTGGTCACCTGTCTTCAAAACTAGAAACAGGCTATGAGGCAAAGGGTTAAAAGAACATGCACAGGCACTTATATTATTATCTTATTTGACTATCTGTTTTAAAAACTGTGTCATCCCTTTAGGCACAAACTCAAAACGATATTCTATACGATGCTAAACAAGTGGATGATGTCGGACCAAACTCATGGGTGAAATTCTCCATTGGGTTCGGTGATGTTTGGATTCTCAGGATGTTGAAAATACAAAAATAGTTTTAAAGTAATTTTAGCTCAGAATAAAATATACATATTCTCAAAAGTGGACTGAAAATTTCAACGTTTGTGTTAAAGCGGTATAAATCATTACGTGCACAAAAATACTTATTAACCCTTCCGATTTACTTCTTCCGACGTCCTGAGGATAGAGAATGACCCTCAGTCTAGGTTATAACTGACAATTAAGGGTATGTGATATTTGCAAAGAAGGCAATATCAATGTTGTTGAATCAGACTTTAGCCTATTTATAGAATGTCAAATATATTAATTTATAGTAGCGAAAGCTCAAAAACATCAGTACTACCCGAACACCCAAATGTTTTCTAGATGTCTCAATGAAGCATGTAATTTGAGAAATATAATATTGTATCATCAATCTGATAGAAATAGTTTAAATTTTAGTCTTGTTGATGCTGATGTGCCAATTGTGACACTTCTTATATCAATGTATTTTTTTAGTTTTATATTTGGCCGGTGACGTAGATGTAAAAATATATCAATGAACCATATAAAAACTCAATAACACCAGAAACTCCAAATTGACCATTTCAGTTTCTTGTTAGGCCTTGTCTATGTGTCACTATTTATTGATGTTTCTTAAATGATTTTCAAACAGTGAAAACACTTACAGAAGTTTGCCCGGTTTTTATTCAAAGGAAAATATTCTACTACACAGATAAACTAATTTAAAAGAACGATGTTAAAAGTTGTTAGGGTTAAATGAGTAAAATGCAGAGAATGGATAAAACAAATACTTTCCTGCAAAGTATATTTGTATTCAATAATATGCGATATATTGCCTTAAAGACATATTTGCACAATGCAAAATTGTTGAAAAATGAATTTCTTAAATAACTTGATTACTATATATTTTCTGGTTTGTAATGCATTTATAAATACAAAAATGATTCTTAAAACGTTCTGACTGGTAAATTATGTGAAATACAGCCCTTTCCGTACAGGCACTGTTTCAAGATTTGAGAAAACTGTTTAGAGTGGCATTTCTTGTAGAAAACATGTTTTTGTTTTATCAGCAGCACTGTACATTCTTGAAGTAACTAATAATTTAATAAAGGCTTTTTTATTAAAAAACATTCATATATTTACCATTTTAAGCAACTATTAGGTGCATATTTCTCTTTTTTAGGGCAACAGAGACCTAATTTGGCTAGTGTTGGAAGTATTTTTTGCAGCATAAAATCTAGGGGGTAGAGTTAGGATTTTGACCATATTTCATAAATAAGCATGGTGACTTCTAGGTTTCTTTACATTTTCTGGTGGGTATTAGTGTAATCATCATTCATGCTAAGTTGGAATAAAATATTATTTGTTATTATGAAAATTTAGTAATTTTTATGAGATTTTTATTTTGAAAATGGAAAAATTTCTATAAAAAGAGAGTGTCGGTGTAAATTTTGCTTCCCAGTTTTTCAATGCCATTGTTTCATGTTATCAGTAAAATCAATTTCACATACTTTATTTATATCAATTTTATGTAATACAACTTAATTAACATTAAATATCACCAAATTAACAAAG
Organism: Gari tellinella; assembly: GCA_922989275.2. Lineage (NCBI taxonomy): Eukaryota > Metazoa > Mollusca > Bivalvia > Cardiida > Psammobiidae > Gari > Gari tellinella. Next base: position 51,143,254 of record OV277872.1, read on the forward strand.
AAAGAAACATAAAGGTGATCAACAGCAGTTTTGAAATTTATTTTTCAGCGGCGTCCACAAATAAATCATGGGTCATATTTACAAAAGCCTATATTTAAAAATTTAGGTCGGCAACCCAATACATAATTTTTATTTTATTTCTTAGAATAGTTAAGTTTATATGTTAACAAAGTATATAGACATTCTTATTTAAATTTCAATTGCGCAAATATGTCTTTAATCTATCTTCTTTGAAAAAGCAGCTAAACGAATTGAATGTACTTATTTACTATAAACCTGAACATATTTTCACTACCTGGCTAACCTATTACTCCATAGCCTCTTTCTAGTATTAAAGATAGGTGATCACATAAAGCAGGTTGAAAGTAAATCAGAATACGCCTTAAGGCTCATTCTACTTTTCTATCAGTCTGCTGTAAGCTATCATCGTCGTATATGTAGAATACAAGTATTATTATGTACACTGAAGAATGTGTTATTCTTTCCCAATTAACGCGTTTACGCTAAAACTATTATTTGCAGTGCAAACAGTTTGGAGCCAGATCAGACGCCGTGTAACCCGGCGTCTGATCAGGCTCCAAACTGTTTGCCACCAAGATAAACATGAATTATCAGAATTGTCAAAAAGTTGTACTTTTCTACGTTTTAGTGTTTTGCGTTTGCGTACGTTTGCGTTTAAACGGGAAAGAATAACAGATTCTCCACTGTATATTCATGACTGTATAAATTGACACTATTTTCTTTATAGTTTTACTGAGCAAGCAGTTACTCCGCGTCCAACCTGGTTCGGTACTGTTTGCAACTGACATAAATGTTAACCACCAACGTACCATTTTAATGTACCTACATGTATGTACTATGCAAACATCATATACCAAGATTAAAAGGAGTTCACATGCTTTGAGAAGTGTTGTTTGTGAACATCAGTTTCTATGGGATAATTGACCGCCGCATTGAGAAGTTAAAGGGCAAACAGTTTAAATTCTGACCATACTCAAAATCTAATCCGTTTTGAAACTGATGGCAGTGAATATTATCGTATGTTGGTCTCTTGATCCAGTTTTTATAATATAAAGCATTTCAGTTGAGTCTGAGATTGTTCACAAGCTTTTGTTTTGGTAAGGCTTTAGCATTCTTTGTGAATCTGACAAATCAAAAGCTTGAACACTATATCAAACTCATCTCAAACGGTTTAAAAGCATGGACACAGGTCTTGCTGAGACAAGTTTATTGGGCGAGAAAAGGGTCTCTACCACTTGCATTATGATTGTAAAACAAAAACCTTCAGATACTGACACGGAATGGTTTTGACGTTTGTTTTACTAAAACTGACTACTCCAAATTAATATTTATATACCGTAACGGACAACATAAAATATGGAAACAAGAGCTGTGACAGTGGATGACAAGTGACCCATAGAAGACACCCGACATACCAACCTTGGTCATGTGTATGACAAGACCATCATTCCCTTGTTGACAGTTTCTGGCCTTGACTTTTAAACAACCAGGGCACGGACAAAGTTCCACTTTTCAAACTTGACCTTTGATTGTGAACTTGGCCATTGAGCTACATACCTGGGACCCGTTGCATAAAACTTCTTACGACAAAAGTAGTCAGATTATAAAAGTCTCAATTATAATTGATTTCTCCATCGTATCATATCTTGTGACATCCCTTTGGAATCGTTTTGAAACACGATTCAAAAAAGATGTCACAAGACAGAATTAGAAAGAGAAACCACAAATTAAATATATTTTAAAGTTTTGACTTACGACAATATTTGTCGTAAGAAGTTTTACAAACGGGTTCCAGTGTTTGTCACCCGACACACGGTTTTATCTTAAAGTACACTTACAAATGCTTAATTACTTCAAACTGAATCCGTGCATGATGAAGTTAGAGCCCGGACAAGGTATATAATTTCCTTCTTGATGTTTGACTCCTGACTGTGCCATTGACCTTTGAGCTACAGACCTGGGTCGTGTGGAAGACATATTGCATTTGTTCGATAAACATTCTTTCCAAATAATTATTACAAATGTCATCCATGCATATTGGAGTTAGAGTCCAGACAAGACAAATTGATCCTTTGTTTTACATTTGACCCCAAACTGTGACATTGACCTGGGCCTTGCAAGGGTTTATGGTTCAACGAGTTTAGCGATACAGCGCTCCCTCTCTACAACGACACCCAATGGGAGACACAAAGTGTGTGCGTTGTAGAGAGGGAGTCGTTATAGGGAGGGAAAGTTGCTTACATGTGCAAACAGCTTGAATCCAGATCAGACGCCGCGTAACGCGGCGTCTGATCTGGATTCAAGCTGTTTGCCACTCGTCTTTGTGTTTCTTTCTGTGAAAATGTCCAGTGTGTGACTTTGGGAAAACAGCAGACGACATTTTTAAGTAGACGATGCTGCAGAAGTGAAAGTTTTAGACATATAACTGTCTTGTTTGGGGAACAGCGGCATGGGTCGTTGCAAGGAGGGAGTCGTTGTTCGGAGGGCCGTTGTAGAGAGGGAACACTGTACCATTCAATAGATAAATATCAACCTCTAAGATTTCAAATGGACAATTCCAGTTTCCAATTATGTTCATTCTAGTTCTTGGTAAGCTTTTACAGTACTTTTTGAAAGAGAAACACTGCATACCCATAAAAAGTGTACTTGCAAAGACAACTTTATCCTATGCAACCATTGTAAAATCAGGTCAACTGACTTTTTGTTCAGGTCTTCTGATCAGGGTATGTACTTTTTGTCCATTTACAATAGTTTATATGAGACAACAACCCTAGATAGTAACGAGTGAACCAGTGTTAACCCTTTCCCCCATAGAAGCGACTTTTAGCGTATTTATTTTATTCATCCGCTGAAGAAAATAGTTCCAGTTTATAACCTCATGAACAATTACCATTACAAATATTTTATATAGTCTAGCAGATTTTAGCTTAAAGCAGGCTGAAAGTAAAGCAGAATGTGCCTTAAGGCACATTCTGCTTTACTTTCAACCTGCTTTAAGTGGCCACCTGTCTTCAAAACTAGAAACAGGCTATCAGGTAAAGGGTTAAAAGGAAATGGACAGCTCCGGTAAGTCGGTCTTAAATTGTAGATTTTGTCTTAAAAACAGCATAATTATGTCCAAATCGCCATGTCGTAGGAATGCATATGAGCGTAAAAATAGAGTTTACACGATCCAGGTGAGCATTCGCTTATTAAATAGGAGGCCGCCATCTTTGCACATTCGCTAGTGGAACCCCTCGGTTTTATGCTATTTGTGACGCCATCTATCACCGGGTTGTCACTTTGGCTGTACAGGGTACATACAGCTTATGTAATTATGCTTTGAAACTCTAACAGATTCTCGAAAACTTACTAGCTAAACTGTTGATAAAAGTACAGTTATGCAATAACACTTAATGAAAGATGGGAAACTTAGCAAATCCCTTTTTCAACGTTTTGTTTTCACACGAACAGACTATCACAACTAAACACACACGCACACAATTCAGGCATTTGTGTGCATTAACAGTGGCATGCTACATGATGTAACAATACGGCGATATATTGTTATATTGCAATACGCCTCTTGGCAATACGTATTGCAATAAGATCGTTTCTATACATGTACATGTATATTATTTGAGCACATACGATAGGGGTTGCCCTGTTATTTTGAATGTTATACTGTGACAATTATAATATTCACAGCAAATGTCTATGTTAATTTGGACTCCCCCTTGTATTTAAAACACTCCTGTTATACTTTAAATGCTATAAACAAGTGTTCAATGCTAATTTCTATCTAATTACTTCACCGTATTTGTTACACCCCTAGTAGTAATAATCCAAATTTCAAATCCATACCAAGTGTCTTAAATTTATCGTAAAAGGAGGTATAAAGGCGTGTTTAAATTATCATTTTTTGTGGATGTCTGTCTCTTGTATGGATGGCTAGGTGCTGTCGTCCTTTTTGAAACCGGCAGTACCGTTTTTTATCACATAAACGTGCATGGGCATTTTCGAATCACAAAAATACTGTACTACTACGCCGACTGTAAATCAGCTACGAGAATCTAGACAAACTTAGATCAACACTAGGTATTGAAACATTTCCAAGTGTCCTAAAACCATTATCCCGAGCAGTCCCGCAAACTCAGGCTAAAAATTAGGCTACGTAGAGCTCTAGTATTAACAGTGACTCATACAGTTTTTCAAATGTAGACGTTACAATGATAATGACGTCGTGTTGTTATAACGACGTTATTTTGAAAACGAAACTAGATTCTAAATGTCAAATGATCATTTTTAGTCAATTAGAACAGTTTTAAATTAAATATTGATTTAAAATTTGAATATGGTATCAGAGAAGTCTTTACACAACACATTGATGTTGGTTTTCTTTATTTTAGTTTGATTGGTGTTTTTATCTACGGATGAATAAAACCGAATAACTCCTATGACGAATCGTTTTCCTAAGAGCCGAGGGCAAAAGTGAAAGTAAGACCGTTCGGATTTTCGTCTCATTTGGTGTTTATATGATAAATAGGATATCAAATTCGTGTGTTTTCAGTCGTGAATTTATCGAACTCGTTGGATAAAATGCTATGTTGCTCGCCAAGGCTCGCAACATATTATTTTATCCAACTCGTTCAATAAATTCACGACTTACAACACACTCATTCAATATCCTCTATGGATTACATATTGCATTTCAAGGCGTTTAATATCATTTACCCTTCAATCGTAGTCACACAAGAGCATATGTGTAAATAGAAGGCAATGGACTAGAATAAATTGGAATCTTGGACTGTCTATTTAAAGTTTAATGCAAGAAGGGATTAAACAGTAAATAATTACATTTATTGCATAACGTGTGGTCTGGAAGTTGCATACATCCATTATATTATTATAGTTTTCCACTAGTGAAATGTCGTTTGTTGGGCTCCGGCCCCACCTGGTCGACCACATGCGCTCATTGTGTTTGCAATTGTTATGTGATAAATATAATCTCACATTGTGCTCATTACTTGTCATTTTTAATAAACTCGCGTCATATTATTTTAGTGAACTCGTTTATTACAAATGATAAAATATTGAGCCCTCATGTAAGATTCTTTATATATCCCACGGTAGACGTGTACCTCATCTACCATTGTTTACCACGAAGCTGTACGGCATCTATGTCGGTGAAGAGATCATCAGAAGTATCAATGTAAACTCTCAAGACGGATCTTTTGATATCAGTCATCTGCAATAAATATAAATATGTATTTATGCTTTTCGGTGGACTACTAGGAAATAGCAGTGGATTATGACTTGATAATTTCATTGCTCCAAGCAGTGGGATTATCGTCGCTCGTGCTTCTTTTATGAATTTTCCCCGTATGGCTCCCCGATAAGGTAGTCAATCGTGTCCTATCGATTCATTCCGGCAGCCCGATTTGTCGCGAACAGCTAAACAGAAGACCACGAATCCAAGATCGGAAGTAACGGCGTAATTCGGATGACGTCAAATGAATAAATCAGTGACGTCAATGTACGATTAGATATAAACTTGGGGCTCAACACGGGGTAAATCATGTACTGTTACTTTAAATTGTCGAACAATTTCGTTTAAAAGTGGTTTAAAAGCTTAAATAAATAGAATAACTGTATGTTTTCAGTATAAGATCGAATTTAATCCATTTCGTGAACATCAGACTGTTATATTTTCACTCGTGGCTTCGCCACTCGTGAAAATATAACGTCTGACGCTCACTCAATCGATTAAACTTCTATCGTATACTGAAAAAGAAACCAGTTATCCTCTATATATATATGCATCTAATAAGTAATGGAAATATTTAATTTATGCACTTATATCTTTCCATACAACTTTTTATTAAACAAATGTTCCATGACTGACTTTTGAGACCGTTATTCGTGTCGTATATATACAGTTTATTGCGAGTTTACCTGTATTATGAAAACAGTGTATATCCAGATCAGAGGTTTTTCAGTCATATATAGAGTGCATATGTATTTTTGCAAACTATGTATACCCAGATAAGAAGATTTATATTGGGTCAATATATATAAATGAGTAATATAAAAAGTATAATAGTGTGTGAAAGCAAACTGTTACATTTTAGTCAAGATTGATAAATATCACCATGTAACATGTATGGAAACAACTGTAAAAGTGTGACTATCATGTACAGGCAAACCCCTCTAAACCGGACATGTGTGGGGACAACACAAATTTCCAGATTAGAGGGGTGTCCAGTTTAGAGGGGATTTAGCTTGTTTCTAGTATGAAGGGAGCTGACCACTTAAAGCAGGTTGAAAGTAAAGTAGAATGCGCCTTCAGGCGCATTCTGCTTTACTTACAACCTGCTTAAAGCTATCATCTGCTAGAATGTACTAACTTTTTTTCTTCAGTATAAGAATAAACCAAAGACGTAAACATGCGTATTTATGGTGTAATGGGTTAAAATAAATAAGGGCTGGAATCTGAACCAAAGTTTTCGTCCAGTTTATTGCCGTTTCAGAAACAACAGAAAGTAACAATAAAAGTCAAGGTCAAGCTGCAACTACATACTTCACACATTTAAACGCGAATACTGTTTTAAATTTATTAAGACCAACGATATTCTTATACAATCAAAATAAGATATTGAAAGTGTTTGTTTTCCGTCTTGATGTTATCAAAAACAGTTGCTAAAATAGTTTTTTTGGCCAGAAATTTAGGCAATTTGTGTTGGAGAAAATTTGGTATCGCACATGACATGTGTTTGGTTGCCGATCACAAAATTCAATGCATTTTTGTCCATCAATACTTTCCTTCAGCGTCACATCTCCCCAACATATATCATTGGTTTTTTCTCGGTTACGAAGACAAAACTGAATGATGTTTTAAAACCATAATGTTAGTTAAAATATATTTTATTTCATAATTTACCATACGTATATTGTACATAGAATGAATATTGGAACATAATTGGATCGGACGCAAAGCTTGTTAAGATCTATTTCTTGTGGTATATCTTTTTTACAACACTAATGTAAATGTTAACTAATAAACTTCGCAGCTTGTCCCTTGCTGTCAAGTTTTACACTTTGACCTACTTTGAAATCTAGGCCCTCTATGTTAACAGTCGGCGTGGTAATACAGTATTTTGGTTATTCAGTTAGTATGACACCAGTTAGTGAGACCCAATATGTATATTGAACTCTAAATATAAATATACTGCATAACCCTGAGTGCAATGGTATTTTTCATACTATTGGAAATATTTATCAGAAACCGATACAAATAACTAGATAAACATCACACTTATAACAAATAGATGATACGTTGCTTTGAGGACGACTTTATAGTGGGGAAAGGATAATACATATATATTGTGTATCCCGCAAGTAATGCGGAACGCACGACGTGTGTATCAAAAGGCAAATAGCTTTCCACAAGGAACATTAAGCGGAAACATGGAAACGTTTACTAACAATATTTTCTCACATAACTACCCTTATTTTCTATAGCGAACAACGCTTACGAATATCCTTATCTCCAATATGTGTGAGATCACTTTGGTGACGTCACTATAACGTCACTCGTCTATAATAGAAAAGCTATTAAGCTCGCCAAGGCTCGCTTAATAAGATTTCAATTCTAGACTCGTTTGAGATCAGCTTGTCTTAAACATCGACTCATGACAGATCCTATATACCTGTATCTCTGGAGAGAAGATCCTTGAGTGCAAATGATACGGGGAGGCTGTTGGATTTTCAAATAGAACGTGTTCGCCACCATTGCTGTCTATTGCAGAGATCCTTGTTGTCAATCCAGGAATGTTATGCTCGTAGATATCTACGCCCGTAATGTACACTGATGTAGCGAAAGCAACCTGAAGTTATACGAAGTCAGAAATACGCTCTGCCTTTCCGGTACAACAACTATACGTCAACAGTTGATAATTGACTGCTTTTTAATGGTGATACCCGATTTAACTAGAATTTAACTATAATGGCCGATAGATCAACGTACAGTAAAACTATTGGCTGTAATTGATCTGATCTCATTACGTTAGGGGAAAAACTATTTTAATTCAGGCGGCTTTTCCAATTACTTTGATGCATATTGTTGAAACTTTTATATAACCAGCCTCATTGGGTTATGAAAATAATATACAGCCAATCACAGCTAACAAAAAGTAATGAAATCAAACAATATTAAATTATTAATATATGAACAGTTTAATATATCAAAGTATATGGACAACACTGGAAATAAGAGTATTTCTTACGCTTTTTGTGTTATCCTTGTCATATAATGGTGAATGACATGGCTGTATTAAATCATACATATTGTTGCTTACTGTTTACTGTGTATGTTTTTGATGACAGATTGCCATGTTACTGAAATAAACAATTTACAGTGCTCCCTCTCTACAACGACATTAAATGGGAGACACAGATTGTATGTGTTGTTCGGAAGGAGTCGTTACAGGGAGGGAAAACTAAAGCTTGGCTTACATTTGCAAACAGCTTGAATCCAGATCAGACGCCGCGTTACGCGGCGTCTGATCTGGATTCAAGCTGTTTGTCACTCGTCATTATATCTATTCTATCAAAATGTTCACTTATATGTAACTTTGAGAAAAAACAGATGACGACAATTTTAGGCAGACGATATTGCAGCAGTAAAAGCATTCGACATGATTTTCCTCTTTGTGGAACTGCGGCAAGCATCGTTGTAAGGAGGGAATCGTTGTTCAGAGGGCCGTTGTAGGGAGGGAAACACTGTATCAAGTTATTGACTGAGGGACAATCAGAAACGAAACTATAAAATATACAAGTGCAAAAAAGAAAAAAGAAACAGAACAAGAAAACAAACTAAAAAATGAAATATCAAATGCTGAAAATGTAATTGCGAATACAAGGAACAACATAGAACTAGAAATACAAAAGCTTAGATTAAAACAATTAAAATTAGAATTAGATAAGATAATAGAAAATAAACTAAAAGGAATTATAATTCGAGCAAAAGCCACCGAGATAGAATTTAATGAAAAAAACTCAAAATACTTTGCTAGTTTAGAGAAAAAAAGAGCTGAATCTAAAATTATAACACACCTAACAGTAAATGGAAATTCAATCACAAGCCAACCAGAAATAAGAGCGGCACAAACAAAATTTTACTCTACTCTCTACAAACAAAAAGAAACAGACACATCATCGATAGACTTTTTCAAAGAAGACATGAAAAAGCTGAGCGAAAACGACAAAAACATATGTGAAGGACTTTTAACCGAATACGAATGCGCAAATGCTCTTAAACAAATGAAAAACTCAAAAAGCCCAGGATCAGACGGTATATCTGCAGAATTTTACAAAATATTTTGGAGAGACATAAAATCATACTACGTAAAGTCAATTAATTACTCCTTTAAAAATAAGAATTTAACAGATCTCCAAAAACAAGGTCTTATAACACTCCTCCCCAAACCCGATAAAGATTTGTCTCATTTGGCAAACTGGCGACCCATCTGTCTATTAAACATAGACTATAAAATAGCAACAAAATCCATAGCTAACAGAATAAAGAAAATCTTGGAAAATTTAATTGACAATTCTCAAACAGGTTTTATAAAAGGAAGATATATAGGTGAAAATATAAGAATAATAAGCGATATCTTAGATAACACAGATGATCTTGACTTACCTGGAATAATGTTTTTTGCAGATTTTGAGAAAGCATTCGATAGCCTAGACCATAAATTTATGATGAAATGCCTAAGGCATTTTAATTTTGGAAATGAACTCATCAGATGGATTGAGACATTCTATACGGATTCAAAGAATGCAATTCTAAATAATGGACACATCACAGAGTTTTTCAGAGTAGAACGAGGGGTAAGACAAGGGTGTCCTCTATCCCCGTATCTATTTATTATATGCATTGAACTTCTATCGAACGAAATAGAAAGCAACAAAAACATTAAAGGTCAAGTAATAGCAGGTGAAGAATTAAAAAGAACCATGTTTGCGGACGATGCAACTTTTATAACTGATGGTTCCAAAAAGTCTTTTGAAAACATTATACACACGCTGGACAATTTTAGCTATATCTCAGGTCTAAGATTGAATTCTACTAAATGCTACTCGTTACGAATAGGCTCTACAAGACGCACAAACACAGAATACTTTCAAAACAGAAAATTTACTTGGACATCGGAAAAGACAAAAGCACTTGGCATAATTTTTCACACAGGTAAATCAAAGATGATAACAGAAAATTTTGCAAAGAAAATTCAAGAATTTGATTTAACATTAAACCGTTGGAAACATAGAAAATTAACACTCTTTGGAAAAATCACAGTCATAAAAACGTTTTTATGGAACAACAAAAACATATTAATTCAAAACAAAACTATATTTAGAAAGCAATGGTTCGAAAAAGGAATTAAACACATTAGTGACATATACGACTACAGAACAAATGAATTTTGAAACCCTAAAGGACCTATACAATCTAGCTGAAAATGAGATTTTCTTTTATAACCAACTTAAGTCCTGTATACCAAAACAATGGAGAGATAAATTAAAACTAGAAAATATAAATGATGCAATACAACCAAATGAAACCTTACTGCAAAAGCTGCAAAAAGCTAAACAAACAAATAAATTCTTATACAATATTCAGTTAAGAAAGCTGAAATTTGACAAGCCAAAACCACAAGAAAAGTGGGAACAGGACTTAGACAATACTGAAATAAATTGGATAAATACCTACAAAAACATATATACCGCTACAATTGACACTTCTCTCAGAAGCTTCCAGTACAAATTTATAAATAGAATTATTCCAACAAACACATCACTGATGAAATATAATATCAAACAAAGCAATATATGTGATCTATGTAATATGCAGGTAGAAACAATAAAACACCTATTCTGGGAGTGCAATCATGTACAACACTTTTGGAATAACTTATCTAATTGGTTAGAAAATATGAACATGAGCATAAATATAAATTACCAAACAATCACATTAGGAATAATAAGCAACAGAAACAATATGACTGACCATGCAAAGAATTATATACTTATAGCAGCAAAACAATACATATTCCAAACAAAAAAACAATAAAGAAATACCGACTTTCAAATATTTCAAAAATACCCTAACACGAAAAATAAATATTGAAAAACAAATAGCACAAAACAGAGATAAACTAGAAATACACAATTTAAAATGGAGACCATTCCTAGAACAGACATAAAAACATTTATACATGTATATATATTTTTTTTCCTTAGAAAATATTATATTAAAAAGATTTAGACTGGTACTGTAGTCCAAAATTAGAGTCAAATTTCAACTCCTTCGCAAACAAATTTCCTTACTCCTCTCACTATCCCTCTTTTCTCTCTCTCTCTCTCAAAAACAATTAAAATGTTCATCTCATGTGTATAAATGTATGTTATGTAATATGAAATTGTAGCATGAAAAATGATGAAATAAAATTCATTACAAAAAAAAAGTTATTGACTGAGCATTTAATAATGAAATCTTACCTCGATAAACTCACTGTCAGACCAGTTATCTGCGCCCCAGCTATTATTGCACGAGCCAGCATTAAAGCAGTCAGGTGGGCCTATGACCTGGATTGCCCCAAAACTGCAATTCAATGTTAAACTGCTGCATGCTTCGAACGAATTTTATATTAACACTATCTTATAACATAACAGACGGCGTGAGCGTTGAATAACACCCGTTGTTTAAATGTCATATATAACTAGTTAAATAACTATGCAAATGAGGCACGCCACGACGTCGTTACTTGTGACGTCATTAAAATGCGTTCTATGCGTTCAATTTTCAACGTCTTCTTTCCATCATGTAGATTCAATTTATAGATTTTTGGTGTAATTAATAAAAATTAGATCTAGATGAAAGTGCTTATTAATACATATTGTAACATAAACATTATGCAAGTGAACGGGGTTAATTTGGAACAACTTTTTTCCTGTATTGATCTACTTATATCGCGCTTAGCATTCACTTGACCTCAAAGGCTGCGATAAATAACATTTCTAGGTTATGTTATAAAAAGAATATAACAATCGTGTTAATAATTTATTGGATTTATCAAACTCGTCGTTTTAGAAAAGCCTCGTTTTTATCGTTTTCTTTAAAGACTCGTTTAATAAATCCAATAAATTATGAACACTCATGTAATATCCTATATGTCTAAAAAGGTAGACATAGGCAAATAGTGTATAACGTGATGAGACGGCGCTATTTGCGGCGTCTCCTCACGGCGTTCTGTACTATTTGCAATTGCAAATGAAATATTCTACTTTATGGATAACCACTGTAGTAGTTAAGATCATCCTTGTACATCAAATATGGAATATTCGAAGTGGACGGGGATAGTTCATTGTAATATAAAGGCATCGATGGTAAATGTTTCAAACAGGTTGGATCCATATAACACAAAGAACAGCTCCGAATCTCTTCACATGAACTGTCACGGCCGGAGTTTTCATCTAAATGTTTAAAAAGTGATATGTCGTATGGTTGAGCTGTGCGTCAACTGCTGTTCTTTATTAAAGAGTAAATGTCTATATTTCATTGCTTTTCGTTTGTTTGAATAGGAAACAGAAACGTAAAAAAATTGGAAACACACTAGCAGGAAACAAAACTACATGTAATTGAAAATCCGTCACTCTCTCTACCCGCTGGTCAATATCTGAAAAAGAACACATGCAATATACAAACCTGAGATCGCTATGTTCTGATGAAAAGTTCGTTACTCTGTCCACCCACTGGTGTATTACTGTAAATAGAGGATATTGTTCGAGTGTTCATTATTTATCATTTTCAATAAACGAGTTGACTAAAGTAATATGACGCGAGCCTTGGCGAGCGTCATATTCATTTTAGTCAACGAGTTTATTAAAAATGATAAACAATGAGCACGAATGTGAGAATCTATTTATCACATAACAATTTTAAGCACCTATTAAATTGATTGAAGCCGTAGTTTGTAGACCCTCCGCTATATAGATTTTACGCCAAAACGTTACGTTGTTTACGTTAACGTCATAGTAAATGACGTCATCTGTCGTCCCGCTACATACAGCCCTTGTGGACGAACAAGTTGTGCCAGAGCCCAAAAAACGATATTCCACTAGTGGATTACGATATTTATACAATCGCTTTATGCAACTCCCAGACCGCAAATTATGTGATAAAGGAAATTCTCGCATGATAAAAATGGAAATATGGTTTTCTTTCTAAATATATTCCTTTGAAACGGTTAAGCTACACTACGTACATTAAATACCATTTCGTTTGCTTTCAGTTTCCTTTATTATGCTGCGTTTACACTCAGCCACGATAGCTGCGATGCCCACGATTTGAGGGAATCGCGGTGATCGTGGCGGACCGTGGGACGAATCGTGTTGATCTTGAGAGAGCGTGGAAGAATCGGGAGAATCGCAAGGATCGTGGCAGATATTTTGACGGTCAAAAACTTTGGCACGATTATGCCGATTGGTTTTTATATCGTGAGAGAGCGTGATGGATCTTTGAAATCTTAGAAGAGCGTCGTACAGCTTAACAGAGCTTAACAGAACAGAACGCATCACAGCGTGAAGCCCAACCGTAGGGGATCTTTGTTAACTTAGAAAGGCGATTCTTTAAGTTTGTACATGTATTATTAAGTTAATATAGTGCTCCCTCCCTTCAACGGCCCTCCAAACAGCGACTCTCTTTTTACAACGGCACATACCGAAGTTTCCTTTAAACAAGACAATAACCGTATTTAAAGCGCTTTCACTGCTGCAATTGTCTGCTAAACATTGTCGTCTACTTCATTTCCTCAAAATAACATTAAAATTAACATTTTGATAGAATAAATATAGATACGAGTGACAGGTTAAGCTTCCCACCAAATATTCTCAGATGCGTCATCCCAATGTAATCAGGGTTTGACACCAGCATCCAGAGCATGAGTGGTTGGCCCATGCCTCCTTTTTATACCCCAATCGTGCTCAAAACGCAACACTCTTGGTGAAATCGTTGCCATAAATCGCAGGAGAGCTTAACAGAACGTTATATCGTGTTAGATCGTAACAGAACGTGATAAAACGTGATAGCGTATCGTGGTTACCGTAAGGGAGCTTGAGAGAACGTAATGAAATCGTGGCAGATCTTCATCAGAATCTATTTGGGTTCGCAATAAAACGCTGCAGGAGGTAACAAAACGTGCATAGAGTGTACGAAAGCGTGGTATAGCGTAGAACAAGAAAAGAAAGCGTGAATCTCTGTGCTTTTACGTAATCGTGGCCATCGTAGCTATCGTGGCTGAGTGTAAACGCAGCATTAGCTTTTTCCCTTGTAACACCAAATTGGACAATCAAGTTTCCTTCTTTTTTTCCTTTTTTTTTGGAAATGTTTATACAATATTACAAAATGACAAACTGTTAATACCTTTGTCAAATGACACCGATAGGAACACTCTGAACGGAGTCTGCACTGTTAACTTATGACACTAATACACTTCACTAGTGCACAGTGTACAAAATATATACATGCATATTAACCCTTTTCCCCATAGAAGCGCCTTTTAGCGAACATAATTTATTCTTCTGCTGAAGAAAATAGTTCCCATTTAATCAGTCATGAATATATATTATAGGGAATATTTTCTATATCCAAGCACATGATAGCTTAAAGCAGGTTGAAAATAAAGCAGAATGCGCCTTAAGGCGCATTCTGCTTTATTTTCAGCATGCTGTAAGTAGTCACCTAGTTCCAGTACTAGAAATAGACTATCAGGTAAAGGGTTAATGTGTGGTAAATATATAATCATTAAGAACTGGAAGAATATAACAATGTATAAGCGCCATGGAACCACTTTCTGGCAGAGCGATAACAAACAAGACATAGTCGTACATTCTGTATTGTCTTACACTTTTACTCTCAGTGGCGCAAAAACGCGTTTGCTAACAGTTTGAAGCTTGATCAGGCGCCGCCTTACGCGGCGTCAAATCAGGATCAAAACTGTTAAATATTCTTTTTGAAAAATGTTCAGTCATAATGCTTTAACTTTGATACGATATGGCAGACAACAATATTGAAGCAGACGACAATAAAACAGTGAATGGCTAAAAACATCACGATGCATTTTGATCATGAACGGGTTAAACTGTGGTAAAATTAGAATAGAAACGAAATATGTCAGTGTTTGTATTGTTAACCCTTTCCCTTATAGAAACGACTTTTAGCGCATTCATTTTATTCATCCGCCAAAGAAAATAGTTCCATTTTATACTGTAATGAATATGTACCATAAGAAATATTTTCTATATTCTAGCAGATAGTAACTTAAAGCAGGCTAAAAGTAAAGCAGAATGCGCCATAGGGCGCATTCTGCTTTACTTTCAACCTGCTTTAAGTGATCACCTGTCTTTAATGTTATAAACATGTCTATTGGGTAAAGGGTTAAGGAATTGTGGCCGACGAATACTTGCACTTAACCCTTTCCCCAATAGAAGCGCCTTTTAGCGATTATGATATATTCCTCCGCTAAAGAAAATAGTTCCAATTTAATCAGTCATGAATATATGTTATAGGGAATATTTTCTATATTCTAACACAGGATAGCTTAAAGCAGGCTGAAAGTAAAGCAGAATGCGCCTTCAGACGCATTCTGCTTTACTTTCAACCTACTTTAAGTAGTCAACTATCTTCAATACTAGAAAAAGGCTATCAGGTAAAGGGTTAAGTAGCCAGTGCGCTTAAAATCGAGCTTTAGTAAATAGATACTGATAAATCTTTTTAAAACAGATGACTACTAAACATACTAATTATTTCGATAGTGTATAATTTCTTTTCACATTGCTGGTAGGTTATTTCTAATATATTTTGTACTAAAGTATACAATGAAAATTAACAAAAATAGGGATATATTTTCGCTGTTGACATATTTAAAAATTGCGTTTCATACTTCAATTTATATATGACTTTACAAATGAGAGTGAAAGTGCGTACTTAACATTAACACTTGCTCAGTATGAGATGATAACTATAGACAAATGATATACCACAAATAATCATCTTACTTCTGTTTTCACGGTAATATTCCGCATCAGTAAGCTCTGTAGTACATGCAGTGACATCATGATCCATCCGTAGTCCGTTGCAGGAGTTGTTAGAATGTTGGTACACAACAGCGGAGCAATCATCGTGCGAGAAACATAGATAAAGGCAAGAAAACACTGAGTCTGTAGGATGCTGGAATC
This sequence comes from Gari tellinella, assembly GCA_922989275.2. Classification (NCBI taxonomy): domain Eukaryota; kingdom Metazoa; phylum Mollusca; class Bivalvia; order Cardiida; family Psammobiidae; genus Gari; species Gari tellinella. The sequence goes on from OV277872.1 coordinate 51,159,553, forward strand.
CAACCGAACTGGACAGACACGTGCGATTGGCATACTCATTATCGAGGTTATATTCTGCCCATTCATTTTGACAAGTCCCGGTAAATACAAAGACCAACAGACAAACGATATATATCCCTGACATTTTCTGAAAAACGGTAATTTCCTTACAAATTAATATGTGTACCTTTTTGCCAGCTGGTCGCGACTTTGTTAAACAACTTACATAAAGATCAGATACAACAGTCAGTCGTTCCGTAATGTAACAATCCTTAAGTGTTTAATTTCTAAACCATTTGTAGACAATTTCAAGCAGACAATATGATAACAGACGACAAGTTCATAACATTCAGCAATATATTCGTTGAATTAGCGAAATCATTTATATTTTACAGTGTCTCGTTTATTCGAAAAAAAAACTTCAAACTACTAAAGCGTTGAAACCCATGCGTTCATTAGGAAAAATAATGTCGTCTCTACTGTTTATCTCTCAACAAATGCATTTGTATTTCTGAAACTGAGGACTAAAAATACAATCTAATGCCAGATAATACGCCGAATAATAAGACACATTTTCAAACACATTTGCAATATTTCAAAGAAAATTTACTGTTGTTGTTTTAGACACCGCGCTTAATTTAGTTCAAATTGTACCAAACCTGTATTCCTTACTGTGAAAAAATGGCGCCCTGCGACTAAATTGTTTCACGCTATTGTTTTCTCTGAGGCTGGAAATGTTTGATTGGTCGGTGAAACGTGTCCGTTCTCCGTAGCATAGCAATTATTGATTTGGGTTAAATTTACTTCTGTCTCAGGAAAATTTTGAAGGTTCAATATTCCTTTCGATTTCACAAACGGTGTCTACTTATCTGGCATTTTTAAAACGTTCTAACCAAAGGTACAAAGTTTGCCTTTCATGCCAGTATTTTGAGCAGAGTACCGACAATTAATATATCCCTTAATCAGTTATCTTATGCATTCACAAATCAAATGCATTCAAAAGCATTATCATTGATCATTCAAAGAACATGCACAGACAGTGGTAGTATTGTGTACATCTTATATGACTATATATATTAAATACTATGTCAAACCTTTAAGCATGGACCCAAAATGATATTTTGCACAGTGGAATATTAGGGTGCGTAACAATTGGTTGATAACGGTCGAACATATAGGCATAATCAGTTAAAATGCTTTTATTCTGAAGAAGCCGATGGATTTGGGGAGGTTTGGATTACGCAAGATGTTGGAAATACAAAAAAGAATTAAAGTCATTTCAGCTCAGAATAAAATCTTAAACAAGTACTGAAATTTCAAACACGTGTAGTAAAGAACTGATAGATATGATTACTTGCACAAAATATATTTATCAACCCTTCCGTTTTTAACAGAAATGTACCAGATTTAGAACTTCTTTCGAAGTTGTGGTGATAAAGAAGTATCCTCAGTCTTGGTTAACCAGACAATTAACCCCTTTATGCCCACGAGACATAGGCAAACAGTGTAGACTCTGATCAGACGCCACGTTAGGCGGCGTCTGATCAGAGTCTACACTGTTTGCTGATAAGAATTTCATAATAAAACAAAATGAAAATGAAAATTGTGGTCAGGCATCCCTTTGATAAAAAAGGACTTATCCGGTATAAAATATGGAAGAATCTACTGGGTGCAAATGGGTTAAGAGCCTGTGAGTTATTTGCATAGAAAGCCGAAGCATTGTTGATGTTGAATGAGAAGTTTGCCATGTCAGTTATATGAGAAATACAATTTATAGAAAACGATGTTCTATACAATCCAGGGTGAGGGTGCAATTGAGGGTGCCAGCTCTCCTCAAACACGCAGAAGAAAAAAACATGCTGGATATTGATATCTGCGTCTTTGCCTACAGACTTCCACCAACGATGAACTGGTTTGGTCAAGGGACGAGATGTCAACATTTAAAAAGTGACACGTTCTGGAAAGAAATGATTTATTAAAATCTGAATTTCAATTAGTTTAGAGTCTGGTCAATCTTGAAACCCGTTGGCAGTTGACATATGTTCGAATCTAGATAATTCGAATTCGCTGAAGTCAACCTACTCTTATTTCGAAGTAAGAAGGTAGATAAGTTTGTCTTAGGCGCGATAGAATTGTCGAGATTTTACCGTAAAGGTTTTACATTGAAGCACAACAAATTGGTTTAAATTTGCAAACAGCTTGAATTCATATCAGCGGCGTCTGATCTGATTCAAGCAGTTTTTCACTCGTAATTAAGGTGGTTTTGTTTGTCAAAATGTCCAATATGTAACTTTAAGAAAAATCAGCAGACGACAACTTTAAGCAGACGATATAACAGCAGTAGACGCTTTAGACATAATTATCCTGCTTCGGGAACTGTATTATGGATCGTTGTAAGGAGGGAGTCGTTGGTGGGGGAAGACTTAACATGTTTGCATTGTATAGGATATTGTGTACTCTTCACAGGAACGCTGTTTTATGAATTATGCTTACAAATGTCACTTGGGATCAAAAGAAGTTAGGTACCAATAAATAACGTACGACAAATTGTCATGGAGAGTAAGTGGACGACATTTACGTGACATCTACTGAAACGAGACTCTCCGCCACATTCGACATTGACCATTGTTTACCTTAGTCACTTCGTCGCACAGGAGAACAGCTTACCGTACTCCCTAATATATTGTTATAAATAATAGTAAAAACAAATAAATTGTATTTAAATCGAAAAAGCAGTCTATATATATGCATACCGATCTTGTTTTTCATGCTTTCATTTATGTCAATTATCAAGTACAATTATATGTGTATTATGATGTGTAATTGTAGAAGAAAGTTCAAAAATGTAAAAGATAATGCGTTAATTATTCAATAATTGAAATGTTGATAAATAAAATTACATGACACATAATATAGTCATAACAAAAGGGCTCACCAATATACAGCGCTCCCTCTCTACAACGACACCCAATGGGAGACAAAGATTGTGTGCGTTGTCGGAGGGAGTCATTATAGAGAGTGAAACAGGTTTACATTTCAAACAGCTTGAAACCAGATCAGACGCCGCATAACGTGGCGTCTGAACTGGATTGAAGCTGTTTGTCACTCATCGTTGTATTTTTTCTATCAAAATGTCCACTTACATGTACATTTGAGAAAAACAGCAGACGACAAGTTCAAGTTGACGACATTGCAGCCATGCAAAGGTTGGATATAAATGTATTGTTTGGAAAACTAAAGCAAGAGTCGTTGTCAGGAGGGGGTCTTTGTTTGGAGGGCTGTTGTAGGGAGGGAAATCACATTTTTCACTTATTTGTAATATCCCCCAGATAACGCACTGGCGGCTCATCTGTAATAACAGTATTGCATTTAAAAAAAATCGAAATATTTATGAATTGCACCTTCTGTTTTATTAACCCATTTGTGCCCACGATCCCATATATGGAACATAGGCAAACAGTGTAGACTCTGATCAGACGCCACATGATGGGGCGTCTGATCAGAGTCTATACTGTTTGCTGGTAGGAATTTCAATATAAAAAAAAATGAAAATGAAAATTTTGACCAGGCATCCCTTTGCTAAAAGATTGACTAATCCAATATATAAACATGAAAAACCACTGGGTATAAATGAGTAAAAAATACGAGCTTGAATGGTTATCTAAAGACACTACAGTGTTTGTCCAAACAGAAAATAAATTCATAAGATAGAAATCAGTGCACACTGTGGAGTCTCATTGTGCTCATCAGTGTTTGCTAATGTTTACATTTGCGGACGTACGTTCTTACGGGAGGATACTTACACTCAGTACAAAAAGAAACGCACATCGTGCTCAGGCGCAGATTCAGATACCCTTTTTTGAAGAAAATTAGAATAGAAAGACCATATCTCAAGATTTATTCAATTCTGCAACAAGTTCAGATAAAAATACTCAAAAAACATTGTGCTGCCTTTTAACCCTTTCACTCTTAATGACGCCAAAAAGCGTTTGCAAACAGTTTGGATCCTGATCAGACGCCGCGTAACGCGGCGTCTGATCAGGATCCAAACTGTTTGACACTCGTATTGATTTGCTTTAAGTCATTCTACATTGAGTTTTACTTTGAAGCGATCTTGCAAACAACAAAATTGAAGCAGACGACAATGAAACTTTGAAGGAGTAAAAACCTCACGATTAATTTGGCAGCGAATGAATTAACTACAGCTTGTTTAAAACACCGCACCGATTAGTACATGTTGTGATGCTACCAATTCAATAATGATTTAATAACAATTCACAAATACCTTCCTTCTACATAAAAATTATAATTTGATAAAAAATGTGCGTTTCTTTTTGCGCTGAGTGTATGTGGCTATTTTCTATTGTTTTCTTTTGGGTGGCTAGCCACACAACCGACAATTTATTTTTACTATAACTTGAAAAAAAATGATCTGGGAGCTAACCCTACCCCTAACCCTATGTCCCACAACTGGCCAGGTTAATGTCACAAGAAATGGCCAGGTTAATGTCACAAGAGACGGCCAGGTTAATGTTTTTCTCAATTACGGGGCTAAGAATTTTAGCCACGTAAGTACCCTCTCGTAAGCACGGAGGTACTAATTGTTTAAACAAACGACACATACATTATAATGTTAAATACAGTCGAACTTCGATATCTTGAACTCGTTTAAGTCGAACATACCCGTATTTCAAAATACAACGCGACCAAGCCGCGTTGTAACTTTGAAACACGGGTATTAGCTTGAAATTAGGCAAATTTTTGTTTCGAAATATCGGATAATTCGAGTTATGCGAGTTCGAGAATTCGAAGTTCGACATCTTATATGACGGAGCATTTGACGTCAATACCAACACTAGTCGGGTATTTTTAAAAAGAACAATTGAACGAAGCACAAGATGTGTTATGATATTTACTGTAACTGGCGGTGGTTGGTCCAAAATTGAGGAATTGCTTCCAAGAGACTTAAAACCTGTAAAAACTGAAAATGCTTTAAGAGAAAGATATAATTGTTCAGTCACTTATAAAAGTAATGACTATTATTTATGCTATGCGGTTGATTACCCGGAAAAAGCAGTGGATTATCACTTGATACACTTCAAACAGTGGGATTATCGTCGCTCGTGCTTCTTTTATGAGTTTTCCCCGTAGGGCTTCCCAAGAATCGTAGTCAATCGTGTCTTACCGTTCAATTCCGAGAGTCCGTTTTGTCGCAAACCACTCAACGGAAGACCACAAATCCAAGATTGGAAGTAACGACGTAATTCCGTTGACGTCAAATCAATAAATAAGAGACGTCATTGTACCGCCAACTGTCACGCACATGTGTTCGATATAAAACTTGGGACTCAACACGGGATAAATGGTGTACTTTCTCATTCAATTGCCAAACAATTTCATTTAAAAAGTGGTTTAAAAGCATAAATAAATAGAATAACTGTATTTTTTGCAGTGTAAGATTGAATTTAATCCATTTCGTGAACATCAGACTGTTATATTTTCACGAGTGGCGTCTGATGTTCACGAAATGGATTAAATTTCGATCTTACACTGAAAAAACAGTTATCCTCTATGTGTTTATATGTTCTTACTGACTTTAACACATATAGCCTGATACTCCAATTATGTAATAATAAGTATGATCAATTGTAAAGCGCATTTGAATATTCATACTTTTTGCGCTATATAAATGTTTCTGTATTTGTATTTGTATATCTGTAGCAGCAATATCGAAACATAAAAAAGTAAATGAAAGTACATAAATTTATTTTGTTCACATTGCAAAAAATCTCTGTAAATAGAAACCAATATCAAAACGGTACGGGCACGTTGACTCTAGACTGTGTTCAATGTTATCTTAATTGAACTTTCAATACAGAAAGAAAGACATGACACAAACAATAGTCATAAAAATGACTGATATACAGAGTTTTCTCGTTTTATTTTTCTCATTTTCTCGCATTTTGGTAACCTCCCAAGATAATGCCTAGGTATTGGTGTTTTCTTCTGACCTGTCGGAGTTATTTTTAGATTGGAACATTCTAAAACTTTCAAAGGGATGAGTTTTCTCTACATACGGTTAATGATACGGATAACTGTAATGTTTGTGCACCATGTACAGTAGAGGATACCTTATTCTTTCCCGTTTAAACGCAAACGCAATGCACTAAACTGTGGAAATTTACTTTAATAAATTTAATTATAATTTTAATCTGAGTAGCAAACAGGTTGGAGCCTGATCAGACGCCGGGTAACCCGGCGTCTGATCTGGTTCCAACCTGTTTGCAATGGAAATAATAGTTTTAGTATATAAATGCCTTTGTTGGGAAAGAATAAAATATCAGTAAAGTTAGCGCAAGGGTCTCGTGCTACACGAGGATCATGTTATCTCAAGTTTGACAGTGTACGACTATATAGATCCGATGTTACCCTGTTATCTATTTACCATTATGAACTATTCTGTTCTAAAAATAACTCCGACAGGTCAGAAAAATCGAACAATAGTTCGACTGAAATAAAACGCTCTTTCAGAGACTTTCTGTTTGATTGTCACCCTGCTTCAAGCTTCCATATGTCTTACACGCTTTAAGCAAGTTACGTGTAAGTAAAACCTCTCTTTTAGAACCACTAAACCGAATGCTGACAGTTTAAAGGCAGTATGTAAGCCAAAATAGCGCATTTTTTAAACCTGAAAATTCAAGCAGATACGTAATCTAAACATATAAAAAGAAGTAATCCGCGATGATTATGGAGGCAATAAATCAGACAAACACATGAATTTGGTGGAAAAAAGTCGACTTTTAAATCAGTTTGTTGACATCCGATCAACGACGAAGATTTTCCAAGTTCGTTCGGCTTGCGCCCGGTAAAGATGTTTTCATAGCTCATTATTAGTGTTTTCTTCTGACTGACAGAGTTATTTTTAGATTGGAACATTCTAAAACTTTAAAAGGGATGAGTATTCCCTACATGCAGCAAGAAACATTGATAGCTGTATTTATTTTGCGCAGTATACAGTAGAGAATATATTTTTCTTTCCCGTTTAAACGCAAACGCAATGCACTAAACTGTGGAAATTTACTTTTAGAAGTTTTAACTATTATTTTTTAATCTGAGTAGCAAATAGGTTGGAGCCTGATCAAACGCCGGGTTACCCGGCGTCTGACCTGGCTCCAATCTGTTTGCAATGGAAATAATACTTTTGTATACAAATGCGTTTATTGGGAAAGAATAAAATATCAGTAAAGTTAGTGCAGCGGTCTCGTGCTGCACGGGAACCATACTTATCTCAAGTAGGAAAGTGTACGATGATGTAGTCGATGTTACCTTGCTTACAGTGGAGAAAATGTTATTCTTTCCCAATAAACGCGTTAGCGCTAAAACCATGATTTCAATTGCAAACAGTTTGGAGCAGATCAGACGCCGGGTAACCCGGCGTCTGATCAGGCACCAAACTGTTTGCCGCTCAGACTAACATGAATGGTCAGAATTGTCTAAAGGTTGTCCATTTATGCGTATTATTGCGATGCGTTTGCGTTTCGTTTGCGTTTAAACGGGAAAGAATAACATTTTCTCCACTGTTACCTTAAATGGTTATGAACTATTCTGTTTTAAAAATAACCCAGACAAGTCAGGAAAATCGGATCGATCTCGTTTGTCTTATTCGACCTTGCGGAAACTCTCGGAAGCCGACACGAAGATTTGTTATGTAAACAAAAAGCTTATTTTTCCAACCATCTCGACAAGAAATCTGCACATTTGTGTGTGGTTCTTAAAGAGAGGGGGCATGTTTCAGGCACCTGACAACGGATTTCGCTTAGTTTTAATACATAGAAAATGTTCTTATATAAGAAATTGCGCGATTTAAACATAAATTTGGGCGACATTCTGGCTTTAAGTAAGGGGACATTCAAAAAGCTTCATAAGGTATTGAATGATTGAGTTGGGTTTTACTCTTGTAATGTTCTGATATCATCTGACGTCCTTCGTAACATTGTTGTTGAACATTACAGATCTTGTTAAATAAAATAACAGGCTTACTTGAAAACCGTTGACAACGGAATGAGTAGGTATAAAACATTGTGTCCGTTGGAACATGCATTTCTTAACTACTGGACCAAAGTCTACTCGCATCAAAATTGCCAAAACTTTACAAAAAAGAAGAATCGTAATATATGTTGTTGTTGTTGGCGTACCTGTGCTTAACACTCACAGGACAGCTTGGTACAGACATTATTGTCTGTCAAGCTGGAGGATTACGTGCATAGCTGTTTTCAATTACATCGCCATATAGGCAGCCATGCTCCGTCTTCAGAGGATTTTAAATACCCAATAAAGGGTATAGAGCTGCTATTGAATGAGATTAACCATATTCGCGCACTCCACTAAACCAGACCAGTAACAGAGTTGAACATAGCTTCCCATGAGCAACTCCATTCTGACAAAGTAAAACTTTAAGGGTGCTTGATCTCGCATAATCCCTAAAGATGATTTGAGATCGGTTCTCTCTGCTAAAAAAGATAACAACTTTTTTCTATTGGCCCCATTGGTTTCATTTTATACCTATTGTGTTAGTGTGAAGCAACTGAACACTGTACAATGCCCAGTGAAACACACAACTAAGGTAAGCACTTCAGCCAAGGGCCGATCGTAATATATAACACAATTAACCCAAGCGACGAGTTTACCCATCATTTACATCAGCTGTATCTGTGGCGAAACCAGGGGCCCGTTTTACTAAACTACTTACGCAAAAAATTTGCGTAAGTCAAAATCGTTTAACTCTTATTTTTCGATCATAAATGTTTGCAAAAAGCAAATAGCCACATTAGAGGACGCGCTAAAAGCGCTCCCTCTGATCTGGCTATTTGCTGTTTGTAGCAAGTGATAATAAAAAATATAAATTAAAATTTAAGATTTTGACTTACGCAAAAATGTTGCGTAAATAGTTTAGTAAAACGGGCCCCAGGTGTCCTGTGTAAACGGTGAAGACATGTTCAGCGCTGATGCCTTCTGGCCAGGGAATGCACCGTTTGTCGTTTGGTGTACAGTGAAACCCCTCTAAACCGGAACCTCTAAATACCGGAATTCTCTCTAAACCGGACAAAAACTTTGATCCCGTTTCCAACCCTTCTTTATTTTAACCCATTACATCATAAATATGTCCTTTTACGCCTTCGATTTATTCCTTCACTGGAGAAAATACATTCATGAATATGTATAATCAGAATTTTTTTTCTATATTCTAGCATATGATAGCTTAAAGCAAGTTGAAAGTAAAGCAGAATGCGCCTTAAGGCGCATTCTGCTTTACTTTCAACCTGCTTTAAGTGATCAGCTATCTTCCATACTAGAAACAGACTATGATTTAAAACCCCTATAAACCGGAAACCCCTATAAACCAGACGATTATGTTGTCCCCACACATGTCCGGTTTAGAGGGGTTTCCGTGTATTTGGCAGAAAACTACCCTAAATAGTCAGAAAAGCGACTACGGCAACCAATGAGTCTTTGTGTTGTTCTTAGGGAGTCGTCATAGGGAGGGAAATGACTTACACTTGCAAATTGTTTGAATCCAGATCAGACGCCGCGTAATGCGGCGTCTGATCTGGATTCAACCGGTTTGCGACTCGTCATTTTGTTTGTTTCTGTCAAAATGTCCATTAGGTGACTTTGAGGAAAACAGCAGACGGCATTTTTAAGTAGATTATATTGCAGTCGTGAAAATATTAAACAGTTGTTTAATTTTACAGGAACAACGACGAGCGCTTTTGTAAGGATGGAATTGTCGCTCAGATGGCCGTTGAAGAGAGGGAACACAATACTTTGAAATCTGAGTAACCTCGCAGGGCTGCCATAAGTTGACATGAAAAATCCTAAGATTTCCAAAGTTGCATTTTTCAACTGCGAGTGTACGAATCGTACCTTTACCACATAGCCGTTTTCTTGTTTTTATTGACAAGCGACTTCTTAAAGCAGGCTGTAAGTAAAGCAGAATGTGCCTTAGGGCGCATTCTGCTTTATTTTCAGCCTGCTTTAAGCTACCATGAACTGGGGAAAAATCCGGAGATTTAGGAAAAATCCGGAGAAATGGCAGCCCTGACCTCGTACGCACGGACAGGAAAATCACCATATGTCCCACGTGTATCGAAAATGTATTCCAGCCATAGGAATTAACCTCGAAGAGAGGAGGTAAACAAATTATGATCAAGTCTCACATTGCGCCTTTAATAACCCCCTTGACACCATTTAATATACTTTCATAGTGGAATCATGTAATATAAACCAAGGTATATCTTTAAGAAAGATATTCCGTCGAAAGTTAAAGTTTATTTTGGGAGTGAAAAATAATCAGTATACACGGAATTCTACACAAGTTGGACCAGTGTATAATTCAGTGCTTAAAATGACTATTTTATTCCGTTTTATAAACAGAGTTTCCCAAGTGCTAAATTTAGAGATTATCCACGCTAAATTTAGAAATAATGACATAGTAACATCAATAATTTAGACTGTTTCTCATTTTCGACTGTAGCGCATGTTTAATCGCCAACATAAATGTGCCAAAACAACAGAACACCAGTCTAGCCTTTATCGGACTATTGGCCAATGAGAGTTCTGCAGTTCAAGCAAGTGGGCATTGACCAAGAGTTCTGGTCTTTACTGATTGGTTAAATCGTTTCAACCTGGAGGTCAAAGAGAAAACATTCACGTCTTCGAAGGGATAAAAAACAACAAACAAGATAAGTTGTCTATAACTTCCATTGTATTCAGTGTTGGTTGTACATTAAATGCGATCTACTGGTTGTTGCTGGACACGAGAAGGTCTGTAAAAATACAGTAGAGAATAATCATGTTATTGTTTTTGTCGTTTAATACGAAACGAAACCGAATGCAATACAGTATTAAAATGAAGGAAACACTGACCATGATTTTAATTGTGAGCAAGAAATGGTTAAGACCTACAGTGGAGAATCTGTTATTCTTTCCCAATAAACGCGTTTACGCTAGAACAATTATTTGCAGTGCAAACAGTTTGAAGCCAGATCAGACGCCGGGTAACTCGGCGTCTGATCAGGCTCCAAACTGTTTGCCACCAAGATAAACATGAATAATCCGAATTGTCCAAAAGATGTTCTTTTCTGCGTTTTAGTGCTTAGCGTTTGCGTACGTTTGCGTTTAAACGGGAAAGAATAACAGATTCTCCACTGTAATTAGACACCAATTATGTCTGCACCTGATCAGACTACAAAATGTTTGCAAGGGATAGTAGTGTTTTCTTCTGACCTGTCCAAGTTATTTTTTAGATTTGAACATTCAAAAACTTTAACCCTTAGCCCGCCAAATAAATTATCGTCTGCTATATTTCTCGTCTGCTTCAAGTTTCAAAGTGCTTCAAAGTTGCTCAAAATTGCTGAAAATGTTGTCCGAATGTCAAACAGCTTGGATCCGGATGAGACGCCGAGTTACTCGGCGTCTCATCCGGACTAAGCTGTTTGCATATGGAGCTACAGTCGTGACTGGCAGGCTTAGGGTTAAAAGGGATGAGTTTTCTCTACATCCAGTTAGAGATACGAATAGCTGTAACTTTTGTGCGCAATGTACAGTAGAGGATAATTTATTATTTCCCGTTTTAAACGCAAACGAAATGCACTAAACTTTGGAAATTTACTTTTAGAAATTTTAACTATATTTCTAATCTGAGTAGCAAACAGGTTGGAGCATGATCAGACTCCAGGTTACCCGGCGTCTGATCTGTCTTCAACCGGTTTGCAATGAAAATAATAGTTTTAATATATAAGTGCGTTTATTTGGAAAGAATAAAATATCAATAAAGTTAGCGCAGCGGTCTCGTGCTGCACGAGGATCATGCTTATCTCAAGTAAGAAAGTGTACGATTATTTATTTCCAGTCATCATAAATTCTTGGACTCTGATAGGCTGAAACTGCACACGTGACCACTGTGTACGAGAATGTACACATTGATTTTGCCGGGTAGTACGGGTCACGTGACTAGTAAGATGTTGTTCCCTCGCTCGATTCGCGTAAACAATCTCTCTTTTTCGGTTTATTAAGCAGTTGTTTTCCAAGCAATCAAAAGAAATCCTAATTAAAAACTGTCTTGAATCGATCAGTATGTGTAAATGTAATTCAGATATCGATAATATGCTAGTTTCTTGCTTTGATTTCCCTGATTACCCCACCCACGTCGTCACCATGATAAACAAACGACGGGACGTGAAATGAACAATGTAATGTACATGTAAACGGCACTTGTCACTGGTCTATAATGAAATTGACATTGGATTCAGTTTTATTTAGATCAATATGTTTATCGAAATCAACCAAAACAGGCAGAACTCTATATGCCTAGATACTAACGTACGTGTTCATTTGTACGTTCCTGATTATTTCAGTTCATTTGTTATAATTAATCTTTACAGTGTATCATAAAACGTAAATATCCTCCGAGAACTAGCCGTTCAAAATACCCTGGAAATGAACATTTTAAGGATGTTCATATTCCAATGTGATGACGTAACCATGTTAGATACAGTCGATCTTCGATAGGGTCTATCTTGATTTCATTTCAGTCGAACATATCCGTAATTCAAAGTTAAATGGTGGCTTTACAACCTTTTAAACTTTAAATACGGAATATGTTCGACATAATGCGGTTTAGAAATTATAGCATTAAACTGTAGGAATGCAGATAAATTCTACTTATGCGAGTTCCTGATATCGTCGAAGTTTAACTGTATAACTATTGTACTAAACCATCGAGTAGCGCTTGAGTTTGAAATGTACTGAACAGATGTCAATTTCAAGTGTCAATTTTAGGGTCAAGACAGTAAAACTTTGTCCGATTATGCATGTTTTCTTTCTTGTCGTGGATCTAGACTGGAAATAAATTCGTTACACGGCATTTCGGCAGGGTGTACGGGCTTGTATGACGGTTCTGGATTCCGTATTTCCTGAGCGCGAAGCGCTTAGGAAATACGGAATCCAAAACCGTCATATAAGCCCGTACACCCTGCCGAAATACCGTGTAACTAATAATATTCGATGTAACCTTGCTTACATATCTACCATTATTAACTTTGCTGTTCTAAAAATAATTCTGACAAGTCAGAAAATCGGACAATATAATTGCCGAAGCATTAAACGTGTTTTATTGGGAATAACTAACGTCTTCTCCATAGTGTGGTATACATTATTGATTTTCATTTTCAACAAAGTAAACGCAAGACCATTTGAACAATGATACTATTTTGATAAAATTATACTATTGTATATATGTGTCGTCAGATATATTGGAGCCTAGTTAAAAGGTTATAAATAGTTTGAGATGATACTCACATCGTGCTCATGCATTTGATTGGTCAGATTTTAGAGGTAAAAGCAGACGATAAAGTGTTTGAAATTAATATCGTCATGACAGTGCTTTCATTAATGTTGGAGTATGTTGTAAGATAAGGAATACACTGAGCACGTAATGTTTTTTCTGGCATTATCCGATCTTTCTGACTAGTCCGAGTTATTTTTAGAAAATAATTGTTAATAATGGTATATAGGTAAGCAAGATAACATCGATTAGCACATGGCTTGGAGCTCTCGACCAATCACTGGCCTCAAAAACTGTTGACTATATCGCGTAAATTTTAAAAACCATGGACTATTTAATATAGTCCACGTTTCTGTCATCTGAAGGTAATTGACATCCTAGCAATCCTCCGAGCCAGCGACTGCAAAAACCTTTAGCCTGCTCTGTAGGCTTAACGATAAATACCGTAATCGAAAGTTAAGTGAAATAAACAAAATATCAAGGATTTAAGGTGAAGAAATACAGGAATTTCACAGTAACAATAATATATATAGGTCTACACCGTCCCGCTAGACCTAGATATATGCATTTTTTAGCTGTAGATGTAAAAAAACGGGATCTAAATGCCTAGATTGTCTTTTAAAAAAATTGTTGAGATCAGAGGGGAACGACAGACGCTTGATGACTTCATATTTTATTTTTAAAATGAACTGTGAGACCTAGACTTTAAAGACAATTGCTAATGAAAAGTGCCTATACATAATTATAGTACTTCAATAAACTTCACATTGAAATAGTCTTTCAAAATTGGTTAAACATTAAAATTAAAATGGCTTTTTTCGTCTAAAAACAAAAAGCAGAAACGAAAGGTCATGTCATTTCTTTTTTTCCTCAAGCCCAAGCCAGTGCTAAATAGGTTATACCATGGTTGCGCGCGAATAAACATGCTTTAGGTCTCAAACTTCACATTGAAATAATCTTTCAATTTTTGTAAAATATTACAAATAAAATGACTTTTTCGTTTAAAACAAAAAAGCAGAAACGAAGAGTTATTTTTCTCGAGCCCAAGCCATGTGCTAAATAGGTCAGAGCATGTTAATTTCATACTACAGAACATAGTCCACTCGGCGCGTCCCGCGCCTCGTGGACTATATTCCGTAGTATGAAATAAACATGCTCTAACCTATACATATATAGGTCACTTTCCTACTTGAGATAAGTATGATCCTCGTGCAGCACGAGACGGCTGCGCTAACTTCACTGATAGTTTACTATTGCCCAATAAATGCATTTATATACGAAAACTATTATTTCCATTGCAAACAGGTTAAAGCATATCAGATGCCGGGTAACCCGGCGTCTGATCAGGCTCCAACCTGTTTGCCACTCAAATTAAAAGAGATAGTCAGAATCGTCGGAAAGTTGGCATTTTCTCCAATTTTACTGCTATACGTTTGCGTCTCGTTTGCGTTTAAACGTGAAAGAATAACATTTTTCTCCTGTAATATTGGAGTCTGTTGTAGAAAAAGGAATACACGAACCACGGGTTGTGTTTTCTAGTAACACCTGCATATGTTATCAACACAGTGCCAAGCACCCCTGCCACAAGCGCCCGTGCAGTCACCTTTTTGATTACAGTCTGAAAATAAACCATTGTGACTTGTAAAACCCTAAAACACTCAACTGGGAAAACAAAGCCCTATGATTTGTTATAGAGTGTGTTTCGAAAATAATGATAATAAAAGAGGTAGCTCAAGAAATATCGCATGGTCTTATTTAGCCTCCCCTACCTAACCATTTCTCTGAAAACATAATAATCGGGTATAGTTTGCAAGTTGTCCGTTCTGTCGTACGTTCGTGCGTATGCCTTCTTTTTCTATTAAAGATACCGCTGGTATCCAAATAGGAAGCAATAATAGAGTGCAAGTTTAATTGAGTCCCATTACTGGTCAGTTGCTTCAATAACAGGCAGCACATTATCGATTGCATCACGGAGATTGCAAGGACACTGTCCGATGCCGGTGTTACATTAATTGTGACATCGTTGAAAATATGACCTCCCGGAAATGGGTTCTTTTCACAACGTTGAAAAAATTAAAAACCCGTGAAATTATGACTCTTGAAACATCTCGTTGTACAATGACCGGGGCCAACGTTTGACAAAGATCAGGGTCAATTCTTAACCCGAGAACTCATTAGAACACATCCGGGAGGTCGGTGTCATTTTTTAACATTGTTAAATGAACGGGGGCAATTCCCAACATTAAAATTGTACCATACCCATACAAATATAAATGGCTACAACAAGGATTGGTAATGAATGGGGTCATTTTTTCAACCTTAAAAATAGACCAGGGTCAATTCTCGACATTGAAAACTAACGAGGGTCAATTCTGAACGTTGAAAAAAGACCTCAGTCGTAAATGACAAGGAATAGTAATCATCTGATCACCCACCGATCAGCTGGAAGCGATTACGAATTTTTCAGCAGGTATTATCTTATTGGTATTGTTAACATTCAACGTTAAGACCTAAGCCCGGATTATTTTTTCAACGTTGAAGAATGACCCTTCATCATAATTATTCAGTGGTAACACAATTACGAATAACTTAATGGGTCATTATCAAATTGATAGAGTTAACATTCAACGTTCAGAACTGACCCCGGGTCATTTTTCAACATAAAAGTATGATCCCACAAAGTTGAAAAATGACAAACCTCATCATCATTGGTCACAAGATTACTAATTTCTTTATCAGTCATTCTCTTCATGGTAGAGTTCACTTTAAACGTTTAGAACAGACCCATGATTGTTTTTTAACAAATGAAATATGACCTCAAACGTCGAAAGATGACACCCTCTCATCATTGGTCACCATATTACGAATGTTTCATAGCAGGCATTATCCTATTGGTATGTTACATTCAATGTTCAGAATAAAGCCAGAGTCAACGTTGAAAAATGAACCCCCTATCATCTGTCATCATTGGTAGATTTAATATTCAACGTTCAGAACTGCCCCCAATCATTTTTCAACATGGAAAAATGAGCCCCTACCCCCAACGTTAAAAAATCCTACTCCCCCATCATTAGTCACAGGATAACAATTTTCTTAAGGAGCCATTTTCTTATGGGTAGAGTTAGTTTTAAACGTAAAGAATTGACTCCCTCATATCAGTAGTCAGTTAAAGTCGCAGTGTGCTTTTGAGAAACCTGCATAAAACGGTTGTTTGGGGTCCCATTTGAACTACGTGGGACGTGATTCTTTCACAAAAACCGGTTTTATCTAAGCAATTCGCTTTTTAAATTTTATTTATAATATTTTTGTGCTAGCACCAATTAAAAAGCCTCCCTTGTGCATGGAAAGAAGGACAACTCTGTAAATACAGGGCTCCAGATAACGGAAGTATTTCGAAAACTTAAATCTATATTTCTGCTTTTAAACCCAATGGTGTCATACTCATTAAAAGTGTCTCGAATAGACGGTTTAATCAGTAGTAACACCATAGCATTCGGTGCTGAAATGAGTGAGAAAATGTTAGATTGGTTCAGATTACTCTCGCTTACATGTTTAGCTGGAACATCTGGATAACCCTTATTCTGCTGCACAGACGTCTGCTTCGACTTTGTCGTCTGCAAAATGTGTTCAGTTTAGATTTATGCATTGTTTTAATTAAACAAACCTTAAGACGAGTGTCAAATAGTTTGGATCCAGATGAGACGCCACGTTACGCGTCGTCTTTTTAGATTCAAATAGTTTGTAAACTCCGTAAAGTAGGCACAGGGTTAAACACTATGAGATTCAATAACAACGTGTACATATCTTTCACTGTGGGTAAACGGTCAAATAAACTACATTGTATAGAGAATGTATACCTTGAGCTTGCTGAAAATGACTGTTTCAGCCTTGTCCGCTCTCTAACTCAAACATTTCTTTTTGGATCTTCACCAAACTTGCTACAAATGTTTATTAGTATAGAATCTAGGTCAGGTTTAATAACTAGCAAAATCGCATAAGGCATGTCTGAGTTATTGCTGAAAAATGCTGAAACAGTCATTTTTAATACATAAAGTGCAAAAACTCAGATATGCCACATGCGATTTTTGTAATAATCAAACTAAACCTAAATTTTATATACTTAAACATTTTCAGCAAGTTTAATGAATATCCGATAAAAACTGTATGTGTTAGAGTGCAAAAAGTGACTGAAACCGTCATTTTTCATTAATAAACAGGCAATAACTTAGATATACCTTATGCGCTTTTAGTAGTAATCATACTAAACCTTGATATTATATCAATAGATATTTTCAGCAAATTTGGTGAAGATCCAATAAAACGTATTTGTGTTAGAGAGCAAACCTTGCTGAAAACAGTAATTTTTTAATACATAAAGGGCAAAAACTTAGGTATGCCACATGCGATTTTAGTAATAATCAAACTAGACCTGAATTTTATATGAATACATATTTTCAGCATGTTTGGTGAATATCCGATAAAAACTGTTTGTTTTAGAGTGCAAAAATGACTGAAACAGTCATTTTTTATTAAATTAACAGGCAATAACTCAAAAAACACCTTATGCGAATTTAGTAGTAATCAAACTAAACCTTGATATTATATCAATGAACATTTTCAGCAAGTTTGTGGAAGATCGGATAAAAGATATTCGAGTCAGAGAGCGGACAAAAAAGTGTGATAGTCTAACTGACTGATGGATCGACCGTCGAAGGTAATTGCGGTTGCACACGGTGATGTTGACTCCGGCTGTATCACGTGATACTAAGCCGTGTGGTAAGGTTTATGGCAGACGCTCTATTTTCGGTTTGTTATGATTTTAAATCGCCCTTTTTGGTGATTTAGGTCCGTCTTCATCATTTCATAGATCAGTTTGGCCCATTAGAATGTTCAAACATTATTATTAACCGTTATTGTATTTCAGACATTATGAAAAGGTCTGAAAACACAATGGGACTTTAATCACATCTAAGTGTAGGAGTCATTTTTGTACGGGTTAAGGCAGGTTTCAACGTTGACAATTCACCCGGGTCATTTTCCAACGTTGAGAAATGACCCCGGTCATTTTACAACTAAATTAATTCAGGAGTCATATATTTTATAGGTAGGGTCTTTTTCAACATTAAAAATTGACCTCCCGGTCTTATTGCAACGTTGAACAATGGCTGGGAGATCATTTATCAGCGTTGGGAAACTGCCCCGGTCATTTTTCAACGAGGTCAATATTTAATGCTACACCGGCAGGACACGACCGGACACCGGCAGAAAACTGTCTTAATTATAATCTAGTTTTCGAACTTTTGCCAATAGCTAACCGGCCGTCTATAGCAGCCTTTCCGGCCGATGTTTCGAAGATCAGGGTCCATGGTTATAAAGCTTTTAAGCTGAGTATGAAATCGTTCTCAAGCATTTGATTGGTCAGATTTGAGTTTTTGCTCAGCAAAAACTCAAATCTGACCAATCAAATACTTGAGAACGATTATAGACTCAACTCGAAATTCAAACTGATATTCGCCATTTATCATGATAGGGTGTTTCACAAAAATCTATAGGTTAAGCATAAAAAGCTTACTCGTTTAGGTTTGTAAATGTTAACGTCCTTTTCTGTCATAAATGGGCCAATTAAACGCCCCCGCGAGAGGAGAACGGAAACAGAAAACCCGGGCGCGGATACAGAAAACCCGGGCGCCACGCCCTACTCTTGTTTCTCTTGTTCTTTTGGATGCCAAATATAAAGCACTGCTTCATCGGACCTCGGTTTTTTAAGTCACATCCGAAGGACTAGGTCTGGTGGGATATCGAACTCACGACCCCTAGTACCACAATCAAGCATGCATACTTACTCAGAGCACATGTGCATTCACGCCGCTCACAAATCCTGGTGCTATTAGTAGCACAATTTGTCAATGAACAGTCGCTTTCATTGTTGCAAAATTCCGCATACACACCTGTAGAGTATATGATGCAGGAAACCGTCTTACGAAACGTCGTACGACAAATATTTACAATCGCCCCATTCAATTCCATTGACAAAAAGTGTGTTCATTTCAAATGTACACAGATTCAGTAAATCGGTCATGGCTGTTCCTTATAGTGTACACATTATTCGTGTTATCGACCTCTAATATGGATTTAACATACATGCGTACTGACAAAATGTTTATTTAATGTTAGAAATTACAGCAAATATATTGTAAATATAAGAAATGAGCGCGATTCATGGTATTTGCCGAAATTTTCTGTCGTTCATTTCGCTTGAACGCCGAACAAAATCAGTTTCTGTCGTTCATTTCGCTTGAACGCCGAAAAAAATCAGTTCATTTCTTAAATGTTGTCGTAATTCAGATTCTAAAATTTCTCGATTATTGTATATTTCCCCATCTAAGCATGACTTGTGAAACCTCGTTGGAATCGTCTTTTACACACGACTCCAAAGAGATTTCACAATACAGGATTAGATGGAGAAATCAGAAATTATATTTATTTTAAAGTTTTGACTTACGACCGTTTTTGTCATACGATGTTTCGAAAGACGGGCCCCAGATTCATCATGACCTTCATCGCCTTACTTTTATCTTTCATTGTTATCACTGGGGGCCAACTACGTATTACCAATAAATGGTTTTCCTACGACATTTATGCAGTCGAATTTCGATATTTCGAACTCGGTTAAATCGATCATACCCTATTTCAAAGTTAAAACGTTTTAACTTTGAGATATGGGTATTTTCGACTTAACCGAGCATGAAATAATGCAGTTCATATGACGAACTATCGAATAGATCGAGTTAAACGAGCTCAATATATCGAGTTCGACTGTATTGTAATTATAACAGATTTGTTTTACTACGCAGCCAATGTATGTATACATGTACTGGAAAATGTTATCCTACGAGAAATTAGTTGCCTTCGAAGAAAATCTATCATAAAATGATCGGTAAGTTCCACGAATCGCGCAAGCGATTCAAGGTAAATTTGCAAATCAGTTTCTGTCGTTTATTTCGCTTAAACGCCGAAAAAGTCAGTTCATTTCTCATATTTACATAATATTTGCTGAAATTTGTAATAATGTGTACCCTGAAAGCAACGCAATGAAATGATTCGCGTGAGCCCCGGCTCCTCTACCAATTAGATCCACAAGTACCAATCTCTCGAGAAATTGCGTCTATACGAATTAAACGTCATTTATTCCAATGGATTTGAATGGGGCGAATGTAAATATTGTTAAATAGCATTTGTTTTCTATACCAACGTACAGTGGAGAAAACGTTTAGTCGTTCCAGTTTAAATATTTTTATAATTCTGACTATTCATTTTAATATGAGTGGCACACAGTTTGGAGCCTGATCAGACGCCAGGTTACCCGACGTCTGATCTGGCTCCAAACCGTTTGCAATGGAAATAACAGTTTTCGCGTAAATGCGTTTATTGGGAAAGAGTAAAAGTTGTATTGCGTTTGCGTTTATTTATGTTTAACAATGAATTTTGCAAACTGATTGGCATACAATCAGATGTTGAGTAACTCTGCGTCAGAATAGGATCCAAACGGTTGGACACAAGAAGCGATGTATTCAGTCAAACTATGGCTATTTTTCAATTTCAAAAATAATGGAAAACTGTTTGCTGTAACACACAGTATTATGCTAAACAATATTTCATGACTTACAGTAAACTGCAAAAACAAGACAGACCGTTGCGGCGACTTTCATATTTGACATAGATAACTCCACCTGTTTTATCACTCAAGGACTGGTACATTTGAATCGGTGTGCCTTATTTATAAAAACTGTAATGTATAAAAGGACAGGTGCGTTCGTCACGAAGTATCGTTAAATGAGGCCCCTGTTGAAATCTTATGTTCTCAGGATAATGTGTTTTTCAGGACACAAGCAACACGATGGATAAATGAAGTACAATGTACAGACAACACCTAAGCTAAAGTTAAGGTGGAAACAACCACACAGCGGTTGAACATTGCTGTAAAACTTTACCGTAAACATTCTAAAATTTCCAGACACCCTGTATGTCTTATATGATTATCTATTTGTTTTAACTAATTGCTTTTTATCACACAGCAAATTGTCAAAATATTCAAAAATAACCTTTTACTCTCAATGACGCATTAATTAAAGCATGTTTGCAAACAGTTTGGATCTTGATCAGACGCCGCGTAACGCGTCCTCTGATCAGGATCCAGACTGTTTGACACTCGTTTTTAAATTTATTAAGTCATACTGCCTTTGTTTTTTAATTTTGAAACGACATTGCAGGCAACGAAATTGAAGCAGACGACAAAAAAACGGTGAAAGGGTTTAAATATCCCGAATTTTTTTTGTCACTAAATAGTTATATGGCGAACAGTGGAGACTCTGACGAGACTGAAACATGAAGAGATGCCGTCTGTTCTAGCCAAAAGGTGATAAAGAGTTTGAGTTGAGTCTGAGATCATTCTGAAGCATTTGATTGGTCATCTCACCCATCAAGTGCTTGAGAACGGTCACTGTCTGTCCCATTACTTTTTGTCATTGAGGTTTAAACGTATGATATACTAACCTCTTCTTGAGAGAGTTGTTAAAAATAATATGTTATAACACATTCAACCCTAGCGACGAGTATGCTCGTCATTAGCACAAATGATGCCCCTGTAGAATTACAATTGTCCTATGCAAGCATTTAAAGTCCTGGGGCCCGTTTTACTAAACAACATACGCAAACTTTTTGCGTAAGTCAAAATCGTTTAACTCTTATTTTTCGATCATAAACGTTTGCAAACAGCAAATAGCCAGATCAGAGGACGCGCTAAAAGCGCGTCCTCTGATCTGGCTATTTGCTGTTTGTAGCAAGTGATAATAAAACATATAAATTAAAATTTTAAATTTTGACTTATGCAAAAAATTTGCGTAAGTAGTTTAGTAAAACGGGCCCCTGATCAGCGTGCCCTTGCAGGAGACCATGGTCTGTGTTGCATGTCATTTTATAGTATCTTATCAAAATAAATCCCAAATATTCAAAAATGGACAAAAAATAACGATTCGTTTTAATCTTAGTTGCGAAAAGTTTGGTGTCTGATTAGTATTATTATATTACCAGATTTATATAGCGCCCTTTTCACACAGGGGTTGTGCGTTCAAAAGCGCTTCACACGAAATTACATTAATGTACCTACAAAACGAGAAAAGACAAATAACTACAATTAGATTAAAACATAAACATGATAGCTTATAAAACATACAAAAGACAGCCCCCAAAACGGCAAACACAATACCCCTATCAATCAACAATAAACCGACCGGCTGGATTGCCGACCGATATAAGTAACAGTAGAGCGCCCAATGCAGGCTGCTAGTAATGCAATAGAAATAGGTAAAACAGCATGTGACAATAACTAAACAATTTTTATCACATAATTTGCGGTCTGGGAGTTGCATAAAGCGATTGTATAAATATCGTAATCCACTAGTGGAATATCGTTTTTTGGGCTCCGGCCTAACGTGTTCGTCCATAAGCGCTGCATGTAGCGGGGTGCCAAATGACGTCATTTACTATGACGTTAACGTAAACAACGTAACGTTTGGCGGAAAATCAATATAGCGTTAATAGGTGCTTGAACTTGTAATGTGATAAATAGAATATCACATTCGTGTTCATTATTTATCATTTTTAATAAACTCGTTGACTAAAATGAATATGATGCTCGCCAAGGCTCGCGTCATATTATTTTAGTCAACTCGTTTATTAAAAATGATAAATAATGAACACTCATGCAATATCCTCTATTTATAAGAGACCATAAACCTGATAATACATAAGAACAAACCTAAGAACTTAATCTAAAAAGAAAGTATGTTTCCTGGTGACAGCTGTCCCAGAATTATACCACAGACCCCCGCTAGTTGGTTTCAAAAGAGATCAGAGTCGTATCCCTACCATCAAGATCCACCAGGCAGGCACCGGATCGACGGTACAACCCCAGATCTGGCTCGAAACCTTTTGCAATGAACGTACATGTAATCATGTTATTATAATGGCGTGTTTAGGAAAAGAATAACGATTACTGTCTATAAGCGCTTCGTGAGTTCTGAAGATTTACAAAGAGTACCTCTTGGGGCCTACTAGAACCTTTAAGAGTCAGTCAGTTAAACATGATAACCCCAGACTTATTATGTTAAAGGTTATATTATTTGAATATTTTGTCGGTCTCGTCTTTCCTAATAGATCAGCTCAGTTAACACTTTCCCCCATAGAAGCGCCTTTTAGCGAATATGATTCATTCCTCCGCTGAAGAAAATAGTTCCAATTTAATCAGTCATGAATATATATTATAGAGAATATTTTCTATGTTCTAGCACAGGATAGCTTAAAGCAGGCTGAAAGAAGCTTTACTTTCAACCTGCTTTAAGTGGTCAGCTGTCTTCAAAGTTTGAAACAGGATATGAGGTAAAAGGTTAACATTGACTCTTATACAGTGGAGAAGATGCTACAGTGCTCTCTCTCTCTCTCTACACCGACACCAAAAGGGATACACCAATTGTGTGTGTTGTTCGGAGGGAGACGTTATAGGCAGGGGAAATATACATTTTGCTTACACTTGCAAACAACTTGAATCCAGATCAGATGCAGCGTAACATGTCACTCGTCAGTCGTCATTATATTTATTCTATCAGAATGTCCGCTTATATGTAACCTTGAGAAACATCAGCAAACGACAATTTTAGGCAGACGATATCGCATCGGTAAAAGCGTTAGACATGCATGTAACTGGCCCGTTTAAGCATATTTAGGCCTGTTTAGGGAACTGCAGCATATGTCGTTGTACATGTAAGGAATGAGTCGTTTTTCGGAGGGTCATTGTAGGGTGGGATCACTGTATATTCTTGCAATATTTAAAGTTTTGAAAGTGTCACATTTTAGACATGTCTTATTCAATCTTATATTAGTTGCAAACAGTGTGGAGTCTGCTCAGATGCCGAGATGCCCGGCGTCTGATCTGGATCCAAATTGTTTGCAATGGAACGTATTTACAGCGCTCCCTCTCTACCACGGCCCTCCCAACAACGATTCCCTCCTTTCAACGACCCTTGCCGCTGTTCCCAAAACAGACAATTATATGTATAATATTTTCACTTATGCAATATCGTCTGCTGAATACTGTCGTATGCTGCTTTTCCCAAAGTGACACATTGGACATTTTGACAGAAAAAAAACATAATAACGTGTGACAAACAGCTTGAATCCAGATCAGACGCCGCGTTACGCGGCGTCTGATCTGGATTCAAGCTGTTTGCAATTGTTAGTCAATAACATCCCTACAACGACTCCCTCCGAACAACGCACACTCATTATGTCACCCATTTGGTGTCGTTGTGGAGAGGGAGTACTGTATTAAGAAAAATAGCATATTCTCTTCTGAATATAAGCGCTTCACAAGTTTTGAGAATTTACAAAGAGAATCCCTTCAGGCAAATAAGTACTTTAGGAACGAGGTAGCCCCAGATAAATATCAGGTCAAAATTGAATGTTTTATATGATTTATATGGTGGCATCTTTTTGACACCAGTCAATCATTTAATTATCGTGTTAGTGTCCTGTTAATATCTCACATCGGTACTTAACTAATTACAGTGGAGAAAACGTTATTATTTCTCGTTTAAACGCAAACGAAACACATTGCATTTAAATTGGTAAGATGATAACTTTTTGACAATATTGACGACTCGTTCTAAATTGAGTGGCTAACAACTTGGCGTCTGATCAGACTCCGGGTAAGATGACGTCTGATCTGGCTTCAAATTATTTACACTGGAATAAATAGTTTTACAGGGCTGCCATTTCTCCGGATATTTCCTAAATCTTCGGATTTGTTTTCTAGTACATGGTAGCTTAAAGCAGGCTGAAAGTAAAGCAGAATGCGCCTTAAGGTCTTCGCTGGGTAATGCTTGACTGCGCAAACGGGCCCCGACACGATTGCTATTTTTAGAGAAAAAAATCGATATACCCCTGACGTTTTTTTTCTCGAAAAACAATCGTGTCGGGGCCCTGTGAGAAATCGAGCCCTGAGTGGAAAAGTTTGCAAATCGACGAGTGGCCGGTGCGCAAATACAAGAAAAACATGTTTTAGCGGATCATAACTATTGTGCGGGTGGTAAAATTGTTTTGTCTGCCAACGAAGAGCTAGATTTGCCAGGGTCTGCGAGACAAGCGCCCATAAATGATGAGGGATGCATGATGAGATGACATGATAATGATTACAGGAAGATGATTTCGGCTTATCTCATTTGTTCCAAAGCAGCCTGTTTGATTAAAACCACCAAACCGCCTTCCTTTTTAGCTCTTACAGTGGAGAAAACGCTGTTCTTTCCCAGTAAACGCTTTTACGCTAAAAGTACTATTTCCAGTGCAAACAGTTTGGAGCCTGATCAGACGCCGGGTAAACACGGCGTCTGATCAGGCTTCTAACTGTTTGCCACTCAGATAACAATGAAAAGTCAGAATTGTCAAAAAATTGTCCTTATCTGCATTTTAGTGTTTTACGTTAGAGTGTAAACAGGAAAGAATAACGTTTTCTCCACTGTAGCAGAGGGGATCATCTCGGTCTAATAAACTGAAAACATTCCCTATGACAAATATGCCCTAGAACCACAACAAAGGTAGAGGAACAGACCGCCTATTAAATACAGGTCTGACTGTAGATCAAACCTGTGGTACATGATAAACATGTTTTCCTAAATCAACCCTTTACTCCATTGATACTCATGTTAGCACATTTAATTTATTCCTTCACTCTTGAAAGTAAATAGTTTTAATTTTATACAGTCATGAATATGCATAATAAAAATCCTTTATCTAAGCAGACTGTACATAGTTTAAGCAGACTGGAAGTAAAGCAGAATTAATCCTGCTTTAATTTCATCCTGTTTTATGCAACCATGTCTATTCAATACTTAAAATAAGCTATGGAGTAAAGTGTTAAATATCTCTTGCAATTATTGGGTTGCAACATACCAGCCGTTTATTATGAAACTTGGTAATCATTGTCAACTTTTACAGTCAATCTTGTATTAAGCGATCACTCTATTGAATACCCATATTTTGTCTGGTATTGAGCTGTCTGTTTAATGCAGGATAAAACTAATTCAGAATGCTTCAGTAGGAGTTTTCTTCACTATTTCTACCCGGAGTTAATTAGTCTAGTGTCATAATGAAGAGGTATGTAGACTGATTCGCAAGGTGGTTGCTTTATACAAGATTGACTGTATTTTTCACATTTCTTGCTGGAGAATATTGTTTATCTTGCAGAAAATAATTTGTAAAACAGACAGTAGCTATTAAATTGACATTTTTGTAAATTCCACAACTATTTGCAAATGACTGCATGTTTTATAAAAAACTTCAACTTTCCTTGATTTTACTTCCCCACAAATGTTGACCCCTCTCAAACACAATTTCATTTTTCTCAAGTTACATGAGGTCAACCCTCCTAATTTCTTTTTTATTTTGTTCTAGAGACATGGTAGATAATTTTAAGTGTAGTCAGTATGAATGCCCCTGCCTAATGTTTGTAAAAATCTCAGTTTTGCTAAAACGTAAAAAATGATTTTTGAGAAAAAATTGAGTCATAAATTATTTTTTCCGAAATATAAGAGATTTTTTTTAATGTATTATGCAAAATATTTAATTGTTCTGCTTGTATTTGTATACAACAATGTCTTAGGTATAAATGCATGAATAAATTTTGATCTTTTTATTAATATTTGTAATTTTTATCCTCGGAAAGAAAAAAGAGGGGTAGTCATTTCAGGACGTTTTTTGAAAAGTAGGGTAACAAGACAAACATATCCATAAATTCAGTTATATGAGGTCAAAGTTCTTTTAACTTTTTGCGGATTCGTTTCGATAGGTGTTACCCATCGAAAACCTTAAGGCGCATTCTGTTTTACTTCCAGTTTGCTTTAAGCAGCCACATGTCAACAAAACTAGAAACAGCTGATGGGGTAAAGGTACGATTCGTAAAATCGCACTTGAAAAATGCAAATTTGGAAATCTTATGACAGCCCTGGCGTTACAATGTAGAGTAAACGCGTTTATTGGGGAAGAATAACGTCTTCTCCACTGTAGTTAAGCGTCAATTTCAGATACTTATCTGACAAGTGGAATGTGAAAACTTTTCACGAAAACCATATAAATATATTAAGTCCTGGTTATTGAATAAATTATTATTGCATGCGATAATAATTGATTCACTAACCGACTTGTCAACACCTGGCCCCTTAGAAACAAAATCTATATACATGTACCAATGATGAAATGCTCTGGTGAAAATCCAGCCAGAGTCTAAATGAGCATTGTCAGTTCTTTGATAAGATGAAACAATGTGTTAACACAAATTGAACTAGTTCTCTTTTATTAAAAAGCATATGTTGTAGTTACCAAAAAGGCTGTATTTGGATCTACAGATTTTTATTTGAATTTAATTTGGTTGCAACCTGTTTTCGAAGAGCATTATTGATTATGCCAGAACTCAAAAACAAATGCATTAAGTAAAACATTTAGCAGACTGCAAGTATCAGCAAGAAATGTCCGACCACAACAAGGGAAGAGACAGTAACCCGATACAAGGCTTTCTGTAACATTCAGATATGCATGTCTCTTATCAAAATGCATTTCAACCATCCAAAATATTAATTAGTCCTCTTCTGACCATACGCTGTCAGTCTAATCTGAATTTAATTACTATTTTATTAAAGGTCAGATAAACATAATTTGTGCAATATAGAAATATATCAGTCCACAAGCTAATCACGCACTGTTGGTAATTATTTGATACCATATATTGTGACAAACGTAATTAAAAGAGAGAAAAAAAATGTGTCATTCAACTTAAATTATGTTGAGGAAGTATATGACACTTACAGGTCATTTGACGCGATAAAATAATTACAATTTTGTAACATAACTTACAGTGCGAGCGGTGTACAACACTCCTTATTTATTTTCGTAAATAACTAGTGGTTTAACTATGAGGTTGTCTTACTGAAATTTGTATTCCTACGCGCTGTCAAACTTTGTAAACAATTATTGCGTCAAACTACTTTTTTTTTGGGGGGGGGGGGGGGGGGGCGAACGAGTGGCTATAGATGGAAGGGAGAAGAAATGTTTGCTCCCTATACTACAGTGTTCCCTCTCTACAACGGCACTTCCAACAACGACGACTCCCTCCTTACAACGACCCATGTCGCATTTCCCAAAACAGGACTAGTATGTCTAACACGTTTACTGCTGCAATGTCGTCTGCTTAAATTGTCGTCTGCTGTTTTGCTTAAAATTACATATAAGTGGACATTTTGATAGAATAAATATAATTATGAGTGACAAACAGCTTAAATCCAGATCAGACGCCGCGTTACGCGGCGTCTGATCTGGATTAAAGCTGTTTGCAAATTTAAGCCAAGTCTTGACTGTCCCTCTCTATAACGACTCCCTCCGAACAACGCACACAATCTGTGTCTGCTACTGGATGTCGTTGCAGAGAGGGAGCACTGAACCTTTTGCATGTTTACTCACTTGGTCGGTCCATTCACCCGTCATCCATTTGACATACACTCAGTGCAAAAAGAAACGCACACTTTTATTACACTATTATCTGTATGTAGAAGGAAGGTATTTGTGAAATAATATTTTCATTACAGTCAGTAGTTCCGTCTTGGGCTATCAATGTTGAAAATGGGAGGTTTATCATTGAATTGGTATCATCACAACCTGTACAAATCGGTGCAGTGTTTTCAACAGGCACTAGTTAACTCTTTCGCTGCCAAATTAATCGTGAGATTTTTATCCCACCACCGTTTCAATGTCGTCTGCTTCAATTTTGTTTGTTTGCAAGATCGTTTCAAAGTAAGATTCAAAGTAGTATGACTTAAAGTATATCTATACGAGTGTCAAACAGTTTGGATCCTGATCAGACGCCGCGTTACGCGGCGTCTAATCAGGATCCAAACTGTTTGAAAACGCGCCTTTTGACGTCATTAAGAGTGAAAGGATTAAGATACAGCACAGTAATTTTAAGTATATGTTTTTCTAAACTTGTGGCAGAATTAAATTGATCTTGAGATATGGTCTTAGTATCTTAAAAAAGTCTCTTAATCGACTGAGCACAATGTGCGTTTCTTTTTGTACTGAGTGTATATAAAAGCAAGCAAGCTAACAATAAGTATTGAGATGGTAAAAACAACATTGCTAGGTTATGATATAAATATAATCTATTCTTACACGACTCGAAACCTACGGCATATAGACAAAGAATACTGAGAAACGTATATTACGTCGCGATAATGAACTGCACGCGCGGCGTTTCCATCCGCTGTTCCATTTGTCCCATACGCGTAATACATAAATAGTATTTTTACAATTAAAGTCGCGTTAGAATTAAAACTTGTTAAGTCTTAATTCTAACACGTCTCGAAACCTACGTAATAGAGACAAAGAATACCGAGAAACGTATATAACGCCGCGATAATAAAATACACGCGCGGCGTTTCCATCCGCTGTTCCATTTGCTCCATACGCGTAATTTTATAATAAAATTCGCGTTAGAATTAAAATAACAAATTCGTAGGTGCCCATTACCGTGCATTAGATCACAGTTAGTCGTTAAGATGTGGGTAATTAGATCACTCGGCCTAAAGGCCTCGTGATCTAATGACTCCACATCTCAACTCCTAACTGTGATCTAATGCACGGTAATGAACACCTACGAATTTGTTATTTCTTAAATATTCGTGTTCATAATGTATTGGATTTATAAAATGAAAGTCGTCATTTAGAAAACGATAAAAACTCGATAAGCCTCGTTTCTACCGATTTCAAAAATACACGTTTTATCAATCCAACACATTATAAACACGCATGTAAGATCCTGTGAGTATGAGATTTTCATGAAAATATTCCACTTTCCACTAAAAATATAACTATGTAGATTTGCAGAAAATCTAAGGAATTAAACGGTGTCAGAAATATGCTACCATAGATTATCTGGAAACTGTGTCAGTCAATTCGTTCCTAAAAGATAGTAAAAGTTGTGTTCAATTATGGAAATGACCTTTATCTTCATACTGTTGAGAAGACCTATATTCATTCCCGTTTATCTAATTGAACCCTATCGACGAATAAACTCGTAATTTAGAAACAATGCACATGTAAAGAGTTCGCTTGTCCTATGCAACCAGTGTATACTCTGATCAGAGGGTTCCTATAGAAGTCATTAGATCAGATATCGCACGGTTGGTATTTCTGTTCTGTGATATACAATTATTATTAATTTTAACATTTTCAGTACTTTGACTGACGTACAAACACATCACGTTATGATGGATGTACAGGCCGGTTTTATTGACCTGGCTGGGCGGAGTTTCGATGCGGACCTTTGCATTTCAACTTTGGGGGCGACAGCACGCTCTTTTATTATCGGAGTTTACCGTTGTCGTCTGCAGGCCGGCTTTTTCTCAACATTACATGTTAGTGGACATTTTTACAGAAGGAATTTAATGGCGAGTGACAAACAGCTTGAATCCAGATCAGACGCCGCGTAACGCGGCGTCTGATCTGTATTCAAGCTGTTTGCAAATGTAAACCATGTCCTTATTTTTCTGTCCCTATAACAACTCCTTCCGAGCAACACACGCAATCTTTGTCTTCCAGTGGGTGTGGTTGTAAAGAAGTAGCACTGTATATACCATTTTCACGTGGATATGGATGCACGCATAAATTGTGTTTCTCCATGTTGAAAGTATCGAACAATAACGATATAATATAAAGCTATACCTATCACCACTAAAATCAAAAGTAATTTAGTTTATCTTTGCCAAAGATTAGCTCCGCCCTGCCAGATGAAAAATATAGGTCTATATCCATCAATCGAATCATTGAAATGATTAGACCTTTTGTCAGCCTTCTATTGCATCATGCTAGGCTACGACAATGGTCTCTATTCTTTTCTGACACTTGATCAAACTGACATGCCCCAAAACTCACGGGGTAAAGAATCAGATAAGTTGAATACATCTTCACAATAAGTGTTTTATTTACTCACCTGGGGCCCGTTTTACTAAACTACTTACGCAAAATTTTTGCGTAAGTCAAAATCGTTTTACTCTTATTTTTCTATCAAAAACGTTTGCAAACAGCAAATAGCCAGATCAGAGGACGCGCTAAAAGCGCGTCCTCTGATCTGGCTATTTGCTGTTTGTAGCAAGTGATAATAAAAAATATAAATTAAAATTTAAAATTTTGACTTACGCAAAAAATTTGCGTAAGTAGTTTAGTAAAACGGGCCCCTGGACCCAAAGTACACATAAATGCGTACTTTGCAAACAATGAATCTTCAAGAATATCATTGTCGTATGCAAACAGTGAAGAGCCATTCCAGAGAGCTCACAAAAGAACCCTCTAATCAGGATATGTACGGTTTGTCATATTACAGTACAGCGACAAATAACAACCTTTAGTAGCCTTAACATTTAACCCTTTACCTACAGTAGTCACAAATGAACTAGATTAAATTACAAACTGGAATTGTCCATTTGAAGATTCGGGGAAGAAAATATCAACTAACAATTTATATGCAATTAACTGCCAAATATATTTCTATATTGCATATTTTAGGAATAGAGAACAACAACATGTACAATGTAAAGGTAAAGTATGATAAATACATGTTATTTCTACAAAATCCTTTAATTTCTCATTTATGGGAGATTTCCATTGATAACAATTTATTTTCAGACAATTTCAAAACAGAAAATATGTTATCTGAACGTGGTTTAAATCACGAAGAAACAGCGCGTGTCGAGGTTTCTAGTACGTGCATCGACATACATTGTCCACGCAATGCCAGTCCTGACCTCTGAATGGACAGTCGCCGCTATTCCTGCAGTCAGCACGGGTCATGCATTCTGAAATACAACAAATATATAAAACCTTGTAAGCGTATTAGTCTCATAAAACATTGCAGTCAAATATGTGTTAGGCGACCACTAAAACGACCAAACATATCGAGGGTTGATGCAAAACTATTGTAACTCCTTCACAATTGTGAAGGAGTTACAATAGTTTTGCACCAAACCCTCAATATGTCGTTTTGATGACAGATGACGTCTTAATGCAGGACAACTGTCAGACGCCTTCTGTATGATTTTTGTCATGAATGAGGCGGTCAACTGTATTTAAATTTCACCATGCATCTTCTTATAGATGTCGCTTAATACTCCTACAGGGTTGACTGTATAAGACATATACGAGAATAATGTTGGCCAAAATTCAAAATGTTCTCCGATTTTTCTCAAATTTTCTACACATTTCTAAGTCTAATAATTTATTTCCATCTAGATGGCAAACAGTTTGGAACCTGATCAGACACTCAATTATCCGGCGTTTGTGATTAAACATCTATGCTCCAACCTGCTTTCAATGGACACAGATGTGTTAGTTAGGAAAGCATAAAGGGCGTCTGGATCTTCCTCCACCTGTAATGAGCTGGGCGTTGCGATATGACTGAAATACTGTTAAAGCGTCGTAAAACCATTACTAGTCTTATTATTTTACTTACGTTTGGCGTCCGCTCTACACGTGCATTCCTGTCGCTCACAGATTATGGAACTTCCGTTGGCACAAAGTGTGATTTTACAGTCAGTGGAGTTTTGGCATCGTTCAGCGTATACCACTGTAAATAAGATGGCTCAGTTATTAGTGTTTTCTTCTGACTTGTCCCAGTTATTTTTAGATTGGAACATTCTAAAACTTTAAAAGGGATGAGTATCGTACTCGATGATTTCTCTACAGCCAGTCAGAGATAGAATCTACGGATAGCTGTTATTGTTGTGCATAATGTATAGCAGAAAGGCATAATTCTTTCCCGTTTAAACGCACATACAATGCACTCAATAAGGTCAGCAAATATAAATGACTATCGATATGCCGAACATTGCCATTACCCGTTAAGCCGTTATACAAAAGCCTGTTTCTAGTTTTGAATTCGGGTTATCATTTAAAGCAGGTTGAATAAACATTCTATTTTACTTTCAGTCTGTATTAAGCTCCATCTGGAAATATACCGGAAATGCTATGAATGTTTCATGTTCATGATTTCCTAGCGGATGATTACACTTTTTTGTGTATGGAAAATCACAAGCGCAAAATGGTGTATTTATGGGGGACATTTTTAATAACTCGGAAAAGCTAATAAGAAATTTTGTATGACCTTTTCACTATCAAATTCTACATATACAGTGGAGAATCTGTTATTCTATCCCGTTTAAACGCAAACGTACGCAAACGCAAAGCACTAAAACGTAGAAAAGAACAACTTTTGGACAATTCTGATAAGTCTTGTTTATCTTGGTGGCAAACAGTTTGGAGCCTGATCAGACGCCGGGTTACCCGGCGTCTGATCTGGCTCCAAACTGTTTGCACTGCAAATAATAGTTTTAGCGTAAACGCGTTTATTGGGAAAGAATAACAGATTCTCCACTGTACTACATGTAAGGTGGCATATTTGCAAACCGTTTGGAGTCTGGTACAGTAGACGTTATTCTTTCTCAATAAACGCGTTTACGCTAAAACAATTAACCCATTGCAAACAGTTTGGAGCCAGATCAGACGCCGGGTATCCCGGGGTCTGATCAGGCCCTAAATTGTTTGCCACTCAGATTAGTACAGTGGAGAATCTGTTATTCTTTCCCGTTTAAACGCAAACGTACGCAAACGCAAAACACTAAAACGTAGAAAAGTACAACTTTTGGACAATTCTGATAATTCATGTTTATCTTGGTGGCAAACAGTTTGCAGCCTGATCAGACGCCGGGTTACCCGGCGTCTGATCTGGCTCCAAACTGTTTGCACTGCAAATAATAGTTTTAGCGTAAACGCGTTTATTGGGAAAGAATAACAGATTCTCCACTGTATAAACAGCTGTATCCTTTTTAAACGAGAAAGAAAAACGTCTTCTACACTGTAAGACGAATAAGCTGTGTGGTTGATCAGTATCCAAATTGTTGGTACAGTGAAACCCTTCTAAACCGGAACCTCTATATACCGGAATTCTCTCTAAACCGGACAAAAACTTTGGTCCCGTTTCCAACCCTTCTTTATTTGAGCTCATTACACCATAAATGTGCCTTTTATGCTTTTGATTCATTACTTCACTGAATATGTACCATCAGAAATATTTTCTATAGTCTAGCAGATGATAGCTTAAAGCAGATTGAAAGTAAAGCAGAATGCGCCTTCAGGCGCATTCTGCTATACTTTCAACCTGCTTTAAGTGATCAGCTATCTTCCATACTAGAAACAAGCTTTGAGTTAAACCCCCTCTAAACCGGAAACCCCTCTAAACCGGACATTTTTATTGTCCCCACACATGTCCGGTTTAGAGGGGTTTAACTGTATATCGTACAATTATGTCTTCAACGTACCAATCTGCTACAAGTAAAACGACGTTTTGTTGTTGTTGTTGTTTCTGCTGAGGTTTATAGTCCCGCATAAGCTTTATCAGATGCGTTTTTAGCAGAATGCTCTACATAAATAAGCTGTTTCACACCTTTAATTTATATCGCCGCTAAAGAAAATAAATCCATTTGATACAGCTATGAATACGCATCATATGTATAATAACAACTTAAAACAGGTTTAAAGTAACGCCGGATGCGCCTTAACCTGTTTTCAGCGCTCATATACCTGTCTTCAAAAGAAGAAACAGGAAATTGTGTATTTGGGTAAATACAAAATTAACTAAATTCCATTCAAAGAAAAAGTGGCTTACAAGCAACTGCAAAAGCAAGACAAACGGCTGCGGCGACTTTCATCTTGGCTGAGATTGGTCCGATCGAATTGACTAGACAAAAGTTTATGAATGATAATCATATGCAAACGGACTGTCTTATAGAGTATGGTAACTCATTACGCAATGTAGTAATAATCAGGTGGTAGCCTTGAAAGGTGTATCGGTCATTTAGAAGACCTTGCTCAT
This sequence comes from Gari tellinella, assembly GCA_922989275.2. Taxonomy (NCBI): domain Eukaryota; kingdom Metazoa; phylum Mollusca; class Bivalvia; order Cardiida; family Psammobiidae; genus Gari; species Gari tellinella. The sequence continues at coordinate 51,194,895 of OV277872.1, forward strand.
TTGAATCCTACTGACGCATATACGAGGAGTACATATGTCCAATGCTAAACAGTGAAGAACCAGATCAGTGACATCCTAAAGAACTCCGAACTAATAAGGATCTGTATTGTTTATTGCAATACATTTACAAAATTAACACTAAATAGTCGAAAAGGGACCATAAAGTTTGAAACTTAGAATAACGTATTCCAGGGCTGCCATTTCTCCGGATTTTTCCTAAATCTTCGGATTTTTTTCTCAGTACATGGTAGCTTAAGGCAGGCTGAAAGAAAAGCAGAATGCGCCTTAGGGCGCATTCTGCTTTACTTACAGCATGCTTTAAGTAGTTGCATCTCAACAAAACTAGAGTCAGGCTATTGGGTAAAGGTACGATTCGTAAAATCGCACTTGAAAAATGCAAATTTAAAAATCTTAGAATTTTTCATGTCAACTTATGGCAGCCCTGGTATTCGTTGTTGGAACGTGATAAGAACAAATTGTTGATTCTCACAGCTATATGATATTAGTTAACATTTCTAGCATATTCATAACTGATCGTGGTATTTAGTGATAACTTTGAGCGTCTATGGCAGCTTGTTATTCGTTTGTCCATAATTAAACCTTTATTAGTCAGTTTTCTATACCGCGTCCTTGACCTACTTGTGGCTTACATCCCAGAAAGTCACCCTTTTAACCCTTTCAGCGCCAAATTATTTTTGAGTGTTTTACCCCTACACCGTTATTGTGTCGTCTGCTTCAATATTGTTGTCTGCAATATCATTACAAAGTTAAATTTAAGAGAGTATGACATAAAAAATATCGAAACGAATGTCAAACAGTTTTGATCCTGATCAGACGCCGCGTAATGCGGCGTCTGATCAGGATCTAAACTGTTTGCAAATTCGACTTTAGGCGACTTCGGCGATGAAAGAGTTAATATATCCTGAACATACACATTACCAGTTGACAGTGTGATACAGAGTGATGTATTTAGCTCGAGACGATTTTGGCGGAAATAGCCGATCTGTTTTAAGTGGCCACTTGTCTTCAACTCTAAAAATTCGCAATGAGAGAAACTCAATAAGTTTATTCTTTTGTTTCAATCCTTTTTTTAAAATATTGTTAATTTACGTTAGCATGTAATTGTAATCATATGTTCTTCTGGAAATAAATATGTTTAAACTAAAACTAAAAAAAGGTCATGGAGAAAAGGGTTCATCCATTTGTACCAGACCCTAACATCCACGAAATAGGAGTTACTAATGGACAGTAGACAAACAGTGAAGACTCAGACCAGATACCAGATAACCTATAATTATGAGCTGAATATTCGGGGAAATAGAAAATGACAAGACGAATTAATCGATACAATAAGCTTTTATTTAACCAACAATTTATAAACAATAAATACCCCAAATATATTTTGTATGTTACATATCTAAGGAATAAAAAATAACATCATCTGCTTATAAAATAGTGATACAATGGTGAGGAACTGACGTCTTACAATTCATAAGAACGTCTTATGACAAATGAATTATGGTTGTGGTACAGTGGAGAAAACGTTATTCTTTCTCGTTTAAACGCAAACGCAGAGCACTAAAACGTATAGTACAACTTTTTGACAATTCATGTTTATCTTATTTGCAAACAGTTTGGAGCCTGATCAGACGCCGGGTTACCCGGCGTCTGATCTGGCTCAAAACTGTTTGTAGTTTTTAAAGGAAATAATAGTTTTAGGTTAAACGTGTTTATTGGGAAAGAGTAACGTTTTCTCCACTGTAGCCAAGCCCTGCGCTTTCATGTACATCCCCTCAAAGTTTTCTTATCTCATTATCCACTGGAACTTTTAATTGACTACCCTAATGTCCAATTAAGTCTAGTCTGTTTTTGACTATTAAGGACAAGTGAATTCTTCAAAGGTCACTTGGTTAATAAAGACAGGTGTACTCATCACTAGGGTTGAATGCGTTAAAAGAAAGAATAAAGTAAAGCAGATATCCCTTAAAGACGGTTTCTGCTTTACTGAAGTCATGCTTTAACCAACAGCTTGTAATTTAAGATGTTAAGTAACTCAACAGCTGATTAGGTTTCAAGCTGTTTTCTACTCAGACACCAGTTTCTTTAACCCATTGCATGCTGGGTAATATTTGGCGGCCATTTTAAAATGTCGTCTGCAGCGGGTATCACTCAAATATTTGCAAAAGATTTTAGCAGTTTCTGATAGAATACTGAACAAGCTGCAAACAGTTTTGATCTCAGATCAGACCCCACAATGTGGGGGCCTGATCTGAGATCAAAACTGTTTGCCAAGAGGTACACCTATGTATCCGCATACAGGGCTGCCATTTCTCCGGATTTTTCCTAAATCTCCGGATTTTTTCCCAGTTCATGGTAGCTTAAAGCATGCTGAAAGTAAAGCAGAATGCGCCCGAAGGCGCATTCTGCTTTACTTACAGCCTGCTTTAAGTAGTCGCATGTCAACAAAACAAGAAAAAGGCTGTGGGGTAAAGGTACGATTCGTAAAATCGCACTTGAAAAATGCAAATTTGGAAATCTTAGGATTTTTCATGTCAACTTATGGCAGCCCTGCGCATAAAATGGGTTAAGGTTTAAACATACTAATGAATGAAGGAATAACTAATACATATGTAAGAGTGATATTTGTGTCAAATTCCTGTCTTGTCAAGGCAAAGGTCAAAGTGACCTATAAGTGTAACTCAACACTGGTAAATCCTAATATATTTCCACACACAAGGATTGGTAAATTTAGTAAAGTAATAGTTTGACATGTGTCAAACTGTTTGAATTCTTAGTCAGTGCCTGATCAAGATTCAATACTGTTTGCAAATAAACAATGTTCTTTGGGATAAGGCAATGGAGTGGTTAATGTCCAATGCTTACTTATAAATGGTTTAAGTATATGTGAACACATAAATCTACATACTAAAATACTGCATAAAAAACAAATATTTCACCTGTAACAAAAATGTACTACATGTACTTAGCAAATTGTTAAGTGTGTCGGGTTCGGAATGGAATTTGTATCATTGAACAGTACACTACGTTCAATATACGCAATATTAATACATGACCATGTCCCAAATGTGCGCACTCCAGACATAGAAACTCTTGACATGAATACAGTGAAACCCCTCTAAACCGGACATGTGTGGGGACAACAAAAATGTCCGGTTTATAGGGGTTTCCGGTTTAGAGGGGTCATAACTTGTTTCTTGTATGGAAGATAGCTGACCACTTAAAGCAGGTTGAAAGTAAAGCAGAATGCGCCTTAAGGCGCATTCTGCTTTACTTTCAACCTGCTTTAGGCTATCATCTGCTAGAATGTATAAACTATTGTCTTCAATGTAAGAAAAATACAAAGACGTCGTAATAAGGCGTGTTGATGGTGTAATGTGTGAAAATAAAAAGGATTGGAAACGGGACCAAAGTTTTTGTCCGGTTTAGAGAGGTTTCCGGTATTCAGAGGTTCCGGTTTAGAGGGGTTTCACTGTATGTGCATATCACTGTATATACTTTCAACTTACAAATGTAACCTTTTTTATGTACTGTGGAAAAGACCTCATTCTTTCCAATTCATACAAAACCAAACACAAACACATTGCACTCAAATGTAGAAAATTACTGGGAAAGAATAATGTCCTCTCCACTGTAAACTGCTTATATTTCCGACATGTTTGAACAGTTGAATCACCATGAGATGCTGAGTACCTTGACTTCTAAAATTCCAAGTTAAGTTAAACCATTACACCCATAAAAACACCCTTTTACGTCTTCAATATTTGCTTCTTCAGAAGGAAATGGCTCTACTTTATTTGGTTATGAGTATTCACCTTAAGAAACACTTTCTATATCCAAGTAGATGGTAGCTTAAAGCATACTGAAAGTAAAGCAGAATGTGCAAGGCACATTCTGCTTTACTTTCAGCCTGCTTCAAGCAACCAACTGATTTCAAAGCTACTTGTAGATAGAATATTGGGCAATGGCTGAATCATATTTAAAAGAGAATGCTAACATTTTAATTATGGGAATGGCTACATTTAAAAGTATTTCAGGGACATTCACATTTTACAAAAGTATGACTAGAACATACCAAAACATGCTTCAATTGAGCAAAGAAAATATGAATATTGATATACCTATACAACATAGAATAACAATTATTTTGTGGTGATATTGTATATCTATAACATTATTATGAATTAGGTTAAGTTTGAAATTATTTCCATGACAACAGCATTCAATGTTTAACAAAATTTCGTTCAATTAATGCAGTCAGCTAATCTATGCCAACTCAAAGAGTAGATGAATAGATGGCATTGACAGCTTCATGGCAGCTTAACCCATTACTTCATAGATACACCTTTTTGTGTGTTAAATATTCCTCCTCTAAAGAAAATAGTGCCACTTCAACCAGTAAGACATGGATCAGAGGATATTTTCTTTTAAGCATAGCTTAAAACAGGTTCAAAGTAATGCAGGATGAACCTTAAGGTGCATTCTGCTTGACTTTCAAACTGCTTTAACCCTTTGAACCCTAGTCCCGCATATAGGCGTCCTTTTCAAACAGTGAACATAGGAACAGTACACTTGTCTTGTGCAAACAGTGAAGACCCAGATCAGAGGGCTCCGAAAGGAGCCCTCTGATCAGGGTATTCACTGTTTGTCATAATGCCAAACATTGACAAAAACAACCCTTAAAAGTCAGAAATGGACTTGACTAAAATGGAAACTGGAATTTTCCATTTAAAGTTTCAGGGAGGAAAGAGTTAAGTGATCACCTGTCTTCAAAAATAGACACAATCTATGGGGTAGTGGATTAAAGCATGACGAATACAAATCATTAACTCCAACAGGAGCTCTCTGTTTTACTTTCATATTATACTTATGGTGGTTTTAAGTTATAATGCAGTGTATATACATAAATCTTTATCATATTTGGCAACAAAGAATACCACAAGGTGTGTTTTGGCGTTGTTGGTTTTCCTGAACATATTTTGAAAACAGTATACACTCAGTACAAAAAGAAACGCACATTGTGCTCAGGCGCAGATTAAGAGACTTTTTAAAGATACTAAGACCATATCTCAAGATCAATTTAATTCTGCCACAAGTTTAGAAAAACATATACTTAAAATTACTGTGCTGTATTTTAACCCTTCCACTCTTAATGACGTCAAAAGGCGCGTTTTCAAACAGTTTGGATCCTGATCAGACGCCGCGTAACGCGGCATCTGATCAGGATCCAAACTGTTTGACACTCGTATAGATATACTTTAAGTCATACTAATTTGAATCTTACTTTGAAACAATCTTGCAAACAACAAAATTGAAGCAGACGACATTGAAACGGTGGTGGGATAAAAATCTCACGATTAATTTGGCAGCGAAAGAGTTAACTAGTGCCTGTTGAAAACACCGCACCGATTTGTACAGGTTGTGATGATACCAATTCAATGATAAACCTCCCATTTTCAACATTGATAGCCCAAGATGGAACTACTGACTGTAATGAAAAGATTATTTCACAAATACGTTCCTTCTACATACAGATAATGTTTCTTTTTGCACTGAGTGTATACACAGATCATACAGTTCATGATAAGAGAGAGTAAAATTAATATTTTCACTATTTTCTTATTTATGCCTTCACACAAACATTTGTTAACTCGAAACTTTTAATGGAAAATTCTAATTTCAAATGTCTATTCCATTATTGACTGTTTAGGGGTGATTTTAACAATATATTTCAAAATGACAAACATTGTAGACCCTGAGCAGAGGGCTCCATAAGGAGCCCTCTGATCAGGGTCTACACTGTTTGCATAGGACAAGTTTAATCCTCACAGGTACATTGTTTGTAAATGACAAGTATATATATTGTCCAATTTTCTGACCAGACAAATTTATTTTTAGAACGAAACAGTTTATAATGGTTGATATGTAAGCAAGGTGACATGGGATAGATATTTAAACGTTTTTGTGCTAAAGATAAGCATGATCCCCGTGCAGCACGAGACTGTTGCACTAACTTTACTGATACATTATTCTTTTCCAATAAACGTGTTTATGCCAAAAATTATATTTCCATTGCAAACAGGTTGGAGCCAGATCAAATGCTGGGTTATCAGGCGTTTGATCAGGCTCAAATTTGTTCACCACTCAAATTAAATAGATAGTCAGATATTTTAAAAAATGTAATTTTCAGCAGTTAAGTGCAATGCGTTTAAATGGGAAAGAGTAACGTCTTTTTTACTGTACATTATGCAAAATAAATACAGGTATCTGTATCCCTCCCTACCTGGCTGTCGCTTAAGGTTATAGAAATTATAGATCGCAGAGATCCTCCAATTTTCAGTATCAGAATGTTCCAATCTAAAAACAAAATGACAAGGTCAGAGGAAAACACTAATACTACACATTAAAATGGTCTCTTCCAGACAATTTTAGTGAGTAGTAATGACATAGGTTTAGGTGGAAACTAAAAGTTAATATTTGATATTCTTACTTTAGCTAAAGCTTTGCATATACATTTGTATTTTGTAATATATAAATGGATTTCAAATATAAGCTAAAGCCGGCACCCTCATTTGAATATAACAAAACACTGGTATAATCTAACCTGTAAAACCTTTACTCCATAGCATGTTTTCGATATTGAAGTAAGATGATTGCTTTAAACAGGCTGAAAGTGAAGCAGAGTACTTTACTTTGAGCCTGCTTTAAGTAATCGTCTTCTAGAAAATAGGAAACATTTTCTTTGGTGCATATTTGATCATAATGGTATAATGTCGAACTATTTTCTTGAATGAAGAAATAAATCGAATGTGTTCAAAAGAGTATTTATGGAGAAAAAGGTTAAATTACTGTCTGCTTCAAAATACATGTGTGCAAATAATTCAAATTATTAGAGTTTGGTGGACATGTTAAGTTCATATTTTAAATACTCTTCTTACATTGGGGGCATTCATTTAGATAGCAAAGAATAATGTCTTCACTATATATTGAGTTCTGGCAGTTAAGCAACAGTTACATAATGTGTCAAGTAGCACTTACATTTGACAGTTTAAAAAGCACTTAATTAACTTAAGATATTATTTGTCTTTAAATCTTATAATTTAAGAAATAAATTTTTTGGCCTTTATCAAATCCTCATAGAAGACCATTTTCATATTTCCAACATGACTTCATAAAAAAGTTGGGACATATTTCTAAATACTCTCTGGTGATATGCTTTAAAACAATTGACATACAAGAACAATTCGTATTTAACAACATAACTAACAACATAATAAACAACATAAGCACTTAAACATATAACAACATTCTTAGAAATGAAAAAAGCCCTATCACAACAAAAAATTGTGCACAGACAATTAAAAAAAATTTATATTATACTATGAATACAATATAACAAATAAATATACGTTACTCTGTTCAATAGTTCAAGCAAGCAGCTTTTCTTAGTTAACATTTCTTTTAGCAAGATCTGCTTAACCCTTTACCCCAGAGACGCTCCTACTTTTGAAGACAGGTGACCACTTAAAGCAGGTTGAAAGTAAATTAGAATGTGCCTTAAGACTCATTCTGATTTACTTTCAACCCACTTTAGTTAGCTACCATCTGCTAGGATATAGAAAATATTTCTTGTGGTACATTATTCATGGCTATATGAAGAGGAACTACTTTCTCTATTAGAGGAATAAAATAAAGGCATAAACAAGAGCTGTATACGGCCCTAAATCGCTCACCTGGGACCGTTGATGTAAATGTAACATATCTTGGAAAGCTGAGAAATTATGACAATATGATTGTGCCAATTGCTGATTGGATGATGCTGAGTGCAGAATAGCTAAGCTTAGGGTATTGTAGTTTAAAAGAAGATTTTTTAAGTTTTTATTAAAAAAAATCTATTTTTAGCTCCTGTGACCTAGATATGCAACGGACCGGAACCATTTGAATAATATTGGTAAAGTATACCTCTAGACATTACACTATGCCAAATAACAAAGCTCTAGCTATATTAGTTTCAGAGAAGAAGAGGTTTGAAGATTTCACTATATAACTCTATGTAAATTTGTGACCCCCGGGGCAGGGCCATTTTTGACCCCAGGGACATAATTTGAACAATCTTGATAGAGGACCTATAGATGATGCTTTGTGCCAAATATCTTAGCTCAGGGTACTAAGATTTTTTAAGTTTTTATTGAAACAATCTATTTTTAGCTCCTGTGACCTAGATATGCAACGGACCTTAAACATTTGAATAACTTTCAAAGTGGACCATAATTATAAGGATCATTTCTGTCAAGTTTGGTTAAAATCCATCCAGTAGTTTAGGAGGAGATGTCATTTAAAGAAATTGTTGACGGACGACGGACATAGCACGATCAGAATAGCTCACCTTGGCACTTTGTGCCAGGTGAGCTAAAAAGGCATGTTTATTGGGATACATGTAATGGCTTAATCAATATCACAAATAGATTTGAGTCTGGGACGAAGCCTAGTTTTTCAGATTTTGATCATACTTTAACTGTTTGAAATGGATATAACATGTTCTTGTAATTATTTTGAAAGAACTATCAAATTACTCCCAGCATGTACATATATATCATTTGTGTCCTTTATAGATATTTTACTTTTAATAATTTGAACAAGTTTGAACCTGATCAGACCGATAAAATCTCAGAATCTGATCAAAATCCAAACAATTTTTCTTCAGCTTATCAGGGCTCCAGATAAGGGGGGTATTTCAAAAACTAAAATTTTTATTTCTGCTTTAAACCCTATGGTGTCACTACTCATTAGAATCGTCTCAAAGAGACGATTCTAATGAGTAGTACATCATAAGATTTGATGCTTAAAAAAGTGAGAAAATGTTAGATTTGTGCAGTTTACTCCCTCTTATCTGGAGCCCTGCTTATGTATATATTTACCTTACTACTACGTGTATTAACCCTTTCCCTTATAGAAGCGACTTTTAGCACATTCATTTTATTCATCCGCTGAAGAAAAAAGTTCCAAAGTATACTGTAATGAATATGTGTCATATTTAATACTTTCCTTATTCTAGCAGTTAAAAGCTTAAAGCAGGCTGAAAGTAAAGCAGAATGCGCCTTAGGGCGCATTTTGCTTTACTTTCAACCTGCTTTAAGTAGTCACATATCTTCAATACTAGAAACAATGCTATCAGGTAAAGGGTTAACTATTAAAGCCAGTGGTCTGTTCTAAACAGTGGGAAGGTAAAACAAATCTAATTCTCTTAAATATTTCAATATCTATGGTAAAGGACAAGGTTCTCGAAATCTCCGATTTGGCCCTGTAAAAAAAGTTTTTTTTCCAAAAAATATTTTAATCTTTATTTTCTGTTTATTTGTCAATATCAGATACTAATACTCCATAATATACACAGAAACGACCCAAAGTCAAGTTTTGACAATTTTATAGTTTCTTGTGAATGAACCAAAATGACAAAAAAGACAAAAAAGCAGATTTTTGGTACAATTCTCGGTATAAATCCTAAAAATAAACTATGAAGGCACGCATGCAACACTTCAAAATTTTGATATGTTACTTCAACTTAAATATTTATTGTGTACTTAAAATATTTTTGTGTCGCATTAGTGCCTTCATTGTTTATTTCTATGATTTATACCCTGAATTGTACCAAAAATCTGCCTTTTTGGCCTTTTTTGGCCTCTTCAGGTCCATTTACAAGAAACTATAAAGTTGTCAAAACTTGATTTTGGGTTGAGCTTTATGTATAATATGAATCATTAATATCTGAACTTGACAAATAAAGAGAAAATATAGCTAAAACATAAATTGGAAAAAAAAAGATTAATACAGGGCCAAAAAGGAGGCTTCGTGAACCTTGTCCTTTCTAGAAAACATTAAATTATTACATTTTATCTCTTACATTTAACCCTTCACCCTTTAGCCTTTTTCTAGTTTGAAAGAAGATATTTCTTAAAGCAGGTTGAAAGTAAAGCAGACTGCTCTTAAAAAAACATTCTGCTTTACTTTCAGCCTGCTTTAAATTACCAGCTTTAAGATACCATAAATTTTTATGTGCTTTATTTTCAGGACTTCCTATGTGAGAACTACTTTAGTTATTATCAATTTAATTAGGTGTAAAAAGTTGTATTTATTGGGTAATTGGGTTAACCCTTTCCCCCATAGAAGCACCTTTTAGGGGATATGATTTATTCCAAAGCTGACAAAAATAGTTCCAATTTAGTCAGTCATGAATCTATAGTATAGGAAATATTTTCTATATTCTAGCACATGGGAGCTTAAAACAGGCTGAAAGTTAAGCAGAATGCACCTTAAGGTGCATTCTGCTTAACTTTCAACCTGCTTTAAGTGGTTACCTATCTTCAATACTAGAAATAGGCTATCAGGTAAAATTTAAGCATCTCCTTTTAACATCATGTAAACCTGATTCTGCAGGCCCCACTAGACATTGAACAGGCAAGTAAAAAAGACTTAACCAAATGGAAAGTATGCAAACGGAATTCAAGAATTAAAACAAAAATCCCATAAATGTTTGTTTCCTTCCAACACTATAATGATACTACTCATTATTTTCATCTTGAATAAATGAATGAACGAATGATGTTTTACAGCTCATCAAAACTAATGGTCAATTAGAGTAGCCGTGAGTTCAGTAAAGAAACCAATGGCTGTTGATGGCTATCTATTGTGAGTTGGCTATCTGCTCTGGAATACAGTGGAGAGAACGTTATTCTTCCTTTCAAACACAAATAAAGCGCAAACGCATAACAATGAATAAGAGAAAATGACAACCTATTGACAATTTTGAGTTTAGTTTTGATTTTAGTGGCAAACAGTTTGGAGCCTGATCACTGAACTGAACTCACTGTTGATGTCTAGAAGAAAATATTCTAATGAGTACTCTCAACAGAGTGTTTAGTGCAAGAATAATAAATTGCAGTATTTTAACCCATTTCCCCATAAACACACCTTTTGACGCCTCTTATTTATTCCTCCAATGAAGAAAATAGTTCCAATTTATACAGAAATAAATATGTATCATAAGAAATATTTTCTATATTCTAGTAGAATGTAGCTTAAAGCAGGCTGAAAGTAAAGCAGAATGCGCCTTAAGGCGCATTCTGCTTTACTTTCAACCTGCTTTAAGTGGTCACCTATTTTCAATACTAGGAACTGGCTATGGGGTAATGGGTTAATAAAGTACCTCCTATATTCAGAGTTAAGTGAATCTACATTAACACACACAGAATGACATACATGTATTTCATAGCACCGTAAAACTTTATGAATCAATTGGACATGAAAGTAATGCAAAGCAATTATAATGCATTTTGTTTACAGTAAAATATGATCCAATGACATACAAATGGGATTTCTAAAAACAGGTGGTTGTACGACCCTTTTACCTTAGGCCTAAAAAAAAAATATGTGTGTTTCTGGTTTCACCCTCTCAAAATTTTAGGGTAGGTCGGTAGGAAAAAGTTTTTATTTTTTTAAAAGTTTTTATATAGGGCATATATGCAATTTTTTTAACAATCAAAGGATGGGTTTATATGACAAATAATGTCCTTGCTCTTGTTGTTCAACATTGAAAGTCTCTGAAATGATTTATCTTGATTTGCAAGTTTAAATTGTAAGGTATTTTATAAAATAATTATGTGAAATAGTTAACCATTGCATCAAATATTTTTTAATACCGGTATTATATTTTAATAAAAAATGTGGTGTGTTTGCTTTCAACACAAGCCTTTATTCCCTTCTGTAACGGGTGCCGAATAATGGCCCCTTCCCCTCCAGTATCTTTTTTCCCTCACCGAAAAAACTTTTCCCTAAAAAAAAAAATTGTTTTTTTTTTTTAATTTTTCTTTAAAAACTTTAGGGTCGGGGGTAAAAAAATAGGGTCGGTCGGGAACAGGAAACACACATCTTTTTTTTAGGCCTTATACATGTAGAATAAACATTTTCTTAAATTCCCTTTCTGGACTATTCCTATCTTCCTTTAAGAAAATTGCACTATGAAAATTCAACATTATTATATTTATATTTCTTTGAATAATAACTCAATTAGCTGCTTGTCTAGAATAGATCCAATACTTTCATTCTGGATTTCACAATTTCATTTCAAACAATGATTTAAAATATTCTTTGGCTTTGAAGTTTGGAGATCGTTAACACCTAACATCCTCAACAAAATGAAACCATCCTTGAGGGGGCAGTAAACAAATAGAAATATTGGTATGATCCAATTAGTCATATTCTTATGCAGTGTTTCATCAGGATCTAAACTGTGTCCGACGCGCTAAAACTATTTTGAACAGAAATCTTTGAACATTTCATTTTTAAAACAGTTGCAGATGATGAAAATACTTAGAATTAAAGAATAAATCAAACTAAAAACACTGTAATGAAATGACAGACTTTTGAAACTCATGGCAATTAATAAATAACCTGAAAAGCAAACAGATTGGAGCTAAACCAGACGCAGAGTGACTCAGTGTCTGATCTGGCTCCAAACTGTTTGTAACTAGCATAATAGTTTTAGCACCAACATTTTAACCTCTATATGGTAAAAATGTAAAAGCTTTCTCAGGGTTCCAGATAAAGGGGAGTAAAATGAACAAATCAAGCATTTTCTCACTAATTTCAGCACCAACTCCTATAGTGTTATTACTCATTAGAATTGTCTCTTCGAGACGATTCTAATGAGTAGTGACACCATAGGGTTTCAAGCAGAAATTAAGATTTTAATTTTTGAAATACTCCCCTTATCAAGTGAGGAACCCTGCTTTCTTTTTTGTTAAGGTGGAGGAAAGAAACAGCTTCAGATTTGAAAGTTCTGTCATAGTCTATACTGTCATCAAGAATTTCCTCGTTGTTTGATCAGCCACTCCGCGTTTGGGTTTGCTCTATACAAGGCCAGCATGTTGGTGTTGTTGGGTAGACATCGCTCTCCAATATTACCTCCCTTTTCAAACAGGAAGGTGTCATCCCCCGCTGACATAAAGTTCCTAGGGTCAGCGAAAACATTCATATGAGAGGATTTCTGGCCCATTCGTCTGAAATCATGAACAGTAGAACTTCGAGATCTCAAAGTCGGTTTTGTCGAACATACCCGTATTTCAAAGTTAAAATGTGGCTAAGCCACGTTTTAACTTTGAAATATGGGTATGTTCGACTTATCCGAGAATGAAATAATGCAGTTCATATGTCGCACTATCGGATAGTTCGAGTTAAATGATTTTGAGATATCGAAGTTCGGCTGTATAATTATGATTAATTTGACTATTGAATCCTTTTATCTGTAGCTTAAAAAAGAAAAAAAAACTTTATAAAACTGTGTTTAAGGCAGGACAATATCTTATGCTTAAAGATGAAATTACAGCAAAAAGCTAATTAACCCTTTCCTCCCTGAAGGCTCAAATGGACAATTCTAGTTTTCAATTTAGTCTAGTCCATTTTTGACATTTTAGGGTTGATTTTCACAATATATATCAAAATGACAAACAGTGTAGACCCTGATCAGAGGGCTCCTTAAGGAGCCCTCTGATCAGGGTCTGCACTGTTTGCATAGGACAAGTGTACTCCTCACATGTACACTGTTTGCAAATGACGCATATATGCGTGATTAGGGTTCAAAGAGTTAAGGAGCTTTCTTCTTGACTTAAAGCTTGTTGTAATCTTTAGGAGTTTTCTGTTGTACTTTCAGCTTTGCCACCACCCATAATCAAAAGAATCATGCCATGACAAAACTAGCCTTATTTTATTGAAACATTTTTTTAACAGACCAATTAGCATCGTTGTCATTCCAGGCTTTGTATCTGAGTTTGGTCTACACTGCCAAATACCATATTATAATACAGCTACATAAAATGCTTTAGATGCATGTGGGTGTCAAACAGTGTAGGTCAAGACCAGCTGCTGTGTCTTGGACACAGCAGCTTGGCTTGATCTACACTGTTTGAAATATAATAAGTGAGGTTTTCTCATAGCACGGCTTAATGTTATCTTTCCTGGTGATTTTGCTGCGGAAGGGGCAGAGACATTCAATGGCACTTATTTGGTTGAAATGGTCAACCTTTGAAAACAGTTTGAAATTGGTAAAGTAATGGAAAAGTCAAGTGCCTCAGTTTCTGACCAGGATCTGAATGTTTGAAACTCACTTTAAATGTTTTTTTTACAGGGCTCCAAAATAAAGGGAGTAAAACGAACAAATCCAACATTTTCCCATTCACTTCAGAACAAAATCCTATGGTGTCATTACTCATTAGAATCTTCTCAAAAAGAATATTCTAAATAGCAGTGACACCATAGGGTTTGATGCAGAAATAAATGTTTTAGTTTTTTAAATACTCCCCAAAACTTTAAACGTTTTACCGCATCAACCTGCTTTAAGTGATCACCTGTCTTCAAAGCTAGAAACAGACTTTGGAGAAAAGGGTTAAATATTACCGTAAGATCATCTCACCTTGGATCAAGTGTCTGTGACCCCTGTATGGCCCTGAACTTTGACACTATGTCCCCTGCTGTCATATTCTCATCCAGTTGAATGGCTGTACTACTCTTGGTCAGATGATGGGCTTGAACCCGAATCACACCTTCTTGAAAGTCATTCTAAAATAAAACAGGAATACAATGATCTCACAGGATAACTCAAGGTTGGTCAATAATCTATATAGTTAGTGTACAGGTCATTTATATTCTACAGGGCTCCAGATAAGAGGGAGTAAACAAAACTAATCACTTATTGTAGCCCATATCCTATGGTGTAACTACTCATAAGAATCGTCTTGATGAGACGATTCTTATGAGTAGTAACAACATATGGTTTAATTCAGAAATTAAGATTTAAGTTTTTGAAATACTCCCCTTGAATAATCTGGAGCTCTGATTCTATATCATAAACTTTGTCATATGATTATAAATAAACTATAAACTATGGAACTATTAGAACACATTTTGATTGTTTTAACAGAAAAAGACCTTATCTTGCCATTTGCGATGACTGGTATTTGGAAAATGGTTTAGATCCAGATTAGATGCTGCAGTATAATGCAGTGTCTGATCTAGATCCAAAGTGGCTGTCACTTGTCTTCAAATGTTTTTAAATCAAAAAGTATATAAATCTTAATAGAATAACTTTTGTAGACAACGATTTCAAAGCAGAGGATATAGCTGCAGGATAAGGGTTAACCTATTAACAAATTACCTGTTTCTAGAATTGAAAATAGCTAGGTGATCACTTAACCCTTTCCCCCATAGAAGTGCCTTTTAGCGCATTATGTTTAGTCCTCCACTGAAGAAAATAGTTCCATTTTATACAGTCATGAATATGTATCAAAAGAAATATTTCCTTTATTCTATCAAAAGGTAGCTTAAAGCAGACTGAAAGTTAAGCAGAATTACATTCTGCTTTACTTTCAACATGCTTTAAGTAGTTACCTTTTTTCAAGACTAGAAACAGGTTATGGGGTAAAGGGTTAAAACAGGTTGAAAGTGAAGCAGAATGCGCCTTATGTCACATTCTGTTTTACTTTCAGTCTGCTTTAACTCTTTCCTCCCGGAAACTTTAAATGGACAATTCCAGTTTCCATTTTAGTCTAGTCTATTTCTGACTTTTAAGGGTTGTTTTTGTCAATGTTTGGTATCATGACAAACAGTGAAGACCCTGATCAGAGGGCTCCTTTCAGAGCCCTCTGATCTTGGTCTTCACTGTTTGCATAGGATAAGTGTACTATTCACACGAACACTGTTTGAAAAGGACGCATATATGCGGGACTAGGGTTCAAAGGGTTAAGCTACCATCTACTAGAATATTGAAAAGTTATCTATGTTACAAGTCATATCCATAACTGTATAAAGTGGAACTATTTGGTTCAGTGGATGAACAAATTAAAGGTGTAAAAATGTATTTATGGGGTAATGGGTTAAAGGTAAAACTTTAAAGTAACTTAGTAAGTCACCTCATGTTTGATAGCTGGTTTCTTATACACCTCTGTCTTGTCTTTCTTGGCTAGAAACTTCATCCTCTGAAATAAACAGGCATTTAAAATTGTACAGAAGTGGATCAGCAGAAACTGAATACTACCATAATGCATATCAATATTGATTATTTACGGAAATTTAAAGGCTGGATTATATAGATCTTGTAACAATTATAAAGCATTTGAATTGTCAGCAGTTTTGAATTTGAATTTACAGACTGATGGACTATTTATTCACAACAGAATCATAGCAAAATCTTGCACTACCTTTTTGTTCTAAATTAGATAAACCACCATTTGCATATTTGCCCTTAATGGTTTGTCATTTGAGAGATGTAGAGCAGTATTTTCTGAAGGAAAAGCAGATAAATATACAATGCACTATAATATTTACTGTGGATAATAAGTTTTGCTGAATACATTGTGTTTCTGAAGTTAGAGATATGTCTTACTGTTTTTTCCTTATTTCTTCTCAATTGTTCCAACTCATACTGGCGCCTCACCAAAGCTATAAGGTAGGAAGGGATCTACAAGAAAAAATCAACATAATTTATTATATAGATCAACATCTCTGTCCCGGCTGTAGTATTCCGATGGTAACACATTGGACTACGGTACCAGGGGTAAGATGGTAGCTTAAAGCGACTCGCAACCAGATGGTGCATTAAAAATAGTAATTTGTGTCAAACGCTTATATAAATGGTAAAGAATTAGTTTAAGATAAGAAATTCTGTTTAAAAAAATGTATTTCAATAAAAAAAAATATTGGTCTCTGGTGGGATTCGAACCCGGGGCCCGGCATTGGCGGACAGAAAGGCAAAATAGGGGAAACCGCTTAGACCAATGGACCACGGAACTATCCGTTTATCTTGGATCGATTTAACGTATTTCAATGTGTAGCGATCGAAAGTGCATACAACTTCACAATTCGGCTCGGGTTTATGTCTGAGCCCGTGTAGAGAAGCAACAACAACAACTATACCGTCTACTAGTCGGTATAGAAAAACGATGGAAAATATCTAAAAATCTAAGATTCGGTGACGATTCTTGAGACTTTTTTTGGACTGATCATATTATTTTAATGTCAGAAGCCAAATAATGCCACAAATTTGCTTTTATTTGAGTATTTTATTTTATTTTGACAAGTACACCATCCGGTTGCGAGTCCCTTTAAAGCAGGCTGAAAGTAAAGCAGAATGCACTTTAAGGTGCATTCTGCCTTACTTTCAACCTGCTTTAATCAGTCACCTGTCTTCAAAATAAGAAACATGCTATTAGGTAATGGGAATTAATGTATGAATGAATGGTGTTTTACGGCCCATCGACACCAAAAGGTCATTTAGAGCCAAATTAGGTAATGGGTTATAGTGATACAATCTTTTCCCACAAATATAGTCCTCAGTGCCTAAATGGCAATACCTGGCCACTAGTCCAGTCATCCTACGAAAAAATAGGACCTAACCTTCAACTAATTGCAACAGAAGCAATTCAACTTATTATGTTATCTTTAGGGTATTATAATTAACATATAAAAAGTCTAAAAAAATCTTTTAAGGGGAAAGTGGTTTAAACTCCACTTTTTCTAAGCTAGTGTTCTTCTCCCAAATACATTGCGTATAGTACTATAAGTCGCAAGAAGGCAGCAATTCTGGCATATTTCGAACCACCATATATGATAAAAACAAAACTACTTTAGAAGCAACATATTTGACTTTATTTTTGATTTCATTATTTACGTTTTTCATCGATATATGTCTTGCGTCTATGTTTTATGGGGTTAATTTACCCCACCCACTATTTCACTATCTCTATTTATAATCAAAATACACATATAGTTGTTATGCTAAATCTTCTGATCAGTAAGGTTATTGCAGAATAACAAATTAAGTATGTTTATTTAATTTATTGCATTCGTTAAATGACATTAGATTGTTTGCTTCAAGTATCTGCTTCTTTGATTAATTATTATCAAAGCACTGACAGTACTACTGAAATACGCTGAACACTAACGAAAACGCTTTTACACCAGGACTCCAGATAAGGAGAGTAATTCAAAAACTATAATCTTTACTTTTGCATGAACCATATGGTTTTATTGCTCATCAGATTCGTCTCGAAAAGACGATTCTGATGAGTAGTAGCACCATAGGATTTACTACTGAAATATTTGAGAAAATATTGGATTTGTTTAGTTTAATCCCTCTGCCAGTAATTATATTCTTGATGAAAAATTTCATTTTCGATTTTCTCTAATGATTTTCATAGTTTTTGATCGAAATTATATACTCTAGTAAAAATGTACTCCACATGTGAAATTCTTCCAAACCCATTTGAATTGGCAGAGATTATTGCAAACGAAAATTTCCACCCAGAAAGAAGCACATAGAAATTGGTAATTCAATGATTTTGAATAACGTACCAGAGACAACTTAGCCTATTCGAACATTAGTAATTGCAAATGTTCGATCAATGTCTAGCAAATAGTGTGTACTAGTTTTCTTATTTCCTAAGCAGCTCCACCAGTAAAACATTTCAGAGCTTATCATGTCACTTTTTATGTGCTTTCTAGCTCGTCTTGTGTAACCACAGTATGTGTATTGAATCAAGAGTCAAGAGAGCTTTACAATTGATCAATTAATATTAGAGACAGAACATGTACACTCACAAATGGGGATTTTAACGTTATTAAATATGACACAAATATACATCTGCAGATTGAGAATCCAATCGCATCGTGTGTAGAGGTTTGAATAACTTTGGGTTTTTGAAACTAGCCGGGGTCATTTGTCAGGAAATATGAAATGTGTGTACATTATGTTCTTTTGTGATAATGAAAAGCAAACTGTTATAATTATAAACATAAGAAAAATAAGGGTGCCATGTTTTATGTGTTCTAATTTACCTTGAATGTCTCTATGGGCTGGTTTTCGTGTATTACGCAACATTCAATAGTTTATGTACAATAAATAAAATCGGCTGACATCACTTTATTTTGGTATGCCCTAATGTGTCACCACAACTTGCGATACTCACGGTTTAGATTGCCACATGTATTCTCCAAGTAGATGAACACCACTTGAAGAGAGCTATTCCATTCAACTTCTTAAAGAATTATCCAAAAGAAAAACCAGAAATAGTTGTACGATCTTCCTTTCCTGAAATCTCTCGGATCTCTATGACGAAATTTGGTGTCAATTGGAGCAATGATTTTCAGAATGATACTTCTGAAGACCTTAATGGTGGGAGAAAGACATGCGATACCTCTCCAGTTGTTGCAGCTTCCCATGTCACCACTCTTTGGAAACTTTACAATGACTCCTTTCTCCCAATCATCAAATGCCCTTTTAGCCAAACCTCTTTAAGTACGATGTTGTAGCAGCCTTTAGTTTTCTTGGTCCTCTACTTTCAGCATCTTAGCACACACTCGATCCTCTCCTTGAGATTTCTAATTCCTAAGTCTTTGTATTGCAGAAATGACTTATGTACTAGGTCCAAGGGTTTGGTAGTAATGTAAAGATTCGCATCCGCTCCTATAATGTCTGCAAGTATGGGTGGTTCTCAACTGTTAACGATGTTTTGGAATGATGGTCGTAACCATTAAGGTTTTAAATGCCCCTTCTGTAACAAAAGAGTCATCTAATGGGTTGACCTTTAGGCACTGATTTGTGTCTTTGAACTCTTGAAGTTTTTTATTTGTAAGACTGACTTTATGTCCTTGTTCTCCTTGCTCAATTATTTCAGTGTGACAACAAAAACATCAACCAGGAATAAATGAAAATGTATAAAGACCACTGAT
Source organism: Gari tellinella (assembly GCA_922989275.2). Classification (NCBI taxonomy): domain Eukaryota; kingdom Metazoa; phylum Mollusca; class Bivalvia; order Cardiida; family Psammobiidae; genus Gari; species Gari tellinella. Next base: position 51,214,689 of record OV277872.1, read on the forward strand.
GACTACACGTGTACACCATGTGATATTTTTCATTTTTTCGTAAATAAATGTCTGAATAAAATGAGGTGTCACTATACCTATGTATTGTTCGACAATATTGACCTGACGTTGGTGACCTCTATTAGCATAATTACACACTTTGTTGCATTGCTAAATATAGCTTCGGAACACTTCGTTATCATTTATACGAGAACGCACATTGTAACCACATCGGCACCGAGAACATATAGCATTGCCCGGTTGCACAAATATCGACAGATATTTAGCGCAAGTGGTAAGGAAGATGACTATAGATTATTTGTCCGTACAGTCAGTGGTTCGAATCCCATGCAATACTCGTACATTTTTCACCCTTTTTTAATCAATTTATGCTGTTTCTTTTAAGTAATCATACAACATCTATTTCGATTAAAACACGGTTCTTTTGTTATTTTTAAAAACATTATGTCATAGCGTCTGTTTGGTCTATAAAATAACATTTTATAAAATAAAAATATTTTCCCCTCTATCGGGATTCGAACCCGGAACCTCGATGTTACAAATCCCTTGCTCTAACGACACACCTATTGCAGATTAGTTACATCTGATGGTTGTAAATTAGGTATATATTGGCAAGAGTCGCAGGTGAGAACATCGATGATCTTAGCTGGATTAAAGCCCACTCGAAAGCGCAACATGACGCGTTTTAGTAGATGCGATTGTACTAGGAGACTCGGGAATAATAGTTTATCAACAATAATATTTTGAACTTGCTCAATGTGGAGTGTTGATCCACTGAGGATCACAACTGTAACAAGATTTACGTAATCAGCCGAAACAACCCGAAGGTGTACGTAGGCTATCGAATATTGATTTATACTGCGTCATCTTTTTATAATTTATTCATGCATAAAGTTCAACGTCAGGTCAATATTGTCGAACAATAGATTTGTTTATTCACTTGTAATGTTAACCATATGCCCAATTGGTCATCTGGTTAGGTTGGAATCTTTTATTCGTGAAGCTTTTTGTCAAGAATAAGCATTTAGTTGCTGTCTGTGAAGGCTTACGATACAACTTGGAAGTATGGTATTATGAAAGACCTCCATGAAAACGGTCTTAAAGGCCGACTTCCGATTTTTATTGAAAACTTTCTCAATGATAGGGATTTTCAAGTCGGAGTTGGAACTACTCTTTCCGATATGCACAAGCAGGAAATGGGTGTTCCACAAGGAAGTATTTTGTCAGTTACTCTTTTTAATGTTAAAATTCATCATCATCATGGCACAACTTCGCTGACAAAGATTTAGGAAGGAGGCAGACCACCTCGGCTGCAAGCTCGCATGTGACTGACAAGTCCAATACGAAATCGACACAATGGAAAACCTAGTCAGGGTCTGGAGCTTCAGCTGCTCTGGCTTTCCTTCGGTGGCGTTTTTCCACAAGAGAGGCTCTCCGAGACTCCTCAAAGGAGAGAGCAGCCTTTTTGATGGTGTGTCGCCAGCTGTCACGGTCTGCTGCAAGGGTTGACCAATTCCTATGGTCGGTCTGGCAAGCACTGAGGGACTTCTTCAGACAGTCATTGTATCGCTTCTTTGGCGCACCTCTGTTCCTCTGGCCAGTTGAAAGTTCACCGTACATAGCGATTTTTGGCAGGCGAAAGCTTTCCATTCTTGAACATGTCCGGCCCAGCGTAACTGCGACTTCAAAATCATGGCCTCAGTGCTTGTGGTTTCTGCAATTTTGAGGACCTCAACATATGTAATGAAGTCGCTCCAGTGGATGTTTAGGATTGTGCGTAGGTATCTCTGATGGAACCGCTCAAGGACTCGCAGGTGGCTGCGATATGCAACACATGACTCTGAACCATACAGCAGAGTGGTTAGTACGACTGCCTTGTAGACACTTATCTTGGTACCCTTCTTCGGATGCTTGTTGTTCCACACACGCTTATAGAGTCTTCCAAACGCACTGTTTGCCTTCGCCAGTCTGTTGTCGATTTCCTTATCGATCTTGGCATCTGCAGAGATAGTGCTATGAATAACATTGTTAAGTGTATAACTAAGGACACAGATTGTTCATTGTATGTTGATGACTTTTTGATTTGTTACCGTTCTAAAAGCATAAATACTGTTGAACGTCAACTTCAACAATACATTAATAAAGTCCAAAAATGGGCTACTGAGAATGGTTTTAAATGTTCAAGATCAAAAACAAATTGTTTGCATTTCTGCCAACTTAGAAAGTTTCACCCTGATCCTGAATTGCACCTGGATGGTAACCCCATTCCTGTCATGGATCAGGCGAAATTTCTACGTGTCATCTTTGACAAGAAACTTTCCTTTATCCCTCATATTAAATATTTAAAGGCAAAATGCCTGAAAACATTAAAATTACTTCGCGTACTTGCACACACTGACTGGGGTGCAGATCGCAAAGTAATGCTCAGATTGTACAGAAGTTTAGTAAGATCTAAACTTGATTATGGGTGTATTGTTATATTTTTTAAAAATGGCAGGAGTCTTGGAATGAGGAAACTCACAACAAGCTCCATGCTGTAAAACCTGTATTAGGTGAATCATTTAACTCGTGCCGACCGGTTCGCCGAGATGAGGTAGTGTTAGCAAGACTCAAAATTGGTCACTCTTTTATAACACACTCTTATTTAATTAAACGCGACGTTCAACCTGAATGTTTGTTTTGTTTTGAACCTTATACAATCCGGCACATTCTTATTGAATGTGCTGATTTTTTTTTAATAAGAGAGAGATTTTTTCAGGCAGATTATCTTCGGGAACTGTTTGAACTTGATGAAATTTTAAAGATATTTGATTTTCTAAAAAATTAATATTTATTCCAAATTGTAAAGTAATAAAATGACATTTTAAAGTTGATTCCATAATTTTTTTCTCTCATCAATATATTGTTCGGCTCTAAATGACCTTTGGTGTCGATGGGCCGTAAAACACAAATCAATCAATTATTTATTTATCCCATATTTTGCAATGATTAACACACAACCTTTATCATGATATCAATATAGACTAGTCAATATAGACCTCCAAGGTCAAACAAATTCCTTCACAAACAATATTTACGCCTAGCGATTACAATTTAATATATCTGATATGTTATGTATAAAAAGTTCTCAAAACAATTCCTGTGCATTTTCATGAAAAATGAGTTTAAAGTTTGTAAAAATATGCAGAAAATTGTTTTATCTTAGTGTCACACATAACCCACCGTAGTGACGAAATGTGACGAAAATCGTGACGTCATACTACTGACGTAGCAAAACAAATGGCGGTGTGTAAACATCTTTCATTATTCGATGTATTTGGAAAAGAGATAATATGGCAAAATGTTCAATATTATGCAGTTTTCCGATGGCTGAAATACAAGGTAAGCATTTTCACATATTTTGGCATCTTCATCTTGACACTTACACCAAAGCTGATCGTACTAGTCGAGGGTCAACAAGACAACTATTAAGGCATGGTAGGCTATGGTGGGAAATATGCGCCAAAAAAATAAAAGGAAAATTATTAATTTTCAATTGCTTTTTTTACAAATTTCCCCTTAAAAGATTTTGTTAGACTTTTAGTATGTTATTATATAACAAATATATTAGTAGTTTTCGACAAAATCGTTTTTGTTGCAATTATTTGAAGGTCAAATCGCAGAATGACTGGACTACACAGCATACTGCAGTGCTACACACAACAGATTAATCTTTTTGCGAACAAAATAAAATTTTTACTATCCAAGATGGCAGCTAGAATACCATCTTTGATTGGTCTATATTGTCTGCTTGGGTATAGCTGACCAAGTTCATTTTTAAGATACCTATGAATTTGACTGTAAGGTTTTGTTAGAGTATGGGAGAAAGACAACTCCTGCACCCATATACTATCTATATGTATACATATGTAGAGTTGAATCTCTTAACCTTTTTTAGGTATATAGAAGAAACTCCATTGAGACTCATTTTAATGCATTTAATGTATTCCTCTATTGAAGAAAACATATACAATTTATACAGTCATGAATATGTATCATTAGAAATATTTTCTTTATTCCCGCAGATGGTAGCTTAAAGCAGACTGAAAGTAAAGCAGAATGTGCCTTAAGGCACATTCTGCTTTACTCTCAACCTGTTTTAAGTGGTCACCTGTCTTCAAAACTAAACTCAGACTATTGAATAAAGGGTTAAGCCCACATATATAAAGCAGAAACTGCCACAGGTTATCTCCCTTTTTCACTTACCGTCCACATTATGTGTCTATATTTAATCAACATCTTCATGATGTTTGACGTGCCAGCCGCCATCTTAATCTCTATCTCCCACACACGTTTGTCTTTGTTGGGATTTGAGCTTTGCACCTTGGGGGCCAGGAACAGATTGGGGGCCATTATCATTGAGACATTGTTTAGGCTCATTCTATTGGTTGTGCTATGACTGGTGACTTGCTCAAGGAACTCTAGTAAATCCTGAAATCAAACAAACCATGATTTGTAAGCAGGTCTGGAAAATTATAACTTTTAGAAGCTTGTACTTGCTATTGGATTACTTATGTGCTGCATGTTAATGCATTACTTATGTGATACCTATTAATGCATTACTTATGTGATACCTATTAATGCATTACTTACATAAATATGCTTTTATAAGCCTAAAATTAATTTCTCCATTAAAGAAAATAGTTCCATTTTGTACAGTGATGATAAGAAATATTATCCTAGCAGATGGTAGCTTAAATCATTACTCCATTGCTTGTTTTTTAGTATTGAAGACTGATTGTTGCTTAAAGCAGGTTCAACGTAAAGCAGAATGCATATGTGCCCAAACTCAATACCTCACAGCCTACACTCAGTGCAAAAAGAAACGCACATCGTGCTCAGCCGCAGATTAGGATACATTTTTTTAAGAACGTTAGAAAAGAAGGACCATATCTCAAGATTTTATATTTTGCAACAAGTTCAGAAAAAAATATTCAAAAAACATTGTGCTGCCTCTTAACCATTTCCCTCCTAATGACGCCAAAAAGCGTTTGCAAACAGTTTGGATCCTGATCAGACGCCGCGTAACACGGCGTCTGATCAGGATCCAAACTGTTTGACACTCTTGTCAATTTCATTTAAGTCATTCTACATTAATTTTACTTTGAAACGATCTTGCAAACAACAAAATTGAAGCAGACGACAATAAGACGTGGTTGGGGTAAAAACCTCACGATTAATTTGACAGCGAAAGAATTAACTACAGCTTGTTTAAAATACCACATCGATTAGTGCAGGTTGTGATGCTATCAATTCAATAATGATTTAATAATAAATCACAAATACGTTCCTTCTACATAAAAATAAGATTGTGATACAAAATGTGCGTTTCTTTTTGTACTGAGTGTATTTCTAGTCTTGCATTTAATTCATTCCTCTGCTGAAGAAACTAGTTCCCATTTATACAGTCATAAACATGTACAAAAAGAAATATTTTCTAAATCCTAACAAGTGACAGCTTAAAGCAGGATACAAGTACAGCAGAATGTGCCTTAAGGCACATTCTGCTTTACTTTAAGCCTGCTAGTGCACACCTGTCTTAAAAACTAGAAACAGGCTATGGGGTAAAGCATTCTGGTTAAATACTTTCAGCCAGTTTTAAGCTGCCATTTGCTAGGTTATGAGAAATATTTCTTATGTTTAACATTAATTAAACTACTGTTTCTAGTGGAATTATTTTCTTCTGTGCAGAAAAGCGTTAAAAGGCATATTTATGGAGGTAATGGGTTTAGGCGCATTCTGCTTTACTTCTATACTCACGGAATTTAAAAACTGTGCATGGTTAAAATTTATTTCAAATGTATATGTTTTCAATAAGCTCAAGTAAAAACAGTTTATACAGCTGATTAAAGTGTGTAGAAGGTATTGGTTACCCTATTCGTGTAATTTACGTTAATTTTGCGTGTCAAAAAACGTTTGTCTATTTTTGCATAAATTGGTCAGAATACTCATTTGAATGGTACATGCAACATGTTTTCAATGTTCACTGGTTGGTTTGGCAGTAAATCATCGGAAAAACAAGTAAGATTGGGTTTATCAACAATGACGGCTTTGTCACAGCTGTCTGAAAATGCGCGTTTACGTTTAAGTCAGCAAATTAGAGGTTGGAATGAAGAAAAAATGTCGCATGCCGATTTGGTCTTCATCGTAACATCAGGTTGTCATTATCGAGACGTATCGACAAATTGGCAATGCTCACGAGAACCTGCGACCAAGGATATCGCTGTTGACGTAACGTCGACAAGATACGTATTTTTCCGTTACACATGTGCGTGATCGTTTTCAGTATTCAAACTTTACGGCTAGAAACATTTGAGGAGTTCGTCTAATCAGCCGGAAGACAGTGCTGAAAATATTACGCTAATTTTGAATCCGTCCGTAACGTCCTACTGTACGTCCCGTTCTGACGTCAAACCCGCCCAAATTGTCTTAAAGTATGGAAGCGCTCACCAACATTTTGCTAGCATGCGTTGTCACGGACTTCACGAGCAAAAACATCGATGTCATTGACTTCCCCGCAGTCTCATCCGATCTCACGCTACCTGAGCACGTTTTGGATGAGATTGGGCGTCGTTTGGGACGTATACCAAACAGCCATTGACATTGGAAGAGCTGGCTGATTGTTTAGTCATGCAGGTAAGGAATGGCATTCCTTAACAGTTTTTCGCAGCATTTGTGAGGTCCTTTCGACAATGAGGCCTTGCTTGCTTTGATGCAAACTGGGAACACAAGCGTTATTAATTGTGTGACATGGGTTTTGACCCTTAACGACAAAAACGCATGGCAGTACAATCATAATTGACATCGTACATTAATGACTCTTATGAAACGTTAGATCGATGTTTAAAATAACCCTATAACACAGTCAATTTATATCTGGTTTGTTATCCTATAATTTATAATGCTATTCCCAGTGCACAGTTTTTAAATTCCGTGAGTATAGTTCAGCCTACAATAAGTGATCATCTGTCTTCAAAACTAGAAACAGGCTATTGGGTTAAAATAAACACACAATATACTTACATGTAAAGTTTCCCGATGCACATTTGGCAATAAAAGTATGAGAAGATTTAATGCATGAAGTTGCTGCTTGCGATCTGGTAAATTTTCAACTTGAGCAAATGCTTCTATATATTCGTCAGTTAAAAGCGGAACCGGTAGCTCCCGTAGAAACTGCTTCATTAATGCTGCTACATCGTTAGACGTCAGGTCTTCACCCCATATAAATGTTCCGTTATAAAACTTTTCCTCAAGTTCTTCACGTAGTTGTTTTATGCGACTCGAGGAGCCGGGTATTCGTAAGATTCCTTCTGTTTCAAGACAGTTTTTCACTAAATATTTAAGAATTTCACTGAATACAACGGGTATTTTAGTGTTCATCACAAGCTTCTGGTCATGATCCAGCAGTGACTGAAGCGGGACACCAAACAGGCCAGATTCTGAAAATTAGAGAAAACACTTCAAACTATCAATATCATGGTTTATTTAATGCATTTCTTGACTCAAAACTGTGCGAAATATCTCGAATTCTCTCTAAAAATTATATCATACATACTTCTTTTTTTGTGTTCACTCACTGAATTTTTTCTATATACATATATCTACTAATGAAAATGCTTCTACATTCCATCAGGTTGTTGCTTTACTTTCAGTCTGCTTTACCCCATAGCCTGTTTCTGTTATGAAAACAGGTGACCCCTTAAAGCAGGTTGAAATTAAAAGCATTCTGCATTACTTTCAGTCTACTTTAAGCTTGCATCTGCTAGAATATATAAAATATTTTTTATGATGTTTATCCATGACTGTATAAATAGGAACTATTTTCTATAGTGGAGGAATAAATTGAATGAGCTAAAAGGCGCTTCTATGGGGGAAAGGGTTAAACAAACATTGCTTTGAATAACGAGACTTTACTTAAGAAATGAATTGATTTTTTTCGGCGTTCAAGCGAAATGAACGACAGAAAATTCGGCAAATACCATGAATCGCGCTAGCGATTCATGGTAAATTTGCCGATAATTTTCTGTCGTTCATTTCGCTTGAATGCCGAAAAAAATCAGTTCATTTCTTATATTTACAATATATTTGCTGTAATTTCTAACATTAAATAAACATTTGGCAGCACACATGTATGTTTAATCCATATTAGAGGTCGATAACACGAATAATGTGTACCCTATAAGGAACAGCCATGACCGATTTACTGAATCTGTGTACATTCGAAAGCAGAAAAAATAAGTTCCATTGTCAACAACTTGACAGTTTGGCGCGAAAAATGCCGATTTATGACGTCATTATAAGTGACATAATTTTAAAGTAGGATAAATATATCGGGGTTTTATTGTCGCTGTTTATAAGGTAGATTCTTATGTCAATTTTCTTGCAATTTATCTCATTTATAAAGAAGAATATTAGTCGGGAATCATGGTTTCCACTAGTAGGAAGGCATAGATCGGTTGAGAACAAATTTTGAAAAATCCGTCAAATGTTTGCTGCCCCAAGTTCCAAAGATTAATTCGCGAATGAAAACTGCATATGCCCCGCCTCCCCTTCGAAACTTTTCCACAAGTCCCGCCCTCTCGAAAATTGGTGTTTATATGAAATGAACACACGTTTTGTCAATGGAATTGAATGGGGCGATTGTAAATATTTATAAATAACAAGTTTTGAATGAACATGCATCATAAATTCAACATACAGTAAAACTTCCATATCTCGAACTCGGTTAAATCAAACATACCCATATTTCAAAGTTAAAACGTGGCTTAGCCACGTTTTAACTTTGAAATATGGGTATGTTCGACCTAACCGAGCATGAAATAATGCAGTTCATGTGTGGAACTATCGGGTAGTTCCAGTTAAGCCAGTTCGAGATATTGAAGTTCAACTGTACATGTATTTAGAATAAAAAATTATAGGTAGTTCATGGCTTAAAAGTATTTTTCTATTACTTTTCCTTCAAAATAACAATTTCACTAACCTTTATATTTCTTTTTCGTTCTCCGCCGGCCATAGGTAATGTTGTGTTTATCATACATGTCTGTTAATTCCAGTAACGCCTGTTTCTGAACATACACCAAGTCCGACTCGCTGAGATCTTGAATTCGCGTTAACCCAAGTTTGTCTGGCACCAGAGAAAAATTCTGAAATGGAATCATTACAAATTGAAAACAGGTTTTATTGTATTTCACATTATTAGCTACCTTATATTCTGCATTTAGCAGCGATCCATTCTCCTTCAAGCCATAGATACACCTTTATTTAATTCCTCCTCTGAATAAATTATAAATTAGTTCCACTTAATAGTCATGACTATATTAACAGTGTTTAGGCCAGAACTGAAAAAGTATGGGTCAAAATGTCCCATTAACATCAAAACAGGGGTGTCAATATAAGTTTTAATGGGTCGTGGAATATAAACATTGATGTTTACTCACCGTTTTACTGAACGATTGACCAAATTTGTCTGCAAGCTGCATTTTATTGGTTATTAAGGCTTAATATATTGGTTGAAGTTACTAGTATGTCATTTTTATGATGTTCAAATCTGCAATAAATACTACTTTAGAATTTTTGTTTCGGTCTCAGAACTGAAAATCGGTGGGCCAAATCAACCCATTACATTTTCAACAGGGGGAACATTTTGGATTTTAGGGGGTCAATGGCACAAGGGCCCCTTCTAGCCTAAACACTGTATATATATGCACCATAAGAAATGTTTAGTATACATGTATCCTAGAGATGGTAGCTAAAGTACATGTACATTTGAAGTAAAGAGGATTGCACATTTGACACAAGTCTGGTTCACTTTCAACCTATACATTCTGTTTTCACCTATCTATGAAACTAGAAACAGGCTATTAGGTAATGGGTTAACCCTTTCCTCCCTGAAACTTTAAATGGACAATTCCAGTTTCCATTTAAGTCTAGTCCATTTCTGACTTTTAAGGGTTGTTTTTGTCACTGTTTGGCATTATGACAAACAGTGAAGACCCTGATCAGAGGGCTCCTTTCGGAGCCCTCTGATCTGGGTCTTCACTGTTTGCACCTGACAATTTCATATTCACATGTACATTGTTTGAAAATGACGCCTATATGCGGGACTAGGGTTCAATGGGTTAAGTGCCCACCTGCTTTCAAAACCAGAAACAGCTAGCTATCAATGGCTAAAGAATAACAATGCTTCTGTAAGCCTGTCTCACACAGAACACGGTTGGGCACACGGTTCCAATACGGTATACTCGGTTATACACGGGTTGACTGGTACGAGTATATCTCCAGTCGTGCCTGGGGATGACTTGGTACGATTTAGACCCAAATGTAGCACGAGTTTGTACGAACAAAGCACGGATATACTTGGTCAAGCAAGGTTTGTCACGGTTTGCAAAACAATTTTCATACAATTGTTGTACGGTTCCAAGTACAGTCCTAGTACGGTCTGTTACGGCCTAGTACGATTAAACACGACTTTTACAGGATTAACTGGACATTTACAGGGTTTACATATGGTCCCACCGACTTTTGTTCGAGTTATGCTCCATACTATTTATATACGATATTGACACAGTAGAGCTCACTCGTGGAGTGGACTTCATGTGCGGTTGTATATACGGTCTCACACGGTCTTGTACGATCGCTAATACGATCATACACGGACATGGCACCCGTGTCAGTTTTTTAAAAGTTTTAAAAATCATACACGGCGTTCACGGATACACTCGAATGGCCCGAGTGTAACTCGGATAAGGCCACGGTTGGTTCGGTTGTATGTACGGTTTACACGGGTGGCCAACCGTATAAGCCGTGTGTTCTGTGTGAGACAGGCTGTACCGAGTACATGTATGTTTTACTGTAAGTTTACAGTTTGGCTGAAAATTGCTGTAGAAATCTCCCATTCTCGGTAGCCTGTTTGTAATTTTGGTGACCACTTAAAGCAGTTGGAAAGTAAAGCAGACTGCTCCTTTAGGAGCATTAGTCTTTTCTTTCAACATGCTTTAAGCTTCCATCACGAGAGATACTAGAGAAATGCCTTCTGTCTTTATGTTTAGGACTTCCTAGGGAACCATAACTTTCCTAAGTGAAGAAATAGTAAGTGGCATAATATCGAGCCATAATTATGGAGAAATGGATTAATCAAGGACCAGATTTTTATGAGTCCTTAACCCATTACTCTTACAATTGTTTTTTTGCCTTGTAACTGGTTACTGAAAGGGCCTGTGAAAGACCATCTGATCAGGGTCTACACTATTTGTGTTTCATTCGCTGCCCTTTGAGTTCAATATATAAAACTGGTCCATTAGGATAAACCATTAGCATTGTTAAAGTTAAATGATTTCTCATGTACTCTCAATTATAATTACCTTAACAATTTTAGACATTCTTGTGTATCTTGGAGTGTCAAATACCAGTTGTACCAGGATTTTGTAAACCTTGCATAATAGAGCTGCAAAACAAACTTACCTTTACCTTTATCCAACTAGCTTTAGTTTACATCTTTACAGGGCTCCAGATAAGGGGAGTTTTTCACAAACTAAAATCTTTATTTCTACATTAAACCCTATGGTGTCACTACTCATCAGAATCGTCTCTTTGAGACGATTCTAATGAGTAGTAACACCATAGGATTTGGTGCTATATGAGCGAGAAAATGTTGGACTTGTTTGGAAAACTCCCTCTTATCTGGAGCCCTGCCTTTATACCCTTTAACTTATTCCTCCACTGAAGAAAATGGTTAATTTTTTGATACAGTAATGAAAATGAACCATAACAGGTAAAATATGAAAATAGCTCTTCACACCATAAGTATTGGTTTCTATATATAATATATCAAAGCTGATGTTAGTTTTAAGCAAGCTGTTCAAGATAAGGTAAAATGCCCCTAATTAAGAGTGCCTTTTGCTTTACTTACAAATATCTCGAATTTTAAGCTGTCAGTTGTCTTCAAACTTACTATCTTTACATCAGTCTGTGCAAAAGGTGCAAATTGAATGGCAAATAATGTAAACCCTGATCAGACTGCTCCTGAAGGAGCAGTCTGATCAAGGTCTACACTGTTTGCTCAGGCCTGTCTGTTCCAGTACTTTAGGGTCATTACGGGGGTATATTTACAAATAAAAGGACAGATAAGATTAGGATTATAATGACTCACAACCATGTCACATTTTCAGTCATTCCAGGAACTACAGTTGAACTTCGATATCTCGAACTTGCCTAACTCGAACTATCCGGTATTTCGACACATGAACAGCAATCATTTCATGCTCAGTTAGTCGAAAATACCCAGTTAAAACATGGCTTAGCCACGTTTTAATTTTGAAATATGGGTATGTTCGACTTTACTGAGTTTGAGATATTGAAGTTCGACTCTATCTACCTTTAATCTCACTCCTGATTGTCAAGCATGGGCCAGTTTGTTGATATATATGCTCAAAGTTGTGTAATTTTTTATTTACATTACATGGTATACTTTTCTATCATAAGTGTACAAGGAGTAAATAGTAAAGTAAAGTAAAGCAGCTTTCAATTTTCTTGCTATTCAGTGACTACAATGTACATGTATATTGACACTTTTGACAACATTGTGTAGACCCAGACCAGACAGCTGTTTATAAGGATATGTCTGTCATGAGTGATAATGATTATTAGGTGTTTCAGACATGTGCAGCTGCCTGCTTAAAGCAAGATGAAAGTAAAACAGAAAGTTTCTTTAGAAGCTTTGTAGTTTACTGTCACCTTGCTTTAAGCTGTCACATGTCTTTTAACCCATTAACTCGTAAGCGATTAACAATTATCAGTGCTCACCTCAATACATGCGAGTTGATTAAAGTGTGTCAAAATGAGTTAGTATGAGGCTATTGCGCAATGAGTCAAAATGAGTCAGTATGGCTTAATGGGTTAAAACAAGAGGGCCTGAAAGCCCTGATATCGCTCACCATTTGTAATGAAGCCTGATAGCTTTACCTTTGAATTTCATCATTTTTATTCTAAATCCATTCAAGTTTGTCGACCTTAATTCTAGTATAGAAGAGAACATCAAAGGCAGATAACTTGAGCCTAAACAATACTGAAATGAAGCCTTTTTCTAGCATTTCAAAGTATATCAAGGGCAGGTTACTATTGCCACAATTATTAGATTTCAACAATAATTACACTCCTTCGAGAAGGTATAGCTATATACTTTGTGTATAATGAAAATCCATTGAAAAATGTAGTTGCAAGAGTGTAAACACTGTAAAATATGGCATTTTCAGCAGTTCAAAGGTAGATAACTCTTGATTCTATTGGTCCGATTTCAACCATAATTACACTTTTTCGAACTCTTATGGTCATATACAATCTGGGCAAGTTTGCAAGAGCTTGGATAAATATTGTGGCCTCTAGAGCGTAAACACTGTTGAATATATAATTTTCAGCAATTCAAAGGTAGATAACTCTTGACCCATTGGTCCGATTACAACCATAATTGAACTGATCCGAACTCTTATGTTCATATACAATCTGAGCAAGTTTGAGAAAGATAAAATTTGTGGCCTCTAGTGGGTAAAAAACAATAAATATGTCATTTTCAGCAATTCAAAGGTAGATAACTCTTGACCTATTGGTCCGATTAAAACCATAATTGATCTCATCCGAAGTCTTCTGGTAATATACAATCTGAGCAAGTTTGAGATAGATTGGATAAAAATTGTGAACTCTAGAATGTAAACACCGTTAAATATGGCATTTTCAGCAGTTCAAAGGTAGATAACTCTTGATCTATTCTTCCGATTTCAACCAAAATCAAACTCATCCGAACTCATATAGTGATATACAATCTGGGCAAGTTTTAAAAAGATTGGGTAAATATTGTGGCCTCAAGAGTGTAAACACTGATAAATATGGCATTTTCAGCAATTCAAAGGTTGATAACTCATGACCTAATAGTCAGATTTCAGCTATAATCAAACACATTCGAACTCTTATGGCAATATACCATCTGAGCAAGTTTGAGAAAGATTGGATAAATATTGTGGCCTCTAGAGTGTAAACACTAAAATTGTTGACGCCGCACGACGGACGCCGCACGACGGACGCTGGACATTCAAGGATTGCAAAAGCTCACCCTGAGCTAGCTCAGGTGAGCTAACAATCAATTAGCCTTCTTTTAGTGGAGAGGTTTTACTGTACTTATTATTTATAAAATAGTGTACCATTAAAGAATATTATTGTCCTATGCAAACAGGGTAGACCCAGATCAGAGGGCTCCGAAAGGAGCCCTCTGATCAGGGTCTACACTGTTTGTCATTTTGCAATATATTGCAAGACACTTCCATATATATAAAAAGTGGACCAGACCTTATCAAGAATTGGAACTGTCCATTTGAAGTTTCAGGGGTGTTAAAGAGTTTAACAACAGCTGTTGTCAGTCACATATATTCTCGGCTGTCACAATATTCTGTGTTTCAAACAATGAGCTAGCATACAGTTTGACCCAAAATGAAATCCATGCTAGCTTGCAAAATGAGGTCAGTCCATCATAATATCTATACATCTGCATAAGTTAATTTACAATTAGTGCTCAGACTGGCTTGTTGTTACCCTTTATGTACTCCATAGATTGGCATTTAACACATTTACCCAATTCCCCCATATTTTCTAAATCCTAGCAGATAATATACAGTGGAGAAAACGTAATTCTTTCCCAATAAACGTGTTTACGCTAAAACTATTATTTCTATTACAAACAGTTTGGAGCCAGATCAGACGCCGGGTAACCCGGCGTCTGATCATGCTCCAAACTGTTTGCCCCTAAGATACACATTATTCGTCAGAATTGTCCAAAAGTTGTACTTTTCTACGTTTTAGTGCTTTGCGTTTCGTTTGCGTTTAAACGGGAAAGAATAACAGATTCTCCACTGTAGCTTAAAGCATGCTGAAAGTGTCATTTACTTTCAACCTGCTTTAAGTGATCTACTTTCTTTAAAACTAAAACAGGCTAGGGGGTATTGGGTTAATGCATCCCTCCACTGAAGAAAATCTGTCAATTGTATACAGACATTGATAGGTATCATAAGAAATATCTTCTACATTCTAGTACATGGTAGCTTAAAGCAGGCTGAAAGTAAAGCAGGATGTGCCTTAAAAACAGGCTGTGGGGTAATCAGGGCTCCAGATAAGAGGGGGTAAATTGAACAAATCCAACACTTTCTCACTCATTTTACAACCAAAACCAATGGTGTTACTACTCATTAGAATCGTCTCAAAGAGACGATTCTAATGAGTAGTGACACCACAGGGTTCAACTGAGAAATAAAGATTTTAGTTTATGAAATACCCACCTTATCTGGAGCCCTGGGTAATGGGTTAAATTTTTTTTGTAGTCTACTAGCCTGTAAAGAATATGATCCATACTTCGCTACTGCACTCAGGTTTAAATGATGCATTTCAACTTACTGGTAAATTATCACTCGAGGGTGATGATGAAACTCGGTTTTCATGACTGTTAAAGTCTCTGCCATTTTCTTCTATGCTGAACTCAAACGTTATGTCCGAGTCCGAGATCGGCGACAGCTGGCTGTTCCGGTTGTTGTACGTTTCCTTCTGCTGAACCCGCAGCATCTCAACTCCTTAAAAAATACATACCATAATGACAGTATATATTGAGATTGACATAAATGAACAAACAGTGATTATCCTGATTAGGGGCTACACTGTTTGCCATTCAGTTAGCACCTTTTTGAACAAATTACTGTATAGGATAAAAGCTATCAGTTCAAATTAAAGGATAATTGCAACATGCATCCATACTTGATGGCCAAATTTCTAGGATTTTTATGGTATTTGTTTTTGACATTCATCAGAATTCTACACTGTTTCTAGCCTAAATTGGTAAGATTATATAATAGAAGTTGATAGCATGATCATATTAAGTTAACAGAAATGTATTAATGTTCCCGAGAATGTCTGCTTTGCACCAAGCTGTAATATATATTCTGACTGTGTGGGATACAATCATCTATAATATCATTTGCAAAATGTGTAGACCTAGATCAGAAGTCTCCTAGGGCTCCTTCAGGAGATGGGCCTCACCGAGCCCTCTGATCTAGGTTCATTGAGCCAGACTTTTGCACTTTTTGAAAATGATATGTTTATCCTTGCTTTAGGAGTCCTCTGATCATGGTCTACATTGTTTTTGCATAATTTTAGAAATGATAGGGACCTCTAGCTGTGCTCGAAGAGGCACATGATTATGAGCCAGTTTGGATGGCTCCGTGTTTAAAATGTACTTATTTCATTTGCAAACAATGTACACCCAGATCAGGTCTCCTAGCTGTTTGCTAACTTAACTAGACCAGTATTTATTAAACTACCCAGAATTCCAAGTAGATTGGTTCATGATTTGATAACTAAAATGATCCACAAGAGAACCTTATAACCCACAATAGATACTTATAAGTGTTGAAAGAGTTAAACCTGACATACTTACCCAGCTCCACATTATCATGGAGTTCCTCCGTCATTCCTGACATAGAGTAACCTCCCTTGTTCTTGGCAAATGGGCCTCCCGACTTTGACTGTCTGTTTTGTCTATTTCCAAACTCTGGATGAATAACTTCATTCCTCGGAGATACTGGACTTTTGGGAGTCTGGAAATAGGTATCAGTTCTTGGTTTTTAACTCTTTGCATGCTGGGTAAATTGTTTCGTCTGCAACAATTTGTTATCTGCTATCATTCTAAAGTTAGAATTTTCAAAAAATTCTTTTAAATTCAGTGCGAGAATGGCAAACAGTTTGGATCCTGATGAGACGCCGCGTTACGCGGCGTCTCATCTGGATCCAATCTGTTTGCAGAGATAATCACTATGGCAGGTATATCCACTGCTAGCATACAAAGAGTTAATTATCAATAAAGCCTAAACAAATGTCTGTTTGAGTTATGTCCACTTGGATTCTTTTTAATACTATTACCTTCTTTGGTTGTCTGAAATATAAATCACTCTTTGATAAGTTGTCTTTTCTACATTAATGTTACTACAATTCATAATATTTAACCCATTACCCCATAAATACGCCTTTAATCTATTCCTCTACTTAAAAAAAGTTCCAATTTACACTGTCACAAATAAGAATAATATGGAATACTTTCTATAATCTTACAGATAATAGCTTAAAGCAGGCTGAAAGTAAAGCAGAATGTGCCCCTTAAGGCACATTCTGCTACTAACAACCTGTTTTAAATGGTCAACCGTCTTCAAAACTAGAAACAGGCTATGGGGTAATGGGATATGAGCCATGCCATAAGAAAACCTGTCTTATTGCATTACAAACAGCGTAGATCGAGGTCAGTCGCCACATCTATGATGCAACTGCTGGTCTTGATCTACTCTGTTTGACACCCACACTCATCTAAATCAATGTGTTAAGCAGTATTATATACGATATTCGGCAGTATAGACCAAACTCATATGCAGAGCCTTGGATGACAATGGTGCCTTGGTGTGTACAATATTGCAATGCAATAATAAGGCAGGTTTTGTCATCCCATGGCTCAATAACTTAAAGTATATAATAGTAATTTTCTTGACACATATAAATTAAACTTCCTAACATTTGAAAAGCCCTTTTACACTCCAAAGTGGCAGTATACCCTTTCCCAATAGCTAAATGCTTTAAGCGGTGGGGACAAGATGTTGCTTTAAGTTTCTTATATGGCTATTTTTCCCGTCGCAGAAGGGTCTGTTTTGTCTTTAGACCTCAACTCTATGAAACAATTTAACCAATCAGGAATGATCAGAAATCCTGGTCCGTGAATGACCACGTGCTTGAAATGCAGTACTCTTATCGACCAATGTGCCAAAATGGCCTAGACTGGCGTTCTGTTATTTTTTCACATCTATCTTGCGAGTGTAAACCTGGCAAAACAATGAGATGCATTCTAAATTATTGCTGCGTTACTATGTCATCATTTCTAAATTTAGCGTGGATAAGCTCTAAATTTAGCATGTGGGAAAGTCTGTTAACGAAAGATGTTAAGTCAGAATCAGTGTATACACTAAGTCTTGTCTACTGTACCAACACAAAAACTTTAACCTGCGACGGAATATCTTTTTTAAAGATATTTCTTGTTTCTGGTTAAAGGTAACCTTGGAAAGGCATTGCTGTGAAGAATAGGTTCAAAACAAATGCATTAAAAGGCATACTTATAATAGGGTAAAGGATTAAAAGCTACTGACAATAATTTTGTAGAATTAGATAACAATCATACTGCAAAACAGAAGCAAGTAAGCCAAGCCGTATAGGTATTGCTTTGAGAAAAAGTGTTAAAACAAAAACTTAACAGTCTTAGTAACATCCAACGTGAAGTATGCAAGGAAATACCTAAGCCTCTTAAACCTTTACCCAATGACCTGTAAATAACATTTAATTCAGGTGATCACTTAAAGCAGGTTGAAAGTAAAGCAGAATGTGCCTTAAGGCACATTCTGCTTTACTTTCAGCCTACTTTAAACAACCATCTGCAAGGCTATAAAAAATATTTGTTATGGTAATTGTTCATGAGGGTATATAAACTGGAACTATTTTCTTCAGCGTAGGAATAAATAAGTTATGCTAAAAGTCGCTTGTATGGGGTAAAGGGTTAAATCACTCATTTGTTACGAGTTTGCATGGCGTGAGACAAAATAACATTTCTTATCCAAATCAAAAGGTATTAATGAATGTTCATAAGTCAGTAACATGTAATTCCAAAAACTTGTATCAATAGAATTACAAGATTATCTCTTGAATTATTATTGCTCAACATTGTAAACAATGGATATATGCCATACGTTTGTGTACTCAAAATCTCTTCAGCTTTATCTCTGAAAATGACAATTAATATTTGCATAAATACAATTGGTCTAAATAATTATATGACCTAAAACTGTGAAAATTAACATTTAACTCATTGAGCCCTAGTGACGCATATATGCGTCTTTTACCAAAATTGTACCTCAGTGAAGAGTACACTTGTCCTATGCAAACAGTGAAGTCCCTGATCAGAGGGCTTCTACAGGAGCCCTCTGATCAGGGTCTTCATTGTTTGTAGTTTTGTAAAATATTGTAAGAATCAACCCTAAATAGTCTAAAATGGACCAGCTTTTCTTGCAAAGTGGAATTGTCCATTGGAAGTTTCAGGGGATCATGAGTTAAGGACTAATTAAGGCAGGTGTCAATTACAAGTAAAAACAATTTACAGGTGAGTCATTATTGATTGACATGAAATGGACAAGTTTTGTCTTGTGTAACAGACATGAAACAAAACATTTGTATGCACACCCTAGAACAAAAGTAAACATAGTAATCAGTCACAAGGTAGCTAGTACTAGGGAGATAAGACGTTTTAACCCTGTCCTTCCTGAAACTTCAAATAGACATTTCCTGTTTCCAATTTAGTCAAGTCCATTTTGGACTATTTAGGGTGGTTTCCCAATTGACATGTTAACAACTACCGTATATCTATTGAGTTTAGAAGCAAAATCAAATTGATTTTGACTTGTGATTTGATTAGATGTGTTATGATTTTACATATGGCCTTTAAGTCAGTATTTTCAGTCATAGCACAACAGATTAGGAAGCCCACTGAAGTCATCTTTATGCAAATAAATGACCAATTAATATGTTGACTTTTGAAGTTCATGCGCCCATAATCTTAAAGACAAACAGTGCAGATTCTTATCAGAGGGGTTCTAATATTCACTCAACTTAGGAGTATTTAGTGCAGTATTGTAAGAATTCATGCCATGTATGGGCTTGGTTTGTTATGGTTTAAGGCCCATTAATTATTCCAAACCCCTGCACCCAATACTTACACCTATAAGCAGAACTATTTTCTTCAATTGAACAAAACTGCAGGGCTGCCATTTCTCCGGAATTTTCCTAATTCTCCGGATTTTTTCCCAGTACATGGTAGCTTAAAGCAGGCTGAAAGTAAAGCAGAATGCGCCATAAGGCGCATTCTGCTTTACTTACAGCCTGCTTTAAGAAGTCGCATGTCAACAAAACAAGAAAAAGGCTGTGGGGTAAAGCTAGGTACGATTCGTAAAATCGCACTTGAAAAATGCAAATTTCGAAATCATAGGATTTTTCAAGTCAACTTATGGCAGCCCTGAAACTAAATTAAAGGAGTAAAAAGGTGCATCTAAGAAGTAATTGATTAAGGGTCTACATTGTAATCAAAATATACTTATAATCCAAGTTTCCAACATACAGAAATGGTTTAATAAGACTTAGTTTTCTTCACAATTAATAATGTCTTCTAAATACCTTGCTACATATATTCATTTCAACCCATTTAAACCTGAATATTGCAATGAATTCCCACTAGTTAGCTGGAAGATTTCATTATAGATGTACATTACAAGGTAGAACATTTCATATGCAATGGCAAACAGTACAGACCCCAGGGCTTTTTTACCTTCTATAACAGGGGCCTATAACAGGTGTTTGTCATAATGCCTAACATTGACAAAAACAACCCTTAAAAGTCAGAAATGGACTAGACGAAAATGGAAACTGGAATTGTCCATTTAAAGTTTCAGGGAGGTAAGAGTTAAATTAAAAGCATGCAAAGAGTTAGTATTTGCTTTATTTTGTTCTCATATTCAAATTGCCCCTGACAATTTTTTCAAAGCCTAACTTCAAAAACGTCCTGGATGACACATTTAGTCTATCTTTAAGTAATTTGGTGCAAAAATGACAAACAGGGCCAAACACTGCACAGAGAGCCCCTGTAGTAACACAAACTGCAAAGAAAAATAAACAGAACACTGAATAGAGAGCTCCTGTAGTAGCTAGCACAAAGTTTCCACCAAATATTGCAATGAAAAATAATCTGCATTTCTTTATTATCCTAAAGCTACCTGCTTTACTTTCAGCCTGCTGTAAGCATCCACCTGTCAGTTTGCATGAACAATTAATTTTCTGTAGATCTTTAACAGGTCATGGTACAGTGGAGAATCTGTTATTCTTTCCCAATAAACGCGTTTACGCTAAAACTATTATTTGCAGTGCAAACAGTTTGGAGCCAGATCAGACGCCGGGTAACCCGGCGTCTGATCAGGCTCCAAACTGTTTGCCACCAAGATAAACATAAATTATCAGAATTGTCCAAAAGTTGCACTTTTCTTAGTTTTAGTGTTTTGCGTTTGCGTTTCGTTTCGTTTAAACGGGAAAGAATAACAGATTCTCCACTGTAAAACATGTTTAGTCATGATCTCTATGAAGCATAAAAATCTGCTAAAATTAGACTGATTCTGTGGGGGAAAGGGTTAAATAATTTCTATACTTGTATTGCAGCTTAATCCTTTACCAAATAGAAGCGCCTTTTAGGGCATTTAATCTATTCCTTCACTACAGAAAACAATTCAAATCAATACAGTTGGGATTTTGTATTTTTTCTTTATTCTTGCAGTAGCTTAAAGCAGGCTGAAAGTAAAACAGAATGTGCCATAACGAAACATTCTGCTTTACTTTCAACCTGCTTTAAGTGGTCACCTATCTTCAATCCCAGAAACAGTCTATTGGGTAAAGGGTTAAAGTTAAACATGTACATGGTATCGCTGTTTATCAAATCCAATCCTTTTACCCATTCCACCATAGCCTGTTTCAAGTTTTGAAGACAAGTGACCACTTAAAGCAGGTTGAAAGTAAAGCAGAATGCGCCTAAAGGTGCATTCTGCTTTACTTTCAGCCTGATTTAAGCTATTATCTGCTAGGATATAGAAATATTTCTGAGGATACATATTCATGACTGTATCATGAAAAGTGAACTTATAACTTTCTTCAGTGGAGGAACAAATTATAGGCATGCATTCACCCATTACCCCATAGCCAGTTTCTAGTTTTGAAAAAAAGGTGACCAGGTTGAAAGTAAAGCAGAATGTGCCAGATGGAACATTCTGCTTTACTTTCAACCTGCTTTAATCAATTATTTTCTAGAATATAGAAAATATTTCTTTTAATTTTTATTCGTGTCTGTATGAATTGGAACTATTTTCTTCAGTAGAAGAATTAATTAAACGCGTAACAAGGTGTATTTATTGGGTAATGGGTTAAAAGGCCTATCTATGGTGTAATGGGTTATCAGCCATATTAATTTTTATTAAATTTAATCTTATACATATCTAATACATCATCAATTACTAACTAGTCAACATTCATAATGACTACAAACTATTTAAGCATGTATCACCATATCTTAGGCCCATTGTTAAAGCCAGCCCGAGCCCGTAATTCATACCCAATTAACAAACAGCTATCTGCTTGTTGATCATGTTCTCAAATTTCACACCATAAGCAATAAGTATGTAATCGCTCAGGCTGATTAAATTACTTGTTGATTAGAATATAGTGGGTTAAACAGTACCGTATTTATTCTACTTAACAAAACAAATATGCATAGAAATGTTTCATTGTTTCTATTGTCCACATACATATAACTGCCATCTTACCGCTGAACAAATTTAGTTTTATGCATTTTGATTCATACAAATGCAAACCTGTTAGGATCCTAATCAAATACTGATCTGGATCTTAACTTTTTGTAAATGTCAGTGCTTACCATGGTCAAATTCATTAACCACTTCATCACTATAACTGATTTATAATGCACTGGGGTCCGTTTCATAAAACTTCGTACGAAAAATGTTGTCGTAAGTCAGATTTTAAAAGTTTCAATTATTATTTATTTCTCTATCTAATCCTGTATTGTGACATCTCTTTGGAATCGTCTTGAACAGACGATTCCAAAGAGATGTCACAAGACAGGATTAGATAGAGAAATAAGAAATTAAATGTATTTTAAAGTTTTGACTTACGTCCATTTTTGTCGTACGAAGTTTTATGAAACGGGCCCCTGTTGCACTGGAAACAAAATTGTTCTAGATCAAGTTATGAGTAAAACTTATAGGAAAATGAAAGTAAAGCAGAAAGCTTCTACTTTTATCTTGCTTTAAGCTACCAACTGTCCTTGATATAATCGTTTTACTTATTCTAAAGGTCATAATAAGAGGGCTGTTGTGACAAATAATGAGTTCCAAAATGTATAAACCAGCTACAGTACAACATGAATTGATATTAAAATAAATCTTAACCCTTAGCCTGCCACTCACGACTATAGCTCCATATGCAAACAGCTTGGATCCGGATGAGACGCAGAGTAACTCGGCGTCTCATCCGGATCCAAGCTGTTTGACACTCGGACAACATTTTCAGCAATTTTTAGCAACTTTGAAGCACTTTGAAACTTGAAGCAGACGAGAAATATAGCAGATGACAATTTATTTGGCGGGCTAAGGGTTAATCTAAACTTGAAACAATGGTGCAGACGTCACACAAGTATTAAAGCAGACAGTTATTATGGCCAGGAATGGGTAAAAGCAGAAATTAAATTCAATCATGAATATAAATTCAAAGTAACTAATATACATGATGTTTGAAAAATTGCATAGTGCTGAAGAAATACGGTACAAACTCCACTGCAAAGCAATGCGTTAAGGTTAGATCTCTCATACTATAGTGGATACATAGTTTGTTTTAGGAGCAAACCTTGATCATTATATAGCTGATGAATTTATCAGAAGGTGATGGATCCGAACCCGACATCTGAAAGAAACACACATAATTATGCTAATAACTCAATGATCCGGGTCCTGAAAGTTGTTACAGCGACTCCTTCCACACAAAATCCCTCCAAACAACAATTCCCTCCTTACACCAATGCTTGCCACTGTTCCCAAAACAAGACATTGTCCAAACTTTACACGGCTGCAATTTTGTCTGGTTAAAATTGTTGTCTGCTGTTTTTTTCTAAAAGTCACATAATGGACTTTTTGACAGAAGAAAACATAATGATGAATGGCAAACAGCTTGAATCCAGATCAGACACCACATTACCCTGCATCTGATCTGGATTTAAGCTGTTTGTAAATGTAAGCCAATTTCCCTCCCTATAACATCTTCCTCCAAAACACGCATTGGGTGTTGTTGTAGAGAGGGAGCACTGTACTTATAACGGGCAATCCCATTTTCAATCAAGATAGTTAGTCCCAGGGCTCCAGATAAGAGGTAATCTAGTTATTTTAACAAATCCAACATTTTCTCACATTTCAGTACCAAATCCTATGGTGTTACTACTCATTAGAATCGTCTCAAAGAGACGATTCTAATGAGTAGTGACACCATAGGGTTTAATTCAGAAATAAAGATTTTAAGTTTTGAAAAACTACCCTTATCTGTTGCTCTGTAGTCCCATTGTTTACTATTTAGGGTTTATCGTATTACATGATATTGCAACGTGACAAACAGTATTACATAATTATATACAGAACCTTAGAACACAGGGTGTAGGAGTCCTCTGAGAAGGTTCTATAGGTGTGCACATAACAGGTGTACACTAAAATACACACTTACAAATTTAACTTTATACATATATCATACTATTATACTGGTTAATTATATTACATTGTAGATAAAACCTTTTAGAATATAATTATTATGTTACATACATTGTAATGCTCAAAGCCTTATATAATGATGAATGAATGAATATGTATGAATGAATATACATGTATATTTAAAAAATATATTTTAAGAACAGTAGCAAGAACTGTTCCAGACAAAAGATGTGCTGGTGAAAAACTATGCCCCCTTATAAATGAGGCAATGACTTCTAAAACAACCTTGACCTTTGTCTTACATGGCCCAACTTGCACTGAGCTCAAGTGTGTATACCTTAAGTCACATACATGCCTTATTTGAAGTCCATAGCTATCACATTTAGTTCAAAGCAAAATTATGACAAAGATTAAATTCAACCTATTTGACCTCTTGATGACCTTGACCTTTGTGATACATGGCCAAGTTTGTATTGAGCTCAAGGACTTCCACAATTGAGGAGATATGGCATGATGCCAAATATAAAGTCTTTATCACATGCAGTCCTAAATTTTTGTAATGGCCATGGTTCAAGTAGACAGTCACAAACCAAAACTAATATGTTGAATCCAAACTATTATGTCATTTGGAAACAGAAAAAAAGTCCAGCATTCAAAGAGTTAAGACGTCTTGAATGACAAAGAACACTCCAAATAGTGCACACTCAGTGCCACACTCAACAATCAATAGCATTGTATCTCCTACAGTTACAAGCAATGCAGATCTCAAACAATCTGCAATATTGTCCAATGCATTGTTTGATCTCAAAATTGTTAAACACTATTTGCAAAACTTGAATGTAAAAGTAATAATTTTCTTATTATCATAAAAATTACGCTACCCTGTAAATTAGTTAATCACACTCAAAATGTTGAAACTCCCAGTGTGGTCCTAATACTGATCTTATAAAAATGTACTATAT
This sequence comes from Gari tellinella, assembly GCA_922989275.2. Classification (NCBI taxonomy): domain Eukaryota; kingdom Metazoa; phylum Mollusca; class Bivalvia; order Cardiida; family Psammobiidae; genus Gari; species Gari tellinella. The sequence goes on from OV277872.1 coordinate 51,240,103, forward strand.
AAAGGAGATTCAAGAAAGAGCTACTGCTTTTCTCACTAAAAGGACTAAAAGTGACCTTTACCCTAACAGTGAAAAATACATTGCACTAAAGATTTTTGAAAGTACTCTCAAGAAATGCAACACCAATCCAAGAGTGCTTGATTTTAAAGAAAACACACACTAAGTCTTGAGTTCCTACTAACCTTAGGTTGTGTCTTATGCTTTCTTTTCCTGTTTCCAGCAAGCCATGATGTGGGTCTTTTTATAGATTGTGGGCTTCCAATCGGACTCTGTTCAGAGAGCCCAGGAGTCTCACTAACACCCAAGGACTCTTGACCAGAAAATGTGAAAACCTTGCCTCTTTCTACTGGACTATTTTGACCCACATTTGGATAAGAGAAGGACAATCGACTGCTTGAAGCAAAGTCTAATGAGTCCCTAGAGCTTGAGTTTTCCTTGTTCAGATTTGAGCTGGCAGACTCCAGACCAGAGTCTACTGAATCTAGGGTATTGCAGGAAGAGCTTCTAGACCTAGATGGACTAGTAGTAGAACTCTCAGAGTCCTGGCTATCAGACCTGCCTATCTGTAAACCTATTAGTAAATCCTCATACCCAAAGTCACTCTCCTTAGAGCTAGAGTGGGCGGTAGAAGACTGTGGAGCAGAACTTTGGGGCTGATTGAAATTTGGAATGTTTGACTGCTTGGATGGCTGGCTAGGGGGTGAGGCAGGTGAACTATGGGTGGAGGATACTACAGGAATGAATTGTGAACCAGCTGATGACTGCATGGATATCTGTAAATGATTTGAATGAAAGTGTTTTCTTCATTTAGTCAGTCCATACATTCATGTAAAAAGACCTACATTTTTTAAAACCATACACATCATGATATTCACATACAGTAGAACATGTATTAAACCATTACCACACAAATATGCCTTTTAACACTTTGGATTATTCAATAACTTCAAGAAAAAATATAGTATATGAAACATTAAAGGCATTTTACGTAGCTTAAAAGATGGAAGTTTACAGTAAATCATTCTGCTTTACTTTCAACCTGCTTTAAGTGGTGATCTGTTTTCAAAACTAGAAACAGGCTATACATGAGGTAAAGGATTATTTGACCATTCAATACAAGTCCCAAAAGAAAAATCTTAAACTGGTTCTTGTTAAATTGAGGATAGAAGAAAATATGCATATAGCTCATACAGGAGCTTTATGCATTAATTTTTCAATATATTTAGCAGTCAACCGCCTTTGATAGGACCTGTATGCTACTCCACATAAAGGTAAATTAATACAGTTAAACCTCCCTAAGCCTTACACAAAATAAAGAATCATAATAATTATCAAGGACATTTAGTGGCAGCTTAACCAATTAGCCTGTTTCTTGTACTAAAGAAATGTGACCACTTAACTCTTTGAGCCCTAGTCCCGCATATAGGCGTCTTTTTAAACAGTGTACATGTGAATAGTACACTTGTCCTGTGCAAACAGTGAAGGCCCAGATCAGAGGGCTCCGAAAGGAGCCCTCTGATCAGGGTCTTCACTATTTGTCAGTAATGCAAAATTGACAAAAACAACTCTTAAAAGTCAGAAATGGACTAGACAAAAATCGAAACTGGAATTGTCCATTTAAACTTTCAGGGAGGAAAGAGTTAAAGCATGTTGGAAATAAAGCAGAATGAGGTGTTGTACCTTTTTACTTTCAACCTGCGTGAAAGTACATGTACTATAAGCTAGAATATTTATAGAAAATATTTCTTATGATACAAATTCATGACTGTATAAATGTGAACTTTTTTCTTCAATGCAAGAATATATACAAATGTGTAAATACGCATATCTAAGGAGTGACAAGTTAACCCATTACCCCATTAAGGCACATTCTGCTTTACTTTCAACCTGCTTAAACCCTTTACCCCATAGCCTGATTCTAGTTTTGAAAATAGGTGACCACTTAAACTAGGTTGAGAGTAAAGCAGAATGCACCTTAAGGTGCATTCTGCTTTACTTTCAGCCTGCTTTAAGTTACCACGCAGCTGCTTTATGCTAGAATATGGAGAATATGTCCATTGTATATATTTATTACTGTATAATGTTGAACTATTTACTTCAGTGGTGGAGTATTTTTAAGGCATTAAAGGTGTATTTATGGGGGAATATGGGTTAAGCAGTCACTTTTCTTTGAAACTTAGAAATAGACTAAAGGATGATGATTTCAAGCAGGTTTGTCTGTACTGACTGTTCTGCACTGTCAGTGTTAATGTGACACCTTAACCACCATAGTATGACTGACAACATATTTAATCACTGAGCTAACAGAAAAGTCCAAATAATGTCATCCGCTCAATACTTTAACCAATTCCCTCATAAACCTACCTTTTTACGCCTTTGAATCTACAGAAAAGTCTGAATAATGTAATCTGCTGGACCCTTTTAACCATTCCACCATAGATAGAACTTTTAAGGTATTTGATTTATTCCTCAACATGAGAAAATAGTTCCAATTTATACAGTCAAGAATATGTAAAATAAAAAATATTTTCTATATTCTAGCAGATCGGAGCTTAAAGCAGGCTGAATGTAAAGCAGAATGCGCCTTTACAGGCACATTCTGCTTTACTTTCAACCTGCTTTATGTGGTCACTTGCATTCCAAACTAGAATAAGGCTATATATAGTCAGTTAAGTGTTAAACACTGAAGATTTATCCTCATTTGAGTGGTTACTTATCACAGGTTTGAATGAACTTTATCTTTATTGGAGGCCTCCTAAACAATAACACTACAGGTTAAACTTCAGGGACCCGTTTCATAAAACTTCGTACAACAAATGTTGTCGTAAGTCAGATTATAAAAGTCTCAATTATTATTTATTTCTCCATCTTATCCTGTCTTGTGACATCTCTTTGGAATCGTCTTGAAAAGACGATTCCAAAGAAATGTCACAAAACAGGATTAGATAGAGAAATCAGAAATTAAATGTATTGTAAAGTTTTGACTTACGACCGTTTTTGTCGTACAAAGTTTTATGAAACGGCCCCCTGGTTATTGAAAGGCTTTCTGTCATGGCCAGTTTTCAGGGGGGATAGTTTGTACAGATGTAATAATGCTTAAAGCTGATCCAAAGTAAAGCAGACTGCTAATTTCAGTATACTTTAACCCATTTATACCCATAGTCTATTTCTAGTTTTTGAGGTGATCAGTTTAAGCAGGTTGAAAGTAAAGCAGAATGCATCTACAGACACATTCTGCTTTACTTTTAGTCTTCTTTAAGGTACAATCTGCTAGGATATATAAAAAGTATTTCTTAAGGTAGCGTTTTACGAAATAAATGGTAAAATAGTCGTTTTATACTTTTTTACAAATCCTGATAGATAAAGGTATTTTCTACAAGTTACCAAATTCTCTCTTGCTTTCTCGGTCATTTTACCGGTAAATCACGCGTCAGAATCCCTGCTTGGGGCCTCAATTGCGTAGATTACGTGACTAGATAGGTGGTTTATTCCGAAGCTGTCAGAGGTGATTTACGACTTTTACCATATTAAAATCGATATTTTTATATGATTGGCTTTGTTAATTTGGGGCAGAGTTTAACGAAATGGTTGATCATAAGCTGGGTCATGTTATTTGTTGAAAAAGAAGGTCTTACTTGAATACCGGGTGATCACGAGAGCCTAATTGACACATCAGTCAGTTAATTGGAGTTTCCGGCATTACATAATTTGAAGCAAGCGGTATTTTTTAACACCCCTAACTTTCGCAGTTGGGGTTCAATTTTCGTGCGGTTTGAAGCAGATGAAAGGGTATTATCTCCCCGAGGGAACCGTGTTTCAGAAATTTTATAAGTAGCTCCAGTGGTCCGTTATAAAGCGTTAAGTAATAGTGGTCGACTTTAAACCGTAAAAAAAACTTTGATGTTACATAACAAAGGTTTGAAGCGGTATTTTAAAAATCTGAGACACGGATCCCTAGATATGTTTATAAACAGTATTTTGGGCAATTTTAATCATGTTACAAATAAAGATGGCTTTGGTATCGTTGGTTTTTTTTCTTATAAAATCGTAAAAAATTAAAATATTTTTTTGTAAATTGGCATATTCTGATGGAATGTGTACCATTTTCATCCGTCAGCTAAAAAATTGGGGGGAAAATCATCAATCACGACAATTAATTAGAAAAATCCGCTTGCAGTATCGATCGTCAACAGCAACATTGTACCTTAAGGTTCACATTCATGACTGTGTAAAGTGAAACTATTTTCTTGAGTGGAGTAATTATTGGAAGGCATAAAAGGCATATTTATGGGATAATGGGTAAAGTTACCATCTGCTAGTATAATAAGAATGTGACTGTCTTATGCTGTTTACATTCATGATTGTTTAAATTTAACAATTTTCTTCAGTGTTCGAATAAATTCAAAGTGTATTTATTAATGGGTAATTGTCAACATTAAGCTACAAGCAATCTTGAGCTCCAATTAAGTGAAGTTTCTTGTTTTTAAGACCTGAATTTAACCCTGCAGTAAGACTTCTATTGACCTATTATGTAATACAAGTTTGACAAGAGTTGCAAACAGAGTAGACTCAGATCAACAATTTACCATAGGAGTGTTCAATTTGTAAATAAGTTTGAGTTTCTTGGCAAGCTTTTCAGTGTAAATATTTCAAATTAAATTAAACTGTGTTACACATCATTAAAAACAAAAATGTATATAGATAGACTTTTATGACTTGAGTTAGGTCGACTTAACCTCTTTACAACACTTATAAGCTTGTTATAAGTATTTAAACCCTCTGCATGCTATGTGAGCTTGGTATAAAACATATGCAGTCTGATGTAATTTCTTTACCCTTAGCCTGCCACTCACGACTATAGCTCCATATGCAAACAGCTTGGATCCGGATGAGACGCCGAGTAACTCGGCGTCTCATCCGGATCCAAGCTGTTTGACACTCGGACAACATTTTCAGCAATTTTGAGCAACTTTGAAGCACTTTGAAACTTGAAGCAGACGAGAAATATAGCAGACGACAATTTATTTGGCGGGCTAAGGGTTAAGCTATCTTAAATTTGTTTCCTTTTTTGAAAATATCAAATGAGTATCAAACAGGCCAGATGAGATGCCAATTTAAGTTACTTGGTATCCAATTAAACTGGATCCAAACTGTGAACAGCTTAGTTATCATACATTCACTTGCAGCATGCTGTAAGAAGGTTTTAAAATATAGTTAGCTGCAAAAAATACTGACAGCTAGTTGTTTATAAAGAAGACTGAAAGTAAAGCAAAGTATCACTAATTGGGGAGCCAAGACAATTGTTGCAGATGAAAATATTTACCCAACATGCACAGAGTTAAAGTGAACCAGACTGTGAAATAAGACATTAACCCTTAGCCTGCCAGTCACGACTATAGCTCCATATGCAAACAGCTTGGATCCGGATGAGACGCCGAGTAACTCGGCGTCTCATCCGGATCCAAGCTGTTTGACACTCGGACAACATTTTCAGCAATTTTGAGCAACTTTGAAGCACTTTGAAACTTGAAGCAGACGAGAAATATAGCAGACGACAATTTATTTGGCGGGCTAAGGGTTAAAATGATCTACTGTGTGCCATTCATGATCCTCGTGCAGCTGAACTTTTATTCTACAGCAACCCATCGTAAAAATTACTGTAATATACTTTTCAGACTAATCACTGCTTAGTGCATGACAAAAGTAATGCAGAAAGCTCCTTCGTGAGCTTTCTGCTTAACTTTTGTCCCACCTTAAGCTTTCTCTGTCTTAACCCATTTCCCAATAGCTTGTTTCTAGCTTTAAAGACTGGTAACCACTTAAAGGGACTCGCAACCGGATGGTGTACTTGTCAAAATAAAATAAAATACTCAAATAAAAGCAAATTTGTGGCATTATTTGGCTTCTGACATTAAAAAAATATGATCAGTCCAAAAAAAGTCTCAAGAATCGTCACCGAATCTTAGATTTTTAGATATTTTCCATCGTTTTTCTATACCGACTAGTAGACGGTATAGTTGTTGTTGTTGCTTCTCTACACGGGCTCAGACATAAACACGAGCCGAATTACGAAGTTGTATGCACTTTCGATCGCTACACATTGAAATACGTTAAATCGATCCGAGATAAACGGATAGTTCCGTGGTCCATTGGTCTAAGCGGTTTCCCCTATTTTGCCTTCTGTCCGCCAATGCCGGGCCCCGGGTTCGAATCCCACCAGAGACCAATCTTTTTTTTTATTGAAATACATTTTTTTAAACAGAATTTCTTATCCTAAACTAATTCTTTACCATTTATATAAGCGTTTGACACATATTTACAAATTACTATTTTTAATGCACCATCTGGTTGCGAGTCGCTTTAAAGCAGGCTGAAAGTAAAGCGGATGCACATTCTGCTTTACTTTCAGCCTGCTTTAGACTACTTTCTGCTTTGGGAAAAAGAATTTGTTTTCTAATGGTACATATTCATGACAATATAAATTGGAACTATTTTCTTCTTTGGAGGAGTAAACTAATAAAGATGTTAAAAGGAGTATTTATTGGTAATGGGTTAAAGTGAAACAGACTGTGAAATAAGACAGTAAAATGATATACTGTGTTCTATTCATGGTCCTCGTGCTGCTGAACTTTTATTCTACAGCAAGCAATGGAAAAGTTGCTGTACATCTTTCAAACAAATCACTGCTAAATGCATGACACAAGTAATGCAGAAAGCTCCTTTTAGGAGCTTTCTGCATTACTTGTGTCATGCATTAAGTTTTCCCTGTCTGAAAGACTGTCCCTTGACCTAAGTTTTACAAGATTGCTGAATACATGTCTGGCTGTACTCTGTGTTAACTGTGAGCTCCATTCAAATACCTCATGCATATTATTTCAGTCATATATACTGTGAAAAGAGACAGCTTAACTCTGTCTAGATAAAGATATGATGAATGGAAACTCTCAAAGTCTACCTTTATCCAGGTATTCCCAATCTGACTAGCTTTTGCACACAAATGGGATTTTGTAATGTTTGACTGTTTATTTTTACATTTTGATAAATATAACAAAATTTACAGATTGGGTGGATTTACCCTACATAGGTATATGCACTTAAAAATATTGTTTATAATAATCCCAATGCTGCTTCTTTCCTTCAATGGCCAAATAACAGGACATAGACCATATTAACCCTTTCCCACATAGCCTGTTTCTAGTATTGAATATAGGTGTCCACTTAAAGCAGGTTGAAAGTAAAGCAGAATGCGCCTTAAGCGCATTCTGCTTTTCTTTCAGCCTGCTTTAAGCTATCATCTGCTAGAATATAGAAAATATTTTGTATGATACATATTTATGACTGTATTATTTGGAACTATTTTCTTCAGTGAAGGAATAATTTTAATGCGCTAAAAGGCGCTTCTATGGGGGAAAGGGTTTACTAGTAGTTGCCACACAATTTAAAAATAAACTGTAAGTAAACATAATCATGCAGGCTTCTATAGAAAGGCATAAAATATATCTAAAATATATTCCTACGCTCCTTTAACTAATAATAAACACTTCCAACCAAGGCAACAATTATAGAAACATTCCATGAAATTTATAATCCAGGTGTATATCAAGTCCAACATGTATTAGGTGACCACTGAAAGCTAGAATTATACCCTCACAAGTCAGATGGTCTTTTGGATGGGTGAGATCAACCCATTAACTCATAAGCAATAAACAATTAACAATGCTTATCTCAATACAAGCTAGTGGATTAAGGAGTGTCAAAATGAGTCAGTATGAGAATATTGTGCAATGCGTCAATATGTGTCAGTATGGCTTAATGGGTTTGCTGGACAAAAGTAATGCAGAAAGCTCCAATAGGAGCTTTCTGCATTGTTTTGTCCTGCATTAAGACTGTAACTTTTAATAAAGATTGCCAATCTTCCTCGGTGACAACATTCTGCATTTCCAGTTAAAACATGTGACAGCTAGTACACCTTTGGGCATACCATTATGGCAGCTTTTGCGAATTAATTAAAAGTAGTGCAGAAAACCCCTACACATGTAGGTCTTGTATTTAAAATTGTAAAAATTTCATGTTTTCAATTTAGTGGTCACTTAATGCATAACATGCATACAGGTTAACAGATGTAAAAGAAGTTACTTCAAACATGCAACTAGTTATTATATTCAACCCTTTGAATGCAAAACTAAAGCAAAGTTGGCATATTTAGTGTCTTCTTTTCTCAATTCTTTAAAAACTCAGTCTCAAAGTTATTTCAGTGTTATTAGCTGGCATTATTTATAAGACCTGTGGATGCAGAACAGCCACTGATTATCAAGGCATCTCACCAGCATCAAAGATTTTTGAAATTTACAATAATATATAAGAAAACAATAAGAAATTAGTCAATTTTAGCTGTTAAGCACACAACATTTAAAGCAGACAATATCAATTTAGCATCCAAAGTGTTTAATGTTACATATGAACCTGTCATAGGAAAAACAGCTTTTAGAACAGTGCAAACAGTGTAGACCTGGAACAGATGCTATATTCCATCCCAGCATCCTGACTGTGTCAACTGCCCTGTTTGAAACTGTTATTATGATGAAAGATATATATGTAACTGCTTGGATTGACAGTTCTGACAGTGTAGATCCGCATCAAAAAAAAATCTTGTTTTTCCTATGATACTCAGCTCATATGTCAAGTTAGATAAAAATAATATTAGACAAGGCTCCAGATAAATGGGAGGTTATGAAACATTTCAAATATTTTCTCTTAAGGTTGAGGACCCCTAATGAGATAGGACCAAAATCAGTACTCTACGTACAGTAATTGACCATTTTTGTAAACTGATGTCCGTTCCTTATCAAGCATTTTGACATTGTTTTTTAAGGGCCAACCAGGGCTCCAGATAAGAAGGAGTTTACTGAACAAATTCAATAGTTTCTCACTCATTTCAGCACCAATCATATGATGTAACTACTCGTTAGAATCGTCTCGGAGAGACGATTCTAATGAGTAGTAACACCATAGGGTTTAATGCAGAAATAAAGATTTTAGTTTTTGAAAAATTACCCTTATCTGGAGCCCTGGGCCTACAGTTGATGATAATGGCAGATCACTCTCCATAGAATACCGATGTTGAAAGAAATGTCATTAGGGGTTATCAGCCTAAATATCCCCCATCAAACACCCTGTTGACAATGTAACTCATTAGAATGTCTCTTTGATATGATTCTTTTGAGAAGCCACATCATCAGGATTAGATGGAGACATAAAGATTTCATTAATTTATATATCAAAGGGTGAAAGCCAAAAGGTTCTAATTGAAAGTAAATTAATAGACATTCAGACCCATTTTCCATTCACCATATAATATGCCCCTTATCTGCTATGTACAGTCGAACTTTGATATCTCAAACTCTTTAATGTCGAACATACCCGTATTTCAAAGTTAAAACGTGGCTAAGCCACGTTTTAACTTTGAAACACGGGTTTGTTCCACTTAACTGAGCATGAACTAGTGTATGTCATGTATCAGTATATCGGATATTTCGAGGTAAGCGAGATTGAGATATCGAAGTTTGACTGTACTACATTGTATTATAATATTAGTATATTAACATGCAGTGTGCATAATTTCCAACCTGGCGAATCCAGATATTATCTCCGTAACTGTTAGACAATTTCATGCCTCGTGGAAGAGTAGCCGGCCTAACAGGCTGTTAAAATACATACACCAATAATCATTGACTACAATATATACTAATATCAGTTGGATAAAGGTTATTTGCAGAGATGACTATGGAAGATAGGGTTAAATTATAGATCAATAAGAAATTAGGCATAATTATGAAATTTTTAATTTAAAATCAGATTTTGTATTTAGGAAGAGTTACAGTGGAAAAAGCGTTATTCTTTCCCATTTAAACGCAAACGAAACGTAAACGCAACACACTTAAATGGAGTAAATGACAACATTTAGATAATTCTAACTATTCATTTTAATCTGAGTGGCACACTTTTTGGAGCCTGATCAGAGGCCGGTTTACCCGGCGTCTGATCTAGCTCCAAACTGTTTGCATTGGAAATAATAGCTTAGCCTAAAAATGTGTATTAGGAAAGAATAATCTTTTTCTCTACTGTAACTACCTGTACATGGTTGAAGATAATAGTGAGTAAAATGAACATTTCCTGTGTGTGGATAAGGCAATATTTCAAAGGAGGGACTTATGGGTGTGAGTAATGGGTTAAATAACTGCCTACTTAAGGAAGAGCTACTTACAAAAATATACTATTCTGAAACTTTGATATGGTAAAACTCTTTCTTACATGATAATTTTTTTTATAAAATTTGTTTATATCTGAAATAGCTGATATCACTAACTTTCAAAATAACCAATGAAAATTCTCCTAATATCTATCACAGCCAATCATAAAGTCTGTTACAAACCTGTGTTGGTTTTTCCTCTGGTTCTTCTACTACCTCACTATGAAACACAACAGGTTCTGAATTTCTTTGCTGTGGAAAAATATTCCGCACATCTATTTTTGTAGTGTATTTCTGTTTCTTTCTCAATGTTGCATTTAAAGTGTCCACTCTCTTTCTAACAACTGCAGCATGATTCCGAGGCAACGACGACGTCAAGGCCTGTATCTCATCCTCCGCCAATTCTTTGCCAGCTGAAAAACAATGCCTTGATTATAGTACAAAGAAGCATTAATCTCCCTTAACACAATGAACCCTAGCGACAAGTATACTCATCATGAGGAAATCGTATATTTTTTAAGAGTATACTTGTCATATGCAAGCAGTGTAGACCCTGATCAGAGGGCTCTGATCAGGGTCTACACTGATTGTCACTGTGTAAAGTTTGTAAACTATTGTTTAAATCCACCCTATTTATGGACTTGAGATTTAATTGTAACCTGGAAATGTCCTGTTTTGTTTTGAAATTACATCAGTTATACTGCCTTAACCCATTACCCCATAAATACGCCTTTCATTAATTCCTCTATTGAAGAAAATGGTTACAATTTATACTGTCACAAATAAGAATCATAAGAAATAGTTTCTATATTCTAGCAGATAATAGCTTAAAGCAGGCTGAAAGTAAAGCAGAATGTGCCTTAAGGCACATTCTGCTTTACTTTCAACCTGCTTTAAGTGGTCACATATCTTCAAAACTAGAAACAGGCTATGGGGTAATGTGTTAAAACAGGCTGAAGTCAGGTAACCTATCGTCAAAACCAGAAACAGGCTATTGGGTAATAGGGTAAGAATGAATGTCAATATTGTTCTCACCTATATGCTGACTAACTAAGAATCCATAGCCAGCACTCTGGAGCCACGTCATCTCCAGCTCCCCCTCTGAAAAACAGTAAGAAAACAATGTAGCAGCACATTCCTACAGGAGTCCTCTGATCTGGGTCTACACTGTTTGCATATAGAACAAGTGTATTCAGCACAGGTATATACTATTAAAGAAAGATTTTAGAGTTTGAGAGTTTTTTAATTCTGAATACTTCAAAATAATTTCAGTACACTTATAATATGAACTATAATTGTTGATCACATCTTACTTATATATGCCATATCCTTAGCAAGCCTGACCGATTTTGTACACATAACACAGACACTATCGGACTAATTTGGAGCTCATTTTCTGAATAAACACTACACTCTGACATCTCAAAACTACTCTGACTTGTCAAAACGAAACCGAAAATGACAACCTATTTTTAGAAGCGCTATATTTAAATCGCGTTCATGCAATACCAAAATGACTTTAAAAAAAAAAGAGGATCAAGCTTTCGCATGTCAGTGTTACTGAATTCCAGCATGAGTGCTATTACAACGGGTTTTGACAAAAAGGTCGCGTACATTTTAAACCGACAGTAGAAAGATGGACCATTTCAGCCCCTCTGGCATTCGCATTTTTCCAATCTTGCAAATTTGTGTCTGGATCCATTTTCGATGCTGCCTGAAAGTGTCACATTTTGCAGGAGACCATTGATATTCTAGAAATAGGCAGTGCCGAACCTGGCCTTTCAGAAAAGTCTTCCAACGCGATGTGCGAATCATAACTTTTCATTCTACGGAAGCCAAAATGTGCCATAAACGTCAAAACGTTTTTATACCTTATGGGCGTGGAAAGGATATTGAACATGATTTGTATCTTCATACCCACAACATTGGAAGAGACTGTAACCCGAAAAGAAAATTAAATGGTTTTCTGTTCTGTTCTTATGAGTAGTCACGTCATGTTTTTAGAGTTTGGTGGATTTTATTGTTTCAAATTCTCTCTTGATCATCTACTAATTAAACTTTATGTTGTGACTAGCTAAGGTGCCATGTCACAGAGTTTGTTGAAGACAAAAGGATTTTAATTCAACCCTTTTATTAAACATACAGTGCAGACAGGCTGATCAGTCTCAGACTTCAAAACCAATTACGCCATAATTGCGTATATATGCATTTTTTGGATTAATTTAGTTAAAATACTCTCTTTATATCTGGAGCTCTAAAACACAATCAATATTACCATCGGGAGTTTTCGCCGTCTCTTCCTCGTCACCCTCATTCTCCTTAGTGCTGCTCTCAATATCCTCAAACTCCTTCCAGTAGTCCTGAAGATCTCCTGGTGACTGTGACCTTGCCATGACCTTTACATGACCTCTCACAGTATCACCATGGTAACCACAACTTTGTTCTGAAACGTGAAACAGAAAACAAAAATGTATAATATTCCTAACCAGTAAGTGATCACTATTCTCATATTTTCTGCAGTGCTTGAGAAGACGTTATTCTTTCCCATTTAACTCTTTGCATGCTGGGTAATTTTCGTCTGCTCTAGAATATGAATTTTCAAATTTTCTTTTAAAGAGGCTCGCAACCGGATTTAGCATTAAAAATAGTAATTTGTAAATATATGTCAAATGCTTATATAAATGGGTAAGATTTAGTTTAGGATATTAAATTCTGTTAAAAAATGCATTTCAAAAAAAAAAGAAAGAAGAAGCTCTGGTGGGATTCGAACCCGTGACCCTCCATGTGGAGACAAACATGGAAAAAGGGAAACGCCTTTACCTACGCGGCTACTAGCGCTCTCTATCTATATGGTAGCGAATTAACATACTTCAGTGGTTACAAGTGATTGATAGTACATATTCGGCTCGGGTTTATGTCTGAGCCCGTGTAGAGAAGCAACAACAACAACTATACCGTTAGCTAACGCTATAGAAAAACGATGGAAAATATCTAAAACAAATAAGATTCGGTGACGATTCTTGAGACTTTTTTGGACTGATCATATTTTTTTAATGCCAGAAGCCAAATAATGCCACACATTTGCTTTTATTTGAGTATTTTATTTTATTTTGACAAGTACACCATCCGGTTGCGAGTCCCTTTAAATTCAGTGTCAGAATAGCAAACAGCGTCTCATCAGGATCCAATCTGTTTGTAGAGGTAATCACTCAAACATGCAAAGAGTTAAATGCATTATAAACGCAAACATGCCAGATGCTGTTTGCAATGAAATTATAATCTTAGCATAAAGCGTTTGTTTGGAAAGAATATCGTTTTCTCAACTAAATACATCGAAATTCAACTGAAAATAAGTTCAGTTTAACTTCAGACAGCTAAATTATCAACTCGATCAAGGGTAGACTGTATAACACATTTATTTTCAATTTATGTCAAACAGTTTGGTTCCTAGTCTGAGACACTAATGTATCCATCATAAGCCTGAATACATTATCTGTTTGCATTAATATGATAATCAAATCCTACTTAATCCTGACATTGCTGGGTCAAGCTCTGTATATATGCATTCTTTGCAAACAGTGTAGACCCAGATATGAGGGCTTCTTCAGGAGCCCTCTGATCAGGGTCTACACTGTTTGCCTTTCTTTCAAACAGTTTTGTAACAAACCCCTTGGGTCAAATATGTGAACTGTTCATTTATCTGAAAATAGAAGAGCCCATTAAATTTGAAGATTCAGCATGATATTAGTTATTAAGGGTTTAGCTTGATAAGACGGAACGTTTAAAAACCACCTGCCTAGGCTTGTAGGTGTGCATGAGTTTTCCATATACTGCATACCGGTAAATCACAAAATTTGTTATTCCAAATCAAGTTTTCAAATTTTCTGCATGCAAAAAATCAGTATCTTCAGTCAAATTTTCAATTAAATATTTATGCCCCACAGGTTTCATTCAGATTTATGCAGTTACCCACCTTAACCATTTACCCCATAGCCCGTTTCTAGCTTAAAAGAAAGATGGTCACTTAAAGCAGGTTGAAAGTAAAGCAGAATGCGCCCTAAGGCACATTCTGCTTTACTTTCAGCCTTCTTTTAGCTATTATCTGCTAGGGTATACAAAAAAATTTTATGATACATATTCATGACTGTTTAAAGAGGAAATATTTTCTTCAATTGAGGAATAAATTATAGACGTAAAAAGGCATATTTATGGAGGAATAGGTTAACCTTTTGCCAACATTGTTTCCTTCGTGTTCAAAACATGTTGTTTTTAACCTGTAACCCAAAAAGCCTGTTTCTTAATTTTGAAGACAGCTAGGTATCACTTCAAGAAGGTTGACATTTTATGATTACAGCAGAATTAATGGGCTTTATTGTACACCTTGCTTTACTTCCAGTCTGCTTTAACTCTTTCCTCCCTGAAACTTTAAATGGACAATTCCAGTTTTGATTTTTGTCTAGTCCATTTCTGGCTTTAAGAGTTGTTTTTGTCAATTTTGGAATTACTGACAAACAGTGAAGACCCTGATCAGAGGGCTCCTTTCGGAGCCCTCTGATCTGGGCCTTCACTGTTTGCTCAGGACAAGTGTATTATCCACATGTACACTGTTTGAAATGACGCCTATGTGCGGGACTAGGGTTCAAAGGGTTAAGCTACTATTGGCTAAATAACTTAAAATGTTCCTCATGGTGCATATTTATGACTTGGATTGGTTTTCCTTAACATATTCAACCCTAGCGACGAGTATACTCGTCATTTACAAACAGTGTAGCTGCATGTAAAGATTACAAGTGTCTCATGCAAACAGTGTAGACATTGACCAGAGGGCTCCTTAAGGACTTTTAAGGGTTGTTTTTGTCAATGTTTGGCATTGTGACAAACAGTGAAGAACCTGATCAGAGTCTTCACTGTTTGCATAGGACAAGTGTACTATTCACATGTACACTCTTTGAAAAGCACGCCTATATGCGGGACTAGGGTTCAAAGAGTTAACCCATTACATCTTTAACACTTTCAACACTAACAAACACTTGTGGGTAATAAGGTTATCTTGTGGCTCTTTTTAGTTACCAAACCTGAGTTAGAGCTCAATAAATACTGGTCTAAATTAGCAAACAGTGTACTAAACCCCAATCAGATGACTCTTTTAGGAGCCCTCTGAGCTGGGTCTACCTTGTTTGCAAATGAAATGAACTATTTTAAAAAGGTTCATCAGGTGTTGAAAGAGTGAACTGAGCAGGGTTCTCATTAATGGAAAGTTGTGTTAAACCGTCTGTGATTTGAAGCATTATGTCCAAGTTGGATGATGTACATAAATTTATGCTTTAGGTCATGGGCGGATGAGCCAAGGCAGTTTGTATTCTCTATTTCCCTATTTTATGTTCTGCCTTAAGAAAATAATAACTAGTCACAGTCACTTTATCTTGAAATATTTAAAATTTCCTAACTTCCTTGTACACAATTCATAATAGCTGACATTAGAAAATTACCCACAATAAAACATGAGTAAATAGTTATCCCATAAAAGATAACATTCTTTACAGCAACAGTTAACTGTGTTTCCTTATATTTTGTACAATTGACCCATTGCACCCTGTCTGGGAAATTTTTATAATATGATTGCTGAAAATTACCCACAATAAAACATTAGTAAATAGTTATCCCATAAATTAACTCTTTAACCCATTAATTACCCCATAAATACTCCTTTTTACGCCTATAACTTTTTCCTGCACTGAAGAAATTTGTTCCAAATTACACAGCGATGAATCTATAAGAAATATTTTCTTATTTAGCAGATGGTAGCTTAAAGCAGGCTGAAAGTAAAGCAGAATGTGCCTTAAGGCCTGGATATGCTTTCTTTAGTGGATTAACAAATTGAAGGTCTAAAAAGGCATGGGTTAAATATGCAATTGACCCATTGCACATTGTCAGGAAAATTATGATAATTTTGTAAAAGTTTGGATCCAGATAAATGCAGTGTAACATTTCACTCCAAGCGGTTTGACACTCCAATGATATTTTCTAAGAGAAAAGATCTTTGACCCTTAACTCCATAGCCTGGTTTAAAGACATTATGCGACCACTTAACCCTTTCCCCCATAGAAGCGACTTTTAGCGTATTTAATTTATTCCTCCGCTGAAGAAAATAGTTCCAATTTAATCAGTCATGATTATATAGTATAGGGAAAATTTTCAATATTCTAGCACATGGAAGCTTAAAGCAGGCTGTAAGTAAAGCAGAATGCGCCTTAGGGCTCATTCTGCTTTACTTTCAACCTGCTTTAAGTAGTCACCTATGTTCAATACTAGAAATAGGCTATCAGGTAAAAGGTTAAAACAAATTGAGAGTAAAGCAGAATGGATCTTTCTTACAGCTTTTTTTAAGCTGCAGTCTGCTGAAATATAGAAAATATTATTATGATACTGTACATATTATTAATTACTGTATAAATTGGAACATTTTATTTACAGCACTGGTTGAAAGTAAAGCACAACACAACTTAGGGTACATTCTGCTTTACTTTCAACCTGCTTTAAGTGGTCACCTATATTCAACCCTCTTTAAGTGGTCACATATCTTCAACCTGCTTTAAGTGGTCACCTATTTCCACATGCTTTATGTGGTCACCTATCTTCAACCTGCTTTATGTGGTCACCTATCTTCAACCGTCTTTAAGTGGTCACCTATCTTCAACCTGCTTTAAGTGGTCACCTATCTTCAACTTGCTTTAAGTGGTCACCTATCTTCAACCTGCTTTAAGTGGTCACCTATCTTCAACCTGCTTTAAGTGGTCACCTATCTTCAACTTGCTTTATGTGGTCACCTATCTTCAACCTGCTTTATGTGGTCACCTATCTTCAACCGGGTACAGACTCTTTAAGTGGTCACATATCTTCAACCTGCTTTAAGTGGTCACCTATCTTCAACCTGCTTTATGTGGTCACATATCTTCAACCCTCTTTAAGTGGTAACCTATCTTCAACCTGCTTTAAGTGGTCACCTATCTTCAACCTGTTTTAAGTGGTCACCTATCTTCAACCTGCTTTAAGTGGTCACCTATCTTCAACCTGCTTTAAGTGGTCACCTATCTTCAACCTGTTTTAAGTGGTCACCTATCTTCAACTTGCTTTAACTGGTCATCTATCTTCAACCTGCTTTAAATGGTCACCTATCTTCAACCTGCTTTAAGTGGTCACCTATCTTCAACCTGTTTTGAGTGGTCACCATTCTTCAACCTGTTTTAAGTGGTCACCTATCTTCAACCTGCTTTAAGTGGTCACCTATCTTCAACCTGTTTTAAGTGGTCACCTATCTTCAACCTGTTTTAAGTGGTCACCTATCTTCAACTTGCTTTAAGCAGTCACCTATCTTCAACTTGCTTTAATTTGTCACCTATCTTCAATACTAGAAAAAGGCTATGGGTTAACCCTTTGAACCCTAGTCCCGCATATAGGCGTCCTTATCAAACAGTGTACATGTGAATTACACACTTGTCCTATGAAAACAGTGAAGACCCAGATCAGAGGGCTCCTTAAGGAGCCCTCTGATCAGGGTCTTCACTGTTTGTCATAATGCCAAACATTGACAAAAACAACCCTTTAAAGTCAGAAATGGACTAGACTAAAATTGAAACTGGAATTGTCCATTTAAAGTTTTAGGGAGGAAAGAGTTAATGGGTTGAACCTTTACCCCATTCAACCCTAGGAACAAGTAACACACTCATCATTAACAAACAGTGTACCTGTAAAAAGTATACTTGTCCTATTCAAACATTGTTGAACCTGATCAGCAGGGTTGGCCGGTAAAAACCGGGGTGGTTTTAACCGCCCGGTTTTAACCGGTTAAAACCGCCCCGGTCAATACTCCCTGAAGTGGTCAATACTGGTCAATACCGGTCAATACTATTTTTTTGTTAAAATAAAGCTCTTAAAGCTTTAAAAGGGTTTAATTATAGTGTAATTATGTATTACAGATATACAGGAAGCTATTTCAAGTGTATATAGGGGGTATAGGAAGCACAAAGTGGATTTTTCAAATCTGAAAAGACCACCCTGGTCGAATGAACTGACCACTTTTATCGATTGAAGTGACGGACCGCTTGTGGTCGACTGAAATGACTACTTGCAATGGATTGAATCGACCACTCTGTTTGATTGAAAAGCCCACCTGGCCAATTGAACCAGGTGTATAGCGATTCCTGAAATATTTCTTGACTTAATTCTACAACTTGCTTTATCACCTGGTCAGGAGTATTTACCGGTAACTGTCCCAGCAGATTCAGTCAGTGTGCAGGGCAACCCTAAACTGACACTGATGACCTTGCAGCCATACTTCTCAGCACAGGAGTAAAACAAAGTGTCAGTGTATTATGAATACCCCTGTCAGTGTATAATCACCCTGTATCAAGACATTTGATTGGTCACAATCAGATCTATGACACTCCCACTGTAGTGACATGGGGCAACCTAACACATGATTATCTGTTTTGACAGCAATTTACAGGTGTTGCAAACTTGCAAATACTTGATTTTCCCATGATTGTAAATAATAGTAGACATCAATGAATCTTCAACATTAAAATTGTTGATTTACTATGGGTAAATGACCTTAATTAATGGTTAATTAATTGCTGTTATATATTCCCAATGTGGTCAATACTGGTCAAATAAAAAATTTAGTGGTCAATTGAGTTTTTTAATGGTCAGTTGAGATGTAAGTGAACAGTTGATTGAGTTGAAGTATTTAGAGTTTGATTGATGTGACTGGTTTTGGTGACTGAACTCCCAAACTGATCCTAGGTGGTCAATACTGGTCGATTTGCAATTGACAAGGCCAGTCATTTCAATCAACCACATTGTAGTCCTGGTTTTATCAAATATTTACAAAATGTAATACAAATTCAAACTTTAGATTAAATCATTGATATGATAATTATTCCCAGTATGCTAATCATGACAATGTATGAATAAGATAATAAGGTAGGGTACTGAGTACTTTATTTTATAACTAGTCTGATTGAATTGACCACATCAAATGGCCACCCGACAAAAGACCACTTGTGGTCATTAAAGAAAAACTTTGAAAGACAATATCAAATTAGCATACTGTTATTTAAAAAGATCCTTAACAGTACAGTTTGTATGTACTGTATATATTAAACAATTTACGTTGCTAGGGGTATGATACATAGGTTTGTTCGAAGTGGTCATTTCAATTGACCAGTAATGACCGGTATTGACCACTAATGACCAGTATTGACCGGTTAAAACCAGTATTGACCGCCCGGGTGGTCAATACTCTTATTGACCGGTCAATTGCCAACCCTGCTGATCAGAGGGCTCTTAAGCTGTGCTACAGTGCCTCCTGCACTGGATCCCTTGGGTCAGGATCTGCACTGTTGTTTTTTTTTGCAAAAGATTGTAAAAAATTAACCCTAAATTGTAAAGAATTGATTAGACTTAATTAGAAATTGGAAATTCCTATTCAAATTTCAGGGGTGAATGAGTTTTAAAAACTACAACACACCCAATCAAACCGTACCCAATATTCAATGAAAGCACTCATTCAAAAAGGTTTAGCATGAATGGATTCATTTTAGAGTACAAAAATATACATACATAGGTATGGTAGTAGATCTTATAACCTTCACTCTTTTAATCCCCTGCAAAACATTTGGTCACCGTCTATTTACATTAAAATCCAAGATTTTGTCACCCCACCCTTAAATAACTCCGTTGACAAATTCATTAAACGCCCTGTTACATTGGACCAAGAAGATAGCATATATTTAGCGCCTGGGTTACCGCTTAATCCACACAAATATCGTCTGCTTAAAGACATTCCAGTCTGGATGTTTAATTTTCTATTTCATTTTGATTTAAGATTAACAAATCATGGCTAAAATCAAACAGTTTGGATCCTGATCAGACGCCGAGTTACTCGGCGTCTGATCAGGATCCAAACTGTTTGCAAACGTTCGCGAGAGTAGGTTAAGGGCATTGTTACATGATGAACGAATAAATAGTCCTACCGTACATAAACACATAGGTTTACACACCTCTAAATTAACTCCACTGGTTTGTTTACATTTGACGCAACGCGGGAGCACTACCTCGCTTTTGAAGTCCGTCAGATTCACGTCTGCTGCTTTTCTGTGACGTCTGCAGCGACGTCAACAACGATAGAAGCGAATTCCGAAAATAAAAGACGACCAAAATCTGGGTTGACAATATTTTACGGTATCCACAAAATGAAATACACACCTGTACCTCTCTAACTATTATCTATTTGTCATTCACAACCTTTCAGGTGAAAAGTGTTGTACGCATGCGCAGATAAGATTTCGTGTTCCGGGTATCGATTTCTTCCAGTTTTACTTTGACAGGTATAAATAGAGAGACGAAGGAGAAACCGTATGCCACGCCGGAGAAATAATTGAGCTGAATTAATTGCAGTTAATTAAAATGCAAATTTTAAACCTAATTGTTAATTGGAACAAATTTAAATGACAGGACACTAAAATGAATTGGTGAAAGTGAATGAGATCTTATATTGTATCGTTGTTTTATTTTTATTCTTTCTTTCTTTCTTTCTTCTTTCACCGTTTCTTTAGAAGTTTATAAAATCGAATATATCGTGACTAGTACGTTTTAAAAACTGGGTACGAACAATATTTGCAAATTAATAAATCTTGTTAAATCCTTAAGTAGTAGTCATTGTAAAATAGTAGAAGTAGATCTAGGTACTTAGAAATAAGCAGCAGCATTAGCGGTAGTACATGTTGCAGCAGCAGTAGAAGTAGAAGTATTTGCGGTATTAGACGAAAAGGAGTTATTTAGTACTTAAATAGTAGTAACAACATCATTAGTAGTAGTAGTGGTGGAAGTAGAGGTAGTACTAGTAGTAGAAGCAGTTTTACGTAACAGAAGCTAGAAGTAGCTGTAGTAAAAATCATAAGAAGTAGAAGTGGAAGAATTAGTAGTTGTAGTGGCAGAACATGTAGTAGTAGAACGTGTAGTAGTAGTACATGTACTTAGCAGCAGGAACGTCTGTAGTAGTAGTAGCAGAAGTAGTAGTAGTAGCAGTAGTATACAAAGTAGTAGTAATATACTAATAGTAGTTATAAATCTAGTAGTAGTAGAAGTAGTAGTAGTAGCTAGTAGAAGTAGTAGTAGTAGTAGTAGTAGTAGTAGTAAAAGTTAAGACATATAGTAGTATAACATGTATGTAGAAGGGTTAGAAGGTGTCGTAGTAGGTTACTAGTATATACCGGTAAGACTTAAATGTTTCAAAATAAAAGCAAACTGCTAGATATTGATCTACTTAAATGTGACCGTATACAAAGGATCGCGGAAAGAGCTGTGAGTGCATGTACAATAATGAATATACACTAATTTATTTCCTTTTCCCGAAAATTTTCTATATTCTACATGTTAACTAGTGTGTAAATGTACAACCATATACAGTTAATACTCTCTTTTTCGAGTAGCTGATTGATAAAAGACAGGCGACAGCTTAAAGCAAGGTGAAAGTAAAACAGAAAGCTCCCAAGGGAGCTTTCTGTTTTACTGTCACATATAGCGTTTTGCTGCCATATGTCATACACACAATGATTTACACTATTTATTGGTCGTAACAGAGGGATTAAAAATCAATGTACAGTAAGAACAACATGACGGTACAGCATATTCTTGGTATTAACCGAATAGACGCGTTTTTGTTAAAACGTTGAATATGATTGTCTATTTCAATTAGTTTGGGACCAGATCGAGTAATTTGGCGTCCGTCTTATCAGGCTCAAACCGTTTGTCTTACAAACTTTTTTACTTCTCATTTTCACAATTTGTTCTTTTTATCCATTTTATTTCATTGTATTTGCTTTAGTTTCGGTTTAACGAGAAAATATTGCATTTCACCTTTATTCTACAGCACGCTGGTCAGCCTGATTTCGTTTTCAAAACAATTTAATTTCCAAGCTGCATCAATTAATACTCCATACAGTTTGGTTATAGATGAAATGCCGATTTTATTGGCATCTCACCTATCGAAAAAAGGAGTTTATAACAGATATCACGAAATTGACAATAGCGGCGATATTGCACAAACCACGGAAAACTATATTATAATGTCATTTGAGTTGTCCCAATCAATATGGCTTGTCTTTGGTGAAGATTTAGAATTAATCCTCTTTACAGCAATGGTACTGCCTCTCCGTAGTTTAAAATATCAAACTGAATTTGCAGTTAAGTTTTTAGGAAGAATAGTGGCTTGTTTTAAGACAGGCGACTCAATAAATGCGGTATGAGAAAAACGCAGACAGTTCCTAATGTATTCTTATCCTGCATTAATTGAATGCCTGTGTCAAATTCCGTCGATGGACATTCTTTCGAATGCGCGCTTAATGCATGTAATTCCCCATATTTAGAGCCATTTTAGGCATTTAAATAATAACTGATCAGGGACCCTCCTGACATCGACCCTTGCCGATGTCCCACAAACAAGACAATTATGTCTAACGCTAGCACTGCTGAACTATCGTCTGCTTAAAAGTATCGTCTGCTTTTTTTTCTCAAAGTCACGTATAAGTTGACATTTTGACCAAAAGATTATAATGACGAGTGACAAACAGCTTGAACCCAGATCAAACGCCGCGTTGTACGCGGCGTCTGATCTGGATTTAAGCTGTTTGCAAATGTAATTCCCCTCCCTATAACAACTCTCTCCGAACAGCACACACAACCTTTGTCTCCCATTGGGTCTCGTTGTAGAGAGGAAGAACTGTATAACTCACATCAAAAGGGAAACTCCAGATTACAATTAAGTCTTGTCAATATTGAATTTAAAAATATATTATAAAATAACAGTCAGCACATACCTTGATCAGAGGGTTCATTTGATCTGGATCTACACGGTCAGTAGAGGGCATGTCTATTCTTTACTAGTACACTGTTTGTAAATGGCGCATCTACGAGTCGCCAAGCGTTAAGGAGTTAACCACTTACGCAAGATAAAGAATGAATCATTCTTACCCAATCAAGGCGTTTGTGCTTAAATACATGTAATTGATATCATTACAAACAGTTTGGAGCCAGATCAGACGCCGGATAACCCGGAGTATGTTCAGGCTCAAACCTGTTTGCCAGCTTAATTTCTGATAATTCGTCTTCGATTTTGTATACAGGTTAATTTCTACTTTTAACGGCAATTTATTTTTCGTTAGTTTCATTTAAAAGGGAAAGAATAACACATAGCACTACTATAAGAGAGATCTGAAAGTAATTTGCAAACGATCTGACACTGAAAGATAAAACTGTTGTCATCATAGTATTAAAATTGTATACCGGTATATTATTTACATATATAAAGTTTTGATACAGATGTCAAACAGTTTTGCCCCTGACCAGAAGCTTATTTTCTTTGAAATTATTTCTGAACCCAAACTGTTAACAAATGCCACAAAATTAATTTAACAAGAAGCATGAGTTAAACCTGTATGTACATGTAAGGGAAGTAAACCTTGTGAGGTATTTGACCGTTGATGTGTCTAACATTGAAGAGTTATTCTTCTTTGCTTAACATTAAACCCCCACATTCAACCAGGACATCTTCTGCTCTGTTTTTGCTTCAATTGGACTTAAAAACGTGCAGACCCTAATCATAAGGCTGTTGCAGGTGCCCTCTGACCAGGGTCTACAGCGTTTGTATAGGAAAAGTGTACGCTTCATAGTATTTTATTCGGCGGAGCTGTCTGGTTTCTATTTAGCCACACTTTCTGTTTGGCCACACATTTCAACCAATTATATTTGATCAGAAATTTAGACTTGAGAGCACCTGTTGAAACTGAATAGTCTGATTGGATAGTAGCCAGGGCTCCAGATAAGGGAATTATTTCAAAACTTAAACTCTTTATTTGTGCATTAAACCCTGTGGTGTCACTAAACATTTGAATTGTCTCTTCGAGACAATCAAAATGAGTGGTAACACCATAGGGTTTGGTGCTGAAATGAGTGAATAAATGTGATTTGTTTAGTTTACTCCCTCTTATCTGGAGCCCTGTAGGCTGGTCTATGTCCAATTACAGTTTTCCCAGATATGGCTGTGAGTGTAAAATTTAGAGACACAGACCAGACTGTTTACTACACTGGGGGCTGATGCAATTTAAGATGACATCTGAAATACAGAGGAAGCTAGGTGTTTTGTAATTGTTTACTACCAATTTGTTTTAATTCTTAACTATTTGTACACATTTACCATACATTAAAAGCAATATTAAATATAAATGGCCTCAAGTGAGTTAAACACAATTGTGTGGTTTCATCATTATTTACAAGAGTGAAGTAGAGCAGACTGTTGAATCTGTACATTTGTGTATGCTATAGTTTGTTTCAAGAAACTCTATGAATGAAAAGTTTGATATATAGAACAATAGATTAATGTGAGGATCTCCTACCAGTAGCTAGGATATGAGTTAAATTATTGTTTTGTTTTGCATTTCTGTACATGATAGTTTCGCATTTTAAATAAAAGTTACTGTTTCAATTGTATACTTTTATTTTTTGCTTTTCAATCCAAGATATTACAATTCTTTTGAAAACCTCAATTTCATTCAATTTTGCACACCCATCTATATAGCCTTAGTTCAACCACTCATTCCGCCGAATATCTTTTTTAAAGATATTTCTTGTTTTTGTTACTGAACGTATAGATCGCTAGGTCTGAATGAGTTCATGCATGCTAAATATATTTAGCATAGATATCAAGTTTCACTGCTATCATGTCATCTGCTTCGACTCATTGTCGTCTGTTTTAATTCTCGCATTTACTTTAGCTACCACAGTAATGTCGTAATCAGTGCCAAAGAGTGGATCCTAAGACGGTGAATTATTCGGCACCATGTCTGATCAGAATCCAAATTATTTATAAATAACGTGTACTCAGGGCAATACAGCCAGCTATAAAGGGGAAACTGTATATGAATCCCTGGCAACAAGTAAGTTTGTTATCAAAAAGACATAGTGTACAAGCAAAAGCAAAACGTGCATTTGTTCTATTATACAAACAGTGAATACCTGATCAGTGGGCTCCCAAAGGAGCCTACTGATCAGGATCTGCGCTGTTTGCCATTTTTGCAATACATTGCAGAAAACATCCCTAAACAGTCATAAATGGACTGTACTATATTTGAAACTTGAATCGTCCGTTTAAAGTTTCAGGGATGAATGAGTTAATACTCATCGTGCCGGGTATTTCAGCAGTACTTTGGAAGAATGAAATTGTACCGGCCAGGGTAATGGTTAAATCGTGAGCTTTATACGGTTGGATGCCTTTCTAGTATAGTTTAAGAGTGTTCAGTTTAGGCACGTTCGTGCAAGCCTAGGACTATTCATGTGACTTAACCTTTTTTCATAATCACGTTATTAGATCAAGAATGTAATGGCTTTTTAAACATTCGTACGTTTGGCATTTAGACTGATGAACTATTGGAATTACAGGTAAGGTTAAACAGTTTGGTTACTGATCAGACGCCGAGTTACTCGGCGTCTGATCTGGATCCAAACTGTTTGGAAATGAGTGTGTATTCGCGATTGACAGTGGAATAGTGAACATATTACATTTATAGGTCATCGTTTATTGTAGCTCGACGAATTCTGTATTGCGCTATATTTATACATTAATTACCAATATCTACACACATAGGCGAGTGTTATTTCTATATACACGTGTTTGTAATAATACACTGGGGTTCAAAAAGCGTGCCCATATACCGAACCCGCTATTATTAACGATACAGATTAACGACAAGACCATTGTGGATGAAAGGTACTTTAAGTTATTTATCTGTTTCCAACTTATTGATTTGTATGCGTTTTAACCCTTTTATGATCAAACTTATCGTGAGGTTTTTACCCCTTCACCGCTTTATTATCGTCTGCTTCCATATTGTTATCTGCAATATCGTTTCAAAGTTAGATTTAAGGCAGTATATAACTGACGTTATTTCATAACAAGTAGCAAACAGTTTTGATCCTGATCAGACGCCGCATTACGCGGCGTCTGATCAGGATCAAAACTGTTTGCAAATGCGCTATATGACGTACAGTGGAGAATCTGTTAATTCTTTCCCGTTTAAACGCAAACGTACGCAAACGCAAAACACTAAAACGTAGAAAAGAACAACGTTTGGACAATTCTGATAATTCTTGTTTATCTTGGTGGCAAACAGTTTGGAGCCTGATCAGACGCCGGGTTACCCGGCGTCTGATCTGGCTCCAAACTGTTTGCACTGCAAATAATAGTTTTAGCGTAAACGCGTTTATCGGGAAAGAATAACAGATTCTCCACTGTAATTGAGAGTGAAAGGGGTAAACGGTCTATTGATGTTTCGTCCTTTCATGGTGTTTTGCCCCTATGCAAAAAAACGTGTCGTTACGATGTTTTGTCCACCATTTGTCTATTTTACATGTGTATTCGTGTTTTCTTCTGACCTGTCAGAGTTATTTTTAGATTGGAACATTCTAAAATTTTAATAGCTAGTTTGTTTATGACCCCGCTAACCGTGTGTTTATCGTTTTGTCCACAGGTACGTATGTCTGTCTGATGGCGTCTGTCAGTCGTTTTAATCACATTCTATATTTCTCGTTCGATCTCTCTCTCTCTCTCTCTCTCTCTCTCTCTCTCTCTCTCACTACCTCTATTTCTCTTTCTTCATTTCTCTATTCAATGTTCACCATTTCTCAATCGCTGTCTCTCTCTCTCTCTCTCTCTCTCTCTCTCTCTCTGCACCTTATCCCTGTCTATCTCCGTATGTCGCGGTTTCTATCTTTATCTGGCTTTCTTTTTGTCTCGGTTTCTTTTTGTCTGTCTTTCTCTCATTTTCTGTCTTTTCTTGTTCCTCTGTGTGTCTTCTCTATCTCTTTCTATATGCCTCAACTAGTCTCATTCTCTCTCTCTGTCTCCTTCCATGTCTGTCTCTCTGTCTCTGTATTTTCTGTCTCACCTTTTTTCTCTCTCTCAATTCGACCCATTCTCGGTCTCTGTCTTTGTCTGTCTGTCTGTCCGTCCGTCTATCCGTCCGTCCGTCCGTCTGTCTGTCTGTCTGTCTGTCTGTCTTTCTTTCTCTCTCTGTCACGTTCAATTAGGATTTATCTCACTACCGTCTCCTTTACTGCATCTCTTGTATGATAATTGTATATAATTCAATTTTTATGCATGCATTCATCCATCCGTGTATTCATGTATGCATGCATGCATGCTTCAATTCATATATGCACATGTCCATTAAACATCCAGCTCCCGCGCCCAGCCCTTCTTCTACCACACTCTCTGTTAAACTATCCAGGCATGCATTCATCTTTGCACGCACTAACTATGTATCCAGTTACATAACCATTCGTCTGTCCATACGTGCATGAAAGTGCCCATCCACCACTTTTAACTTACATCACGTTAACAAATCTCGTACAGTGAAGACATCGTCATTGTTTTCCCATGCAATAAATGCGTTTAAAACATGTATGCTAAACCAATTAATTTCATTGCAAACGCGGCGTCTGATCAGGATTCAAACTGTTTGCAAATGCGCTTTTTGGCGTCATTAAGAGTGAAAAGGTTAAAAAGCAGCACACTGGTTTTGAGTTCTTTTGTTTCTGAACTTGTTACAGAATTAAATAAATCTTGAGATATGGTATTAGTATTCTAATTTGCTTCAAGAAAAGATTCTTTATCTGCACATGAGCACGATGTGCGTTTCTTTTTGCACTTAGTGTATATCATTAGACATTTTAAAATATTGTAATTCTCTTTAATTTATTAAATTGCGTTTGCGTTTAGTTTACGGGAAAGAAGAACGTATTCTCCACTGTACCCGATACCGGTAATCAAACGTCCCACATTCAATCCACGTGACTGTGTTGATTTTCTAATACTTCGATGTAAACATGTGGCATGATCGACATGTATACTGTGGAGAATCTGTTATTCTTTCCCGTTTAAACGCAAACGTACGCAAACGCAAAGCACTAAAACGTAGAAAAGAACAACTTTTGGACAATTCTGATCATTCTTGTTTATCTTGGTGGCAAACAGTTTGGAGCCTGATCAGACGCCGGGTTACCCGGCGTCTGATCAGGCTCCAAACTGTTTGCACTGCAAATAATAGTTTTAGCGTAAACGCGTTTATTGGGAAATAATAACAGATTCTCCACTGTACAGTTGAAAAGATGTTATTATTTCCAAATAAATGCGTTTGTAAACGATAAAACAATAATTTACATTGCAAACAGTTTTGAGCCAGATCAGACGCTGGGTTTCCCGGCGTCTGACCTGACTCCAACTGTTTGCAACCCAGAGAAAACTAAATCATAAGAAGTTTCAAAGTGTTATTTTCTTCATTTTAATGCATTGCGTTTGCGTTTCATTCGCGTTTAAACGGGATAGAATAATGAATTCACCGCTGTACAACTGAAAGTTAATATGTACCTTTAACTGATAATATTACATTAAACCTTTCATCATGAAGTTTATCGCCCGTTTTAATCCTTATCCTGCCGATCGCGACTTGACTGGTGTATTCTATTTGCAAATAGTTTGGATCCAGATCAGACGCCGCGTAACGCGGCGTCTGATCTGGATTCAATCTGTTTGAATCTCGTCTATAACTTTCTCTAATACAAAAATGCCTAATTATTAATTGAAATTTTTTTGACAACAATTTCAAAGCAGATGGTATTACGGAATGATAAAGGTTCATTCACTAACCGCTGAAACATTGCCCGCTTCAATACTCTAAACTGGGCTAATATTTCAATTGTTAATTCAAAGGCAGTTGGACTGAATTGTTATCTTACCTATGTTAATGAGCTTGAAAAATGATCAGATATATACATGTACATGTATATATGTAACAAGTTACTCGGCGTTTGATCTGGCTCTTAATTGTTTGTATATAAGAATATCGTCACTTATGACGGTGACAGGGCTAATCTCATTATCATTTCATCATATCGTCCATACATTCTACATATTATCTTCAGTGAGTGATGTCGATGTATTGTTGATTAGAATAAATGGATACATATAGATGAACGAACCACCATCATTCAGGTGAGGATTGCATAAGTAAAAATTCATCTTGGGTTTGAGTATTTAAGGCACATGACTGCTTGAAACAAGGTGTAAGTTAAGAAGAAAGCTTAAGTTGGAGCTTTCTTCTTCACTTTCGTCTTGCTTTATCTCTAAACCTGTCATCAGGAGGCCTTCTATTAAGCGGTCGTTAATTCTACATGTCTTGAAAACCGCTTTGATTCATTGCAAAACTTGTAGGTACGCTATGTACAGTGAAAATAGATACAGTGGAGAATCTGTTATTCTTTCCCAATAAACGCGTTTACGCTAAAACTATTATTTGCAGTGCAAACAGTTTGGAGCCAGATCAGACTCCAAACTGCTTGCCACCAAGATAAACATGAATTATCAGAATTGTCCAAAAGTTGTACTTTTCTACGTTTTAGTGTTTTGCGTTTCGTTTCGTTTAAACGGGAAAGAATAACGTATTCTCCACTATACGTTTTTTCTAGCAACAGTGTAGACCCCGACCAACGATTGCAGAAGAAAGTGTTAGTCCTTGGAATTGGTGTAGACCTGGCCTGGCCCTGACCATCAACCGTGGAAGTTGTAAATCATTTCGTAGGAAATAGTGTAGACCCTGCTCAGCAATAGTGGAAATTTTCACTCACTTCGTAGGAAATAGTGTATACATGTAATGCTAATCAAAGCTCGCAGAGGAAGGTGTCACTCATTTCGTAGGAAATCGTGTAGACCCTGCTCAGCAATAGTGGCAATTGTCACTCATTTCGCAGGGAAAAATGTAGACCCTGATCAATTATTTTGTTGAAAATAGTGTTGATCATGGTTAGTGTTTTGCGATGGAAATATAAACAAACTATCAAATATAAATATATAGTAGTACAAATCTATAAATGCTATACACATTATAATCTATAGGTTCATAGTCCAGACGCCACAACCCTTTCACTTCCATGCTTTCGACCGCTTATTTGTTGTTATTAACATGTGTTTTCAAATTTAGTTTTAAAACCGATTTGCCCGAAAAGAAATAATGACAATGGCGCCAGAGAGTATGGATCTTGATCAGACGCCGAGTTTCTCGGCGTCTGATCTGGATACAAACTGCTGGCAAATCTAATGGCCATTTTAATTGCTCTTTGTAGTACATTGGCTACTTGTCAATAGTTCAAGTCGAGGTTAGTCGATAAACATATGGTACTGTATAAGTCAAGAGTTTGAACCAGACCATTGAATGAGATAACTAGTAGTTTATTAATCTGAGGTCCGGCTTACGAAACGTTTTACAGCAAAAACGTCCGTAAGTCAAATCTTCAAGATATATCTCATTCATTATTTCTCCAAGACGATATATAACAAAGAGATGTCACAAGACAAGATTAGATTGAGAAATAGATAACAATTGAACTTTAATAATCTGACTTTCGACATTACTTATTGTTCGACGTTTCGTAAGATGGGCCACAGGAGTGTTGCTCTAATGGGCCCGTTTCGTAAAACTTCTTACGAAAAATGTTGTCGTAAGTCAGATTATAAAAGTATAAATTATTATTCATTTATCAAACTTATCCTGTCTTGTGACATCTCTATGTAATCGTCTTGAAAAGACGATTCCAAAGATGTCACAAGACAGGATTAAATGGATAAATACATAATAATTGAGGCTGATATAATATGACTTACGGCACCATTTGTTGCACGAAGTTTTTTATGAAACGGGGCCAAGACTGCTGGCTGTTATATATCAACTGCATGATCGATAATTAGTGTCGATGCAATGATATTGCATGGACATTCATCTATAAGAACATTTCCAAATATCATGAAACCCAGTGTTTGACCAGCTCTACACCCTTTGTTACTCAGATATTTATAAATGAATCTTCATAATTTTCAAAAGGTTGTCATTATCTACATTTTAATGCATAAATTTGGCGTTTAGTGTCGTTTAACTATTTCACTGCCCACTTTTTCGTGAGAGTTTTATCCCTTTACCGTTTCATTGTCGTCTAATTCAATTGTGTTGTCTGCAATGCCGCAGTATCACGGACTAAATTTCAAAACGAGTGTCAAACAGTTGGACCCTGATCAGACGCCGCGTTACGCGGCGTCTGATTAGGATCCAAACTGTTTGCAAACGCACTTTTAAGCGTCATTGAGAGTGAAAGGGTTAATATGAACAACAATAACGTCCTCTCCACTGCTGCACACATGCGTTTATCTCAGTGCCTAGCGTCACATTATACAATGGAGAATCTGTTATTCTTTCCCGTTTAAACGCAAACGTACGCAAACGCAAAGCACTAAAACGTAGAAAAGAACAACTTTTGGACAATTCTGATAATTCATGTTTATCTCGGTGGCAAACAGTTTGGAGCCTGATCAGACGCCGGGTTACCCGGCGTCTGATCTGGCTCCAAGCTGTTTGCACTGCAAATAATAGTTTTAGCGTAAACGCGTTTATTGGGAAAGAATAACAGATTCTCCACTGTATAATTATGAGACATACACTCAGTGCAAAAAGAAACGCACATCGTGCTCAGGCGCAGATTAAGAATCTTTTTTGGAGAAAAAATTAGAAAACTTATACCATATCTCAAGATTGATTTAATTCTGCAACAAGTTCAGAAAACAATACTCAAAACCCCTGTGCTGTCTTTAAACCCTTTCTCTCTTAAAGACGCCAAAAAGCGTTTGCAAACAGTTTGGATCCTGATCAGACGCCGCGTAACGCGGCGTCTGATCAGGATCCAAACTGTTTGACACTCGTATCTAGTTGCTTTAAGTCATACTGTATTGAAATTTACTTCTAAACGATTTTGTAAACAATAAAATTGAAGCAGACGACAATGAAACGATGAAGGGATTGAAACTTCCCGATTATTTGGCACGAAATAATTAATATTTGCTTTTTTTTAAAACACCGCACCGATTTGTGCAGATTGTGATGCTATCAATTCAATAATAATTTAACAATAATTTCACAAATACAAATGTACGGTCCATCCACATAAAAATAATATTCTGATAAAAAATGTGCGTTTCTTTTTGCACTGAGTATAGGTCTATAGTGATATTTTCTAAAGAACAAAATTGATCAATCATCTCTAAAAACTGTTGCTGGCGACAAATGTCACACATTTTAACGACAATAATAATATTTTTGAAATGCGTTTTAAAGGCCACTACCATAACGTATAATTTGTCGTCTACTTTTATTTCTCAAATAGAAAAAATAAGTAGATCTAATTTGACTACAGTAATATCGTATTGAGTGTCAAACAGTTTGGGTCCTAATCAGCCGCAGTGTTACGCATCGTCTCATCAGGATCCAACGCTTTTGACACTCTAACTCTGTTTTGAAAAGTTTTGAAAATTTGATAGAGCAGTACATGTACATGTACTAGCAAACGACAATTGGTGCAGATGAAAATTAACAAGCATTAATATAGTTAGATGAAAGGCAACTACATGATAGTACAGTCGAACTTCGATATATCGAACTCGGTTTGTCGAACATACATGTACCCGTATTTCAAAGTTAAAACGCGGCTAAACCGCGTTTTAACTTTGAAACACGGGTATGTTCATCTAAACCGAGATTGAAATAAGGCAAATAGATCTACATGTTTCGAAATATCGAATATTTCAAGTTAAGCGAGTTCGAGGTATCGAAGTTCGACTGTATTATGCTCGTAGGTGACTTCACATACTCCTATGCAAATCTTTAAGAATTGTCAAGATAGACATCATGTAGATGTTTTATGTTTTTCAAGGTTTTCTTTTTGAAAAGGGTTATTGGCGAAATTTTGATACAGATTTATTGTTTAAAGTATGTGCATTTGCTATGTCTGTATACTACTTTAAAGAAAAAACTAATATGTTACAGTAACTAATTTTATTTCGTAGCAAAAGACAGACTATACTAACTTGACAAATCTGAATTATACATTTGAAATTTCAGGGGTGAATGAATGAATACAGTATTTGGTAAATGTTGTTTTTTTATATTTTGTTTCAGATGTTGATGTGACTCTTTAGGACCAACTCATGACATCATGTTAAAATGGCGGATTACAGATATGGAGATCCGGCAGCAAATTATAACACGTATTCTGAACAAGTTGGAATTATCGCAAATTCGAAACCGTATAGATCAAAATCTACAGGTGATATTATAAGTACTACATCGGGTGGATCTAGTAATGTGACTCTAGGTCCATATACCCGATTAAGAACGTCATACTTTACTGATAACCAATCACCAGATAGTGATTACAGGAGTGAAGTATCGCCATTGTTAGGTGAGGGAGAAAATCAAGCGCCTGTTGAACAGGAAGCTCACGTAACAAGATCATGTGACAGTGGCCGTCATTCGGATTGGGTCTTAAATCGCTGCAATAATGCTCCAATGCTTTCAGGAGCAACATGGCCGCTCGCAGAGGGACATGGATGGGATTCGAACAGTCCAAACGAACGAGACACTCTCACTGGAAACTCTACTGGAAATTACAATACAATATCACGTGATTCAGTGACGTCAATTAGAGACGATGATGATAATGAAAGTGACTCAGAAACTAAACCGTTTAAGTTTTCCTCATTGACTCGTAACCAGAAAGTAGTGCTTGCAGGTACAAGTGTTGCTAATTTGCTGAGTTTCCTCAGTATATCAATCCTAGCCCCATTTTTCCCATTAGAGGTACGTATTTTGTGGTTGCTATTTAAGAAATGAACTCATTTTTTCGGCGTTCAAGCGAAATGAACGACCGAAAATTATCGGTAAATACCATGAATCGCGCTATCGATTCATGGTAAATTTGCCGATAATTTTCTGTCGTTCATTCATTTCTTATATTTTTTTAATCCATATTAGAGGTAGATAACACGAATAATGTGTACCCTATAAGGAACAGCCATGACCGATTTACTGAAGCTGTGTGCATTTGAAAGCAGAAAAATACGTTCCAATGTTTACATTCTAAGTCAACAATTTGACAGTTGAGCGCGAAAAATGCCGATTTTTGACGTCATTGGAAGTGACGTCATTTTAAAGTAGGATAAATATATCGTTTTTTTGTCATAAAAAAAGCAGATAGCCGCTGTTTCTAAGGTATGTCAATTTTCTTGCAATTTATCTCATTAATAAAGAAGAAATTTAGTCGGGAATAATGGTTTTCATTAATAGGAAGGCATAGATCGGTTAAGAATTCTTTTTCGAAAAAATCCGCCAAATGTTTGCTGTCCAAGTTCGTCAGATTAATTCGCGAATGAAAACCGTATATGCCCCGCCTCCTCTTCGAAACTTTTTCACAAGTCCCGCGCTCTCGAAAAGTGGTGTTTATACGAAATGAACAGCAGTTTTGTCAATGGAATTGATTGGGGCGATTGTAAATTTTTTCCGTATTAACGCTGTCCCCGATAGCTTGTTTTCAGTAATGAAGACAGATGTTGGGTTAAAGCAAATTAAAAGAGAAGAAGAATTATCTTTTACTTTTAGGAACGCTCTTGTTTTACTTTCAGTCTGTTGTAAGCTACCATCTGCTAAGATATATGTAACGTGCTTAATGTTTACCAAGTACAGTAGGGACGTAAACAATATAATTTCCCAGCAAAAGTGTCAATTGGAAACGGTTTCAGACCAGATGGTGTACCTAGTAACTCGGTGTCTGACCAGGGTCTAAACTATTTGACATCCAAAATAACCTACATATATTTGTGTCCACGTCTGATCAGAGTCTACACGTTTTCCTCATTGGAGTTTCAATGTAAAACAAAACAAGACGAAAAATTGAAAATTTATACCAGGTACCCCTTAGTACAACAATGGACTAATCCTAAATATAAGCATTGAAGAACCACTGGGAGCAAATAGGTTAAAAGGCAAATTGTCGACATTTCCAGTAAAAGCATTGATTTAGACTATACTGCAATCCCTTCACTGCCTTAATCTATGTACAATAATTAATTGCAACTAATTTTGATTCTGACCAGACTCCGCGTAACGCGGCGTCTGATCAGAATCCAAATTATTTGACACTCATTACGAATCTCCTTTTGTTAATTTACCAAAAAAATCACAATTGGGAAATAACAGTAAATGGCGTCTTAGAAGTGAAGGTGATGTCTTTAAATCGGAATATAATGTTTTGTTACTATTGCATCAGGGGCCCGTTTCATTAAAATTCGTAAGACAAATGTTGTCGTAACCATAATATAAAACTCTCAATTTTTATTTATTTTTCCATCCAATCCTGTCTTGTGACATCTTTTCGGAATTGTCTTGAAAAGACGATTCCACAAAGATGTCACAAGACAGGCTTAGATAGAGAAATAAGAGATTAAATGTATTTGAAAGTTTTGACTTACGACAACATTTGTCGTAAGATGTTTTATGAAACGGAGCCCTGATGTCTATTTGTTTGTAGGCAGATAAGAAGGGCGTTAACGGCACCGTATCAGGATGGATATTTGGAGTGTTTGCCCTGGTTCAGTTTCTGACGTCACCTTTCTTTGGAAGACTGGTGAGTATGTTCTTCCGAACTTTGTTCATGAATGCCTAGTATTGTCCGATTTTTCTGAACTGTCCGAGTTATTTTTAGAACAGAATAGTTAAAAATGGTAAACAGGTAAGCAAGGTAACATCCATTGTGTACTCGTAACTTTCCTACTTGAGATAAGTATGATCCTGTTGCAGCACGAGACCGCTGCGCTTAATTTACAGATATATTATTCTTTCCCAATAAACGCATTTATATACTAAAACTATTATTCCCGTTGCAAACAGGTTGGAGCCTGATCAGACGCCGGCTAACCCGGCGTCTGATCAGGCTCCAACCTGTTTGCCACCCAGTTTAAAAAGATAAAATTAATTTTCTACAGTTTTGTGCATTGTGTTTGCGTTTATTTGGGAACTAATAATGTCTTTCCTACTGTACATACGCACATTGAATGCAGCTTTCCGTATCCTGGCTGACTGTATGGTAATCAACGAGTACGGTGATCATCCCTTTTAAAATTTTAGAATGTTCCAATCTAAAAATAACTCTGACAGGTCAGAAGAAAACATTAATATACTCGTTGTCAGTTTTCAATGTGTTTACTATAATAATGAGAACTCACTTCTTCAAAGAAGCACGAAATTCTTATAACATCGGTAAAGACAGCTAAGACTATTTAAAAACATACATACCTGACAATAACTCAATACCAATATAAGTATGCCATCCATTGGAATTTTTCAATTCAAAAAAAATATCTAAATGGAAACATGGTGGGTCCCTATGTTGGTAATATTTTGAGTTGAGTCTGAGATCGTTCTGAAGCATTTGATTGATCAAATTTGAGCCTTTGACCAAACGAATGCTTACGAACAATGTCATACTCAACTCAAACTTCTTGTAACCTTTGACCTGGGTGATTTTATGCAATCGCTTGGAAATTTTGTTTTTGTTTTTATTACAATTATTTTTTATAATTTTTGTTGATGTTTTGTTGATGTTATTATCATTGCTAATATAATTATTTTTGTTAATATATTATTATTTTCTCACATTACTACCCCTGTTTTCTATGGCTATCCTTATCTCCAACATGTGTAGGATCACTTTGATGACGTCACTATAACGTCAATATCTATAACGGCGTTTTGACATCATCGGAGTTCCAAAAAATGCATATTGCTTTAAAAATAGCTTAAATCGTTGGTAACGTGAGAAAAATAATCTGTCACTCGTCGATGTTTTTAAGACAAGTTGGTCTCAAACTCGTCTAGAATAGAAAAGTTATTAAGCTCGCCAAGGCTCGCTTAATAACATTTCAATTCTAGACTCGTTTGAGACCAGCCTGTCTTAAACATCGACTCATGACAGATTCTATATATTATCTATTATTTTTATTATTATTATTATGTTTTCAGATACCCATTACTGGAAGTAAGTTCATGTTCCTATCTGGTCTATTCGTCTGTGGTGGCTGCACTCTCTGTTTTGGGTATGTTTCAAATTAGTATTTAAACCCATTTATGCCTGTGGATTCTTCCATGTTTATATATTGGATTAGTCCATGTTTTTATCAAAGGGATGTCTGGTCAAAATTTTCATTTTCATTTAGTTTTATATTGAAATTCCTATCAGCAAACAGTGTAGACTCTGATCAGACGCTGCATAATGCGGCGTCTGATCAGAGTCTACACTGTTTGTCTATGCCCCATATATGGGATCGTGGGCACAAATGGGTTAACACTTCGAATTTCTTTAAAGGTTTCGACTGATTTTCAGTATAACACAGAAATTGTTGAAAATGTGCATTGTTTGCATTGTTCATTTTAAAGTATTATTATATACAATATGATATATAAATATAGATTTAAAATTAAACAACTGATATCATTAATAAACAATTATAATCGATATCTTAAACCATTTGTGCCCTAGACCCCATATATGGGACATAGGCAAACAGCGTAGACTCTGATCAGACGCCGCATTATGCGGCGTCTGATCAGAGTCTACACTCTTTGCTGATAGGAATTTCAATATGAAACAAAATAAAAATGAAAAGTTTGACCAGGCATCCCTTTGATAACAATGGACTAATCCAATATATAAACATGGAGGAATCCACTGGGTATAAATGGATTAATTCCGTAATACTTGCAGTCAAAACAAATCTACGTTTGGAAAGTAGATGTTATGGACAATACAATGTATGCAATGCAATGTAAAGTTTTGTTGTGATTTGAACTGATCTCCTGGTCTTGGACAATCTTAGCAAATCTTAGCAATTCATATTGTGGTAATTGCAACGCCATTCCTGAGGATTCCAGGAATTTTAAAAAAAACTTCACGATATATTTATGCAGTCATTGTGTTGTAAAGCTGAGCCAACCGATTAATAATAGGAAAGTTATCAATTGAGACCCAAACGATAGAACCGACAATCGATCGGTAATTTTGGCCGATTACCGCCATAAGTAATTTAATTCATTTGTTCATTTGTGACTTTAATAGCGTTGTTCAGTTCTTCTTCCCTACAACAGCCCCCGACAACGATTCCCTATTTACAACTACGATTGTTTCACTGTTGCAATAACGCCTGCTTAAAATCGTCGTCTGCTGTTTTTCTCAAACTTGCATATAAGATGACATTTTGATATAAGAGATATAATTCATATAATTACGAGTGAAAATAGGTTGAATCGAGATCAGACGCCGCGTATCGCGGCGTCTGATTTGGATTCAACCTGTTTGCTTAAGTAAGTCAAGTCTTACTTTTCTCGCCCTATAGCAAGTCACTCCGTACAACCTGCACACTGTTCGTCTCCCATTGGGCTTAGTTGTCGAGGTGAATCACTATATTTACGCCTTATATTCCAGAGTGTTAGACCGTGTAGACACTAGCGATGGGACCCTTGTTTTTATAATGATGTGTTTCATCACTCGTATTCTCATGGCCCTGGGCTGTACTGCTCTCAGCAACGCGGGCTTCGTTATGTTGGTACGGGCCTTTCCTGAAAACATGACGACTGTGTTCGTAAGTTATTTGTAGATATTTACTCTTTAACCGCCAATGTCATTGTGAAGTTTTTACCAATTCACCGCTTTATTGTCGTCTGCTTCAATATTGTTTTCAATATTTTTTCAAAGTTAGATTTAATGTAGTATGAGTGACGAAATTTCGAAACAAGTGTCAAACAGTACAATGTATAGATTCTTAACTCAGCATTACGTGGAATCTGAACAGGATTCCATCTGACTTTTTCAAATGGCGCTTTTTTGGCGCCATTGTCAGTGAAAAGGTTAATTTCAATAATGACGTTAGTCAAGATATATTTCCTTCAATCTAGTTGATCTTTCTCGTTTAACCTATTGCATGGGTATTGCAATGAACTCTCTTAACTCTTTGTCTGCTGGTCGCGACTTTGCTGATTTTTTTCAAACAGTTTGAATCCAGATCAGACGCCGCGTAACGCGGCGTCTGATCTGGATACAAACTGTTTGACACTCGTCTTTAGGATTCTTTACTTAAAAAATGTATAAATCTAAATTTAACAAACTTTGCAGACGACAATTTCGAAGCAGACGACATCACCGCAGGATAAGGGTTAAATGGGTTCACAAACACTAAGAGCAAACGCAATGTAATGAGATGTAGAAAATGACCATGCTTTTCTAAAACTGTTAACGAATCACTTCCAGGGTATTGGTGAAATATTTACTGGCGTTGGAATGGTGACAGGACCAGCGATTGGAGGGTTTCTATATGACGTAAGTGTTTTATCATATTAACTGCGGTCTGGGAGTGGAATAAAACCCTTATATAAATATCGTTATCCACTAGCGAAACATCGTTTTTGGGATCCGGTCAAACATTTGCGTCCACAAGCGATGCATGTACATGTAGCGGGACACCAACATAGATAATTTTCCTGTTTATCATGGCAGCCATATTTTATACTGAGTAACACGTCTAAGGGTTCATAGTAAACTATCAAGTTAAATGATTTGGCAAATATGAACGGTTGAATTAATAATTGTGTCATATATATATATATATATACATAAACTGTTGCCAAAAGTCATCACATAGTCTTCAACAGACGCAGTGTTCTAAACTCATTGCTTCCTATCTACAACGGCCCTTATTACATTGCTTACCACGGTTCCCGAAAACAAGACATTTATGTCTTATGCTTTCATTGCTTCAATATCGTCTGCTTAAAAGTTTCATTTGCCGTTTATTCGTAAAGTTACGTACATGTATTTGATATTTTACAGAAGAAACATAAAAACGACTGACTAACATTTTGAATCAAGATCAGATGCCGCGTCACGCGGCGTATGTTCTAGGTTCAAACTGTTTGCAAATTAATGTAAGCCAAGTCATACTCAGCACTGTTAGACTATTGGGTTCCCCTCCTTATTACAACCCCCTACGATCATCACACTCAATCTGTGTCTCCAATTGACGGTTGTTGTATTAAAATGCAAACACCCCCTCATTGCTTTACCTGCTGTTTGTAGTTTTAAAGACAGGGGACTACTTTAAGCAGGTTGAAGGTAACACATGCTACATCTTAAGGTTATAGGATATACAATAGTATAACTAGGTATTTGGAAATGTCTAATTTATTTCCTTATATCCATATTTCGTTTCATTATGTCCAATTTAATATACGATCGTATAAATGGGGAATAAATCTTGTTTTGTTATAATTAATACATGTATTTCGTTATATCCAATTTCGACACAAGTGGGCTTGTTAATAGTGTTAATAGTTAATTTATAATTGATTATTGATTGCTGCTGACCGTACCAAGGCGGACTCCTATATTCACCTTGCTTTATGTTTGTCTTGTGTGTTGTTTTCTATTTAGTGTGTAGATGAAGGAATGGGATTGCGCGTGTGTGTGTGTGTGTGTTTGTTATGGTATGACTGTGTGTGTGTTCTGCTTGAGAGGTGGGTGTATAGTTTGTGTTACGTTTCCTGCTTGAGTCTTTCGTATTTATTCACCGTATTTATTGTACTGTGCATATTCAGGACTG
This sequence comes from Gari tellinella, assembly GCA_922989275.2. NCBI lineage: Eukaryota > Metazoa > Mollusca > Bivalvia > Cardiida > Psammobiidae > Gari > Gari tellinella. Next base: position 51,280,986 of record OV277872.1, read on the forward strand.
TATAACTGGAGCTATATTTTGCATTGGAGGAATAAAATAGTGGCGTAATTAGGCATATTTATCGGTTAATGGGGTAAAACAGTCAAACTTATTCGAACAAATTATTGTAATTCATAATCAGTATTCATGTAGTATAGCAATGTCTCTTTCCGAGGGTCAGTTATTCATACCATGCAATTTCTGTAGTACGAGTGATAGATTTATGATAGATATTTAATTACCTCATTAGATTTATTCGACTTATATTGATCCACAGAAGGGCTATTGTTGTTCGTAGAGTCCAGAGTAAATGCACCAAAGCTCTACTGTTTACATTGCATACAGTGTAAAAACGTTATTCTATCCCGTTTAAACACAAACGAAAAGCACACGCCAATCGCTAATATGTAGGAAATTACTATTTTTATGCCCCCGGCATCGACAGATGCGGGAGCATATAGTAATCGTCCTGTCCGTCCGTCCGTAACCAGGTTAAATAGATTTTACCCTTTTTGTCTAGCATCAACACCACTTATTCAAATGCTTAGATACTTATACAGTTGTTGCCTTGGACCATTCCCTAGCCACCAATAATACCCAACCTTGATTTTGACCTTGACCTTGACCTAATTTGGACTTAGAATACTTTGAATGGGCTATTTCTTGGTTAACTAGATTTTACCGTATCGTCTGGCATCAACACCGCTTACTCCAATGCTTGGATACTTATACAGTTGTTGCCTTGGACCATTCCCTATCCACCAATATCACACAACCTTGATTTCGACATTGACCTTGACCTAATTTGGACTTAGAATATTTTGAATGGGCTATTTCTTGGTTAACTTAAGATTTTACCGTTTCGTCTAGCATCAACACTACTTACTACAATGCTTCTATACTTATACAGTTATTGCCTGGGACCATTACAAACCCACCAGTAATACCCAAGCTCAGTTTGACCTTGACCTTGACCTAATTTGGACTTAGAAAAGATTCAGAATATATTGTCAAGGATGCCACCGGGGGCATAAGCGTTTATTGAACGCGCAGTCTTGTTGATATTACTATTTACTGTATTGTTTTTAATTTGAATGGCAAACAGTTTGGGGCCTGATCAGACGCCGGGTTTCCCGGCGTCTGATCTGGCTCCAAACTGTTTGCAATGGAAATAATAGTTTTAGCATAAACGCGTTTATTGGGAAAGAATGATGTTTTCTCGACTGTATGAACTCATACCACATGTGCAGTTTAATTAATGTATCTATAGATAATGGCATTTCCAACAAATCAGATAAACTGTAAACGACTGAGTTTCGGTATATTGAGGGCAAAACTATCTTGGATATCCGGGGTGGGAGAATAACGTACAGTAAAACCTCTCTATTACGACTTCTCTTCAAATACGACCACCCTTTATTACGATCACTAAATTCAGGGCTCCAGATAAGAGGGAGTATTCTGAACAAATCCAATGTTTTCTCACTCATACAGCACCACATCCTATGGTGTTACTACTCATTAGAATCGTCTCTTCGAGACGATTCTAATAAGTAGTGACACCATAGGGTTTAAAGCAGAAATTAAGGTTTTAGTTTTTGAAACACTCCCCTTATCTGGGGCCCTGTACATTGTGTTAATTATTAGATGTTTACGACAGGTCACTGCATAAAGCAAGTGAACAGTAAATCAGAAGGCTCATTAAGGACCTTTACCGTCACCTTGCTTTAAAGAGGCTCGCAACCGGATTTAGCATTAAAAATAGTAATTTGTACATGTAAATATATGTCAAATGCTTATATAAATGGGTAAGATTTAGTTTTGGATAATAAATTCTGTTAAAAAATGCATTTCAAAAAAAAAAGGAAGAAGCTCTGGTGTGATTCGAACCCGTGACCCTCCATACGGAGACAAACATGAAAACAAAGGCAAACGCCTTAACCACGCGGCTACTGGGGCTCTCTATATATATGGTAGCGAATTAACTAGTAGCGATTGATTTATACATATTCGGCTCGAGTTTATGTCTGAGCCCGTGTAGAGAAACAACAACTATATCGTCAGCTGACGCTATAGAAAAACGATGGAAAATATCTGAAAAAACTAAGATTCGGTGACGATTCTTGAGACTGGTTTTGGACTGATCATATGTTTTAATGTCAGAAGCCAAATAATGCCACAAATTTGCTTTTATTTGAGTATTTTATTTTATTTTGACAAGTACACCATCCGGTTGCGAGTCTCTTTAGCTGTCACCTGTCTTTTACGTAATGTTTAACTTTCATTTTAGTGGTCGTAAAATACAGGTTTTATTGCATCCATCATCGAACTCTCCTCATTTAATCCTTCGACTTTCTAGGCCGAAAACGTTGACATTTGCCAAAAGAAACTGACGTCTGATCAGGATCGAAACTTTTTGACACTCATTTTAATGTTTCCTAAGTCAAAAACGCAATGTCAAACAATTCCTCATTTTACCAGCAAAATCAGACATAAAATATGAGCAGACGATAAAATGACAGACATATACGATCTGTCATTAGCCCATCTTTGAGACAAGCTGATCTAATCCAAATCTAGAATTGAAATAATATTATAATAAGAGAGCCTTGGCGAGTCATTTTGGACACTTGTACATGTCGGCAAAACTGGGTCAGCCATGTGTTTTGTTTACAATGGTGCGTACGAATATATAATATTCCACCCAAATATGATTTTTTTATTACATTTCTCTGTAATTAGGTATTACTTTCTTTTTCAATAAATATATTTGTGATAATAACAATACTAATAGGTTTTATACAGAAAAGTACTAGATCGGACGCCAAGTACAGTAGTGTCCGACCAAGCTTCAAATAAGTAAAATGAAGATAAGTATAGGTTAGACCATGGTTGCGCGCGAATAAAATGTCGTTTATTCGCGCGCAACCGTGGTCTAACCTATTTAGCACAGGCTTAGGCTCGAGGAAAACAAGAAGACCCCTCGTTTCTGCTTTTTGTTTTAGACGAAAAAGTCATTTTATTTATAATATTTTACTTAAATTGAAAGGTTATTTCAATTTGTAGTTTGAGACATTAAGCATGCTTTAACATCAACATAAAAACCGCTTATTGAAGCTCTATATGTAAGCACAATTCATTATTAATTGCCTTTAAAGTTTAGGTTTCACTGTACATAATATGACGTCATCAAGCGAGTGCAGTTCCCCTCCGATCTTAGCTGTATAGTAAAGACAATCTAGACATGCATATCGCGGTTTTCACATCTACAGCTAAAACAATGCATATATCTGGGTCCAAAGGGATGGGATAGATCTAGATCTATTATTGATACTGTATAATTACCGTATTGCTTTTGTTTGAATCCTTGATTTGGTGTTTATTCCGATAATTTATCGTTAAGCCTACAGTGCAGGCAAAAGGTTTTCGCGGTGGCCCGCTCGGAGGATTGCTAGGGTTGTGACGTCAAATTGCATTGAGATGACGGAGGCGTGGAATAAGTGAACAGTGTGTTAGTTATTTCATGGTTTTGTAAAATAAACGATATATTCACAGGTTTTTGAGGCATCTGATTGGCCGAGAGCTCCAAGCCATGTGCTAATTCGTTAATATTTTCAAAATTCTGTCATAGTTAACATGTAAAAGAATACAGCGCTCCCTCTCTACAAAGACATCCAATGGGAGACAAAAATTGTGTGTGTTGTTTCAAGGAGTCGTTATAGGGAGGACAATTGTCTTGCATTTGCAAACAGCTTGAATCCAGATCAGACGCCGCGTTACGCGGCGTCTGTTCTAGATTCAAGCTGTTTGTCACTCGTCATTAAATTTTATTCTGTCAAAATGTCCATTATGCTTCTTTGAGAAAAACAGCAGACGACTATTTTAAGCAGACGACAATGCAGCAGTGAATTTGTTAGATATAACTGCTCTTAGGAAACTGCGACAAAGGTCGTTGTAGGGAGGGAGTCGTTGTTGGGAGGGTCGTATTAGGGAGGGAACACTGTACCGTATTTCGCACTGTAGCGTTATGTTTATCTATTATATATCTATCGATGTTTTATAGAGATTTCTCAGTTAGATAAATTTGATATCGTCACAGTTGATATCATCACTACATGTAGTGGTGATATCACTTTTTGTAACGTCACGTCAAAATCAGTTTAGTGACGTCGCGGTAATCAATTTTGTGTATTTTATCTGTAAAAACGTCATTAATATATGTATATTAAATAGAATAATCCATTCCTTTGAATAGATATGAAAAATATATCACTCGAATGGTTTGTTATCTGGTTAAAAAACTCGTCCTGCGGACTCGTTTTTTAACCAGATAACAACCCATTTTCGTGATATATTTTTCATATCAATCCAAAGAAATTGATTATCCTCTATTTCAGTCTGGAGGCTATATCCTGCCATTTGCTGTTATTGGTACTTCTTGTTTTGTTTTCCTCCCTGTTTTATGGATGTTATTGCCACCACAGGACGGTGAGTTAAAACTTTCACACTATCGTAAAGATTACTTGCATACTAATGCATATGTTTCTTAGAATTTCACCAGACACTTTACTTTATTGTTCTTATCTCCAACCGATTATAACGCATAGATCGCTTAAAGACATCTCCTGACGACCTTTTGGTCATAACGCCTTGCCAGATTATTTACTGTCAATTTCCTTGCAAAAAGCATGGGTCTTGTACTTATTGAACCATTGAATCGTCTTATGTGAGACCGAACCTTTATATTTGATAGTTTGGTTAGAAATAACCATTGAAAATCACTAGAGCATGAGTATAATCTGGTCTTCACCAAGTAAACTGAGATTGTATTGCCCGTGCTTTACAGTTACATTGACATCTCCAGAACAATATACTGGTGGTTCCTCAACGGACTGAGGAAAAGTCTTTAATAAAGAGTTTAATAAATCTGATAAGCGGCATCTGTTCTGGATTCAAGCTGTTTGTCATTTGGCCTTACGTTCTTTCTGTCAAAGTGTTCATTCGGTAACTTTGAGAAAAACAGCAGATAATAGGTTGTACATAATTATCTTGTTTGGGGGAATGGTAGCCAAAGTTATTGTAAGGAGGGACTCGTTGTTGGGAGGGCCGTTGTAGAGAGGGAGCACTATAGTGAGGGAGCACTTTATTTAGCATAAAACTGTATACTAGGACAGAATATCTTCCCCATTGTAAACCTGCACTTGTTCTGACATTTCAGACTCGCAGGAGCCCAATTCGGAGAGCTTATCGATATTTAGGGTCATACTCAATCCCAAGTCCCTAGTCAACAGTGTTTCGGTTGTTGTTGCAGCCTCGATATGGTCGGTGCTAGATCCGACCCTGGAGCCACATCTCAGGGTGGTGCGTATGAGCATTTGTCTTCCCATTCAGTAGCTTCAATATTGACTTTTATAAGATGCCTTTCTGTAATACCAAGTCTTTTCTGTGTGAGTCTGTCCCAAATGTTATAAAGCAAATAAGTTAAGTTTGATTTGTTTTGAAGCATTTGATTGGACAGATTTGAGCATAGGCTCAAATCTGACCAATCAAATGCTTGAGAACGACTTCAGACTCCACTCAAAAACGTTATAACCTTGTTCCTTTTTTCCTGATTTTTTTTGTTATTTGTTTGTACATGTATTTCACTCTGACGTCGTTTACGATAAGCATGATGTCATATACACGTACAAGTTATATGTTAGTTTGTTATGTGTGGTATAAAATAATTGTTTTTCGGCTCGAGGGAACATCAGGTAAACATGAGTCGAGGCTTCGATGTGTCGAGTTTTTTATGATGGTCCCTTCAACATCGACACATCGAAGTTCTACTTTATAAAGAAAAACACACATGCATACGCACGCGCGCAAACACATAAACGCACACCTAAACCCAGTTATATATTCATAGGTAGCCTATGACGTACTGTATTTACTTTTCTGTTCTTTTTTACAGTATGGTTTGACACCCACCATTGTTGGAGTATTGTTTCTTATCATGGCAGCATTCTACTCAGTTACATCTCCCCTTTGGGGTTGGATGGCCGACAAACTGGTAAATACTTTCACAGCTCTTTTATCCGTGTATAATTAAGACCTGCGTAAAATGAGATATTCCTGATTATGCTAATAATGTTAATTTGTGACTGTTGAAAAGAGCTTGGATAATCTAGATGAAATCTCATGTCTTTCGGGATCTAATCGGGGTACAAAGTGTTTGATTTGGATTGTACTTCCAAATCCATTGGGGACGAGAGAGCCTATTTCAGATATAGGAAAGTACAATATTATTTCAAGAAAATAACTTGCTTAAAATGTAGTGCATTTTTGTCACCCTGATGGCATTTTCTGAGCGTAGTTAAATGATAGATGAGAAATATTACATATGATAATAACATACATGTGCCTTTTGAAAGGTTGAAACATTGACCGAAAACCTACCTCAACAAACAATAGTATGTACCAAACTCTTCAAACATGAACAGAGGTTTACGTAGGTAATGGCATGTTAGTGAAAATTTATATCTAGACAGTATTGTAAAAAAGAACACAAATATCAGCTATAAACCAATATTCAACCTGTTTTAACTTTTTCTATTGTCAATTTCAGCCTGACAACCGGACAGTCCTATTACCAGGGTTCATACTGGCGGTTGTTGGTCTTTTACTCGCAGGACCGTCTCCACTTGTAGGGTTTGAACTCAGCTACAAGTAGGTGTTTTTATGTGTACGATGTTATCAATTTCTTGGATAAAGTAAAGTTCGTTGAAACAATTTATTATTTCCTAGATACAGTAAAGTTCTTTTATAACGACGTCCCCAGGAACACCTGACTAATTTTATTGTATCCAAATTTCGTTACATGTACTCAGGTCCCATCCTACTTAAGAAATAATCTATGTTCTACCGTTGTGAAACTGTATTTTACAACGGTTGGGAGTTGTGGTGCGCAGGAATTGACCACGAAGGCCGAAGGTTATTTCGATTCTAACATGACCAGATTTAAAGAAGTTCATTAGAAAGGAAATCAAATGTTCCATACTTATTTCCTCAGCGGATGAAGTTTTTCGACCGAATAACTTTTTCCGCGGCATTACAAGAAATCTAACACCCATAAGCAAATTTACATTTACCGATCCACAATCTGGCATAGAACAAACATTACATTAAACAAGACAGAAGAATGAGAAAATTACTGTAACTTTACTGGTTAAAAGTATATGGTCTTTACGGGCTATATGAATAACGAAAGAAATTTAAAAAACATAACGTATGAACGCACTAGGTCACGTCATGTCATATAACCGCGGGAGGAGCGGGGTAGGGAAGAGCGTGGTTTAACGTCTCAGGTATACCACGATATACCTGTTCTTTGTTTATAGAGACGAATTCACGTGTCATGTTAGAATATACGTTAACTAGCGGTTGGGAATATAATTTTGCTGTAAGTAAACGTCGCAGTACTGGCTCTCATTTGCTCGTTTACCTGGACTATAGTTTATATTTTGCTTTTGCGTTCATTCTGAAGTCTAGGCTCAAAGCTGACCAATCGAATGCTTGAGAACGACTTCATACTCAACTCAAATGTTTTATAACATTGGAGCCAGAGACTGGCCGTATCCAAAGTAGTCACTCTTACTGCACGCGAATGAGCACAAAAAAATAATCATTTGCAAGCAGTTTGGATACGTGTACATATCAGACACAGTGGAGACAATATTATTCTGTCCCGTTTAAACGCAATCAAAACGCAAACGCTGCATTAAAATTGGTAAAATGACAACTTTTTGACAATTTTGACAAACTCGTTTTTAACTGAGTGGCAAACAATTTGGAGCTTGATTAGACGCCAGATTACCTTGTCCGCAATAAAAACAATAGTTTCAACGTAAACGCGTTTATTGGGAAAGTGTAACGTTTGTATCACAGCAGCGAGTACCCGGCGTCTAATTAGACCACAAATTGTTTGACACGTGGATACAACATTAATAAAAACATGTATGTTATAATAATGATTGAAGTTCATTAATATTGCAATTTCGTTACTGTAGAAATAAAATAGCTTAAACCATTAATCTATATCGTCCATAGAAATAGACACTTTAAAAAAGGAAGACTTTTATGGGACGCCGCCTCTCAATGGGGTATGCACTGTTTGATATTTCATATAAAAGTATCTATTGTATGGACAAGTGTCTTGAGAACGCGCGTCTATATTTTTAACCCTTTCCCCGATGTCTTAAGACGCATTCTACTTTACTTTCAACCTGCTTTAAGTAGTCACCTGTATTTAAAACTAGAAACAGGCTATGGGGTCATGGGTTAATTAATTTAGTTACCCAGCAGGTACATACTGAGGACTCATTACAATATCCAGACATATATAGGAATATGATGTATACATCTGCTCTATTTTAACATGCGGTAAAGAAACCAGATTGTGTAATACAAGTGTTTTAAATTCAACATACTGGGATATAAAACTAGGGTCATCATGGTTATACATGTAGATAATTGAACATCTGGTGAAGGATGAAGATTAAAAAAATTTGCAAGTTTATCCTCTTCTTTTGATTTTTGTTTTCAAAGGATACCACTTTTATTTTCAGCAAACTCTGGTTGACAATTTTATCCCTTGTTATTCTTGGAGTGGCATCTGCAATGTGTGTTATACCGACGTATGATATCTATATAGATGTACTTGGGTGAGTATAAGCTTTTCATGGTAGTTTTTAACACTTTCACCGCCAAACCTTTAGTTAGATTCACCGTTTCATTGTTGTCTGCTGCAACTTTATTATCTGCAATGTCGTTTCAAAATTTAAAAAAAGGCAGTAGGGCTGAAGAAATTTCAAAACGAGTGTCAAACAATTTGGATCCTGATCAGACGCCGCGATACGATAAAGGATCCAATTTTTTTGCAAACGCACCTTTAAGCGTCATTGAGGGCAAAAGGGTTTACACGACATCATGGTCTCATGATAGAAGATTATGAACAGCAAATTATATGGAAAGTGGTCGTTAATGTTGAAAATTAAACCGTTAAGCTCTATAGAATACATGCATATTTAACTCTTTGTATGCTGGGTATTTGTTCATCTTCAACAATTGTCGTCTGCTATTGTTCTAACATTATGATTTTCAACATTTCTTTATAAATTCAGGGACAGAATGGCAATTCGTTTGGATCAAGATTAAACGCCACGTTACGCGGCGTTGCATCTAGATACAAACTGTTTTCAAAGGCTATCACTGTTGCAGTTAATTTCGCAGGGTATGAGTTACTAGTATTTGTAGATTTGAAATTAAACCATACATATGCATATTAAACGTTAAAAGATAAAACAAATACCGTTTATGGAAGCAGAATTCAAAATTAATGCTTTTATGCAAACGCAACCAATATTCGAGTTTGTCATTTTGTCTATTAAAAGTCCTTTTTTATCATTGCTAGCACAAGAATAACGATGATGTTTCCCTTTTTATTTAAACTTAAACACGAGGTAACGTAAAACTCGGCACGTAAACAAGTTATACCTTTTTAATGAAAGCATCGCGAAACACCAACTTTCAGATTGAATAAGACGTCTACTTAATTCTGTTACACTTCCAGCCTGCTCTTATTTGAAATCTGCTCGGCTAAAAAACACAACACTTATGGTTCATATTCGTGACTGTATTACATGGAACTATTTTCTCCAGTGGAGGAATAGTTCTATCTGTGCCATTTAGGCAATATGAAAATAAAGTCAAATCAAGAAAAACGGACGGAATGCGTCATTAAATCCGTTTGCGCTAAAAACTAAAAACGAAAACAATGCCATAAAGTGTAGACAAAATACCGTTTGTTCCAAAGTATAAATGTATACATAGTGGAAACTAATTTGGAGTCAGACAAGATATGCGGATCTGGTGTGACTGAAACTTATTTAAAACTTGACATCAATATTTAAGCAAAAACCGAGTCAGTTTAGGATACATGTATAACTTAACGTTTTCCGTCCTGTACGAGTATAATATAACTTACAATGTATTTGTTTAATTTTTAGTGATGTTGGATACCCTGAAGACACCCGAACATATGGTATGGTATCCAGTATTTGGGTTTCCATGTATGCCCTAGGGTAAGAACATCAATGTTACATTAAACGTACATAATCGATTATCTTAAGTCAAACTGCATATATAATTCCATATTGTATTAATAAATCTAGATACAAATTACAAGCAGACTGTGGTGGTGACTGTGTTATTACGTTAAAGAGACAGTGTCAATGTTAGGGAAGTGGTTTTGTTCGTATATATTGTTTCAATGTCATTTGTTTTTTGTATATGTTGTTTACATTCAGTCATAAGGATTCTAGTTAGATCTACTCAATTTTAGTTTTATCAACAAACAATATGTTGTTTTGTATTATATTTAATTTGTATTATCATAGTGGTATTATTTGTATTATCATAGGGATTTTATTTGTTTTATCATAGGGATTTTGCTGGTCCTAGTATAGGCGGATTCCTGGCTGAGGAGATAGGATTTGAGTGGCTAACTACATACTTTGCTGCGGCCTGTCTCTTCACGGTGAGTGGAAACAGTATTGGTATTCACTGCCAGTATACACACATTACCAGTTGACAGTGCGATGTATTTAGCTCGATACGTTTTTTTTGCGGAAACAGCCGATATGACGAGCGCCTTGGCGCGAGTCTGATCGGTTGTTTCTGCCAAAATACCGAGCGCTAAAAACAACACACTGTAGCGCACTGCCAAATGGTGATGTGTTTATTATATGCCTTGAAAACACATAAAAAACAACGAAAATGCTGTTTACACATTTTATATCCAGAAACGTTAGTTATTTGAAGCAGAACAATAATTATTTTACGCCACAAAGAATAACGCGTGACTTGTACCTGAACGTAAACGACCTCACGCTAAATCGAAAACGAGGTTGGTGGCTGATACAAGGTGGCTGATACAGACTCTTGTATTTTACTGTGCATATGCACGCGAAAACGCTTGATATCATACTGATAAGAAAAACATTGTCTCATCGAACTTTGTTGTTTATTTTAGTGTCTCAAACTAGTTTGTACTTTTCGTTAGGGTTCAATGGCAACCATGTACACAAGTATTTCATTGAATGTGACTTTTACGTAGATGTGTCTTCTTTGATAGAAAATATGTACGTGTTTATATCGGCACCTGATATGTGTTGACAATGCGATATTTTTCACTATTTACACTCTAACAACTGCACTTTTAGATAAAAACATTCAATGTACAGGCATATGAATGCACATTCTTTGAAAGAAGATACACTTGTGTCCTACTTCAGTATGGTTTACAATCCAACTGTCTACAACTTTAAATGGATTTAGTTAGATTTTGAATATACTGTATATGGCCGCAATTCCTCAGATGAAATTAATTTTGAGAGACATGTATATCAATATGCATAGGGTTATCTCCAATTAAAGAGCAACAAACGCCCCATTTGTAACTGTGTATTCTACAAGTTAACAGCTTTTAAACTTACAATGTATAATACTTAACGTTCTTCCGTTAGATAACATTTTGGTGAAATGTAATCATTTGGCCAATAGTTACCTGCTCTTGCTCAACTCAAATATACACGTAAAGGCAAGCTTTAAACAAGGTATACACTTAAATGTCTACAAATTGGATTGAGTTTAGATCAATAGTTGACAAACTGTATATCATTTTAAGTTTGATAATGGATTAAACTAGAAGGTAAAACTACCTTGTTCAATATATTCTGGTGGGCGCCTTCATTTTCTTCACATTGTTTAAAAGGCGTTAAAATATTGGAACTGCTAAAAATTCGAATATTCTTGCAAACATCGCTCGCAACAAGTTTAATCTTTCAATCACATAATCTCAATACAAAAGATATTACTTCATTATCTCCCCTGTCGAGGTATATCATCCTTATTTCTCCTGTCGAAGTATGTGCCATAAACATAAGTGCTCAGCGCCCCAGATAAGGGGAACATTTCAAAAACTAAAACCTTTATTTCTGCTTTAAACCGTATGGTGTCACTACTCATTAGAATCGTTTCAAAGAGACGATTCTAATGAGTAGTAACAACATAGGATTTGCTGCTAAAATAAGTGAGATAATATTGGTTTTGTTCAGTTTACTCCTTATCTGGAGCCCTGAGTGCTTATCATACTTACCGTAATTTCTCGTTTCAGTGTTTCTTGATTGCTGTTTCATGGTATGCTGAGGTCAAATGCGGCAAAGGAACACGTTCTGAAGACAAGACACCTTTACTGTTGCCCCATAGCGTCACCGAAGACAGTCTTCTCTCATACCCGCCATACAACTCCAACCAATATACATCTCATTGAGATTAACATGAACTGATATAGGCGAGAGGACGTTATTCTTTCCCAAATACCCTTTCATGATAAATCTGGTCGAGAGTGTTGTACCCATTCATCACCATAGTGTCGTCTGATTCAAAATTGTTGTTTGCAATATCATTTCAAAGTTTCGAAACGAGTGTCAAAGACTTTGGGTCCGATCAGACGACGCGTTATGCGGCGTCTGATCAGGACCCAAACTGTCTGGAACCGCGTTTTATGTCGTCATAGAGAGTGAAAGGAATAAACGCATAGGAAACGCAGTGTAATACAATATATAAACTTGCCCAATTTTGAAAGGTCTAACTATTTATTTTAATTTAAGTTGCAAACAGTTTGGAGCCTGATCAGACGCCGGGTTACCCGTCGTCTGATCTGGCTCCAAACTGTTTGCAAAGGAAATATTTGTTTTAGTTTAAACATGCCTATTGAGTTAGGATAACGTCTTCTCCACTGTATGTAGATTATAGAAAATTGTGCAATAAATCTATGATTATGCATTGGAGTAAAATGTTATTTATACAAGCAAAACATGTGTGTATTCCATGCATTGATGTTTATTCCAAACAGTTTGACCATGAGCACACATCGAATATCTAATAAGGCTCCAAATGGTTTGACATCCGGATGTAAAATAGTTAAGAAATCGGTATTTTTCGTCGTTTTATCGCATACTATTACTATGTTTAAACCATAAAATAAGAGATTTTATGACACTAAACATCAATTTATCGTCATAGCATTAAAGAGCAACGTTTGATGAATTACCGGTGTAATATATTATTATTATATTATTATGGTATTATTGAGGATTTATTAATGAGCTTATACATGTAATATATTTCATACATAAATAAAACATCAGCATGCTCAGGTTACTTACTTTACTTAAATTATTTTGTAGGTCAATATTTGAATCTTGAATTGATACGAGTATTGAGTATTAAAATGTTATTAAGAACTTTGTTCTTGTTCAGACTTGTTAATATTTCAGACGGTGTGAGCTTATATTGAGAGACGCATAACCGTTGCGGTTACAAGCTCTATACTATTAGCATATACAAACAGTTTGGACCCAACTCAGCGCCGTCTTAGTGAGTTAGTGAAGAAGTTATGTAAATAAACCACGATTTTCCCCAGAAAATAAGCAGCCGACAAGAAAGCAGACAATAACTTAAATTCAACCAGAATTACAGTGGAGAATCTGTTATTCTTTCCCAATAAACGCGTTTACGCTTTAACTATTATTTGTCGTGCAAACAGTTTGGAGCCAGATCAGACGCCGGGTAACCCGGCGTCTGATCAGGCTCCAAACTGTTTGCCACCAAGATAAACAAGAATTATCAGAATTGTCCAAAAGTTGTTCTTTTCTACGTTTTAGTGCGTTGCGTTTGCGTACATTTGCGTTTAAACGGGAAAGAATAACAGATTCTCCACTGTAAGTCCTAATATTTTTGTTTGTTTCTTTAGAGAAAACGCTCTAAAAGCAAATCGTGTACAGTACATGACCCCCAATCAGCAGTAGCGGAACGAGTTCAATGACGTAGAGAAAACCCTCTCTATTACGGCCACTAATTTATGAATACTATCAGCTGTTAACCCTTAGCCTGCCACTCACGACTATAGCTCCATATGCAAACAGCTTGGATCCGGATGAGACGCCGAGTAACTCGGCGTCTCATCCGGATCCAAGCTGTTTGACACTCAGACAACATTTTCAGCAATGTTGAGCAACTTTGAAGCTCTTTGAAACTTGAAGCAGACGAGAAATATAGCAGACGACAATTTATTTGGCGGGCTAAGGGTTCAGATGTTTAAAATCAGGTAAATGCTTAAAGCAAGTTGACAGTAAAACAGAAAGCTCCCTGTATTACCGTCACACTGTCTTTTCTGCAATCAATTAACATTTATTTTAGTGGCCGTAATATAGAGGTTTTACTTAAGATCTGACACCACGAAAAAGGCATCATAATTCAAACTGCTTGCTATCCTGTCCCTGCAAATGTAATACTTACCCTTTTACTGTCGGTGATGCTTACAGATGGGTTTGCAAGTAATTTTGATCCTGATCTGATCAGGATCGAAATTGTTTTCAAATAACATATTTAGATCTTTACAACCCCTGTGTGAAACGAGCGCTATACAAATATTGCCTAATAATAATAGTACCCTGGGTAAGGCACGGAACAGGTTAATTTGCAGGAAAAGAAATGTCATTATTTTAATTCTTTATCGTAAAAAAAATCAGTCATTCTTAAAGGAGATATGTTGCGCATGCGCGAAGCAGTTTTTGTTGCACCCGCCATTGTTGAATGGCAGCGAAGCACATGTAGACAATAAAGTATCATTTTATGGTGCTTCATACGGTTTTGCCTTAGGCAAACCGTGTATTTACGTGGCGGAATAGACAGGGTGGAAATTCGCCAGATTTTGGAATTTAATCATACCCGATTGAAGTAGTTTTTGGACATTTTTGTGAAACCGCGTGTTTGGGAGTTTCAAACATGACGGACAAACCGAGCGGATCGCAGGATCGTTCTGTTGAAAAGGCGGGTAAATCCCAGCCTACAAACCCCCCTCCGAACAAAAGATACGAAAAAAGCTCCAAAAAGACAGTAGAAGATTATAGTAACGCTGTGATAAGCATTTTGGGAGCTATCCAAGCGGAAATGAAGAAACAAACCACCAAAATAACAACTGCGTGACCAGGCCGCGCAATTTCAAGAGATGAAAGATCGATTGGAAACGTTAGAATCGTCTAACTATGATTATGTTGATTATGGAAACGTTGACGAGTATCAACAGGAGATCGAATGTGAGGACGAGTTTGACGAAACTTTTAGATGGGCATGCAGCCCCAAAGCTCTGGAACTCTACCATCAGACATCAGAGATGCGAGCTCAGTTGCAGTTTTCAAAAATCGTCTGAAAACACACTTCTTTAATATTTATTATTAGAACACATTAGGAAATGGATGACTGCTACCTCCGGGCCATGTTCTTGCTGTAGATATTGTGGGTCTGAATGGGAGTTCTGGAATTGTACCGTTTGCCCATGCCTGTTCGGTGGATCTTGATGGTAGGGATTGCCCCTGATCTCTTTGAAACCGACTGGCCTTGGGTTTGCGGTATAATTCAGGGACAGCTTCTTATCTTGATGTTTTATAAAGTAAGGGTGTAATTTCAGCCATGGAACATGTAGGTCCCGCGGGTGTGGGGTGGAGAGGGTAGATGACTGCTACCCTAGGGCTGTTTTCATTCTGTATATGTTATGGGTCTAATTTTTAGTTCTGGGGTTGTACTGTTGACCAATGCCTGTCTGGTGGATCTTTGATGGTAGGGATACAACTCTGATCTCTTTTGAAACCAGCTGGCGTGGTCTGTGGTACAATTCGTGGACAGCTTTCACCATTTTTAATAATGTTATTGATATTCTATAGAGTTTTTAGTTATGGTCGCATGCTATTATTCCTAGTTATGTTACATTAGATGGCCTGCATTCGGCGCTCTGCTATTATTTCTATTGGTCGGCAATCTTTAGCCGGTTGGTTCATTGCTGATTGATGGGGGTAGTGTGATTGCCGTTTTGGGGGCTGTCTTTTGTATGTTTATTCTTATTTATTTTAGATCTAATTATAGTAATTTGTGTTTTGTCGATGGCCTGCATTGGGCGCTCTACCATTATTTATATCAGTCGGCAATACTTAGCCGGTCGGTTCATTGCTGATTGATGGGGGTAATGTGATCGCCGTTTTGGGGGACTGTCTTTTATATGTTTATTCATGTTTTATTTCAGATCTAATTGTAGTTATTTTGTCTTTTCACGATTTATAGGTACATATGTGTTATTTCATGTAAAGCGCTTTTGAACGCACAATCCCTGTGTGAAAAGAGCGCTATATAAATCTGGTATAATAATAATAATAATAATAATTGAAAAATTCCAACAAACGGTATTTAAAAAGAATATCAAGTTTCCAATATCTAACCCTTCTATCGTTTGCAAGAAGTATACGGACATTAACTCCTGTTTTGTGTTACTAAGCATTTGAATCGTGGCAAAAACGATTTGATACATATCAATCTGCGCAAAATACAATTTAAAAAAGACGGGCGACAATCGTTAAAGCAGATTATCAGGGCTCCAGATAAGAGGTAGTTATTTCAACAAATCCAACATTTTCTCACTCTTTTTAGAACCAAATCCTATGGTGTTACTACTCATTAGAATCGTCTCGAAGAGACGATTCTAATGAGTAGTGACACCATAGGGTTTAATTCAGAAATAAAGATTTTAGTTTTTGAAAAACTACCCTTATCTGGTGCTCTGATTATGTTTTCAGTGAAACAGTTAAAGCAGACGACACTAATGGAGATAATAAAGTTGACACTTATCTTGCTACAGTGTTACCTCTCTACAACGGCCCTCCGAACAACGACTCCCGCCTTACAACGACCCTA
This sequence comes from Gari tellinella, assembly GCA_922989275.2. Lineage (NCBI taxonomy): Eukaryota > Metazoa > Mollusca > Bivalvia > Cardiida > Psammobiidae > Gari > Gari tellinella. The sequence continues at coordinate 51,297,810 of OV277872.1, forward strand.
GCCGCTGTTCCCCAAACAAGACAGTTATATGTCTAAAACTTTCACTTCTGCAACATCGTCTACTTAAAACTGTTGTCTGCTGTTTTCCCAAAGTCACACATTTGACATTTTGACAGAAAGAAATACAATGACGAGTGACAAACAGCTTGAATCCAGATCAGACGCCGCGTGATGCGGCGTCTGATCTGGATTCAAGCTGTTTGCACATGTAAACCACTTTCCCTCCCTATAACGACTCCCTCTCTACAACGCACACAATTCTTGTCTCCCATTGGGTGTCGTTGTAGAGAGGGAGCGCTGTATTAGCGTATACTACAGAAATGATCTGAATGTTTTCGGCGTTTTAGCGAAATAAACGACAGAAATGATTGGCAAATTTATCGCTCATTTTCTGTCGTTTATTTTGCTTAATCGCCGAAAGAATTTAGTTAATTTCTTATATTTACATTATATTTTCTGTACTTTCTTATATTGAATGAACAATTAACAAGTATGCATGAACAGCCATAAAGGCATTTAAGCAACGCAACAAAATGTTTCGCGGAGAGCAAATCCATAAGTCCCGCCTCTTCTGCGAAAAGTATCAACAAGTCCCGTCCCTAGATAAATTGCATCTTTATGAGTTTTACGTAATTTTGTTCAATAGAATTGAATTGGGCGAACGTAAATATTGCATAGTACATAGCCGTTTTATAAATAGTGTAGATTAACCTTGTGCTGTTATAGGATCTGTCTGGATTAAGATTGTGCTATTTCTGGGCAAAACTTCAATTCCAAAGAGATATCGCAAGACCTGATTGAATGGAGAAATAAATATAATTAAGAAATTTAAAATCTGACTTACGACAACAACGAAGTTTCGTTAAACGGGGCCTTGCGATCAAAACAATCGATATGCCTTCCCTTTATTTCTTGCTTGGCAGAGAACCAAATTTCCGTTAAGTAAACAACACCATCCCTTAAGCCCTAGAACAACTACAACGTAGGACTATATGTGTGGAAGTAATGTTCTTTGATGATTAATTACGAAAGTGATATATCCATTGCACTGGCTTACGGTTAAACAATAATTTATAATGCATGTTCAACACTAGTGAACCGTTTTCCACCGTTTTAACCCTTTCCCCAATAGAAGCGCCTTTTAGCGGATATGATTTATTCTTCCGCTAAAGAATATAGTTCCATTTTAATCAGTAATGAATATGTATTATAGGGAATATTTTCTATGTTATAGCACATGATAGCTTAAAGCAGGCTGAAAGTAAAGCAGAATGCGCCTTAGGGCGCATTCTGCTTTACTTTCAACCTGCTTTAAGTAGTCACCTATCTTAAGTATTAGAAATAGGCTATCAGGTAAAGGGTTAATTCATCATCAATCCTATGATGACATCATGGCAGTGAATGGGTTAATGTTTTATTATGACAACTGCATGAAGTCGCGTACAGTAGAACAACGATCGGATGGCGTGGTTTACAAAACAGTGCGAATGTAAACAAAGAAAATTAGTTAAATTACCGATAAGTACAAGTTTGACAACCATGCTTGCATATGCTGTATTGGCGTAGTGGTTATGCTGTTAGACTTTCACGCAGAAGTCTCCAGTTCGAATCCCACATTCGGAGTTTTTTTTTAATAATTTCTAATTAACGACGTTCAGTTTCACTTCCAACTTTTCGTTCTCATAGATTCGTTAGTTATATTATTGAGTCTGTTTTTCACTATCGTTTTTACATCGTGAAGTAATAGGGTCAAAACACATCTTTGTAATCAGTACAAAGACAACATGATGTAGCTCTTTATTGTCAGTGATATCACTTGACTTACTCATTCTATCCATGTTTATTTTAAACTACTTACATTAGCGCATATCAGTGAAATATAAAAAAAAAAAAAAGAAAAGTGGTGTTCTCTAGGTTCGAACTCACGACCCTCAAAAGTAACTAGTAATAAGTACTACTAGGCAGCACGCTTATCCACTACACCAAACAGTCACACAGACCACTTGCTTTAATTTACCAATACAAAATGTCGCAGTTGTATTTATCGTTATTTTTTGTTTACATACACAATGTTTTGTAAACAACGCCATCCGATCGTTGCACTACTGTAGCAAGCTATCAGGGACATATATGATATGCCATGATCTCAAACAAGCTGATCTCAACTGAAATGACATCAAGCGAGCCTTGGCGAGCGTTATAACATCTTTATTCTAGACGAGGCTGAGATCAGCTTGTCTCATACATCGACGAGTGACAGATTATTTTTCTCACATAACCAACAATTTGATGCATTTTTAAAGCAATGGGCCCTTTTTAGAATCCCAGTGACATAATTTAACGCCTTTATAAATAGTGACGTTAAAGTGATGTCATCAAAGTGATCTCACGCACATTGGAGAAAAGGATATTCGCGATCGTTGTTTGATATTGACGGGGGTAGTTATGTGAGAAATTAACCTGTTCGTATATATTCAACATCACAATAGACCTAGCCTTTGGAGTATATAAACTAATTTGCATTTGATGTTAGGGCTGATAGCCATATCATACCGTTTTATATCGTTATTGTCCAATACTTTCAACATTTAGAAACTCAACTAATGCATGCAGCGTGAAAAGGATACAAACAGTGCTCCCTTTCTACATCAATCCCCAAATGGGAGACAAATATTGCGTGTGTTTTTCGGAGGGAGTTGTTATAGGGAGAGAAAATAAGGACTCGGTTTATATTTGCAAACAGCTTGAATCCAGATTAGACGCCGCAAAAATCAAGCTGTTTGTCACTCGTCATTATATTTCTTCTGTCAAAATGTCCACTAATATGTAATGTTTAGAAAAACGGCAGACGACACCAGTAAATTCCGATAATAAAAGAGCGTGCCCTAACAGGTCAATAAAATCGGCCTATATCAGCCCGAGTGTCCATTAGTAAATAAGTTAAATCTGATAACAACTCGAGTAAGATACTGGTATTCTTCTGATTGCAAGTGACATAATTCTAATGTTCTGTATTGAGAATCTACACTGATTCAAATGATTGGTAGGCAATGATGAGTAATGGATAAAACGTTTTATCAAATAGGTTGCGGTCTGGGAGTGACAAAAAACCATTATGTAATCGTAATCTACTAGTGGAATATCGTTTTTTGGCTCCGATGTAACGCAGTAGAATGACCCATGGGTCTTATTATACTGCAAAGTAAACTCCTTACTTTTCATTGGTCAACAAGCCCTAGACGTGGTCTCATGTACCTTGTGAGCTGACAGGGTACTTGGGAATGCAACTGTTTCATTGGCTGACAGGTCCCTGAGTCTTGCTTTGCAGAAAATAAGATGGCCGATAGCTCGACAGGATTGAGTGCATTCAATCGTGCATCCTTCGTTTTAAGTCCATTTCGGCGAGGAACCAATCGGTGTTTGGATCTTTCAACAGTCGCATTCTTTCTGGGAAAGTTTGAAGTCGAAGTCTACTAGTATGTCCATTTTTTTTTTAGTAACAACGTCATAAACATATGACGTCACTTACGCTCAACGTCATATGTTTTGATGTGATTTTGTTACTGTTTACTTCGAGCGCTGTGCACGACAAATTCCGAAATATTTCATTTGAACAATAAACACTTTGAAGTATAATAAATTCGTTATACAGTTTCTTCACAGGGTACATGAGGATTTCTTCCCGGCCGGTAAAATCATGTAAACTTTGCCTAACGGCTCGGGTAACAATGATTTTCCTCAGCCGGGAAGAAATCCTAGTGTACCCAGTGAAGAAACTGTTTAACTAATAATGTCACTACGTAGAACAGTGACCACAGACCGTAGAAAAAGGACCCTATCGACTCATAGTATAATGACCCCCTCACGGTATGGGGTCGTTTCTCTACGTAGTATAAAGACCCGGGTCCTTCTGCACGGGTGGGTCATTCTACTGCGTTACACCGGTCCCACCTGTTCGTCAACAAGCTATGCATGTAGCGGGGCGTCAAATGACAACGTAACGTTTTGCGGAAAAGCTATATAGCGTAGGGTCTACTTACTACAGTTTTAGTCAACTTAATAGGTGCTTAAACTTGTTATGTGATAAATAGAATCTCAAATTCATGCTCATTATTTATCAGTTTTAATCAACTCGTTGACTAAAATGATAATGACGCTCGCCAAAGATTTTGAGTTGAGTCTGAAGTCGTTCTCAATCATTGATGCCACACAGACGTTCAATGGGCTAAAGAAAGACATGTGTTACATTATCACTTGTCTGAGTTGCCCTCAATGTTTAAGGCCAATAATGTGTGTTCAATTTTCATGAGCCATATTTTGAAAACGATGCCATTCGATTCATCTGTTTAAGGGCGAACATCCTGGCTGCCGTCTGTGACGTGCGTCACTTCACCAGAGAACAATTACTTTGAGTGACAAAAACAAGATTGTTTATCATTGTTATAAGACAGTTTATTTATGCTTTTTGGTGGATTACCGAGAAACAGCAGTGGATTATCACTTGATAATCCACTGCTTCAAGCAGTGGGATTATCGTCGCTCGTGCTTCTTTTATGAGTTTTCCCCGTAGGGCTCCCCAAGAATCGTAGTTAATCTTGTCTTATCGTTCAATTTCGGCAGTCCGTGTTGTCGCGAACCACTCAACGGATGAACACGAATCCAAGATCGGAAGTAACGACGTACTTCCGTTGACGTTAAATCAATAAATAAGTGACGTCATTGTACCGCCAACTGTCACGCACATGTGTTCGACATACAACTTGGGGCTCAACACGGGATAAATAATGTACTTTCGCTTTCAATTTTCAAAGAATTTCGTTTAAAAAGTGGCTTAAAAGCATAAATAAATAGAATAACTGTTTTTTTTCCAGTGTAAGATTGAATTTAATCCATTTTGTGAACATCAGACTGAAAAAACAACAACAACCAGTTATCCTCTATATAATCAAATAAAATCACTAATTAATTGTCTAGTACAGCGCCCCTCTCTTTATTGACATCTAAAGGGAGACAAATAGTGTGTGCGTTGTTCGAATGGAGTCGTTATAGGGAGGGAAACTGGCTTACATTTGCAAACAGCGGCGTCTGATCTGGAATCAAGCTGTTTGCCACTCGTCAATAATAAGTTGTTTTCCTGTCAAAACGCCCATAATGTTACTTCGAGAAAATTAGCAGATGACAATTTTAAGCAAACGATATTTCAGCATTAAATGTTAGACATAATTGTCCTGTTTAGGAAACTTCGGCAAGGGTCGTTGTAAGTAGGGTGCGTTCTTAGAAGGGCCGTTGTAGGGAGGGAACGCGGATTTAAATAGGTTACATAGTATAGCTTCTAGACATCTTTCTTGGTCACAGTCAACCATCAACTCCTTTAACAACACGAACATGTATATAATATATTTATAACATTTAAAAATATTGTAGACCCAGATCTGATGACTCTTATAATATTATGATCCCGAAATATGTATAGAGTCTACACTGTTTTCTAGTTCAGACCAGTATTTATTCAACCACCAAGAATTCCAAGCAGGCTGGTTTATGATTTCGTAATAAAAAGATCGAAAAAGCAATCTAATTACCAAGAAGTGTTACTAAGTGTTAAAATAGTTAATAGTGTTTTTAGGATTGATGTAGAATTTAAACAGTGGATAACGCTTCGCTTTAGTGAACAATGTATAATTAATGATTCTGAGTACCTGTAAAAAGGAATATATCACTTTCGTTACATGTATGAATCAAGTAAACACAGAAATTCTCCCTGGGAGCTATTTGGCAGTGAAACGATTAAAAGGGAAGGTGTAACGTTTTTTCCCTTGTATCAGACTTATTCAAAACAGAAACAGGTAGACTACATTGCATAAAAATGTCAGTGATCGAGTTCTTGATAATTTTTGCTTATGCTTTCTTTGTTATCGGTCAAGATTTCTCAAATGACTATCGAATGTTCAGCGAATATGCCAACCGCACCTGTCCATCCAGATCAGTAGGATTCCAGTATCCTTCACACTCGGTGTTGTCTTGTTTGTATTTATGCTTCATGCACGACGATTGCTCGGCTGTAATGTTCGAGAGATTAAACAAGTATTGCAACGGACTACGAAAAGGCCACAATGTAACTGATTGTACTACAGAGGGTATTGATGCGGAATATTACCGAGAAAACAAAAGTAAGGAATTAGCATGTTTTGATTAAGATATATAGGATCTGTCATGAGTCGATGTTTAAGACAAGCTGATCTCAAACGAATCTAAAATTGAAATGTTATTAAGCGAGCCTTGGCGAGCTTAATAACTTTTCTATTCTAGACTAGATTGAGATCAACTTGTCTTAAACATCGACGAGTGACATATTCTTTTTCTCACATTACCAACGATTTAAACTATTTTTCTGGAACCACGGTGTTGTCAAAACAACGTTATAAATAGTGACGTTATAGTGACGTCATCAAAGTGATCTTACACATGATGGAGATAAAGATTCGTCGTCGTTGTTCGCTATAGAAAACAGGGATAGTTATGTGAGAAATCCACTAGCTTATACATGAAGGGACAATAAACTATGAACCATTTCACCTTCAATGACATTATAAAGCGCTTTTGCAAACAGTTTAGATCCCGATCAGACGCCGCGTCTGATCAGGATCTAAACTGATTGCAACTTGTTTTGAAAGTACGTCAGTTACGACGTATACTGTCAAAAATCTAACTTTGAACGATATTTCAGGCAACAATATTTCAGCAGACGACAATTGTGCGGTGAAGGGGTAAAAATATTACAATACATTAAATCATGAAAGGGTTAAATGCAACATTTCCATAACTGTATTTATTCCGTTTGCGTGCCATGTAGAAATAACAGAACACATTAGGGATGAAGACTATATTTAATTTATTAAGATTTGTCAAATTGTATTAATGCGGTTGAATCTCTTATTTCTAAGTTATGATAAGAAAATATTAAGTGAAATTTTAATGATTAAGAAGGGCGGAACGAACTTTAACGAGTACCTAATGGGATGCAAAAGGCAGTTTGATTGGTTAAAAATGAAGGTTATATTCTAATGCACGATATCTAAAAATCACTTTAGTAGACGGTGCCCTTACTTTTTTATTCACAACTATCCACTTACCTACCTAATACATTACAAACCTACGTATGTTTAACAATATAGAAACAGTTACTCTAGTATATGATCTAGAATAGTCAATAGTGTTGGTTTGACATTTTGCTATAATTTAATATTAATTGTTTTCATCACTTTTGGCTAGCTGTGATTGGCTGTAATTTTATTTTCATGAACCCATGAAAAAAGAAAATTAGACCACGCCTTGTCGGGACTACTTGCTCTAAGTCCAACTACTCTCCACAAGTGCTGCATGAAGCAGGACGCCCAATGACGTCATTGACGACGACGTTTCTACAAAACAGCGTCGCGTTTTGGCGGAACATATATACAGCGGCGGGACTACATCCTACGTTTTAAAAGTGTTGAATTATGAACACTTGTGTCAGATTCTCTATTTAACTATTTTCTTAAATTCAGTAGTGATATTAAATTATAAGGAATAATTCGAACATTTATTGTATTCATGGAGGTATGAAAAAAAACCTGGTCGCACTTTTGTATGAAATTCGCCGACCGACTGTATTGAATATTTCTTCTAGTGACCTTTTTTGGTGATTGCTCATTACAAGAGTGTCTGTATTTGTGTGTACGATACACTTACACTCATCGTTATTGGATAGAGTGTCAATCAAACAACCAAGAAGTAGGAGGACTGTGGTTATGTAACCGCTCTTATTTTTACTTGGTTAAACTTGGATATATTCCAACTATTCTTTACGATTGTACAGCATTCCCTCTCTACAACGACCCTCCGAACAATGACCCCCTCCTTACAACGACCCTTTCCGCTGCTCCCAAAACAAGACGATTATATGTCTAACACTTTCACTTCTGCAATATCGTCTGCTTTAAAATGTCGTCTGCTGTTTTTCTCATAATAACATAAAGGACATTTTGACAGAAAAAAACTTAATCACAAGTGACAAACAACTTCACGCGGCGTCTGATCTGGATTCAAGCTGTTTGCAAATGTAAGCCAATTGCCCTCTCTATAACGACTCCCTCCGAACAACGCATATATGTTTTGGTCTCCCATTGGGTGTCGTTGTAGAGAGGGAACGACGTAGAAGTAACAGAAGAGATTTTACGTCAGTTTTGATAGCCTGATTCATGATCAATTTAACTCAAATACAGTTTAAAACATTTAGTCTTGGTGTAGCTACACTGGCGCAATTATTTTACAATGGATAACACAGTTAACCACTTACCCAATAGACTGTTTCTAGTTTTGAAAACAAGTTACTTCTTAAAGCAGGTTGAAAGTAAAGCAGAATGCGCCTTAGGACGCATTCTGCTTTACTTTCAGCCTGCTTTAAGCAAAAATCTGTTAGAATATAGAAAATATTTCTTATCATACGTATTCATATTTGTGTACATTGGAACTATTTTCCTCAATTTATGAATACACTAGAGGCGTAAAAAGGCGTTTTATGGGGTAATGGGTTAAACTTATTCACGCCTGGAACTTTACATGGACCATTCCCATTAAGTATTGCCCCAATTTGACAATATATGGTTGATTTTAACAAACTATTACAAAATGCCCAAAAATCTAATAAACCCTGACCCGAGGACAGGAGCCATAGGGTCTGATATACGCTATTTGCATAGGACATGTGCACTATTTACAGGTACTGTACACTATTTGTTAATGAAACATATACTCGTAGCTAGGGTTGGCGTTGGATGTTCGTAGCGAAAACGCATGTATTCTGGCACGAACAGCGTACATTGTTCTAAATACCCCTTTCTGTTTCTACTTTCAGTTATATACCAGTGGGTAGAGAAAGTTACCAACTTTTCAAGTGAATTCAAGCGTCAAAGGTGTGTATGCTTTTGTTCAATTTTTGTTTTGAAAATAAATAAATAATTGGATTGCATTTGGTAACTGTTTAGTTTTCCTATCAGGGGTCCCGTTTCATAAAATTTTGTCAGACAAAAACGATAGTTAGTCAAAACTTTAAAATACATTTAATTTCTGATGTCTCTATATAATCTTGTCTTGTGACATTTTTAAGACGATTCCAAAGAGATATCACAAGACAGGATGTAATGGAAAATAAATAAAACTTGAAAAGGTTATAATCTGACTAACGGCAAAATTTATCATCCGAAGTTTTATGAATGCATAGAACTTGATTAATACTCATAATGCATTTGCCTAAGTAAAAGTGGCCCCAATGTTAACAGGCGTTTGAGATGCTTATAAAACCACCGTAAAGCTCTTGGTTATTTTGATTTAAGCATTTGATAAAATCTGAGCAATCAAACGCTTGACAATGATATCAGACTCATCTCAAACGCTTTATAACATGTCTCAATAAATGCATGAATCTATGGCATAAATATCAGTTTTAAAGAATATTCTCAATTGCAGGATTAGATATACATACGAAACATAAGTTTATTAACCCTTTATTTGTGCTTTTCGGTGGATTACCACGAAATAGCAGTGGATTATCACTTGGTAATCCACTGCAGTGGATTATCACCAATCGCTTTTATTATGAATTTTCCCCGTAGGGCTTCCCAAGAATCGTAGTCAATCGTGTCTTATCGTTAAATTCCGGCAGTCCGATTTGTCGCGAACTACTCACCGGAAGAGCACAAATCCAAACTCGGGAGCAACGAAGTAATTCGGATGACGTCAAATCAATAAATAAGTGACGTCATCGTACGGGAAACTGTTTCGAAAATGTGTTCGATATTTCACTATTTTTTCGGCAATAGACGGTTAGATATTGTTCACACCAGAATTAGGCATAACTGTAGCTTACTAAATTACGATCTATTCAGGTGTAATTTAATAAACGACCCAGCATGTATATGTGGATATCAATGTGAAAATGCGTTCCATTACTTCTTAGATTGTCCAAACTATGTACATATGCGGGATATTCTATTCCATGATATAATACCTATAACAACTGTCAATTTAGACATTTTACTATTTGGAAACCCAAACTGTTCTCCTGATTGCAACAAAGTTATTTTTAATGCAGTTCATCGTTACATCCGAGCCTCCAACCGTTTTTGAATTCAAGAATTTGATCTTAGCACTTTTCTTCCTTCCTCTCTTTCTCTACTCTTTATGATGATATTAACATGGTAATTTGTTTTCAAATTGCTATGCTATTTATACTGAAAAAAGTAATGTTACCTCTATTATTGTCATGTCACTGTTTTGTTAATATCTGGGGAGCGGGCATTATATAATGTTGTAAAAACTTGTAGCCCAATCCCCTGCATGTATATTATATGCAATAAATATGTTTAAACTATAAAGTTGGGGCTCAACACGGGGTAAATCATTTACTTTCGCTTTCTCTATTGTCGAACAATTTCGTTTAAAAAGTGGCTTAAAAGCATAAATAATTAGAATAATTGTATTTTTTCAGTATAAGATCGAATTTAATCCATTTCGTGAACATCAGACTGTTACATTTTCACTCGTGGCTTCGCCACTCGTGAAAATATAACGTCTGATGTTCACTCAATGGATTAGATTTCTATCTTATACTGAAAAAAACAATTATCCTCTATTTCATTTTCAAAGACGCCATAAATCGCGTTAGCAAACAGTTTGAGTCCTGATCAAACGCCGCGGAACTCGGCGTCTGATCAGAACCCAAACTGTTTGACACTCATATCGATATATATTAAGTCAAACAACCTTAAATATAACTTTGAAACGTGTCTTGAAGGCAACAATATTGATTCAGATGGCAAAAAGCGGTGAAGGGGTAAAAATATCCCGAATAATTTAATCCTGATAGGGTTAAATGCTAAATCATGTTTTGCCCATCGAGTCCCATTGATGAGTTAAGCCATCATTGACACTAAATATGTACAGCGCTCCCTCTGGCAGACACATAATGTGTGTGTTGTTCGGAGGGACTCGTGATAGAGAGGGACAATTATGACTTTGATTACATTTGCAAACAGCTTGAATCCAGATCAGACGCCGCGTAATGCGGCGTCTGATCTGGATTCAAGCTGTTTGTCACTCGACATAATAATATTCTTTCAAAATCTCTCCAAAACTGTTACTGTGAGAGAAAACAGCCGACGACAATTTAAGCAGACGATATTGCAGCAGTAAAGCGTTAGTCACAAGTGTCCCGTATAGAGAATTGAGGCACGAGGGCCGTTGTAGGGAGGGAACACTGTGCTTGTGACTAGTAAATATGTCCTATACGAACAGGGCCCTCTGATCAGTGCCTTTACTGTGTAGTATTGCGTTAAATGGCCAAACTTAATTTTAATTGTCAAATATAAACTGCCGGTAATTGAAGCTGGAATTGTCCATTTGACGATTCAGGGCGAAACACTTTAATTCAAAGCACTATTCCTTCGTTACACTATTACTATTTTCTATTAAGAAATGAACTGAATTTTATGTGCGTTTAAGCGAATAAACGACAAAAAGTGATCGGCAAATTCCATGGTAAATTTGCCGATCATTTTCTTTCGTTTATTTCGCTTAATCGCCGAAATAATCAATTTATTTCTTATATTTACATTATATTTTCGGTAATTTAATATATTAAATGATCATTTATTAGTATGCACGTTTGTTTAATCAATTTTAGAGGTTTTAACATGAATTATGTGTCCTCTGAAAGAAACAGCCATTACTGCCATTACTCAAGGAACGCCACAATATGATTCGCGGAGAGCAGGACCATAAGCCTGGCCTCCTCTGCGAGGATATAAACTTATTATACTGAAAAATAAATTCCTTACGTTTTATTGGTTAACGAGCCCTAGACGTGATCCCAAGTACCCTGTGAGCTGACAGGGTACTTGGAAATGCAGCTGTTTTCATTGGCTGACATGTCCCTGAGTCTTTCTTTGCAGAAAATAAGATGGCCGATTGCTCGACAGGATTTAGTGCATTCAATCGTGCATCCTCCGTTTTAAGTCCGTTTCGGCTAAGAACCAATCGGTGTTTGGATCTGTCAACAGTCGCATTATTTCTGGGAAAGTTTGACGTCGAAGTCTACGAGTATGCCCATTTTTCTTATGAATAACAACCTTCAGAAACATGACGTCACTTACGCTAGACGTTATCTACTTTGGCGCGATTTTGTTGTATTTCATTATGAGCGCTGTACACGACAATTTCCGAAATATTTCGTTTGAACAGTGAAAACTTTGCAGTATAATAAATTCGTTATACAGTTTCTTCACAGTGTACATGAGGATTTCTTCCCGGCTGGTAAAATCATGTACCCTCGCCTGACGGCTCGGGCACATGATTTTCCACAGCTGGGAAGAAATCCTCATGTACACTTAGAAGAAGCTGTATAACTAATAATGTTCCGATCGCTTAAAAATGCGTTTATACGAAATAAACGTCACTTAGATTTGAATGGGGCGAATTTAAATATTACATGTATATAAATATTAGATGGCAGTTTGCGTGACATTCAAATTGCCAATCCGAGAAACAGCATGTCACCCCGAGGCGTAGCCGAGGGTGACATTCTTGTTTTCGAGGGTTGACAATTTGAATGTCACGCAAACTTACATCTAATATTTATTATATTACACCGAGCTTATCAACCCTGGCTTTGGAATCATTTTATTCGTATTTTATAAAATGTGTTGTGAATACCGATTTAGCGCGGACATGTACTTAACGCGGGAAATGACGTCGCCGTCTTACGACGTCACATTGTTTATAATTATAGTACAAGAAAGAAAGAAGAACGTTATGATAAGTAAATTGAAGAAGCAGCGTCTTTACATTGTCTAGGTGGCAAATATCCTCTTCCGAAATGGTGGCAAATCGTTAAGGAATGGAAAAATGGAAGCAACTTGTACAGAAAATGCCAAAAGTTGATTAGAAGTTACCACTCCTTAAAACGTTCTGATATCGCCAATAGCGAAATTCATGTCAATGCTGACAGTACGTTTTCGGACGTAAAAAAAAGTAATGTCCTTTAGAGTGACGTCACGAAAATAATATTTATATATTATTACACCTCGCTTTGAGTCACAATGTTAATTTCCCATAGACCTAAAGTTAACATTTTGCATGTCTTTTACATCTATCCAAAATATACTGTCACTCTTTATGATATTCTGTTTGTGACGTCACTCTAAGTGATAGTATTTTTGTTCCCCACTCTTACATGTCCGCGCTAAATTGGTATTCACAAAACATTTTATAAATACGAATGAGACGATTCCAAAGCCAGGGTTGATAAGCTCAGTGTTATAAAATAAATTATCATCCCTCGAAAACAAGAATGTCACCCTCGGCTACGCCTCGGGAAGACATTCTGTTTCTCGGGTTGACAATTTGAATGTCACGCAAACTGCCATCTAATATTTATATAATTGTAGGCATGGTGCGGACCAAGTCGTAGGGCCTCCAGACTGTTATCCTGCTGATAATTGTACATCAACCTGGATGGGTGAACATTCGGACAAAGATGGGTTCATTGAGGTAGGTTTAGTATCAAGCAGTAATACTGGATGTACCAATTTGTAGGAAGTTTATGGTATTGCCACATGATATTTCCACTGTATAATGTTTTCTAGACATGAACTGAGTAAACCTCTTATATGGATTAAACATACATGCGTACTAACAAAATGTTAATTTAGTATTAGAAATACCAGCAAATACATTGTAAATATAAGAAATGAACACATTTCTTTCGGTGTTCAAGCGAAATAAACGCAAAAGACTTTTCGGCAAAGTTAACATGAATCGCGCTAGTGTCATATGAAACTGAACTAAATAGGTATATCAATGTTATACAATACATTTTAACTATTTCCTCCCTGAAACTTTAAATGGACAATTCCAGTTTCCATTTTAGCCTTGTCCATTTCTGACTTTTAAGGGTTGTTTTTGTCAATATTTGACATTGTGACAAACAGTGAGGACCCTGATCAGAGGGCTCCATTCGGAGCCCTCTGATCTGGATCTTCACTGTTTGCATAGGACAAGCGAACTATTCACATGTACACTGCTGGAAAAGGACGCCTAGATGCGGGACTAGGGTTCAAAGGGTTAAAATACAGTGTCTTATATCAGACATATAAACACATTTCAATAAGAATTGTTAAACAGAAAGAGTCCATGCAGAACACATTATATGTTTGAATTATCATTGTCGCTGTCGCATATGTCATTCTTATATTATATAGTGACTCGTACATACTTCATCAGAACAATTGCATAGCGTTCCCAGATTAATACACACAATAAGTTGGCGGGGAGATACCGGTCGATATTTTCAACTCGAGATGTTCTCGACGAAAACAGCCGTGTGACGATAATAACGCCATGAGCTAAATGCAACTCCCTTTAGCGAACCGCCAACTGGTATTGTGTTAAATATAGACCATCATTAACTAACTAGTAACATTTTATATCCTTTAAAGGTCAATATTTTATATTTGAAGAAGAACAAGACTTCCTTTATGCCACAAAGATTAACTCGAAACGTCAACGTGTACATTACGCCAGGAAACGAAGTCTGTGACAATATAAACAGTGCGATACAAAGAGTAAGAAAGAGATAATTGGATTTTATTGACCAAATCCAAGCCGAAAAGCTCGGTTACACAAGAAAGAATAAAATCTCAAATTGCTCGATGCCTGCAGTAAGCTAAAATGAAACTATTATTATATAAATACAGGTGGCATTCTCTAGAGCGGTGTTTATAACACGTGTTAATGTCCACGAACAACACCTTGATGGGTACATAACACGTATTTCTGCCATGGACGGTAATGGTGGCGAACATGTACTGTATGAGACTGTGCCGTTATATGTTTCAGCGCCTGACGTTTGGGCGACATGGATATTCTCTCCAGAAATAAAGGTATGTTCATTTACTAGTATGTATTTAGTTATGTAAGTGTTAGTTTGTTCATGGACTAATAGAAACCAATATACATATCGGTAAGTATATTTTGCAAACACGGAATACCCCGAACGTATCAGGGTCGTCACTGTTTTATTTTTTTATAATTTCGGAATGGTTTCTAGAAACATTCTGTAAGTTAGCCTTAACTAACTGCTTTTTGAAAGGGAATAATTTAAACAGGTCAGCATTAAATAAGTGTCTAGCTCAATTGATTGGAAAGTACAGTACTCCCTCTCTACAAGGGCCGTCCAAACAACGGTTCCCTACTTTCAACGACCATTTCCGCTGTTCCCAAAACAATATAATTATGTACAACCTTATAACGGCTGCAATATAGTCTACTTAAAATTGTCGTCTACTGGTTTACTCAAATTTGCATATAAGACATTTTGGAAAGAAAACAAAATGACGAATGACAAATAGCTTGAATCCAGATCAGACTCCGCGTGACGCTTCAAACTGTTTGCAAATGTGAGCCAAATTACCTCCTTACAACGTTTTGAGTCCGAAATCGTTTTTAAGCATTTGACTGGTCAGATTTGAGCTTTTCCTCAAATCTGACCAATCGTATGAGTCCTTAGAAAGATATCAGACACAATTCAAACGCTTTATAATCCTGTTACCTGCTATTAACAAGTATCCCACAATGGTACTAGCAGTCACAGCCCAAATGGCACCAACAGTTAAGACAATTGCCACCATACCCGTTATAGTATATCTCATATTAATTACTATACTGCTTTTATTTTATTTTGTTATCAATTCACTGTATATTTATCACTTTCACATTTGTAAACAATTATTTTGGATACATCGCCTTCTCCTAATCATTGTGCTTGATCGCTATGTGGACCTCTCGCAAGCACGCTGTTTGTTAATGACCTGTCACTTATGTGTTAAGGCGATCATTAGCCTTTTCATTATCAAATTTATCATGAAGATTTTACCCCTTCGCCGCCATATTGTCGTCTGCTTCATTATTGTTGTCCGCTTCAATATCGTTGTCTTTAATATAGTTTCAAACTTAGATTTTAGGTCGTATAACTGACGAAATTCCGATACAAGTTGCTAACAGTTTTGATTATGACGTCCGATCAGGATCAAAACTGTTTGCAAGTGCGCTTTATGACGTCATTGACAGTGAAAGGGTTAACACAATCATTTAATAGAGTCAAATTAGGGAGTTTTTATGAATATTTTAGCGC
Organism: Gari tellinella; assembly: GCA_922989275.2. Taxonomy (NCBI): domain Eukaryota; kingdom Metazoa; phylum Mollusca; class Bivalvia; order Cardiida; family Psammobiidae; genus Gari; species Gari tellinella. The sequence continues at coordinate 51,314,038 of OV277872.1, forward strand.
GCCAAACCGAGTTTCTTTTTGGGAATACACTACATGTACTTTGGAGAAAAAGGATAAGCGGTATACTGTTTAACTCTTTGAACCCTAGTCCCGCATATAGGCGTCCTTTTCAAACAGTGCACATGTGAATAGTACACATGTCCTATGCAAACAGAGAAGACCCAGATCAGAGGGCTCCAAAAGGAGCCCTCTGATCAGGGTCTTTACTGTTTGTCACAATGCTTAACATTGACAAAAACGACCCTTAAAAGTCAGAAATGGACTAGATGAAAATGGAAACTAGAATTGTCCATTTAAAGTTTCAGGGAGGAAAGAGTTAATCGATTCACGCAGAACAACAGTGACACTAATCCTGAAGTAACATAATTTCGTGATAGTTTCGTGTCCTATTTGGGATAACTCACATGCAAAGAATGTCATGGATATTTGCACTTCATTATAAATGTAGATGAAAAGTTCGAGTTCTGTGGAAGTTGTTTGTGTAACAAGCTTAATTACGCCAAAAAGGATAAATCAAGGACAATAACTCTGTCCTTCCTGTGATAGCTCACATAAACAAAGTGTCATGCACATTTGCACGCACTTCATTATAAATGTTTATGCAAACTTTGATGTGAATTGGTAAGAAAATGTGGAAGAAGTTTGTGTTCCAAATTATGTTGTGTCATGGACGGATAGATGGACGGACGGACCAACGGACCGACCGACCTACCTACCGACCGAAATACTGGCTCCTATATACAATATTTCATACTTTGTTTGCGGGGATATAATTATTATTATTGTTATTTTAATTACCGTTTATATAATTATAAATAATATAACAAAGGTAATAATATTGATAAAACAATTATGATTATGTTTATTATTCTCCTTTTGAAGCATCAGCCTCAAGGGTCCAAAAGTAAATAAGTTCACTCTAATATCAATTCGAAGAATTTTTTTATCATTTTAATAATAATAAGTAGTTGTACCGGTGCTATTATTATCTTTATAATTGTTATTGATCATTTCAAGTAACAGTAAAGAGGGCCAATCACGGCAATAAGTTAATATGGTATTTTTTTTCTTCTCATTGCAGGAAACAGATTTCAAATGCTCTGTTTTGAGAATCTACGTTGATTCATTGACGGTTATCTTCATAGATGCCGTACAGATGGTTGGTAGACAATGATGGGTGCGTCATACAAGGCAGGACCCCGTTTCATAAAACTCCGTACGACAAAACCGGTCGTAAGTAAAAAATACGTTTAATTTCTTATTTCTCTAACCAATCCTGTCTTGTGACCTCTCTTTGGAATCCTCTTTTCAAGACGATTCCAAAGAGATGTAACAAAACATGATTAGAAATAAATAAATATTGAGGCTTTTATAAACTGACTTACGACAACATTTTTCGTATGAAGTTTTATGAAACGGACCCTAGGAACGTTATCCCTTACAAACAACATTAGAACGTTTCAGAAAATTCAACCATAGCGACGATAGTACTCGATTGATACTGTGTAACTGTACGGAGTGCACTTGCCCTATGTTCACAGTGTATATCTCCATTAGGAGCCCTCTGATCAGGATCTACACTGTTTTTCATATTGAAATATACACTCAGTGCAAAAAGAAACGCACATCGTGCTCAGGCACAGACCAGGATACATGTTTTTGAGGAACATTAGAAAAGAAAGACCATATCTCAAGATTTATTTAATTCTGCAACAAGTTCAGAAAAAAAATGCTCAAAAAACATTGTGCTGCCTTTTAACCATTTCCCTCCTAATGACGCCAAAAAGCGTTTGCAAACAGTTTGGATCCTGATCAGACGCCGCGTAACGCGGCGTCTGATCAGGATCCAAACTGTTTGACACTCTTATCGATTTCATTTAAGTCAATCTACATTGAATTTTACTTTGAAACGATCTTGCAAACAACAAAATTGAAGCAGACGACATAAGACGGTGAAGGGGTATAAACCTCACGATTAATTTGGCAGCGAAAGAATTAACTACAGCTTGTTTAAAATACCGCACCGATTAGTGCAGGTTGTGATTCTACAAATTCAATAATGATTTAATAATTATTAACAAATACGTTCCTTCTACATAAGAATAAGATTGTGATACAAAATGTGCGTTTCTTTTTGTACTGAGTGTATTGTTACATTCAAGCCTTAATATCCAAATGGACCAGCCTTAATTGGAACTTGAGTTGTCCATATAAAGTTTAAAGGGTGAATATGCGTAAGAAAAAAACAGACATATTCATAGCTGTGAATTATCGTGCATTAGATAACAGTTTAGAGTTGAGATGTGAAATCATAATATCAATTAGACCGATAGGATGAATGATCAAATTGCCCAAATCGCATCGACTGACTATCATATAATGCATTATGTTGCGCAACCACGATTTTGTTATTTCGATACTGACACGACAGTTTCTAATAAAATACTATTCCCGGAGAATATACAAAACCAGCAGCGTTTGTCAGAGGCTATGCCATTTGGACTGCTGCATTTACTTTACACGATTTTGACCCTAATGTTCTACAAGTAAAGGTTAATAGCTTTAAAGAAATTTCAAGTAAATAACGATTCATCTCTCACAATAAAGCCATCAGCATTGCATTTACATCTTGTCTGGACATCTTTATGGCAGAACTATCGTGTTTTTAAATTAAGAAATGTGAAATTACGTTGGACTGTAAGTGGTTTGATTGACAATTACACTTAGTGCAAAACGAAACGCACATTTTTCATTACACTATTAGTATGTAGAAGGAACGTATTTGTGAATTAATCTTTTCATTAATATGGTTTTTACCCCTTTACCGTTTCATTGTCGTTTGCTTCAAATGTGTTGTTTGTAAGATCGTTTCAAAGTAAGATCTAATGTAGTATGAATTAAAACATATCGATACGAGTGTCAAACAGTTCGATCCTGATCAGACGCCGCGTAACGCGGCGTCTGATCAGGATTCAAACTGTTTGCAAATGCGATTTTTGGCGTCAATAAGAGTGACAGGGTTAAAAAGCAGCACACTGGTTTTGATTTTTTTGTTTCAGAATTAAATCAATCTTGAGATATGGTATTAGAATTCTAATTTTCTTCAAAAAAAAATTCTTAATCTGCGCATGAGCACGATGTGCGTTTCTTTTTGCACTGAGTGTATTTCTTAACATTTTACTTTGAACTGTTTAAATCAGGAGACTGGAATTTTACTTTGAGCCGTACAAGTTTATGACGAAGTTACTTGACAAAATTGCACCGCTTAACAACTGAAAATCGGTTTTCATTAGATAAGAGGTATCTAGTGTTTACATCACGTGAATTTAGGAGTTTAATTCGCAAAGCATGTGTGTTAAACTGCGGATCGAATGCCGCGCGTGGAGTGCTTTATCGCGGATTAGAAAACAGTTCTCGGTATTCTTTGCTTGTATGCCGTAGGTTCAGGGTCTTGATAGCAGATATGAATATTTAACGAGTTTCAACATGATCGTGATTTCTAGAATAATTGCTTTATAATTATATGTATGCAACATGGGATGTCATTGAAATGCATGGTTTATAAGTGTTGCATAATATAATAATAAAATCTACATGTACTTAGATCTTTTTCTGTCATACATTTTGTTTAGAGTAGCAGAGTTACTTGACATTTGGTTTGGGTTTAATCTGTTTGCTCAATCTAGTAAAGGTTCGCCCTATAGCATACAAAAGATGATTCTAAAAAAGAAATATTAAGTTATATTAATACTTAAGAAATTAATTGATTTTTTTCGGCATTCAAGCGAAATGAACGACAGAAAGTTATCAGCAAATTTACCATGAATCGCGCTAGCTGTCGTTCATTTCGCTTGAACTCCGACAAAAATCTGTTTATTACTTATATTTACAATGTATTTACTGTAATTTCTAATATTCGATTAACATTTTGTAAGTATGCATGTATGTTTAATCCATATTAGAGGGTTATAACACGAATAATATGTACATTGCACCCTATCAGGAACAGCCATGACCGGAAAACTGAAGCTGCATACATTCGAAAGCAAAAAAAAGTTTCATTGTTTACATTCTAAGATCAATAACTTTGACAGTTTGGCGCGAAAATTCCGATTTGACGTCATTCGGAAGTGACGTCATTTTAAAGTAGGATAAATATATCGGTTATTTTGGCATAAAGGAATGCAGACAGTTGCTGTTTATAAGGTATGCCAAATTTCTTGCAATGTATCTCATTAATAATGAAGACTTTTAGTCGGGAACCATTGTTTCCACTAATCGGAAGGCATAGGTCGGTTAATTGCTGTCCGAATTTCAAAGATTAATTCGCGAATGAAAACTGCATATGCCCCTGCCCCTCTTCGAAACTGTTCCATAAGTCCCGCCATCTCGAGAAATGGTGTTTATACGAAATGAACAGCATTTTTGTCAATGGAATTGAATGGGGCGACTGTAAATACTTAGTGTTAAACATACTAATAATATAAGGCACAATCGACTGCAATATTTATAACAAAACTGGCCATCGATTGCGAGTTGGCTACCTATCTGAAATACAGTGGAGAAATTGTTATACTCCCGGTTAAACGCAAACTTTACTTCAAATCAAGTGGCAAACAGCTTTGATCCTGACGCCGAATGATACGGCGTCTAATCAGGATGAAAACTGTTTGCAAATGCTCTTTCTGACGTCATTGGGGGCGCAAATGTTAACAGAAGGTACTTCGAAACTGGTGACATACAGGTCTGTTCTTAACAGTCCCTGTGAATTCATCCCCGTGAATTCATACTGTTAGAAGGGCAGTTTTTGCATGCACGCACTCATGCAAGCCCGCTCGCAAACATATATGATCACTCACACGCACAAGCATACAAGCACGAACGTTCTCTCTTTCTCTATCTCACTCACTCTATATCTATCTATCTGTCACACACACGCGCACACACACGCATATTTCCACACATCCCACATACATACATATACCACATATAGTTATACCTATTCCATCCAAGTTGTTTTAGTCATCCACATTTACCCCAAATCGTAATATGATTGATTGATTGATTGAATTTGGTTTCATCTCTCCGCGACACATGGAATGGTCATATGGCACCGATAACTGACTATATACGGCACGCAATATTAAAAATAATCGACAAAATGGTGTGTTAAGGTACCAAGAAACAGAGAGAAAATAATCTGTTATATTATTTTGATATGCACAAACCGCAATAACACCTTATTCCTATATGTAAGCTGATGCATGATATAATATGATGGTGGTGAGAGCTTCTCTATGGAAGAATGTTTCGACTGATCCCATTCACTTTGAAACATGGGAATAAAACCAACGATATGTTTTTCTATTAGTTCTTGGCAGTACCCCTGTCAAATAAACAAAAGTTTCCCCGATACAAATTCAGCTCGTGGGGCCCGTTTCTGTTGCTGAAAGTCAGATTATAAAAGTCTCAATTATTATTTATTTCTCCATATAATCATGTCTTGTGACATCTCTTTGGAATCGTCATTAAAAGACGATTACAAAGAGATGTCACAAGACAGGATTAGGTAGAGAAATCAGAAATTAAATGTATTTAAAGTTTTGACTTACGACAACATTTGTCGTTTGAAATTTTAGAAACGGGCCCCAGAACCGCTGCGTTATAGGAATGTCTCAGTGAGAATTGTTGTTTTTAGTTGATTAATAACGAAAGTGATATATTACCCGCACTGAACTACAGTCCTGCGAATCATTAAATATACATATACCACACTAGTGAAACGTTTTTAACTGTTTTAATTCGCCATCAATCCTACAAACGATAGTCACACTTTTGACACTAAGTGACTCTTGTGGGTTATACGTTTTCCTTGTGGATCAATTTAGTAACCTAAACATTAACCGGTCTCTCATGTGTAATTGAAAACATACTTGTCTAAAATAATAAGCAGTACATATCCTGATCAGATGGCTCCTTTAAGAGCTTTCTGATCTGGGTCTATACTGTTTTCAAATGTAATGCGTCTATTTTAAACAGGTTCATGGTATTGTTAGTGTAGACAGAGCTTTGAATGACACAGTACAATGCACAACGGATCTCCCAATGTCGATGCCCTTCGTACAACAATGCTTGCAGCTGCTCCAAAATAAGACAATAATGCCTAACTCTTTAAAAGTTTCAATACTGTCTGATTATTTGCTTAAACATGCCGCCTGTTTGGTTGTGTTTTTTTTGTCGTTTTTTTTGTTTTTCTTTTTTTTAAATTACATTGGCCGTTTTTAAGAAATGTAATTACATGTACGAGTGATGCCAGTTCTGGATTCAAATTGTTTATACTCTAATGGTATTAATTTTCCCTCGCAACAACAACTCTCTCCGAACAACGCACTCAATCTATGTATCCCATTGGGTTTTGTTGGAGACAGGGAGCACTGTAGTAAGCATGCATAGGGGACGATATAAATTATTTCCCTTTGAACGAAATTGGATGCCAAAACCAATTCGAATAAGTATACAGAATAACATATGTTTATATAATGAACAGTTATCAATATCTGAGTTGCACACACGTTGACCATGTTAGAGATAGATGGAACAATTAAAACAACAATTCAACCACAAAGTGTTACAAGTGGACTTGATTTCAAGTTTCAGGGTAAATTAATTTACTGACGTTGACCTCGAACTAGGACGGTAAGTGGTCAATTGTTATTATATACGTCCTATAAATACGTTTATGATAGAACAAAGAAATCAACTACAAACAGTTTGGAGCCTGATCAGACGCCGGGTCACCCGGCGTCTGATCAGGCTCCAAACTGTTTGCAACTCAGATTAAGACAAATCGTTAAAATTTATAAAACTTTGTATTTCCTACATTTTATTTTAATACATTTGCATTTCATTTGCGTTTAAACGGGAAAGGTAACTTCTTTAAAGGTTGAAATACTCTCCACTATATAGCTCGTTCTATTACATGCACCTCACAGTTTAAATTACTTGCAGTATATTGTACGCTGTTTAAAGATCTATCCTATGTAAACATTCCGTTTCATAACATAATAAAGGTTAATCCCATGCACGTTAACCCTTTCATGATTGAATTTATCGTGAGATTGTTATCCCTTCACCGCCATATTGTCGTCTGGTTCAATATTGTCATATGCACAAGTTAAACTTAAGGCAGAATGACTGAAGAAATGTCAAAACGAGTGTCAAACAGTTTGAACCCTGATCAGACGCCGCGTTACGCGGCGTCTAATCAGGATCCAAACTGTTTGCAAACGCGCCGTTTGTCGTCATTGAGAGTGAAAAGGTTAAGCGCGAACACTAGAAGTGTACATAGAAATAGCCCAATAGAGGTCATGACAGATAAAGAATACAAAAAAAGCTTTTGTCAAGAGTACAACTTGTTTCAAGTGAAAACATGTTCAGTATACACTGAACCCGATACATTCTCATTCGGGTAAGAGATGAAGTGGTTGACAGATTAAAACTGCTATAATGTAAGTATTGTTTAATCATATCTTTTAGCTTTAACAAAACGTAATTCGGCTGTAGTGATTAAACTAAAACGATTAGCAATTACTAGTTTTAAACAATATCTGTTGACAAAGACTTACTCTTTAGTTGCCAAATTTAACCGTTTATTTTAACCAATTGGCAGAGGAAATATCAGCTGTTTATATACAGCAATTTTATGCTAAATGTTAATTTCTTTTAAGGTGTGAGTCTATCGAGCGGCAAACTGTTTGGAACCTGGACAGATGCGGTTTCTGGTCTAGATCCGAACTGTTTCCAAAGTCGCATTCAGTCGATTATATTGATGAAATTGTTAAAACTGTTCACTACCGAATCTTTCGTGAGATTTTTAACCCTTCAAAGTTTCATTGTCGTCTGCTTCAATTTTGTTGTTTGCAATGTCGTTTTAAAGTTAAAAACTTAGGCAGTATGACTGTAGAAATGTCAAAACGAGTGTCAAACAGTTTAGACCCTGATAAGACGCCGCGTTACGCGGCATCTAATCAGGATCCAAACTGTTAACAAACTCGCGTTTTGGTGTCATTGAGAGTCATAAGGTTAAGCGCGTACCCTAGATATTTACATAGCAATAGCCCAATAGAGGTCAGGAAAGATAAAGAATAAAAAACCAAGCTTTGTCAAGAGTACAACTTGTTTCAAGTGAAAACATGTTCAGTAAAAACTTAACCCGAGACACTCTCATTTATGCAAGAGATGAAGGAAGTTAAAGATTGAAACTATCATAATGTAAGTATTGCTTAATAATTATATTTAAGTATATCTAATGACTTTAACAAAAGTAAATCTGTTGTGATTAAACTCAAACAATTAGCAATTATTATTGATTTAAACTTTTATCACATAAACGTGCAAAATATAGAGGTCCGTAAAAATCGTACGGCCCACTGGGCATATATTTTATACTAAATTTCGAATCAACAAAATACTGTACTACTACGCCGACTGTAAATCAGTTAAGAGAATCTAGACAAACTTAGATTACCACTAGGTATTAAAACATTTCCAAGTGTCCTAGAAACAGTATTCCGAGTAGTCGCTCAATTTCAGGCTGCAAATCAGGCTACGTAGATCTTGTATTAACAGTGACTCAGACTGGTATTCAAATTTAGACGTTTCAATGATAATGACGTCATGTAGCTCTAACGACGTTATTCTGAAAACGGAACTATATGTATATTCTAAATGTCAACTGATCATTTTTACCTTTTTAGTCAATTACAACAATTCTTAAATTAAATATTAATTTAAAATTTGAAAATGGTATCAGAGAAGTCTTTCACAACACATTGATGTTGTTGATTTTCTTTATTTTAGTTTGATATGTGTTTTTATCTACTGATGAATAAAACCGAATAACGCCTATGGCGAATCGTTTCCTAAGAGCCGAGGGTAAAAGTGAAAGTAAGGCCGTTCTGATTTTCGTGTCATTTGGTGTTTACAGTGGTAAATACGCTATTCCTACCCATTTACGCGTTTATCTATGCGTAAGAAACGCATAGTGAACGGTTAACGAACGCTTAATGAACGCTTAACGAACGGTTAAGGCCTAACGATTTGAACGCGTTTAAACGCGTTAATAAACGGTTATACCCGAGATGCTGCGATTGGGGCGTCCGTTTTCCGTTTCACGCGGAGATTTCGGATCTTATCGATGATTGCCGTTTTAGAAAAATCCGAATGAAACGGGTTTATCAAAAACAAGAATCGATTTGTCACTGGAGCATTTTCGCGATAAAACTCATATTGTAATGCGATTTTTGAAAACATTTTCTGTAAATGAGACGCCTCTTATCAGGATCTAAACTGGTTTCGCTTATAGAATTTATATAAATATAAACAGTTTGGATCTCGATCATAATGCTGAGTGACTCGGCGTTTCATCGAGATTATTTCTGTTTGATATGTATTAGAATAATTCCTTCCATGTTGATTTCTATTCAAACGGTTTGAATCCAGATCAAACGCCTGGCTGTATAGATCGGCATAGCATCAGGATCCAAACTGACAGCTTTGAATAAACCCAATTACTTTCATAATAGTTAACACTATCGATTTAGATGTAGATGGGACGCCGAGTAGTTCGGTTCTTATATTTTACAGCTGAGAATGAAGCATACGGTCTTGATTTCATTTTTACAGTTTGGCTCTAGATGAAATGCCGAGTTACGGGAGTCTCATCCATATTCAAACTATACAGATATCTTTTACTTTGATGAGAGAGTATAATAACTGACACATACTCGCATATAAGAATTGGTTTATTTGGTTGATATTCCAATCAACCCCAATGGGGCATTAGGATACTTACTTTGATAAGCCGCAGTTTTATTACCCCCTGTCCGGCTTGTGACGCAACAGTGTTAGCGGCTAGCCCTGCATGCCACATGTGGCATTTGGGAATTCCGCATGTTCATAGTAATAGTAATATACACAATTTACATAATCCTTTTTAAACCGTATCCTTTATATGGGAGAATAAATGTATATTCATAAAACTCTCACAGGATAACCTTTCTTCTTAAAGAAAATGATTTCATAAAATTTAATAAGATTATATTTACTCCACAGTAACGATATTTACTAAATACTTAAGTAGGATAAGAGCGGCCCGCAAGTCATACATGGATTACCTCCCTTTCTCCATGATTACTCCCCTTTCATCCGGGCTCTTTTAAACGCGTTTAAACGCGTTAAGAAACGCGTTAAGAAACGGGTAGTAAACGCGTTAAACGAAACGGGTAACGAACGCTTAACGAACGCGTAAGAAATGCGTAAGAAACGCGTAAAGTGGGTCGGAATAGCGTATTTACCACTGTATGTGATAAATGACTATCAAATTCGTGTGTTTTCGCCAAGGCTCGCAACATAGGATTTTATCCAACTCGTTCAATAAATTCACGACTGAAAACACACTCAGTCAATATTTTGTTGCCAAGTACTCTTTATTTGCCAACTTTAAACGTTTATTTTAACCAACAGGGAGATGAAATATCAGCTGGTTTGGATTCAGCAAGTTTATGCTAAATGTGAATTTATTTTCAGTTTTGAGTCTAGCGATATTTCTAAAAGCGGCAAACTGGTTTGCACCTGCCTAGATGCGGTTTCTGGTCTAGATCCAAACTGTTTGCAAAGTCGAATTAAGTCGCTCTAAGGAATGAAAGGGTTAACCCTTTACCTCAGAGCCTGTTTCTAGTTTTGAAGACAGGTGACCACTTAAAGCAGGTTGAAAGTAAAGCAGAATGTGCCTTAAGGCACATTCTGCTTTACTTTCAGCCTGCTTTAAGCTAAAATCTGCTAGGCTCTATAAAATATTTGTAATGGTAATTGTTCATGAGGGTATAAACTGGAACTATTTTCTTCAGCGGAGGAATAAATTAAATACGCTAAAAGTCGCACCTATGGGGGAAAGGGATAATAAAACTACACGCAAAGTAATGCTATATATTGCCCAAGGAAAAGGTACAGTTCAACCTCTCTATAACGACCACTACATTGTGTTAATTATTAGGTGTTAAAAACAGGTGACTGTTTAAAGCAATGTGACAGTCAAACTGACACTCCTATAGAAGTTTTCTGTTTTACTGTCACCTTGCTTTAAGCAGTCATCCGAGTTTTATAAAGTTAATTAGCCTTCTTTTTTAGTGGTGTTAATAGACAGTATTTACTGTTTTTGAGAAATGTTTAATCAAAATCATAAATATTCATGACAGATTAGGAAGTAATTATTGTCTTCAGTTGATGAATAAATTCAGTGTGCAACATGCGTATCTATGCAATATTGGGTTACATTGCATATGCATGTACTGTCATTGAAATAGGAACACCAACTTATTTCACTGTATAAACAGTAGGGTTAATCTAAATACATGTATACTCAAACGCAATGAAAACGCACCAGTCGTAAAAGTTTAGTTACATTGTTTCTATGAAAGGACCCGTTGAAATTTCTTTTTAATAAGACAATGGTGAAGCATTTTCACACAAATTGTCACAACAGTACCTGTAAAGTTCATGGTAAGTTCTGCAAAGTAATGTCTTAAACAAGACAGGTCGAATTTCAAAAGTCACACATTTCAGTGTCTGGTAAAACTACCCTCGTCATTAACCACAGCCTGGCAATACCAGAGCGTGTACGGCGGACCACACGCTGTATTCGGTATTGTGGAATATCATTCAACTCCTGTACTAGTGCGTCAATCACATCATGACGGCTCTGAATTTGCAGAACGCCGTTGTACACACGAAGTCCAAACTTGTCCCAAATGTACTCAATTGGTTCAGATCTGGCGAAAATGCCAGCCAGTGAAGAATATTGATGTTGTTATTGGCTACGTCGTTTGCAGCCAATAACATTCGTTGAAGTCACTCTAGCTGAATGCGATGTTGCGCTATCTTGCTGTTAAATTATGACGTAAGGGTGACGTTGACGTTGGGCGTCATTTAAATGTCCCATAACTTTGACGATGGTATCTTATTTTCGCGTTTTTTTATTCATGTATAGCCAGAAGTTTATTTAAGGGCTAAAATGAATCAATACACATGAGTACTACACTGATAATACAACGATGGGCATTTGCAAGGACGGCACGTTGACGTCATTGTGTTGTTACATAACAAACAAAAATACATTAGCAGTGTGTACCTTTGTAAGACATAAGCTTGGTTAAATAACGAAAATTAGAAACTAAACCTAGTTGAAAAAATAGTCATGTTTTAGGAGTGGTGCGTTTTCATTGCGTTTGAGTATATATAGATAAATAAAAGATCTTACATGAGTGCTCATTATTTATCATTTTTAATGCACGAGTCGCTAAGGCTCGCGTCATATTTATTTTAGTCAACGATTTTATTACAATGATAAATAATGACCACAAATGTAAGATTCTATTTATCACATAAACATTTTAAAAACCTATTAAGTTAATTGAAGCTGCAGATTGTTATCACTTTCGCCATATAGATTTTCCGCAGAAACGTGACGCTGTTTATGGTAACGTCATTGCAAATGACGTCATTTGGTGTCCCACTACATGCAGCGTTTGTTGACGAACAGGTTGGACCGGAACCCAAAACGATATTTTACAAGTGGATTGCGATATGTATAGAATGGCTTTATGCATCTCCCATACCGCAGATTATGTGATAAAAGTGTTTTTATAAAATTAACTTTTCATTCGCTAATATCAACATGAACCTTGAGGCGTATTCGGCTTTACATTTAGCCTGCTTTAAACTACCGTCTACCACGATATAGAAGCCTAAAGACAAGTAACTCGGAGTTGGTTTCGAATTCAATTTATTATACCACAGTTGTCTGCTTCAACAGTTTCCTTTGAACAAAAAGATGTGACAAATTTTGTCCACGCCATTTATGAAAAATGAAATTTTCCAGATCCAAGTAGAGATTAATTTCACTGAATATGTTCGGTTTCCGGTCTACTTGACAATGACAATTGCGACGTTTTCAGAAAATGATAACAAAGTAATGCAAAACTGTGAGCCAACATATTGACTCCGGAAACGCCTTAAGGACAAATCAAGTTTCTACTTAATCCTATCGCGTGAGTGTTTTTTAACCCTTTCGTTGCCAATTTTCTTTTGCTTCAATGTTTTTGTATGCAATATCGTTTTAAAATAAGATAAAAAGTTGTAAGACTGGTGTTACAGTGCCCCTCTCTACAACGGCCCTCCCAACAACGACTCCCTCCTTACAACGACCCTTGTCACAGGTCCCTGAACAGAACAATTACGTCCAATATTTTCTCGTCTGCAATTTCGTCTGTGCTTCTCAAAGTTACATTTTTGACATTTTGACAGAAAAAAAACCTTAATGACGAGTGACAAACAGCTTGAATCCAAAGAGGGAGCGCTGTATTTTGAAACGAGTGTCAAATAGGTTGGGTCGATATCAGACATCACGTTACGCAGCGTCTGATAGGGATATTAACTGTTTGGAAAGGCATATTTTGCACAATTGACAGTAAGCCGGCATCTATTAAATCTCCAAAATGTCTGCCCCACACTTAAAAAAATGTTATTTTCTTTAAAAACTATTGTCTACGTTTTTGTACATTGGGGTTGAGATAAACGAAAATAATAAAAAAAGTATTTCCATATGTAATAGCATAAGTGTCCGCCATTCATCGCGCTATTTAAGAAATAACAAAATTGTAGGTGTTCATTACCGTGCATTCGATCACAGTTAGGAGTTGAGATGTGGAGTCATTAGATCACGAGGCCTTTAGGCACGGTAATGGACACTTACGAATTTGTTATTTTAATTCTAACGCGACTTTTATTATAAAAATACTATTTATGTATTACGCGTATAGTGCAAATGGAACAGCGGATGGAAACGCCGCGCATGCAGTTCATTATCGCGACGTAATATACGTTTCTCAGTATTCTTTGTCTATATGCCGTAGGTTTCGAGTCGTGTTAGAATCAGTCATATTTTCCAACAACTGACTTGTCAATGAAACCAGACTATACTATTGTTGTGGTAGTATCCAATTGTTTTTTTTACCGTTCTGAAGATGGGTCTTCCGGATCAAATATACGACCAACCTTTAATCGCCATTCATTGGTGAATTTATCCGACTTAACCAAATTGTCTTGATATACAGCGCTCCCTCTCTACAACGACAATCCTAACAAAGACTGTCTCCTTACAATGACCCTTACCGCATTGCCCTTAACAAGACAGTTATGTCTTTCGCTTTTACTGCTGCAATATTTACTGCTTAAAATTGTCGACTGCTGTTTTTCTCAAAGGTGCATAATGGACATTTTGACATAAAAACTTAATGATGAATGACAAACAGCTTGAATCCAGATCAGACGCCGCGTCACGCGGCGTCTGATCTGGATTCAAGTTGTTTGCAAATGTAAGTCCAATTTCCCTCCCTACAACGACCCCCCCCGAACAACACACACACTTTCTGTCTCTCAATTGATGTCATATATTGTAAAACGTTTCTATTACATGTACGTACCTATTACGACAGGTAACATCTTAAAGCAAAGTGACAGTGAAACAGAAAGCTCCTTTTTACTTTCACATTTGCTTTAAGTTCTCTTCTGTCTTTCATACAATAAGTTATCCGTCTTTGTTGTGGTTGTAATAGAGAGGGTTTACTGTAGATAGGCTGCCGCATGTAACAATACTTGATCAAGATCAAAACTACTTCCATTGCACTCATATCTATGTTTCTCCGGTCATGCTCCTTTCCGTCGCGGAGTAATTGCGCCTAACTTCATAACGTTTGTCGGCATACTCAGTTATCTGTCGTAAAGACATAATAATTAAAACAATTTAAATTTCTTATTTGAGAGGTTCTACTGTCCTTGAACGTGTGCCAATATATGAGTTATGTCTGTTGTATATGTTACAGGGATTCAATGTAATCAGGGATTACGTGTAACCCCTGAACTGTTTAGGGATTACGCGTAATCACTGGGCGTTTTAGGGAATTGATGAAATGTCCCATTTTTCATCAAATTAATGGATTTGCACTATCATGACATTTCTATTTGTTTTAAACATCATGCTTTCTTGAAATAGCAAGGTCTAATGAACGTGCATACAAAGTTTCTCGCAAAAGTGAATAAAAATAAGTGAACAGTGTACATTTAAGTCAGGACAGTTAAAACACCAAGACATCTGTCTTGTTAATAAGGTAAACATTTTATAGCGTGGTAGTTGCCTTTGAACTTGATTTACTGAACGAGGTAAGATTCATTACTTTAACCAAAAGTAACTGTCAAATGTTGATAACAAATCAACGAAAAGCTTCAAAATTACGCCTTTTCCCTGGGAGATTAAGTGTTTTTGTGAAATCCCTGATTTTCAGGGATTTCACGTATTCCCTGATTACACTTAATCCCTGTAACATATATATATAAATGTATAACTGCTATAAACGGGAAATATATTTGTGGTGGTTCGATTAGAAACACCATACTGGCTACAAGAAAGGACAAAGTAAATCATGTTTACGAATAATTAACAGATACAATGTATTATGTAGAGAAAAAGTAGGGATCGCAAGCTGTACCAAATTCCTGTTGTAAGCGTATCTGTCGCAATAGCGTCTTTTGCCGTTTCCAGTGAGTTACTAAACTACTAATCCACAGTAAACCTCTAGTTAAGGAATACTGTTTGCAGAGCTCCAGATAAGCGGAGTATTTCGAAAATTTAAATCTTTATTTTTGGATTAAACCCGATGGTGTAACTACTCACTAGAATCGGCACGAAGAGACTGCTCATTAGAATCGTCTCGAAGAGACGATTCTAATGAGTAGTAACACAAAATATTTGATGCTATAAATAGTGAGAAAATGTTGAATTGGTTCAGTGTACTCCCTCTAATCTGGAGCCTTGTATTTGAGGTTAATTCGGTGTTTAAATGGGTTGCTGCTAAAAATATGATAAAAGTAACGCAGTAAAATCCCCTAGGATTGTTCTTGTACTTCCAACTTGCTTTATGCTGTCCCCTGTCTCTAAAATCGTATATTAATTTTCGTTGTAGTATTTGAGATAAACGTTTACTGTATATACACCCTTTTAACCCTTTCTCCAATAAGAGCGCCTTTTAGCGAATTCAGTTTATTCCTCCGCTGAAGAAAATAGATCTAATTTGTACAGTCATGGGTATGTATAATAAGAAATATTTTCTATATTCTAACAGGTGATAGCGTATAGCAGGCTGAAAGTAAAGCAGAATGCGCCTTAAGGCACATTCTGCTTTACTTTCAACCTGCTTTAATTGGTCACATGTCTTCGAAACTAGAAAAATGCTATGGGGTAATGGGTTAAATACATGTAGCACCAAAGTGGGTTACATGCGCATTTATAAAGTGTTTACGGATAAGACGTTCAGTAACTCAGTACCAACTGGTAAGAAAAAATTTAGGATCTGTCATGAGTCGATGTTTAAGACAAGCTGCTAAATAGGCATTTTTTGTAACCCCAGCGACTTCAAAACGCCGTTATAAATAGTGACGTTATAGTGATGTCATCAAAGTGATCTCACACATGTTGGAGACAAGGATATTCGTGATCGTTGTTCGTTATAGAAAACAAGGGTAGTTGTGTGAGAAAAACCGCTTCTCAATAATGATGTCATTTGTTCTTTATTTCAGACGTCGGATCCTATATCCAGAGACACTTAAGTAAAGCAACTTTCTTGGACGCAAGTCAAAGCCATGACCATGTGTTATCATCGACAATAGGTTTTTTGACGTAGCAAAGAAATTGCCACAGCACATTAGCTACAGAAAGAGTTGACGACACACCCAGATTGTTACGGATTTCGAACTGATGTACTCTAACCATACATTTACACATAATGTACTAAACGATAGTTCTACACTAAACAGTGAACTTTGCGCTGACTTAATCGTTGTGGATAGTAAACTAACATAGACATGGGCAGCATAATTGTTTCAGTTATATTTATATCAATTTTAATTGGCATTCCAGTACACGGACAGTGCCCAATAGAATGTGACCTTGAACAAAATACTCGTACATGCTGTCATAATGGAACACTTACATGTTGCAAAAGTTCCTTTGAAACTGAAGAATGTAACATTGATGTACAATCAACAACAAATGAGTTGTACCTTCAGTCTTGTACAATCAAAAACCTCTCACAACATGGCTTTCCAATTATTTCAAGAACATCTTTAACCAAATTCACACTTCAGAATGTGAAAATTGAATCAATTGCAAATGATGCCTTTAAAAATCTCCGGGAGCTAACAACATTTGAATTTAATCGCTGTTTTGGTGTCCACTTGGCAAGTTTAGGTAATGCAATGAAAAACATGAAAAACAACCACAGCATATCGTTTTCATTCACAGGTGTAGGAATTATGAATGATAATATATCAAGCCTTTTTATTGGAACCTCTAAAATTGGGAATATAAGCCTCGCAAATAATGCAATAGAATCTCTTCCTTTACTAGAGCTACAGAATGTGCGCTCCATAGTGGAGTTAGATCTTAGTAACAACAGAATTAGCAATATATCTGTACCGACCAAAGCCATGGGTACCCTAAACACAATGAAGTTACAGGATAATCGTATTAAACAAATTCAGAGATCTATTTGGCAAAGGTTAGGAAAGACATTCCCAAAATTAGAAAATCTTGATCTTCGAAAAAATGCGATTGAAAATTTGGAAGATATACCAATGAGTATTTTCCCTGCTCTCAAGTCGCTAAATTTAGCGGATAATCATCTTAAGTTTTTAGATATCCGCTTATTACAAAATCTAAATCATATTGAACAACTAGACTTTTCAAACAATTGGCTATCGAGCAAATCTCAAAGCAAAATAACAATACGATCTGTAAAACGACTCACGCTAAGAAGCAACCATTTCTACACTTTTCCACCTTGGTTGTGCAACAATGATGCTGGTCAAACATCAAATTTCCCCAACCTTGAATACCTAGACCTCAGCGATAATTTGATACAGTATACTATTACACAAGCATGGACATGCCTAACAAAACTTAGAGAGTTAAACCTTAATAGAAATCCTTTGAAACTTATTAAGAACAACACATTTGCAAACTTAACAGAATTAGAAACATTACATTTGTCAATGCTGCAGGGAGGCTTAGAAACCGTCGAGCCACTCGCCTTTAATACAACCAATCTGAAGTCCCTGAACTTAGAATCTAGTGGGATTTTGTTTAAGGTAAATAGTTCACTTACAAACATGTTTAAGTATTTGACAAAATTAACCGAATTGAATTTAGCGTTTAATAAGTTTCCCGATTTAAATGATAGTGCGATTGTAACATTATTTTCGCCTTTGAAAAGCATTACAAAACTCAATTTGAGGTTTGTAGGAATACCCCGCCTTCCTTTTAATTTGCTTGGCCATTTTCCTGACCTAAAGACTCTTATTTTAGATGATAATCATTTTGAAACTCGTCATTTATGGGGATCGTTCCAAAGTTCGACGAGCTTGAAATACTTGTCACTTGTGCATAACCGGATAGCTGTTATCCGCAAAAACTCTTTTGGCGTTGGAAATAAACAAACACTTCAAGAAATAGATTTGTCTAGAAACACTCTTGATTGTACCTGTGATAATCGGTGGTTTCGGAAAGAGCTTGAAGACAGCCAGGAGAGAACCGATGGTATCAAGTATATGAAATGGGAGCAATACCAATGCAGCTCGCTTGATTATGATAGTCCAAAACTCTTCAAAGACTATAACCCGACCGAAAAGGAGTGTAGGCCGGTTAGTGAAATGGTGACTGCCTACATCACTATAGCTTGTTTCCTGTTCGTGTTCTCTATTACGGCCTGCTTAGTTTACAGATTTCGCTGGCATATTACCTACTGGAGATATAAAATGGAACGAAAGAGTACAAGAAGAATAAATCCCGAACTGCAGCCAATATTGCAAACACCTACTTTGAAATTCGACGCGTACATTATTTACAAATTGGATGAACCAGAAACTGACAAGTTTATTAAAACGGAATTCGACCCTATGGTTAAAAACTTAGGATACAAAAGTTTTATATGGGATCGTGATGCAGGATTCGGTTCAAAGATATCCGAGATGGGTGACGGGATTTACGGAAGCAGAAACGTAATAGCGATTGTTACCAACAGTTTCCTAAAGGACACATGGTGTAATTTTCAAATTGAGGTTGCCTTAGATCGACAAGTGGAGCTTCAGCGACAGACATTAATGTTTATTGTTATGGAGGATGTTGACTTCCAGCTGTTGAACAAAGACTGGTGCGTCAGGTTCACGAAAAACCCAACCGTTCACTGGTGTTCTGAAACTAATAACATTAAACGAAATTTGCTAGAGGCTCAAATTCAAAGTACTCTAGGAAAACCGGGCCCAAGGAATCGAGAGGCAATGTGATACAGAAATAGCAAGTGCTATGTGACAAAAAGGCGTATTGCAATGCAAACCAATATAGAACACACATACCCGTCGTTCAAGGTTCAAGGTCTATATGTTACACTCAATCTGTGTAATCAGTCATTTCATGAAATGACTAAACATCTCAGTCATTACACCTTTGAACAGTCAATTCACGAAATGACTAAATTGACTTTAGCTTTATTTATTCAATCGTAATGATTTTAGTATGTTAATAATGATAAAACTACATTATTGCAACAATACATCCATATTAAATTTAATACAAATAAAGTCTCTTAAATCTTTCAAAATTATGTGCAATGTTTCCGGAATAATTGTTAGCTATAAAGTTTTGAACAATATTATGCAGATTGAAAGACATGAATGAACAACTGCTGTTGAATTAATTAAACACAATTAATTTCACACATTGCCTTAATCATTTTAAAGGTTTCTAGCCCATTTGTGTAGAAGTGGTCTGTCAATTTCAGTCATTTCACGAAATGACTGCAAATTTCAGGCATTTTCTTAAATGACCAAGTAAAACAGTCATTTAACGTTATGACTGAAATTTGCAGTGAGTTAGTGAATTGACTAATTACACAGATTGACTGTAACATATATATGTATGACAGTATTGCTTACATAAATAGTTTTATGACAATACATGTAACCGCGTAAATGCTTAAAACTAAGTATCCGTGATACTCGGCTTCTGATCGAACTTCATCAAAAAATACGTGTTTCCTCTTTTATTGTATTGTATTCGAAGTTTCGTTCAACCCTTTAACCCATAGCGTGTTTCTAATTGTGAAAACTTATGAATACTTAACACAGGTTAAACGTTAAGCAGAATACGCCTTAAGGCACATTCTTCTTTACTTTCAGCTTAGTTTAGGCTACCATCTGCCTGGATATAGCATATATGGTTTATGGTTCATATTCATAATTGTGTAAATTGAAACAATTTTCTTTAGCGCAGGAATAAATGAAAGGTGAAAACGGCGTAATTTGGGTAATTGGTTAATCTGTATAAACGGACAAGACTATTTTTTCTCAAATGTGTTTCAGTGGACTAATTGTTGTTTTATGTCTTGTCACTTAAGAAATGAATTGATTTTTTTCGGCGTTCAATCGAAATGAACGACAGAAAATTATCGGCAAATACCATGGATCGCTAGTAGGATAAATATATCGGTTTTTGGCATAAAAGAATGCAGACAGTAGCTTTTTATAAGTATGTCAATTTTCTCATTAATAAAGAAGAATTTTAGTCGGGAATCATGGTTTCTACTAAAAGGAAGTAATAGGTCGGTTAAGAACAAATTTTGAAAACAAACCGCCAAATGTTTGCTGTCCAAGTTTATCAATGTTTATTTTGAAAAACGTAAAAAGGCTTGAAAACTAACATGAAGTCGACACGTTTAAACTGAGTACAGTATTACAGGAAATGTGGTATCAAATATTTAGATATTACGACTTAGATTTGTTGAATGTGTGAAAGTTAAAACTGGGACACATGAATTTGTTTTTCTCGTCTTAACCCCTTCACTGCCTTACCCCGAGTGCACTAGTTATTTGCAAACACTTTGGGTCCTGATCAGACGCCGCGTAACGCGGCGTCTGATCAGGATCCAAACTGTTTGACACTCATTTCAATATTTCTTAAATCAAAATACCTAAAAATTAAATTTGAGAAATAAAAGCAGACGACAAATGTTTAAAATTGATGACATCAGAAAATACATTTGTCATCATGCTCAACAAATAGTCGAACGACAAACCTTTCACTCTTATCTTTCACCTTTCAGCCAACAGCCTATTTCCTCGTTTCAAAGATAGTTAACTACTTAAAGCGACTCGCAACCAGATGGTGCATTAAAAATAGTAATTTGTAAATATGTGTCAAACGCTTATATAAATGGTAAAGAATTAGTTTAGGATAAGAAATTCTGTTTAAAAAAAATGTATTTCAATAAAAAAAAATATTGGTCTCTGGTGGGATTCGAACCCGGGGCCAGGCATTGGCGGACAGAAGGCAAAATAGGGGAAACCGCTTAGACCAATGGACCACGGAACTATCCGTTTATCTCGGATCGATTTAACGTATTTCAATGTGTAGCGATCGAAAGTGCATACAACTTCGTAATTCGGCTCGTGTTTATGTCTGAGCCCGTGAAGAGAAGCAACAACAACTATACCGTCTACTAGTCGGTATAGAAAAACGATGGAAAATATCTAAAAATCTAAGATTCGCTGACGATTATTGAGACGTATTTTGGACTGATCATATTTTTTTAATGTCAGAAGCCAAATAATGCCACAAATTTGCTTTTATTTGAGTATTTTATTTTATTTTGACAAGTACACCATCCGGTTGCGAGTCCCTTTAAGGTTGAGGACCGCTATTGAGATCGGACCAAAATCGATACCCTACATACAGGTTTTAACAATTTTCGACAACTGACGACTGTTCCGAACCATACTAAAGCATGTTAAAAGGAATGGCCCATTGCTCCCCATAGAATACCGATATTGACCAATATTTGGGGTTCTTAACCTTAAAACAGACTAAAAAGTAAGCAGAATGCGTCATAAAGCGTATTCTGCTTTACTTTCTACCTGCTTAAAGAAGATATGTATTAGGATACTAGAGACTTTTCTTACATTGCCCAACCATACCTATGGAACATTGAAATACTGTGTTAAGTGGATGAAGTTTTATTTGCGTTATACTGTGTACAGTGGAGAATCTGTTATTCTTTCCCAATAAACGCGTTTACGCTAAAACTGTTATTTGCAGTGCAAACAGTTTGGAGCCAGATCAGACGCCGGGTAACCCGGCGTCTGATCAGGCTCCAAACTGTTTGCCACCAAGATAAACAAGAATTATCAGAATTGTCCAAAAGTTGTTCTTTTCTACGTTTTAGTACTTTGCGCTTGCGTACGTTTGCGTTTAAACGGGAAAGAATAACAGATTCTCCACTGTATAATATGGAGTAAAATGGTAAGCTATAGACCTGTTTCAAATGTCGTCTGCAAAAATGTGAATGCAGTCGTGTTACAGTGCATATCATTTACTGGTTCAACTTAACTATTTAACTACCATTGCAAAAGCAGTTTTGACCCTAATCAGACTCAGCATAACTCGGCGTCTTATAAAGTTCCAAACTGACACTCGTTTCGGAATTTCCTCGGATAAACTGCCTTAAATCTAAATTTGAAACTTGATTACAGACATCAATAGTGGAGCAGACGACATTGTAGCGGTGAAGGGTAAAAATCAATGTTTTTCTCGCTAAAGGGTAAATAATTCCCCCAAATTGATTTCCTGTTGCCTCCCATTGCCCGTGTTTTAAATCGTAGAAGCAACCCTTTTTCCGCCAAGACGACTATATCCAGATCAAACACTCTAACGGCTTCTGGTCTGAACAGGATCCTAATCGTGTTCAGCAAGTTTTGATGCCCCGAAAGTCAAACTATGCATGCAAGCCTATTTTAGAAGGACACGAGTTTAACGATTAATCATTCTTAGGATTACAAGCATTGTCTAATCTGATAACAGTGTACATGTGTATAACCTGCTTAGATACCGTTTCGGAAATGTTTACGCTATTTTTTGGTTTTCACTGTATGCGCATATTTCCAAGGGCTCGGAGTTCTCTCCTCTTGATTCGTGCATGTACATCTATAAACATATACCGATTGTACTGTCCTCGTTCGAAAAATGTTTATGTATACGGGACAATATGACAATTTTACGATAAGTCCTTGATTAACAGCGATCCCGAATCCAGGTAGCATAATTTGCAGTCACAGTAAGAAGGGAGTTATTACAGGGATTTGCTCTTTAACCTTTTCACTCTCAATGACGTCATAAAGCGCATTTGTAAATAGTTTTGATCCTGATAAGGGCTTACCGGAGTCTGAACAGGCTTCAAACTGTGTGTCCTTCAGATTTGCAATATATAGTCAGAATTGACAGCAAAGTCTCAGTTTCTATAATTTATTGGAATGTGTTCTTGTTCCCTTTGCGTTTAAACGGAAATGAATCAAGTCTTCTCCGTTGTGTCATTGTTTCCTGGTCAAAGTGCATACAACCTGAATTTGAGTGAAATAAATATATATGGCACTTCAGGGGATAGTACACCGACCCACGGTTGATGTCGGTTTTTATCACCCAAAATGACAATTTGTTCGTATTAAAATGTCAAGGGACATCAACTATTTATTCGTAAATACAAATCAAAATATTCTAAACTAGTACATTACAGTAAAACCTCTCTATGTCGACATTAATTGCGTTTATCATAACGTGTTTAATACTGGTGAAAGGTTAGTGCATGGTGATCCTTAACCCTTTCCCCAATAGAAGCGCCTTTTAGCGGCTATGATTTATTCATCCGCTGAAGAAAATAGTTCCAATTTAATCAGTAATGAATATGTATTTTAGGGAATATTTTCTATATTATAGTACATGATAGCTTAAAGCAGGCTGAAAGTAAAGCAGAATGCGCCCTAAGGCGCATTCTGCTTTACTTTCAACCTGCTTTAAGTAGTCACCTATCTTAAGTACTAGAAATAGGCTACCAGGTAAAGGGTTAAGAAGATTTTTGTTTTACGGTCACTTCGCTTAATGCTGTCACCAGTTTTTTATACAATCAATTAGCATTCTTTTTAATGCTCCTGATAGAGTGATTTTCTCTTTATTTGAGAAAATCTTGTGTTGAGGAAACTATATGAACAATATACTAGTTGTTCAATCCACGATGGGATGAGTCTGCGAGGATAACAATCGTGACAACGCGAACATATATTCTACTTTCACTTTCTGAAAGTAGTACAGTAAAACCTCTCTATAACGGCCACTAAAGTGTGCTAATTTATTAGTTGTTTTTGACAGGTGACTGCTTAAAGCATGGTGACAGTAAAACAGAAAGCTCCTGTAGGAGCTTTCTGTTTTACTGTAACCTTGCTTTAAGCTGTCACCTGTCATTTAAACAACCAATTAGTCCTCGTTTTAGTGACCGCTATAGAGAGGTTTTACTGTAGTCATTATTTCTTGATTGGCAATTAAGGATTGCGGTATTATAGTTTCAAAGAGCTTCAATATGCCAATATTTTGGTCCATAACTTTATAGCACATTTAGAAAAACAAAACCTCCAAACAATGGTGAACAATTTAGCCCATAGCCTGATTCAAGGAATGAATAAAGGTGACCACTTAAAGCGGGTTGAAAGTGAAGCAAAATACACATTAAAACACATTTTTTAACTACCAGTCTGCTTTAAGCTACTATCTGCTAGGAAATAGAACATATTTCTTAGGTTCATATTAATAATTGTATATATTGGAACTGTTTTCTTCAGTGAATTATTATATTGAATTTCCTACAAGGCGCTTAAATGTGGGAAAGGGTTAAGACCAGAGGTAATATTTCCTTCCCAAAACAAATGTTTTGGGAAGTGAAATAGAATATTAGAGGTCGGGGGCTCGTTTCATAAAACTTCTTACGACAAATGTTGTCGTAAGTCAGATTATAAAACTCTAAATGATTCTTTAGTTCTCAATCTAATCCTGTTCGTGACATCTTTTTGGAATCGTCTTGAAAAGCTGATTCCAAAGAGATGTCACAAGACAGGATTAGAAAGAGAAATCATAAATGAAATGTATTTTAAAGTTTTGACTTACGGCAACAATTTTGTCGTAAGAAGTTTTATGAAACGGGCCCCAGATATGCGTTGTTGTCAATAACCCGGGTTTAGGTGAAGTTCCAAACAGATATATTATATTAAAATAATTAAAATATATATATTATACTCTTGCATTTTATATACTTATCTTTAGTAAAAACGGAATATCACACACTGTGGTGATGTTCCTTTTATTATATACCTAAACTGTTTGGGACTAGATCTAGATCTATATATTGTTCAACCGAAAAATCACATATACGCATACATGTAGGCCCCTATATGTTAAATATCCTGCGTTCTATGCAAAACTATTTATGGAAGTCATGTGACCACCAATAAATTACGTCATTATTTTTTAAAACGTATCACTTTGTTCTCAATTGAATCCGTTATTTAAGAAGTGGCGTATTTGCAAATAACGGTCATATAATCGTTTCAGAACACGAGTTGAACCGTTTTAAACGTTATCCTTTGGAGGAAAACATTAGTAAAAGTGGGTGATGTGGGTTATTCACGCTTAAAATGGAAATTAACTATTCAAAATTGACCAATTCTTAGTTTAAACTTTTTTTAAAAATAGCATCGGACCTGGAATTCCGAAACGTCACGCGCAAC
Organism: Gari tellinella; assembly: GCA_922989275.2. Taxonomy (NCBI): domain Eukaryota; kingdom Metazoa; phylum Mollusca; class Bivalvia; order Cardiida; family Psammobiidae; genus Gari; species Gari tellinella. The sequence continues at coordinate 51,339,805 of OV277872.1, forward strand.
GCTTCTTTATATTAATAGGCCGTGTACAACTTGTGTTTCATAAAAGCAGTGACGTCAGCATTGTGTAGCATATATGCCATCTGATACGGACCATCTGATACGGAAAAAAATTGTATGGCCTGTATTCGCTTGTTTTTAGAATAGGTATATAATGAACAATGTTATCGATTTTATCTAACGTGTATGTCAATGCGTTTGCTTTTCGTTGTGTTTGAAGTTTAATAATAGATGACACACTTGTGAACTTTCAGTTTACGAAAGCAATTAATCTGTAAATAAACACTTCCTAAATGGAACACACCACACATAGTTCAGGAAATAAAAAGCATTCGCCCATTTTCAATTTTAATACAGGGTTCAATGTTATAAAGCGTCTGAGATGAGTCTTAGATTGTTCTCAAGCATTTGATTGGTCAGATTTGAGCCTCGGCTCAAATCTGACCAATCAAAGGTTTGAGATCTACATGAGACTCTACTCAAACGCTGTATTACCTTGGGTTGACAATGGTACGAAACGTAACAGTTACACGATTGCAATACTAAACAAATACATTCAAACTAATCTTAACAATTTATCTAAAAGAAAACAAACAAATCACCTGTTCTTATTACCATCGAGCACTGTGTGTAAATATACTTTATAAGAACAAGTTTATTTTAGGAGCGAAAGGTGTCAATGTAATAACTCATTTACCACTGACACTTTTAATGGACAATTCCGATTTCAAAATAAGTCTAGACCATTTTTTACTATTTATGGTTGATTTTAACAATATATTTCAAAATACATGTAACAAATTGTGTTGACCCTGAGCAGAGGGCTCCTTAAGGATTCTGGGGGTAGGTTCTCCAACGAAGGACCGAAACTGTCACGGTAAATAAACTATTGGATATGCAACTACAACTTTTAAATAATTTTAATGTTTTGCTATCCCGTTCGAAACGCCAAGCGACAAAAAACGATCGTAAGTCAAAACCTTTTCCCCCATCTAATCCTGTCTTGTGACATCTCTTTTCTAGACGAATCCAAAGAGATGTCACAAGACAGGATTAGATGGAGAAATAAATTATAATTGGAACTTTTATAGTCTGACTCAATTACGACACTAAATGTCGTTCGACGTTTCGTAAGACAGGCCCTTGATAAATTTCTTTCGGGAAGATGATAGTAAAAAAGCTGATACTGTGGCTCGCTTGTCTTTAAGCTTGCTAAAATCGTTTAATAGGATTAGTGAGTATTTACTTTTGGGTTAAAGTAGAGTTTTTACTGTTCACTTCCTTGCAAACTGTTAAATAATCCTTTATCCAAAAGAAGTATCCCTTGGCTAATTCATTTACATGTATGTACATTTATTTATGCCTGCAAGGCATAGCTATTTATGCTTCAACTATGCCTGGCGTAAGAGCTAAGGAAAAATGTTCCTGCATACAAACAGGTAGATGATTAAAGCATGTTTAAAGTACAGCAAAAAGCTCCATCATACGTTTCTGTTCTACTCTCAGTCTACTTAAGCCCCACGGTTCAAAGACAAATATGCAAACTATCCATATCCTACTGAATGCACATAGCTGCACATAGCCCCCCCCCCCTTCATAGAAACGCCTTTTATCACATTTGATTTAATCCTCCACTGAAGAAAAAGTTCAAATTAATAGACTCATAAACATGTACAAAACGAAAAATGTTTTATATCCTAGCTGGTTATGGCTTTAAGCAAGTTGAAAGTAAAGCAGAATGTGCCTTAAGGCACATTCTGCTTTCCTTTCAACCTGCTTTAAGTGGTCACACGTCTTCAAAACTGGAAAGGGCTAATAGGTTAAAGCAATGTGACTGAAAAACAGAAAACTCATATATGAGCTTTCTACTTTACTTTCATCTTGACATAAGCAATCAACTGTATTTCTAACCATCTCCATCATTTGTGATGCTAATATGAAGCCTTAGAGCTGCTCTAATGCGATTCAATGGATGAAGCGATTAAGCAAATCATCTACATGTATATTGAACGTTACACTGGAATAAAACTACGGGGAAATGCTTTTAGATAAATATTGAACATTGCTCAACATGAACCAATTATCTATTTGAGTTAAATAATTGGATGTTGACAAATAGGAACCTATGATTATGATATTTGAGTTGTCCTCCTACCAGCTAATTACCAACAACCAGTTCTCTTTATGATGTACAGTGGAGAGTGTGTTATTCTTTCCCAATACACGCGTTTACGCTAAAACTATTATTTGCAGTGCAAACAGTTAGGAGCCAGATCAGACGCCGGGTAACCCGGCGTCTGATCAGGCTCCAAACTGTTTGCCACCAAGGTAAACATGAACTATCAGAATTGTCCAAAAGTTGTTCTTTTCTACGTTTTAGTGCTTAAATGTGTTTGCGTACGTTTGCGTTTAAACGGGAAAGAATAACAGATTCTCCACTGTATGACGTCACCAATGATGTCAGAATAACAGATTCTCCACTGTATCCCACTGTCGTGATTCGAAGCTTCTTTGTAAAAAACATGCAGATACTAATTAATCGTGCAGGGTATCAAACGGGTTTAAGCCTGGTGAGACGCCGAGTTATTCGGCGTCTGATCTGGCTCTAAGCTGTTTGCAATGCTTTCCATTGTTTCAGTACAAAACGCGATTAATGGGAAAGAGAAACCCACTCCATGATGCGTATGTTTGTTTTCAAACACAGTAATTCATCTCTACAACATCCAATGGGAGCCAAACTTTGTGTGTCTTGTTCGGAGGGAGTTACAGTGGAGAATCTGTTATTCTTTCCTAATAAACGCGTTTACGCTAAAACTATTATTTGCAGTGCAAACAGTTTGGAGCCAGATCAGACGCCGGGTAACCCGGCGTCTGATCAGGCTCCAAACTGTTTGCCACCAAGATAAACAAGAATTATCAGAATTGTCCAAAAGTTGTTCTTTTCTACGTTTTAGTGTTTTGCGTTTGCGTACGTTTGCGTTTAAACGGGAAAGAATAACAGATTCTCCACTGTAGTTGTTATAGTGAGGACAATTAGCTTACCTTTGCAAACACTTTGAATCATGATCAGATGCCGCGTACCGCGGCGTCTGATCTTGATTCAATATGTTTTTCACTCATCATTAGGTTTTTTTTCCTGACGAATATCCAATATGTGGCTTTAGAAAATTTGCAAATGATATTGCAGACGTAAAAAGGTTGGACACAATTGTCCTGTTTGGGTAGCAGCGGCAAGCATTAGATGTAAGAAGCAAATCGATGTTTTAGGGTATTTTTTAGAGGGAGTACTGTAGTACGTGTTAGACTAATTCCAGAGAATTCGACCATTTCATTGGCAACACATGACTTATGAAGATGTTGACTAAAATATACACTTTACTTGTAATCGTCGTCTTAAGTGACTCAAGTCGTTATGCACCGCATTTGGAGATTCCAGGAAACTCTATTAGATCGTTCTCAGTTGACGTAAAATCTTTGATCACAGCTTTTGTTTCTAATAGCGACGATCTGATCGCAACAACCATATCTCCTTCTGTGTCCAGGTGTCTAATAGATTGCCATTACACGGGCAGGTAAGAACATTTGTTATATTTCCAACACTTAGTCTGCTGTGATGTCGTCTGTTTTAACATTATCGTCTGCAAAATTTGTTGAATTTAGATTTGTACATAGTTTAAGTTAAGAAAACTAAAGACGAGTGTCAAACAGTCTGATCTATATCAAAACAGTTTGAAAACATCGGGGAAGCCGCGATCAGCTTTGCTATTTTTTATTAACAAGCTCTTGGTTAAAAACATTTTCTAACTTTAAGTTTCAGGCCTATTCAATGTAGGCTGCTACTAAAAAGCTGTTGTTTTTTATTTCAATTCAGAATTTTGGTATTTAGGCTCTATACATTTTGGAACGAGTGTCCAACAGTTCGGATTTTGAATCCTGTTAACCCATTACCCCATAAATACGCCTTTTTACGCCTTTCATTTATTCCCAAACTGAAGAAAAGAGTTCCAATCTATACAATTTTGAATATGTATAATAAGAAATATTTTCTATATTCTAGCAGATAATAGCTTAAAGCAGGCTGAAAGTAAAGCAGAATGCGCCTTAATGTACATTCTACTTTACTTTCAACCTGCTTTAAGTGGTCACATATCTTCAAAACTAGAAACATGCTATGGGGTAACGGGTTAAAAAACCAAGATACTTGGTTTTTGACCGGGATGTAAATAGTGTGTGCATACATGTATAATTATCTTGACATTATGAGCAAGTTGATTTCAAAATGAGAGTTACGTTTTACTTTTGTTGATCTCACTTTGGTTACGGAACGAATTGTTTAAAATATCCACTGTCAAGTTACCCGGCATCTGATCAGGTTAAAAAATGTTGGACAATTGTTTGAAATTTTCGAAAACTTAGATTATGGTTAGACGCCCAGTAACACGGCATCTGATCTGGTTCAACGCTGCTTGCAAATGACGCAACGTTTTACTAATTAACGCGTTTTTTGGAACTTGTTTCCCGCAACATATAACGTATAAATACTGGAAGGGTTGGATACGAGACCAAAGTTGTTGTCCAGTTTAGTAAGAATTCTAGTGTTTAACCCAGTACCCAATAAATACGTCTTTTTACGCCTTAAATTAATTCCTCTACTGGAGAATATAGTTCCAATTTATACTGTCACAAATAAAAATCATAAGAAATATTTTCTATATTATAGCAGATAATAGCTTAAAGCAGGCTGAATGTCAAGCAGAATGCACCTTAAGGTACATTCTGCTTTACTTTCAACTTGCTTTAAGTGGTCACATATATTTAAAACTAGAAATAGGCGATGGGGTAATGGGTTTAGGGTTCCGGTGTGGAGGGGTTCCGCTGTACATGTGAAGAAAATGCTTGTTCTTTACAAAAAACTGCAGATCGAGATCTGGCGGATCTTAAAAAGGTTTTGATTTGGAACTGCAATGGTTGAGGTAGTTCAGTATGTTGTTTAATTTAACCATTTCACTGCCGTGACGTCATCAATTAAAATCAATTGTCGTCTGCTTTCGTTTCTAAAATTTAATATTTGGATATTTTGATATCAGAAATATTGAAATGAGTGGCAAACAGTTTGGATCCTGATCAGACGCCGCGTTACGCGGCGTCTGATCAGGATTCAAACTGTTTGCAAATTAGTCTTGCACTCGGGGTAAGGCAGTGAAGGGGTTAGTTAAAACATATTTTATTTCCAAAATGTTTTACAGGAAAAGGGGTTGGGCCACAAGTTCTACCAACTTAGAATCGGCCCTTTCCCTACAGTTTCACAAATAACACGAACACTAATGGAGAGGGAGAGAGGGAGAGAGAGAGAGAGAGAGAGAGAGAGAGAGAGAGAGAGAAGAGTGAAATAGAAAGATAGAAAGAGATAGAGTGAAGGGGGTAATACAACAATGAAAAATATTTCACTGAAACTCGAATTGTGGTTTATTGAGTTGATATAAATAATGTTGCTGCTAGCTGTTGTGTTTATGTTGCTGCTAGCTGTTGTGTTTTATGTCACTTGTTTCTGCAGCTGTGAATCTGTGAACTTTAACACACGAGATGGGGAATGCAAAATGTACAGAGTCGAGTCTCCCCTTCTTGCTCAGATGATCGGCCACAGAAACCAATTTGCTACACGACACGCTCTAAAGCTGGTAATATACTACTTATTCTGGATTGTTTTCAGCGGAGCTGCATGGTTTCTATTTAGACCTATCATTTGAAAATTCTCAACCAATGATAACTGGTCAGAAATTTAGGTTGAAAGTCACATGCTTAAAACTGAATGGGCTGATTGGATATATGGACAGACTGATCTATTGTACCCATTTACAAGTTTTACTGAAGATGAATTGTTAGTGCAGAATTATAGACACAGTCTGCAAGTGCTGACAGCATGTTTCTATTTTTAGATATTGAATCTTTGTTCTTAAAAACTCCATTCATGAATGAAGAGTGATAGAAAAGCAGATTTATGGAATAATCTATGAGCAGTAAGATACGGTTTAAATTATTGTTTGGTAATTCTGTAGAGGATAGATTTTTAATTGCTATATTTTACATGAAATTTACTGTAATTGAATGTTTTGCTTTTTTATCCAAGGTGTTGCAATTCTTTGAAACCCTCAATTTTATACATTTTTCACACCAATCTACAGCAATACATCCAAAACGCTCTCCGCTGAATATATTTTTAAAGATATTTCTTGTTAAATCCGTCATTGTTATGACGGCATGTGTTTTTGTCGAGGTTAGAAATCTTATCTTGATCCAAATCGTTTAAAACTGATTTTTTCACAAATCAGGCCTAAACAGAAGGTTGAATACACATTTAAGACAGCGGAACAATTATTAACATAGCTTTCGTATACGATTTCAGAAGTTGTATCCCTAATACGCATATGTCTAAACATCATGAACTACGTTTCACATATGTTGATGACAAACCTGCGGTCGAATTACAAGGCGCCAGATCAAATTGTTTACCACTAGACTATTGAAAAGCTCTATATTTAATAATATTTCGTTTACATATAGATTTTAGTAGTTTAATTTGACCTTTTCATTGTCAAATTTATTGCGAGGTTTTTACCGCTTCTCAGTAATATTGTTGTCTGCTTCAAAATTGTCTGCGATATCTTTTCAAAGTTAGACCCATCGCAGTATGGCTAACCACAGGGATCCAACACGATTGAATTTGAGGGAAAAAGTTGTCAGAAGGTATATATAGAGACTTATATAGTTTCTTTATGTACCTTCTGACGATTTTTCCCCTCAAAAAGCAATCGTGTCGGGGCCCTGTGTGGCTAATGAAATTTCGAAGAGCGTGTCAAACAATTTGGATCCTGAATAGACGCCGCGTACCGCGGCGTCTAATCAGGATCCAAATTGTTTGCAAATGCGCTTTTTTGCGCTATTGACAGTAAGAGGGTTGAAATAAAAAAAACAACACCATCACAACATTAAGTATAATAGTGTGATTTCCATCTTAATCGCAGCCAACTCCGTTTGACTCGTGCGATGTCAACGACTGTGCCGCCGGAGACCGGTGTGTTCCAGTCCAAGAGACAGGATACAGTTGTTTAGCGCAACCAAGGACCTTGGAAACAGCTCCTTAAATACGACTCTTGACAATATGTGTATTTTGTAGAAGTGATTACAAGTAGAATATATAGATTCAAACAATTGTAAGAGGGCATTTAACCCTTTACCCCATAGCCTGTTTCTTGTTTTGAAGAAATGTGACCACTTAAAGCAGGTTGAAAGTAAAGCAGAATGTGCGTTAAGGCACATTCTGCTTTACTTTCAGCCTGCATTAAGCTATAATCTGCTAGGATTTAGTAAAAAAAATCTGATGGTTCATTTTCAAGGCTATAAATTGGAACTATTTTTATAGTGGATGAATAGATCGAATGTGCTAAAAGGCGCTTCTATGAAGGAAAGGGTTAAACAAAAGTGCATTGTTACGATAGCCTTCGCTATTCTCGATTTGTACTAAACATGTATACAATGTAGATCTTGTGCACAATTGTTTAGACAGCGACTGCGTTATGTCTACAGTCAATAATACAGACCTGCCATTTCTCCGGAGTATTCCAAAATCTTCGGACTTTTCTTAATTACTCCGGACCTACGGATTATTCCGAAATCTTCGGAATACTGCTCTTACTTTTTAAAATTTGGAAGCATTTTGCGGTTTGTTTCATATGAAACATTGATATGGATGTCAAACAGTATGGATCCAGATCAGACGTCGATTAACTGTTTGCATAACAATGCTATTGTTATAGAGCTCGACAACGAAGGGCTATCGGTAGGATTCCTAAAATGTCGCTTGAAACTTAAGATGTCTTACATGTAGGATTTATATGAGCAACTTATGACATCAGTTGTTGCAGCAGCTGCAAATACAGTATAACCTCTCTATTACGACCAATAATTTTTGTGAAATATTAGTCTTTTAAGACAGGTTACTGCTTAAAGCAATGTGAAAGTGAAACAGAAAGCTCCTACAGGAGCTTTCTGTTTCACTTTCACATTGGTTTAAGCTTTCACCTGTCTTTTATACAGACACTTAGCTTTGTTTTTAGTGGTCGTAATAGAGAGGTTCTACTGTAGTATTACAGTAGAACCTCTCTATTATGACCCCTAAAATGTGTCAAATATGAGTCGTTTAAAACAGGTGAACTGAATAGAATTGCATAGACTTGATAAATACAAAATTATATGTAAACACTACATTTAATGGTTATTATTTTGTGAGTAGGCGAATTTGATACATATGTCAAACAATTAATTGCCGAGAATGCATTATTGGACGTGTCAAATTTCGATTGTCATTATTATATTAATTTTATTATCTGAAGGGACAATTCTAAACAGTTTATTTCCAGGATAATATGCAATTAGATTTAGTTTTAATATTAATCCCCATAATATCCTCCTATTAGACTTTTAAAATGTCTAAATAAGATAGTTATCAAATGAAATCGGGAATCGTGATAGAAATTCGGGGTTCGATACAAACGATTGGAATGCAGAGTGTCATCGGTATTTTCATTGATTTTATTAATTTTAAGGGGGAAAGCAAGCTCAAATAAATTTAGACCTCTCTATTGCGAGGAGCAAATTGTGCAATTTGTTAGGTGTTTTCGACAGGTGACTGCTTCAAGCATGGTGACAGTAAAACAGAAAGATCCTTTAGGAGCTTTCTGTTTTGCTCTAACCTTGTTTTAGGCTGCCTCATGTATTGTATGCAGTCAATTATCCTTCCATTTTGGTGGTCGTAAAATAGAGGTTTTACTGTATCGAGTATTTTGCGCCATAAACAAGTACAGTTAAACCTGTATTAATCACACTCGTTTACAATGTATGCTGAACTTACCGCATTTCTATAGTTGAATGTCGATACTTTGAGTTTGGGTATGTTGAACATTTCTCGTTTCCCTAGTTAAAACTTGACTACGCCACGGAAGAACAAGCTACGATTAACCCATTTGTGCCTACGATCCCATATATGGTACATAGGCAAACAGCGTAGACTCTGATCAGACGCCGCATTATGCGGCGTCTGATCAGAGTCTACACTGTTTGCTGATAGGAATTTCATTATAAAACAAAATGACCAGGCAAACCTTTGATAAAAAATGGACTAATCCAATATTAACATGAAAAGAATCCAATTGGCATAAATGGGTTAAAAAGTGGATTCAATATTACGGTTAACTTTGCAACCATCAGACAGTTGGGGACCAAGTAGTATATAATTGCCCTAAAACAGGTCCAGCGGAAGAACCTTCTTTTCCATACTCAGAAATAAGTACAATGAAACCTTTCTATTACGACCACATACTAGACGCTTATTTGGATGCATAAAAGACGCTAAAAGCCAGGTGATCCTAAAACAGAAAGCTCCTTCAGGAGCTTTCTGTTATACGATCACTTAGCTTGCAGTACTCACCTGTCTTTAACACCTACTAATTATCACAATTTCGTCGATGTAGCAGTCAAAGCACTTGGAGTTGGTGGCATACCAGCATGGCAGCAGACTTAGTACAGACGGGTGGTGAGGTTTGCATCGACATGTTTTGTTGATGCTAGGTCTCTCGGTTTGCACCTTACATTTTGAACAAAGACGGAATAAACAACACATTAAAGTGGCATAAGCTTAAATGATTTGCCAGTCGCAATTATATCAAACGTTGTTTTTGCATTTGACCGCAAAATTTAATTAGCTGGTTTAACCCAATTATGTCATTTACACGTTATATCGTCTGCTTTAAAATCGCCTAATCATTGTTTTCCAAAGTAATACTGAATAGGTTAGCATGGAACAAATTATCAATAAACACAGTTTGACATGTATATTGAACGTTCCTCAAACATGCCTAAACTCTAATGACATAAAAAATCGCAGGTGTTTCTTTGGTGGCGGCCGTTTCCATTTCCTTTGACATCTCTTTGTCGGTACTATTTAAAAAGGGTGTTTCGGGAATACAAACGTTTTGTTACTTCCAATTGACGTTATAGCTCTTTGTCGGTACCAAAAAATAATTTCAACCACTAAATTGGTTAGTGTCTATTAGTCTATTTTAACAAAAGATTAACAGTCTCTCGGGTGCCCCTCTCTTGACTTTTAATTTTTGTTAAAATCGACTAATAGACACTAACCTATATGTAGGCGTCGAAAACTGACTTCGTAAACAGCTTTGATCAAGATACGAAGCCGCGTATCGTGGCATCTGAACAGGATCTAAACTGATTGACACTCATGTTTGTAAGGCATATTGCTATAACCCTTTCACTACCAAATTGTCCGTGATTTTATACTCCTTCACCGTTTCATTGTCGTCTGCTTCAGTTTTTATATTCGCAAGATCGTTTCAAAGTAAATTTCAATGTAGTATTACTTAAAACATATCGATACGAGTGTCAAACAGTTTAGATTCTGATCAGACGCCGCGTCTGATCAAGATCAAAACTGTTTGTAAACGCGCTTTCAATTGAGCGTCATTGAGAGTGAACGGGTTAAATCAAACTTAACTAATTATCCCCTGAGTCTTCTAATGGACAATTCCAGTTTTCAATAAAGGCTGGTCCATTTAGACTATTTAGGTTTTTTTTTTATTATATATTACAAAATGACAAACAGTGAAGTCCCTGATTAGAGGGCTCCTGTAGGAGCCCTCTAATCAGGGACTTCACTGTTTTGCATCAGACAAGTGTACTCTTCACATGTACACTTTTAGTAGAAGCCGCATATATGCGTCACTAGGGCTCAATGAGTTAAACAAGATATTGCAGATTACAATATTGAAGCCGACGACAGTACAGCGGTAAAGGGATGAGACATATGTTGTCGGTAAAAGGGTTAATTATATGCCACACAGTGAATACCTTTGCAAACATTTTGGATACAGATGAGACACCGCGTAACGTGGCGTCTCATCAGGATCCAAACTGTTTGACACTCTGAACCTTTAAAAAAGAAAGAAATCGAATTTTTAGAACAGTAGCAGGCGATAAAACACAGCATGTAAATACAGTAAAACCTCGCTATTACGACCACTAAAATGAAGGCTAATTGATTGTATAAAAGAGAGGTGGCAGCTTAAAGCAAGGTGACAGTAAAACAGAAAGCTCCTAGGAGCTTTCTGTTTCACTGTCACCTTGCTTTAAGCGGTCACCTATCGTAAACACACTACTAATTAATAAAATTTAGTGGTCGTAATAGAGAGGTTTTACTGTTAATGTAGTTAAGCGTGTATGCATTTATGTATAAAACACGATGTATACATATTTTACAGTGTGTGTCGAGACAATTTTGTGTAGAGCGTGGTTTAACATTTAACAGTAAGGACTTAGATAGGACACCGAGTAGATCGGCGTCTGGTCAGGATTCAAACTGTTCGACACATACAATTAGTGTTTGTTATCAGACACACCGAAATAAAGCATATGTGAAGGGAAACACTTGGCGAGAACATTTCAGCAGAGGATAATTAAATTGAGATTGTTAAGGATAATAATATATCTTAATGTGCAAATGCAGTTGTGATGCAGATTTGGTTGGGAGATGACAATGTTAAATGGAGCATGAGCAGGTAGTATGTTTTGTTATTTTAATCTTTATCGTGCTGAATTGTCGTCTTCATAAAATATATAGTCTGCGAATAAGATAAAATATCTAATTGATTTAGAATGTTTTTAAATTTGAGAAAATATCAATATGAGTGGCAAACAGCTTTGATCCAGATCAGACGCCGCGTGCCGCGGCGTCTGATCTCGATCCTAGCTGTTTACAAATATTAGCCAAGTCACGCTGGACACGGAGTTTAGGACAGACGCGTGTATTGGGAATGAGTAACGTATGTTTTATTGCTACGATGCATAGCGTGCTAACGTTGAACACCCGAAGCTATAATGAGCATATACAGCTAATTAAATACCTAATAAAATGGTTCCAATAGCAACTAATACCTATCCCCGACACCTGTGTATTTGTACCTTGGGTATTTCAAATTCTGCTGATATTCCCAGTTGCTGCAAAAGGTAACGAATCTTACGTATGTTATTTGCGATTTTTTCACAAACTTGTGAAACGTTTGAATACAGAAGAAACACAGAGTAATTCTGCGGCTTATCTGGATCTTAACTGTTCGACGCTGACATGATGACATGATCGAATGAATAAATTTAACAGACATGTTTTCGCTCATTGGCTCTGCAGTTTTAAACTACAATTGTTTGTTTTGTTGTAAATCTTAAAAACAAAAAATGAAAAACTGAATTATTTATCTAAAACTGCAGCATAACTATGACACCTTTTACAAAATACAGTAGAACCTCTCTATTACGACCACGCAAAAGAAGGCTAATTGTCTGTATAAAAGACAGGTGACAGCTTAAAGCAATGTGAAAGTGAAACAGAAAGCTCCTGTAGGAGCTTTCTGTTTCACTTTCACATTGCTTTAAGCATTCACATGTCTTAGACGACTAATAATTAACAAAATGTAGTGGTCGTAATAGAGAGGTTCTACTGTATAGAGGTAAAAACTTTAAATTGGCGGGATATGCTACGTTTTTGGTTCCTGAAGTTCAAGCTTAAACAGTACTTTTTCTTTTACAAAAAAATTTAAGTTAGAACAGGGCGCCGAGTAAATCTGGATCAAAACTGTTTTCCACTTACTTTAAACTTATTCATAAGCCATTTCAAGAAATTGTATTTTCACTTTTCATTGTATTTTTTGTGTTTTGTTAACTTTAACTTGGAACAAATATCCCATATCTTACTGTAGATATTTATTTCATAAAAGGTTTGAAGTCGTTGCTCCATGACCGTAAAAGCAATTCCGTACTAACGGAAACCGACCATCATCACCATGGCGGCATCTACAGCAGGGTATGCTATGTACGTATGGACAGACTCGTACGACTCAACGGTTCCTACGAGTACAGAGAGCGAATTCCTGAGATGGGACACGAATGATACACGAGTCTTTACGAACTCGTGGGACACGCTCAGCAAACGCACGTGGCTGTGGAACACGTGTTTAGTTCCAGGACGGGAAATATCCTATATATTCCTGAGTGGATTACACTTTGTTACACAGCAGGCGTACCAACAAAAGAATCCAAACTTCCCAGGGATTTCTTTGATCCGTGAGACGGTGAAAGGTAAGAATGGTGTCTATACTGTTAATATAAGCCATTTGGCCCTCGGCCGAAGTTCTTACCTTAGTTGTGTGTTTCACTGGGCATTGGTCGGTGTTCAGTTGCTTCACACTAACACAATAGGTAAGAAATGAAATGGGACAATAGCAAAAAGTTGTTATCCTTTTGAGCAGAGAGAACCGATCTCAAATGATCTTTAGGGATTATGCGAGATCAAGCACCCTTAAAGTTTTTCTTTGGCAAAATGGAGTTGTATATGGGTAGCTATGTTCAGCTCTGTTACTGACCGGGTTTAGTGGAGTGCGCAAATATGGTTCATCTCATTCAATAGCAACTCTATATCCTTTATTGGGTATTTAAAATCCTCTGAAGACGGAGCATGGCTGCCTATATGGCGAGGTAATTGAAAACAGCTATGCACGTGATCCTCGAGCTTGACAGGCCAATCTGTCTGTACCAAGCTGTCCTGTGAGTATTAAGCACCGGTACGCCAACAACAACAACAACATAAGCCATTAAGACTTAACCCCATAGTCTATTTCTAGTCTTGTAGACATTATCACTATAGGTATGCTGAATGTAAGGCAGATTGCGCCTCTTGAGCGCATTCTGCTTTAGCTTCACCCCGCTTTACGTTTCTGTCCAGATCTGAAAGCGGGGTCTTTTGAAAATATTAATATTCAGGTATGGTTTCTATGAACTATACATATATAAAATGAAATATAGTTTTATTGTTTTAACCATAGGATTACTGTAAACATAATTTATTATATTGAAACCTAGACCGATCGTCCAGTATGGTAAACGCAGGTGTCTCTCTTAGGACTGAGGGAAGCTATATAATATTTCTGCTTTATCGGTTTAAGACTGTCACCAAAGTTTAACACACTTTTAAGAAATGAACTGATATTTTTCGGCGTTTAAATGAAATAAACGACAGAAATTGATCGGCAAATTCTATGAATCGTTTATTTCTTAAACGCCGAAAAATTCAGTTCGATTCATATATTAACATTATATTTGCTGTAATTTTTAATATTAAATTAACATTTAATGAGTATGCATGTACTGTTTAACACATATTAGAGGTTGTTAACACGAATAATTTGAGGCCTTGAATGAACAGCCATTATTGCCATTACTCAGGGAAAGCCACAATATGATTCGCAGAGAGCAGAACCATAATCCCGGCCTCTACTGCGAGGTTAGCCACAAATCCCGCCCGTAGATAAATTGAGTTTATACAAAATAAACGTCACCTTGTTCAAAAGCATGACATGGAGCGAATGTAAATATTTCGTAATATTTCTTACACGTCAATGTCATAGCCTATAGGGTAGGCTTATAAACATGTAGTACGTTAAAACACGTTTTACCTTTGAAATGTGGGTATGTTCGATTTAACGCGAGTTCGAAGTATCGAGTTTCGACTGTAGTAAAACGCAGGCTAGGTGAATAAATCAAGATGGTAGTAAAACAAGACGCTCCTAAATAAACTTTATTTTTACTTGTACCTTGCTTTAAGCAACATTCTGTCACTAAATAAAAAATAATATTGTACTTGATAGAGAGATTTTACGTACATTTGTATACGGTTTGTTTCTTATTAGATGGCCACAATAAGGTTCCTGGGTTGAAACTGTATGCGTTGTTCGCCGATAGCAACGTTGAAGTGAGCGAAAAAGACAAAGTCGCATGGATTGTGTATTATAATGACAATTGTGCAAGTAAGTTAACCATGTACCTAACAGAAACACCATTATTACCCGTTTTTTCATTCACCCCTGAAACTATTAATAGCGAATTCTTGTTTCCAGTTTACTCCTTTCGCTCTCAATGACGCTTAGAAGCGCGGTTGCAAACAATTTGAATACTGATCAGACGTTCATTATGAAATTTCGTCAGTCATTACGCCTTATTGTTTAACTTTGAAACGATTTTGCAGACAGCAAAATTGAAGCAAACGACAATTAAACGGTGAAGGGGTAAAAAAAACTCACGGAAAAGTTGATAGTGAAAGGGTTGTGACGGTGTAGGTTTTGTATACGCCCACCTCTTGAGATGGTCGTATATTGGCGTGGCCCTGTCCGTCCGTCCGTCCGTACGTTCGTTCGTTCGTTCGTCCGCCAACATTTTATTTGTCCGGAGTTTTTCTGGAAAACTATTTCTGGGACATTAATGAAACTTTGCACAAATGTTATATGCATCAAGATCTAAAGCTGAGTCGAGATTGAGGTTCATTCTAATATTCGTTACAGAGTTATCTGCCCTTGATATACTCAAATATGCTATAAAAAGCTTGTCCGGAGTCTTTTTGGAAAACTATTACAGGAATATTAATGAATCTTCACACAAATAATATTTGCATTAAGATGTAAAGCTGCGTTGAGCTTGAGGTTCATTCGAATTTTCGTTACATAGTTATCTGCCCTTGATGTACTCAAATATGCTATAAAAAGCTTGTCCAGAGTTTTCTTGGAAAAGTTTTTGAAGGATATTATGAAACTTCACAGAAAGGTTATTTGCACCAAGATCTGAAGCTGAGTTAAGTGTGAGATTTGACATTTCGTTACAGAGTTATCTGCCCTTGGTGTACACAAATATGCTATAAAGGGCTTATTTGACAGTGTTAACACACTTAGCAACTACAGCTTTGAATTGATTTTGATTATGTTTGCCCACAGTATAATTATAGAAGTATATGTTCATGAAAGGATTGATTATTATTCAAATCAAATCATTGTGTCGAGTTATCTGCCCTTGGTGTACTCAGATATGCTAGAAAAGGCTTTATTTCAGTATTGTTTATGCTTTCAGAGCTCTAAGTGTCTACAAGTTAGAATAAATTTTGATAAAACTGTATATTTCTTTGCCAGTGGGCGTATAATGTACCGCTTGCGGTGCTCTCGTTTTACAATATCTTGCTAAATGACAAACAAAGCAGACCCTGATCATAGTACTCTTACATATGTAACATTCTATAAGTTCACTGTCTATAAAAGATGCTAAAGATTGGCAGTGAGTGTCAATAAGTTAAAAATTTCATGATCAAATTATTCGGGAGATTTTACCCCTTCACCGTTTCATTGTCGTCTGCTTCAATTTCGTTATCTGCAATGTCATTTCAAAGCTAAAACTAATGCAGTATGACTGAAACAATCACAACGAGTGTCACACAGTTTGGATCCTGATCAGACGTCGTATGTCGCGGAGTCTGATCAGAATTTTCAAACTGTTTGCAAACGCACTTTTAACCCTTTCCCCCATAGAAGCGCCTTTTAGCGAATATGATTTGTTCCTCCGCTAAAGAAAATAGTTCCAATTCAATCAGTCATGAATATATATTATAGAGAATATTTTCTATATTGTAGCACATGATAGTTTAAAGCAGGCTGAAAGTAAAGCAGAATGCGCCTTTGGGCATTCTGCTTAACTTTAAACCTGCTTTAAGTAGTCACCTATCTTCAATTCTAGAAATAGGCTATCAGGTAAAGGGTTAGGTGCCATTCAACATGGAAACTTTGTCCTCGCATTTGCATAGCCTATAATGGAACGCTGTCGTTGTACATAACTATACATATTCTAATTAAATATCGATTTTCACAAATGAATATACATATAATTAGCCGTATAACAAAATTCTTTTTTAGCAATTTCCATATTGCCAATATAAAAATTATATAGAGGATAATTGTTTTTTTCAGTATAAGAAGCGAAGCCACGAGTGAAAATATAACAGTCTGATGTTCACGAAATGGATTAAATTCGATCTTATACTGAAAAAATACAATTATTCTATTTATTTATGCTTTTAAGCCACTTTTTAAACGAAATTGTTCCACAATTGTGAAAGCGAAAGTACATGATTTACCCCGTGTTGAGCCCCAAGTTTTACATCGAACACATTAACGAAACAGTTTCCCGTACGATGACTTCAGATTTATTAATTGCTCCTGATTTTGGATTCGTGTTCTTCCGTTGAGTGGTTCGCGACAAATCGGACTGCCGGATTTAACGATAAGACACGATTGACTACGTTTTCTAGGGAGCCCTACGGGGAAAATTCATAATAAAAGCGCGCGTGGCGATAATCCCACTGCTTAAAGCAGTGAAATTATCAAGTGATAATCCACTGCTATTTCGTGGTAATCCACCGAAAAGCATAAATAAATTCATGTTTTATACATTTCTTATATACATGCGCCTTCTCATTTCTACACTTTTACTTTTTCTTTATATATTCTCGCTTGCGCTGTGACTGTTCCAGGTCTACATTGTTTATACATGTAGTATATATACAGTGGAGAATCTGTTATTCTTTCCCGTTTAAACGCAAACGTACGCAAACGCAAAACACTAAAACGTAGAAAAGAACAACTTTTGGACAATTCTGATATTTCATGTTTATCTTAGTGGCAAACAGTTTGGAGCCTGATCAGACGCCGGGTTACCCGACGTCTGATCTGGCTCCAAACTGTTTGCACTAGAAATAATAGTTTTAGCGTAAACGCGTTTATTGGGAAAGAATAACACATTCTCCACTGTACCAAGTGTATACAGTACAACCTATCTATTACGAATAAAAAATGAGATTACTTTTTCAAAGCAGTTTGTCTAAAGCGAAATGTGAGTAAAGCAGAAAGCTCCTTTAGGGGCTTCTGTCTAACTTATACCTTGCTGTAAGCTGTCACCTGACTTTAATATTTACTTTACTGTTTATTGATCCTAATACAGCATTCTTTCTCCACAGCCACATACAATGGTATACAAACATATGTGCGTTGTTCGGAGGAGGTAGTTGTAGGGAGGGAAATTAGTTAAACATTTGCGCGACGTCTGATCTGGATTCAAGCTGTTTGCCACTCGTCATTATATTAATTTTTCTGTCATAATGTCTTATATGTAAATTTGTGAAAAACAGCGGACGACACTATTAATTGGACTATATTGCAGCCGTAAAAGGTTGGACATGAATATATTTTCTTGCGGCAGTCGTCTTTGTAAGGGGGGAGTCGTTGTTGGGAGGGCCGTTGTAGAGAGGGAGCACGGTAGAGAGGTTTTACTGTTATCTCATGCCATATATGCGTTGTTTGTGAATTTCTAGTGTCTACAGATGAGAAGTTTGACGGCTACGCAGTCAACAACGAGGCGTATGACAAGTTGAAATGTCCTAGCACGGGTCACTCGGATGCTGAAAGACAATCATACCTAGATAGACTCTTGATGATTAAGACCGAAGCTGACAAACAAGCGGATGAAACACTATTGACTCACTTCTCCATTGGTAAGACGAGGTTGTACTCCTAACTGAACAAAACATTAAATATTTCAACACCATTGACATGTTTAAATACTGATTACATTTGCAAACAGTGTATACCCTGATCAGAGGGCTCCTATAGGAGCCCTCTGATCAGGGTAAACACTGTTTGCTATTTAAGAGCCATGTATATTAATATACCCATAATTCCAAGTAGACTGGTAAATGTTTTAGATGACTAAATTATCCACAAGGGACGCTAACAACCCACAAAAGTAATTTAGTGTTACAATAGCTTAGCGCAAATTCAATGCAATAACGTACCAGACACGACTGAATACAACGAAACGTATATGAGTATTTTCCTATTGCAGGCGTTTGAATTAAAAGTTAATCTTTGCACACTATAGAATATTAAATGTATTAGAAACAGTTTGGGTTTCGAAAGTTCATACTAAATTATTTTGAAACGAAATGTAAAGACATCTTTCTTTTGGCATTCGACTATTGCTGCTACTGATACCCTATGTGGCATACATCGCAATCGGATCTGTACTAAAACAGTCAAACTGTATTTTTTATACATACTTATTACAGGCAATAGTATAGATATAGAGCAGATACCAACAATGATAATTTGCATATGCAGTTATAAATGTATGTAATTATGTCAATATTATATCGTACATGCTGTGTCATCATATTTGTATATACAGTAGAACTCTATAACGACCACTTAATTGTGTCAAATATTAGTCGTTTAAGACAAGTGACTGCTTAAAGCATATTGGAAGTGAAACAGAAAGCTCCTACAGGAGCGTTCTGTTTCACTTTCACATTGCTTTAAAGGGACTCGCAACCGGATGGTGTACTTGTCAAAATAGAATAAAATACTCAAATAAAAGCAAATTTGTGGCATTATTTGGCTTCTGACATGAAAAAAATATGATCAGTCCAAAAAAAGTCTCAATAATCGTCACCGAATCTTAGATTTTTAGATATTTTCCATCGTTTTTCTATACCGACTAGTAGACGGTATAGTTGTTGTTGTTGCTTCTCTACACGGGCTCAGACATAAACACGAGCCGAATTACGAAGTTGTATGCACTTTCGATCGCTACACATTGAAATACGTTAAATCGATCCGAGATAAACGGATAGTTCCGTGGTCCATTGGTCTAAGCGGTTTCACCTATTTTGCCTTCTGTCCGCCAATGCCGGGCCCCGGGTTCGAATCCCACCAGAGACCAATATTTTTTTTTATTGAAATACATTTTTTTAAACAGAATTTCTTATCCTAAACTAATTCTTTACCATTTATATAAGCGTTTGACACATATTTACAAATTACTATTTTTAATGCACCATCTGGTTGCGAGTCGCTTTAAGCTGTCACCTGTCTTTTATACAGCGTTCCCTCTCTACAACGACATCCAATGGGAGACACAAATTGTGTACGTTGTTCGGAGGGAGTCGTTATAGGGAGGGAAATTGGTTTACATTTGCAAACAGCTTAAATCAAGATCAGACGCCGCGTTACGCGGCGTCTGATCGTGATTCAAGCTGTTTGCCATTCGTCATTAAGTTTTTTTCTGTCAAAATGTCCGTTATGTAACTTTGAGAAAAATAGCATATGACAATTTTAAGCAGACGACATTGCAGTCGTGAATAGGTTGGGTACAATTATCCTTTTAGGGAATTGCGACAATGGTCGTTGTAAGGAGGGAGTCGTTGTTGGGAGGGCCGTTGTAGGGAGGGAACACTGTACATACAATTAACCTTCTTTTTAGTGGTCGTTATAGAAAGGTTCTACTGTGTATTTGATTCTTCTTCATTGGCCTATGACCTTTTGGAAGAAATGGAAATAAACTCGTCAAACTTAAACTTGTCTTGTGGCATTCGGTTATTTTTTGCCATTATTTATTTATATTGAAGGTTGGCACTGGGGACAGTGTGACTCTTCAAACTATAACCTGACATGGCGAGGAAAGGCCCAGCCTGCAACAAATCACATGATTGACATTTTTGACAGCACAGACGTTCAGGTAAATTCAAAATACATAGAAACCCCTCTAATCCGGACATGTGTTGGGACAACATCAATTTCCAGTTCAGAAGGGGTTTCACCCGTCACCCTATAGCTTGTTTCAAGTTGGGAAAATAGTTGACCACTTACAACAGATTGAAAGTAAAGCAGAATGCGCCTTCAAACTGCTTTAAGCTATCATCTACTGGGACAAAGAACACATTTCTGATTAAACATATTAATGAATGCATTTTCTTCAGTGTTGCAATAAATCAAAGGCGTAGAGAGGCGTTTTATGGTGTAATTTATTAAAATAAGGAGTTTGAAACGGTACTAAAGCTTTAGTCCCGTTTAGAGAGAATTCCGGTATTTAAAGGTTCTGGTTTGGGAAGATTTCCGCTGAACTGGCAATTGTGGTCAACCTTTATGTCTATAGCAAACAGTGTTTACAAGTATTGACTCTTGTTTAAATTGTTTCTTTAGACTTTATGTATAGGTTAGTGTCTATTAGTCGATTTAAACAAAAATTAAAAGTCAAGCGAGGGGCACCCGAGCGACTTTTAATATTTTGTTAAAATAGACTAATAGACACTAACCAATTTAGTGGTTGAAATTATTTTTTTGGTACCGACAAAGAGCTATACCGTCAATTGGAAGTAACAAAACGTTTGTTCTTCCCGAAACACCCTTTTTAAATAGTACCGACAAAGAGATGTCAAAGGAAATGGACATAGGCCGCACCCAAAGAAACACCTGCGAATCAACCCAAATACGCATGCACAGGATTAATTTTTTAGTCGTTGATTAGTGTTTGATAGTACTGACTTACAAAAATTAATCCTCGAATTTTTTTCTCCAAAATACTCAACTCTCATTGGTCAAAAAATAATTTCAACCACTAAGACGGTTCTTAAATCTTAATGGGAAGTGCAACAACAACCAAAGGACAAACCTAGATGCACATTAACGCTAGGCTGAAATGACGAAATTAACCAGCACTGTATAATGTACTTTAATCTGTGTAGTTACCGTTACCATACTAAAGTGTCGTTTGCTTTAAATACATCGTCTGCGAAATAAGATTGAACGAACTTGGATCGTATTTTAACTTGAAAAAATATTAATATGAGTGGCTTAGTCGGTTCCAAGCTTCTTGTAAATATTAGCCAGATGGCGCTTAACATGATAAGGGTTATACTATATTGAAAACTATAATATAAACATATGTTAACCCTTCACCCAATAGCCTGTTTCTTGTTCTGAAGACATGTGACCAATTAAAGCAGGTTACAAGTAAAGCAGAATACGCCTTAAGGCGCATTCTGCTTTAATTTCAGCCTGCTTTAAGCTACCCTCTGCTAGGAATTACAAAATATTTCTTATCGCACATGTTCATGACTGTACCAATCGGAACTATTTTCTCCTGCGGATGAATAAATAAAATGCGCTAAAAGTCGCTCCTACTGGGGAAAGGATTAAGGGTCTAAAATGTTAACATTAAAAGGTTGCTGCCACTGATATAGATGATATAAAGACTAGACTTGAGATAGCTGGATTACAGTATGCTCGAACAGCGAGGAAAAAGATGTTTGCAACTTTATATCTAAACAAGGTGAGATATTCCGGGTAATAAAACAGCTGAAAGCATATATTTTAAACTAGGGTAAAGTCTATGTTAACGCTTTGGATCTTAGTCACGCATACATGTATATGTATCATTTGCAAAACAGTGGACATGTGAATTGTCCTATTCAAAAAATTCATACCAAGATCGGCGAGCTTAGCTTCTAATGGAGTTTTATGATCAGGTTCTAAACTGTTTGTAATATTGTAATACATTGCCATACTGCAATTAGAATATAACCTACATTTTAAACCAATCAAACTGCCTTTTACTACCCATTAAGTACGGCACTTGATCATTAAGAATTTTGTTGTTTTTCGACGTCGCGTGGTGTCTGCGCACGCTATAAGATAGCCCCGGCTCGTATCAACTAATTCTAAGTAAACACTGCCATATTTGTCGATCTCACAACCATAATGTTTACTATAAGTTTTTGAATGGGCCAATCAAAATACAGGTTGTATTCTAAGTTAGTTAGAACATATTAAGTGAAATTTTAATGGCTAAGAAGGTTCACGCTCGCTGGGCGCTCGCTTTGACCTTCTTAACCATTAAGATTTCACTTAATATGTTCTAACTATAACTAAATTGAAAAAAGGAACCCAAATATTATCTAAGTCGGGATCTGGCATTGCCCATTGACAGTTTCAGGGACGAAAGACTTTCTTAGTCCCCTGAAAGGCAAACTAATCGGAAAATTTGATAAGAGTTAAACATCCAACTTTTAAAAGTGCTTGAATAATTTTTATGAAATGTAAGACTGCGTCGAGCTCATTTTATTTTGATAATTTCAGTTTTAAGTACTGGTGTAAATATGGACAGTAAACTATGTCAGCCTCAAAATATTGAAAATGTCTGATACTTGTACAGTGGATGCATTGAAATGTTTGTGTACGAAACCAAAGTATTCAATTATCTATCGACAACTACGTTGTTTCCATACCTCAACATTCCTCCCAACCACGATTCCCTCCTTACAACGACCATTGCAGCAGCTCCCTCAACAGGACAATAATATATAACGCTTTCTCAATATCGTCTGCTTAAAATTGTCGCCTGCTATTTTTCTCAAAGTAATATAAGTGGATATTTTGATAGAATAAATATAATGACCAGTGACAAACAGCTTGGTTCTAGATCAGACGACGCGTAACGCGGCGGTTTTTATCTGTTTGTAAAAGTTAGCCAAATCTTAATTTCCCATGTCTATAACGACTTTCTCCAAACAACACATATAGTCTGCGGCATTTGTGTCGTTGTAGAGAGGGAACACTGTACATACAGAACATTGTATAAGTGTCAACATATATATTAAGCAGATTTACTGTGTCGCTTGATTATTTTAAAATATAATCATATTATTTATCGTGTTAACCCATTTCACCCCAGTGCATTCTTCCATGTTTTATATTGGATTAGTCCACTTTTTATCAAAGGGATCCCTGGTCAAAATTTCCATTTTTGTTTTGTTTTATATTGAAAGTCATTTCAGCATACAGTGTAGCCTCTGATCAGATGCTGCGGTGTCTGATCAGAGTCTACACGGTTTGCCTTTGTCCCATATATGGGATCGTGGGCACAAATGGGTTAAGTGAGTATTACGTTTTAATTGACAATCTGTTATGTTGGTTTATTTTTATAGACACCATTCTGGATAACAACGTTTTTCCCATCTACAAGCCATCTAGGTCACGGGACAGAGGTCAACCTTTGGAGTGTTGTCGACCGGTTTCAGGACAAAGGCATTTTGGACGCAAAGCCATGTCTGCACTATTTCCGTGGTGTCTATTCAAGTGGGGGCAATAAGCAATGGCCTATTCACAACTGATACTGATATTTCCCTAAAAGACGGAATGTTTTTGGATAAAAATGTGTATAAATTATGTTTGTTTTTGTAAAGGTATAAGTTTTGATCGTTATAGATATATATGCACACTTTGTTCTTAAGTAGATACAAGACATTTATGCTCAATCCCTTGACCAATGAAGTTTAAAAAGGACAAATACATTTTTAATACTTGAGGTTATAATGTCAATACATTGCAAGATAAAATACAGGGCAGATTTATAATAATACGTTTCTGTTAGAAGCTCTATGATATACGGTTGTACTGTTCTGTGTAATAAATACGTGGTGGACATGCTAAATTATGCGCCCAAGTGTCCCGCCCGTTTCATAAAACTTCGTACGACAAAAACGGTCGTAAGTCAAAATTTTAAAATACATTTAATTTCTGATTTCTTCCAAGACGATTCCAAAGAGATATCACAGGACAGGATTAGATGTAGAAATAAATAAAAATTGAGACTTTTATATACTCACTTAGACACCATTTGTCGTACGAAGTTTTATGAAACATGGCACAGTTATGTGCATATATGGTGACATGTTATTCCCATCTACTTTCATGTCTACTGAAACTGTTTTAAATAAAACTGTCTTACTGAACGCTGTTCTAGTCACAGTAAACGATTAACTGAAGCACCGTATGAGAAAACTCCTAATCAGTCTGTTGACATTAGCCTTGTCGAAAATCATTGTTCACAAAGGTGCTCTCCAGGGGCCCGTTTCATAAAACTTTGTTCGATAAATGTTGTCGTTAGTTAGATTATAAAAGTATCAATTATCATTTATTTCTCCATCTAATCCTGTCTTGTGGCTCTCTTTGAAATCGTCTTGAAAAGATGATTCCAAAGAGATGTCGCGAGACAGGATTAGATAGAAAAATCTGAATTTTAAAGGTTTGATTTTCGTCCTTTCTTTTAGAAGAAAAATCAGTATTTTAAAGGTTTGATTTTCGTCCTTTCTTTTAGAAGTTTTATGAAACGGGACCCTGGCTACTATACACTATTTATAAGTTAATACACATTTCATTAATGTTATCATAAAATACATACATATAAATACGGACCAGATTCAAAAGGATTGTAACGAAAGTATTATGCCTATAGAGACCATTTCCTACCATTTATTATAAATGAGTTTCAAACAACATAAAACCAGATGTGTCTCCAAAACATTTGGGTTTTGACATAGACCTAACTACAACTTGTTTATTTGAAGACAAATGTATATTGACCTCCATAATATGTTAAACAGAGTACATTAACAATAAACAAGCTCTTTGTTTCGGCACATTGTCGTATTAATGAGACAATCACCAAATTCAATATAAATAAGACAGGTGTCCGTTATTGTGTCAAAACTATAACAACGACTGATTTGTTGGATTTATTATAATTTTACGTCGCGTGTGACAGTATTTTAGTGATATCGCGACGTCCAGCTAATTACGGGAGGAGGAAGACCACAGAAACCCTTTATGGCCTGTTTCAGGCACAAATCGGTAACTGGGTAGAACCAAGCCAGCTGGAAGCGTTCCCCACATAAAAAATCCGAACGACCCTACTGGGATTCGAACTCACAGCGGTGAGGAGCTTAGTGATATAAGTCACGGTGACTATACCACTAGGCCACGGAGGCCCCTATACCAAAGCCTGAATCATTGAGCTATCAGTATTTAATAATGCAGATGTCAAGGAACAGGCTATATATTTTACTTCGTCGGGTACAGTGCGGAATGCGGTTACCCTTTAGCTATTAATGGCGCTTAAAAGCTTAAATTTGCAAATAGTTCGGATCCTGATCAGACGCCGCGTTACTTACCAGGATCCAAACTGTTTGACACACATTTTTTAAATTTCTTCAGTCATATAGCCTTAATTTTTAATTTTGAAACGATATCGCAGACAAAATCATTGGAACAGACAAAACAATGAAACGGTTAAAGGGTAAAATATCCCGAATTATTTAATTATTAAAAAGGTTGAATGTTACAAACGAACACTTTTATTGTTATACTATTTTACTCGTCTCAAACAGGTTGACACAAGAACAGAGTCCAACACAGATTAAATCAAATCGTTAGAAATTCAAAATCAATTTAATTTTTAACGGGAATGTCGTTTAAATGGGAAATTCAAAATCAGTGTAATGTTTATTTCGTTTAAAGGGGGAAATTCATGTAAAAGGCAATATCATTTAACGGAGAACTTTTTCTCTGCATTAGCATTATTGCTTGCGTAAATGACTGACAGGTTATTAAACCTGATTATAAGAATGCAGGTAATCCTTGATTTGCCCATACAAAAATGTAGGAGTGACAACAGCCTGACATATGTCAATAATGTTGACCTTAAGCAGACGATTACTAATTCAGCACTGACAATCTATCTCCAAATTGAGAGTGGTCCATATCATTCTATTAATTTGTTTGCAGACATTTCTCAAAACTAATCATTACCCAGTATTTAAAGATTTTAACTGTTTATGCAAATTACATGTCAAAAGCACTTGTCAACATCAGTTTCCGGTAATAACGCGTATTATAGCATTTGAAAGACAAATATCAGAAAACTCTTATAGAAACTGGTTGATCAAGGTATATAATGTTTATACAGGTTTTGTCTGACATGAACCTGGGTCCAAGGTTATAAAGCTTTTCAATTGAGAACACACTCAGACTCAGCTCAAACACTTTATAAACTTGGAACCTGTACTACTTTCTGTAGAGCGCTTGCCTAATATTGTAGCCGAACATTGCCATTTGTGGAACTCCAGGGTCCAAGGTTATACAGTGGAGAATCTGTTATTCTTTCCCGTTTAAACGCAAACGTACGCAAACGCAAAGCACTAAAACGTAGAAAAGAACAACTGTTGGACAATTCTGATATTTCATGTTTATCTTGGTGGCAAACAGTTTGGAGCCAGATCAGACGCCGGGTTACCCGGCGTCTGATCTGGCTCCAAACTGTTTGTAAAAGAAAAAATAGTTTTAGCGTAAACGCGTTTATCGGGAAAGAATAACAGATTCTCCACTGTACACTGTTTCACAGTTGAGTCTTAGATAAATCTCAAGTAATTGATTTAACCATTTCACTGTCAAATATTTCGTGATATTTTTATCACTTCACCGTTTCATTGTCGTCTGCTTCAATTTTGTTGTCTGTAATGTCGTTTCAAAGTTACAAAAAAGGCAGTATGACTGAATAAATTTCAAAACGAGTATCGAACAGTGTGGACCCTGTTCAGACGTCGCTGAACCAAATTGTTTACAAACGCGCTTTTGAGCGTCATTGGGAGCGACAGGGTTAAACCATAGGCATTCGGCCCGTAGGCTATGACACTAACCCCAGCTGCTATCCCCCCTCCACCACCACCAAACGTGGATAAAATACCCTAAAATCTATCCATACATTCAATAATCATCATAAAAGAACATTTCCTGAAGTTTCATGAAATTTAAAAAAAAAGTTTTTTTTTGCTAATTTATAAGTAAAATAGTAAAGGCTGCCATTAAAAAGCGCCTTGCAGAAGCAACCCTCAAGTTCCCAACACTGTCATTTTGTCGAATCTTGGACGATCTGGACAAATGATGGCTCATTGTTTACAGCAAACAGTTTTCCTTGACGATAATTGGTAAAACAATACAAAGCAATCGGAGAACACGCGCATGGGCACTCGAAAAGTAGGGAGATCCCTTATACGGAATCATTCGTCCACGCGAAATTTTCCCAAACAAACGACTGGTTGCCCAGTCAAACTATTATCATTCTAGCGAAACCGAGAACCAGCTTCAAAGCAGGAAATGACGCAAAAGTCAAGCACCTCAATTGGTCGTATTCGAATCAGGACAACTATCGCGTTAGTTGGAATAGTTGTCAACAAGTTCTATTCGAATCACCACTTGATGTTTTCCGTTGACAAAATGTTGTCAAACCATCAAATCGTTGACCACAATTTCGATTCCAGTCGGGTCAAAATCGTTGTCATCAGTAAATCATCGCGCATTTGCTCCGCCCAGTTTTACTTGACAACAAACTCGATGATTCGAATACGACCAATGCTCATATCCGTTTGTCAACCGAAACTTGAAAACGAAAGTTATCTAGCAATTTATTTCGTAACAGAAATGCTCAATTACCGATAATTCAAAAGGTATTTATTATTTATTTCATTTTCTATTAAATACCCGTACCATGGTGTAATGCATGGTCGCAAATGCACTTGTTAATCACTGAATGACGAACAAGTCCAAAATTTAAGGTGGACGAATGATGGCGCACACGGTGCCTATCGAACTTTTATTTCTTCACTTGTGCTCTAGTCTTGCTTGGGCTGTGAGCTAATTTTCTTTGAACAGAACTGTTAAATGTAAATAATAAGCCATCAGTTGTCAAAATCGGACTGAAAATGACAAAATGACAAGGTTGGGAAGCTGATGGCTCTGAATTCACATCCACCTTATCGTTGTATACATACATGATACGAAAAAAAACACCTTTTTTTAAAAAAAACTTCTTGAAACTATTGAAACATTTGTAAAGGATGTTTGTTGAACATATGGATGTTTTTTGACTCATTTTGAACGATTTATGGGGGGGGGGGGGGGGGGGGGGTAGTAGCTAGGGGGTGTCATAGCTTACGCGCCGAAAATCTGTGGGTTAAACCTGTTTTATTACAGGCAGTTTAGATGAACACAATACAATGATATACAAATGTAATGGAAAAGTTTACAACAAAAAGCACAACAAGGAATCAACCAGTTTCGCAAGACTTTTAGGACCGGGAATGAATGTGTTTACCAAGGACATTGCTTATAAAGCGTTTGAGTTGTGTCTGACTTCGTTCTCAAGCATTTGATTGATCAGATTTGAGTCTAGGATGCTTGATAACGATTTTAGACTCTACATAAATGCATTATATGTATGGACACAATGAATATAGTGATACTATATAGCTTGCGGGGCATATAGCGAGTAAAGTGTTGGTACGTCTGATCAGAGTATATGCTGGTTCCTGATAGGAAATTCAATATTAAACTAAACGAAAATAAAAATTTAGACCAGACACCTTTGTGAACCGAGAGGTACTAATCCAAAATGTAAGCATGGAATAATTGACTTGGGTAAACCTATGGAATATCTAATTCACACATTCCCCAGTTTCCAGTGTTTTTCAGCGGCGCTTCACACGGTTGACTTAACCAAGCAAGTCCCGCCGACTTTGCCAGGCACAATGGAACTCCTTCATATTTGGGGTCTTGGTCAGTATTCCAATTTGAGAACGTCACAGGTACACCATCACTCCATAGCCAGTCTTTATCGTTCGTTGCACCAAGCCATAATACTAATAATATAGAAAATGGGATCAACAGTTTCTTGCAAGGCAGTGCTTGTTGCGATACACTTATATCTAAGGGAATTACTGCGTGGTTTTCAGAGAACGGGTAGTTAAACGCATGAGGTGAGCTGGGTAAGTTTCAAAAGTTTCGAAGTGCGTGTGCGATAAACTTACCTAACTAACCATATACGTTTACAATGCCGTAAACCGAAATAGCACGTCGTCTATCTTTTCGTATTTTACATTGACCTTTACAAAGGGAATCTTGACAATATGTTTTTTTATGTATAAACATATATCATATACCGGTAAAATACGTTTGATAGATATAATCCTGGATGAACAGCCATTCGATCTCTATAATATATGGTATGAAAAATAGTCCTAAGTACATGGTGTGAAGTTGCATTGCACATGCAGGCTTGTACCCAGGAAACTCTACCCATGTACTTGACGAACATTTACAATAATAAAATGTTACCCTAGTCAGTTTAATAATTAACAAATTCAAACCTGGCTATGAGTATGCAAACAAATTACCTGTGACCAGCAATATTGTCGTATGCAAACAATACAGGCCCTGACCAGAAGGCTCGGAGCAGAGTATACACGTTTTGTCATTTTGCAGTGTATTGTTAACATCAACCATACCATTAAACAAGGGACTAGACCTAACTGGAAATTGGAATTGATCATTTAAAGTGTCTGAGGTAAAAGAATTTTCCGTATATCGAATATTTATATAAGCCGTGCCATGGAACACGTGTCTTATTTCAAATTATAACATGACACGTGAATTTGTCTCTATAAACAAAGAACAAATTTACCGTGATATATCAGTACGATAAACAATGACCGGAAACTAATATACAACGATGTGAAAAAAGTCCGGTTAAAATGGCTGTTCCTGTGTCCACCCCACGATAAATCATATTTTAAGAACGCTCGATTGAAATAAATATATGCAAAATTTAAACGTTTTGCTAATGGTTTGTAAGGTAGTTGAAATATTTAGGTGATAAATAGTTTATTCAATAAACTTAGATGTTAAACGTGTTTAAAGCGGGGGTTTAAAATAAAACTTCAACACGTTTTAAGATATGATGCTTTTTGAATGGGTAGAATGGAATAGCCACAGAAGGGGAGTCCTAATAAAAATAGTCCGAGGCGACTGTTCCCCTTTTATACTGAATACCTAACAGTGTAGACCCGGGCCTTGATCTACCCCTTTTGCATTGCAATAAGTCAGGTTTTATGGCACGGCATAACATCATTTATAATCAAGTTAATAAACGTACGATTGTTCAAGCCTTTTTCATTACGAAGCCATCGGTTGACGAACTTCATTTTATCTTCGGTTTGTAAGTCTGGTAGGTGTGCGTATTTCGAGTAGCTCTTGCACATGGCCTAAGATAAAAAAAAAAGTTTTATATGATATAGTGTCATCTTCGAACTTGTTGACAATTATATCTTATGACAAAATTATGAACAGCATGAAGCTTGGCTTCTAGCTGGTATACACTCAGTACAACAAGAAACGCACATCGTGCTCAAGCGCAGATTAAGATACCCTTTTTTGAAGAAAATTAGAATAGAAGGACCATTTCTCAAGATTTATTTAATTCTGCAACAATCTCAGAAAAGAATACTCAAAAAACATTGTGCTGCCTTTTAACCATTTCCCTCTTAATGACGCCAAAAAGCGTTTGCAAACAATTTCGATCCTGATGAGACGCCTCGTAACGCGTCGCCTGATCAGGATCCAAACTGTTTGACACTCGTATCGATTTGCTTCAAGTCATTCTACATTGAATTTTACTTTGAAACGATCTTGCAAATAGCAAAAGTGAAGCAGGCGACAAAGAAACGGTGAAGTGGTAAAACCTCAAGAACTACAGCTTGTTTAAAACACCGTACCGATTAGTACAGGTTGTGATGCTACCAATTCAATAATGATTTAATAATAATTCACAAATACGTTCCTTTTACATAAAAATAATATTTTGATAAAATATGTGCGTTTCTTTTTGCGCTGTTTTACTCGGCCCGATATATTTCATAACGTAATTGTCATGAACAGGTAGCCGATATGCTAGCTGCTGCATATGATTATTTACCCTACGTTAATTACAAAAACTATGTATACATCGGAAATAAATTGTCGGCTGTAACATATAACTGTCAGCTAAATATGAATGTAATAAAAATCAAATGAGTAAAAATAACAATTTTTCGAACAAATTTGATGTAGAAATAATAGTGTCAGTCACTCGGAATATATTAATATTCTGCATGTTTGACCGTTTTTAGTACATTTGATATCATGCTGAGTCCTGATACGTGCTCACCAAGATGTAGTATCAAGTAAAACCTTATGCTTTTGTTTCTGTTTCTTTTATTCCGTTTCTCTGTTACTTTCATCTCAAAACTTCTAACAAATACATACAGAATCTGACATAATTGTTGATTAATTGTTTATCTTTATCACTTCAGTTGACCAAATACACCACGCGCGAGCCTTGGTGAACGTTTATTAAATTAATAATTAATGATCACGAATATATATTTTACCTGAAAATATATTCTAAAATGTTATTTAATAAGCTAAATACGCAGTTGTATAGTCAGTGTGCCACATGTATGTTCCGCCAAAATATGACCTTACTTGTGGCATTTTCATAACAACAAACGTCAACGCTACACGCACCGCTTGTGTACGAACATGATGTGATTTAACCTAAGTATCCTTAAACACTAGTGAAATATCAAAACTAGTGCATGGCTTAATTACACCTTAAGAAAAGAGGTGGTTATAGGTAACTTAAGAACTAATAAATTCATACCAGTGTTTTATCGTGGCAATAAAACACGGGTAGGTTGAGATGCGAAGTAATTAAATCACGAGGCCGAAGGCCAATTGATTTAATTACCAGCATCTCAACGACTACCCGTGATTTATTGCACGATAAAACACTGGTATAAATTTATTATTTCGATTTTAACACAGAATTAAACCTCAATTTTCACCGAAACTTCGGCACTACATTTTATGGCGTATTCATTTTCGAAGCCATATGATTTCACGTTAGAACGTTACAGCGCGTGGGTGTTTTATTTAGAATTCGAACACAGACACGTCACTTTTTGTTATGTAAGAGCGTGCGCGAAGTGTGTTACTTAAGAAATTATAAATTCATACCAGTGTTTTATCGTGCAATCGAACACTGGTAGGAGTTGAGATGCGTAGTAATTTAATCACGAGGCCTTTAGGCCGAGTGGTTTAATTACAAGCATCTCAACGACTACCCGTGTTCGATTGTTAGATAAAACACTGGTATTAATTTATTATTTCGAATCTAACACATAATTTAACCTTCATTTGCACCAAAGCAATGGCGCTACATTTCTTGGCGTACGCATTTTCGAAGCCAAATGACGTCACGTTAGAACGTTTAGCGCGTGAGTGTTCTACTGAAAATTCGTACACTGAGACGGTCCTTTTTCGCTTATATAGGGGTGTGGGCGAGGTGTGTTAGAATACAAAATCAATACTTATTGATGCGCATTTGTCAAACGTGTATTGAACTTAGAAGAGAAACTTCATACCTGACTGACGTTTCGATGTGCAATCTGTTCATCTTTTGTTACCCTGTAGCAAGATCTGTAAACCAGCTCCCATTCTGCAGGACATGTTTCTGAGAAGAGAAATCATACAGGCATAGTCAAACAGAATGGAACATATTTATTTCGATAGTTTAACCCTTGTACTGCCAACTGCTTCGTGAAAAATTTACCCCTACACCGTTTCATTGTCATCTGCTTAAATTTAGTCGTTCACAAGATCGTTTCAAAGTTAGATTCATTTTGGTATGAACTCAAATATATCGATACAGTATCAAACAGTCTGGATCCTGATCAGACGCCGTGTTAAGCGGCGTCTGATCTAGATTCAAACTGTTTGCAAACGCGCGTTTAAGCGTCATTGAGAGCGGACGGTTTAAGCCATTATCTGATAGCCTGGATTTGGTCAACTGTAGAAAGGAAGAAGAAGAATGCGCCCCATGGGGCATTCTTCCGTAAGTTAAACTTGCCTTTAGTTATTAAATAGAAAGAAGACAACATTTGTTATAGTACATTTTCTTTATCGTATAAAGTGGAATTATTTTCTAAAATAATGGTTTAAAAATCGTATTTATGGATTAAAAATAGGTTAGACGAAAATAAAAGCATAAATATGCAATGAAATGAACATGATTTTCTGATTTATTTGAATCTAAGTGCAAACAGTTTCTCGTGGTATGAATTTTAACCGAGCTAGTTGTACTCGTTATGGACTCCCTTTCTTAAAGTACTGGGGTCCGTTTCATAAAACTTCGTTCGACAAAAACGGTCGTAAGTCAAAACTTTAAAATGCATTTATATTCTGATTTCTCTATCTAATCCTGCCTTGTGACATCTATTTGGAATCATCGTCTTTTCAAGATGGAGAAATAAGTACTAGTTGAGACTTTTGTTATCTGACTTACGACAACTTTTTTTATGAAACGGGGCCCAGACCTATTCATGATACCGTGAGTCATGATTAACATACATACTACATGTACTATACCAAATATAAAGAATATGGTAAAAACAAAATTATATGGTCACGTACGCCTGGTATAGAGTCGTGCTCCTGGGTACTCTATCGAACAATCTCGACTTCTATAACCGTCTCTTATCCTATAGCAGATTTTGTGCTTCCTTTGGTAGATCAAATTCTTACATTTCGTTTGAAAAGAACACGTCGCCAAACAGCGAAGTTTATTTGCAACAGAGAATTCACGTTCAACAAAGTTAGCAAAACACATCTTATCTGCGTACTTTTCCGGTGTTTTGAATTGTGTCCAGATAGCACAATTCACGCGAAACATGCTTTGAAATATACACAAAATAACAACGACAACTATAGTGTCAGTGGTCATTATTCTATTTGTTCTATTGTTGTATAGTTTGACTGTTTGTTTGATTCCCTGATGCGGTCCGAATATCACAATCTACACACAAATTGCTACGAAATATACAGAGGATATTTTATAACCCATTTGTGCCCACGATCCCATATATGGGACATAGACAAACAGTGTAGACTCTGATCAGACGCCGCATTATGCGGCGTCTGATCAGAGTCTACACTGTTTGCTGATAGGAATTTCAATATAAAACCAAATGAAAATGAAAATTTTGACCAGGCATCGCTTTGATAAAAAATGGACTAATCCAATACATAAATATGGAAGAAGTTTCTTTGTAACAAGTTATTTTAACCTGAGTACTAAACAGTATTGAGCCTTATCAGACGCCAGATTACCTGGAGTCTGATCTGGCTCGAAACTGTTTGCAATAGAAATAAAAATTTGAGCAAAACACTCGTGTTTTTGGAATGAAATACGTTTTTTTCACTGTACACAAAATAACCACTTGAATTGTTTTGATGGTCACTATTCTATTTGTATGAACGTTTGAATGACATGCTTTATTCTGGATTCCCGGATGCATTCTGAATTGATATGACTGGGATGAGACCTGCCTCTGCAAATATCAATAATGAATGACATATAAATATAATCATAAGTCACTCCTCTGACAATATGCCACGTTCTTGCAATGGGCACACTCATATTTTGAGAGGCTTTATTCTGTTAAATAAACTGTAATGGCGTTATCAAATATTAAAGCATTTTCGAAAATTACTTTTCAAAGACATACTTAGATCGTTTTGTAGAAAGTGACATCGTTAGATGCCATGGAAAATGTACAGCTAACACATTCCACCCTGGCAACGAGTTTAATCGTGGTTAGCAAACAGTGTAAATGTGAAGAGTATTGGTGATCTATGTAGATTCTGATTAATTGGCTGTTGAGGAGCCTGTCTAAATAAGGTAACTAGAGACTGCACTGTTTGTCATTTGGTAATATATTGAAAATACTACAGTATTCCCTCCCTACAACGACCCTTCCATCAACGAACCCCTCCTTAAAACGACCCTTGTCGCAGTTCCCTTATCTACAGAAAACGTTTGCATAACATATTCATGGCTGCAAGTTCGTCTACTTCAAATTGTCGTCTGCTATTCTTTCTTAACCCTTTCCCTTATAGAAGCGACTTTTAGCACATGCATTTCATTCATCCGCTGAAGAAAATAGTTCCAAATTATACCGTAATGAATATGTGTCATATTTAATACTTTCCTTATTCTAGCAGTTAATAGCTTAAAGCAGGCTGAAAGTAAAGCAGAATGCGCCTTAGGGCGCATTCTGCTTTACTTTCAACCTGCTTTAATTTGTCACATATCTTCAATACTGGAAACAATGCTATCAGGTAAAGGGTTAAAGTTACATAATGGTCATTTTGACGGAAATCATAATGACAAATGGCAAACAGTTTGAATCAAGATCAGACGCCGCGTGAAGCGGTGTCTGTTCTTGATTCAAGCTGTTTGCAAATTTCCCTCTTTATGACGACTCCCTCCGAACAACGAACACAAGTTTTGTCTCCTGTTGGGTGTCGCTGTAGAGAGGGAATGCTGTTTAACTTAAATAGCCAATAATGCACTTGAGTGTTCCATCTGCACCTTCAGGAGTAAACGCGTTAATGCATTATGTCACTCATTTTAATAAATGATTGGCGACGTTGACATTGTTATTTGCAACTTATTTGTCACTTTACCCATTACCCCGTAAATAGGTATTTTTACACCATTAAACATTCATTCACTGTAGAAAATAGGTCCCCTTTATACAGTCATGAATAAGTTCCCTATAAAATATTTCCTACACCCAATCAGGCAATAGCTTAAAGCAGACTGAACGTAAAACAAAATACATCCGCTTCAAGACTATAGTGGTAATCTGTTTTCAAATCTAGAAACAGGCTATGAGGTAAAGGTTTCACTTTGACCGCTCCAAAACAGGGTTGGTGTCTTTGATATGTTGTAAGGGAGATAGCGGTTAAGCAAATAATGTGCAGGCGTAAAACTATGAATCTATTATTCAGATTTAATCATATATTGTATCTAATACAGATCCAAATTACAGTAGAATCTCAAAAATACGAACATGCTGAAGTCGAACAAACAGTATTTCAAGACTAAAACGTTGGATTGCAACGTTTCAGCTTTGAAATCGATCGTTGTTGCATTGAAACGTTTTCACTTTTAAATACTGGTCGCATTGCAACGTTTTAGCTTTGTAATACTGGTTGCATTATAACGTTTTTGCTTTGTAAATCTGGTTACATTGCAACGTTTAAATTCTGAAATACTTGGTTGCATTGCAACGTTTGAGCTTTGAAATACTGATTGCATTGCAACGTTTGAGCTTTGAAGTACTGGTTGCATTGCAACATTTTAGCTTTGAAATACTGGCTGCATTGCAAAGTTTTAACTTTGAAATATTTGCAACATTTCAACGTTTTAGCTTTGAAATGCTAGTAAGTGTAGTATCGAGTTTCGACAAAGACCGGTGAACTGCGGTAACGGCAGCGAAGGGGTCAGATGCAAACATAGCAAGTTACAGGTCAAATTTCCTGAGTGGGTTTTACTGTGCTCCCTCTCTACAATGACTTCCAATCGGAATGACATATTGTGTCTGTTGTTCGGAGTGAGATGTTATAGGGAGGGAAATTGACTTATATTTGCAAACAGCTTGAATCCATATTAGACGCCTCGTTAGGTTCAAGCTCTTTGCCACTCTTCATTATACTTTTTCTGTAAAAATGTCCATCATAAAACGGCAGACGGCACTTTAAAGCAGACGATGTTGCAGCAGTACAAGTGTAAGACATAAGTCTCTTGTTAAAAGAATTGTTTCAAGGGTCGTTGTAAGGAGCAGATCACCAGATAAGGGTAGTTTTTCAAAAACTAAAATCTTTATTTCTGAATTAAACCTTATGGTGTCACTACTCATTAGAATCGTCTCTTCGAGACGATTCTAATGAGTAGTAACAGCATAAGATTTGGTGCTAAAAAGAGTGAGAAAATGTTTGATTTGTTGAAATAACTACCTCTTATCTGGAGCCCTGAAGGAGGGGTACGTTGTCGTCAGGAGAGTAGTTGTAAGGAGGGATACGCTATCGTCAGGAGAGTAGTTGTAAGGAGGGGTCGTTGTTGGAAGGACCGTTATAAAGAGGGAGCACTGTAGAAGAAAACCGTTTTGTTATGAACATATTGAACGGTTTTATGATCGCCTCCTTTATTAGTTTGTGTGTAAAGCAGGTGGTTGTCTAAAGCAAAATCAAAGAATAAACAGCTATATTATTTAGAAGCTTTCAGATGTACTGTCTTCTTGATTAAAACTCCAACATGTATTTTATGGATGTTGTTAGTCTTCTCTTAAATTATCAAATAAATATACAGGCGGTAGTACATGTAGTTAATTGGTAAAGCATTGGACAACGGTACCAGGGTCGTGAGTTCGAACCCCCGCCGGATCAGCGGCTTGACTAGAGAATTTTTCCGAATCTCCTAAGATATACGTGAATGTTCTTGGACAAGATATGTACCACGTATTGCTTCTCTCTACCCGGGGTTAAATGGATACCTGTGAAGGCTCTGAGTCCGAACTGCAGGGGCCCGTTTTACTAAACAACTTACGCAAAATATTTTCGTAAGTCAAAATTTTAATTTATATTTTTTATTATCACTTGCTACAAACAGCAAATAGCCAGATCAGAGGACGCGCTTTTAGAGCGTCCTCTGATCTGGCTATTTGCTGTTTGCAAACGTTTATGATCGAAAAATAAGAGTTAAACGATTTTGACTTACGCAAAAATTTTGCGTAAGTAGTTTAGTAAAACGGGCCCAGGTTCCTAAACGCCATATGTTATTTTTGCAAGATGGCTTAATGATCAGGGGAGGGAATGTATTGTCGGCTGAACGGTCATTCGGACTGAAAGTAGACTATATATCTTTGTAGATTACTTTTTTATATAAAAAGACAGTTTTACTGAGCATATGTACTGCACATTTCGCATTTGAGTTTAACTTCCGGTATGTTTTCAAAGTTTGTTTTGTGCATTCTTAATTCCCGACAGTAATGGGGTCATAGTTTTGAAAACAGTTCGTAAAGGTCGGGCCCGGTCTGAAACTGATTATGTCGTTAATGTCGGCAAGAAACTGATTATGTCGTTAATGCCAGCATTGAAAACAAGTCAACATGCGGTTTTTCTTCACCCACATATAAACTCCCTGACGGAAAAATCAATAATCTCATTAATGTCCTTGTTGGTATATATTACATTATGTGACTTGACTTTTTCATTACCGTGTTCTTGAAGTAGCGCTAACATACAACACAAACAGTCTTGACATTAGCTCAGTTAGGGTAGTCCCGCATTGAATACGGTTATGGCTAGCTACGTATCATGGCCTTTCAAGAAAATGACCTGTCAGATTATATGTGTTTTCGTTGCCGTTTTCTATATTGGTATCTGCAAGGATGTCTCGAAGGAGTTTAGAATGGTTAGCGAATATGGCAACCGTACCTGCTCGGGCAACTTCGTTGGATTTCATAGAGCAGTGGACACACTCACGCAATGTATGTACCTGTGTTTCATGCATAGTAACTGTGCTGCTGCTGTCTACAAAACGTACACCACTTTATGTACTGGACTCCTGCAGGAACACGATCCAACTAAATGTAACGCAAGTCTTAATCGTTGTGTTTACTACAGGAAAAGAATTGTTGAGCACAAGAAGAAAAAAGGTGAGAAATTGAACACTTTACCCCATGGGCATTTTCTCAGTTTTTAAGACGGTTGACCATTTAAAGTAGGTTGAATGTAAAGAAGAATGCGGTATGTCGCTATCTGCACTATCAAATATCGAATTTTGTAGATCTGGGCCAAGCGCAGTGTCTCAGGATCGGTTGATTGTCTCAATATGCACTATTGAAAACACTATAAGTCTTAAAATCCCAAACCTCGCCAAACCTCCACTAACCTCCTTTAAAACATGTATTCAATATTCTAGTAGATGGTATCTTAAAGCAGACTACAAATAAGGGAGAATGCTGTTTTAAGTAGATACATGTCTTCAAAACCAGGAACAGGCTTTTGGAAAATGGGTTAATAGCTAGAAATAACTTTGTATAGCTATCTTAAGTTTGTACGAGTTGCTCCCCTTGAAATGAAAATCATCTTAGATTTTGTTTACAATATTTAACTTACATTCGCCACTTATAAGCTTTAATTGATTTAGATATTAAGGATTTAAAGTAGTTTATGGTTTTTTTTGAAGTGGTTTATGCAGTTTTGGAGAGGTTTAGGTGGTTTGGGAGGGTTTGGGTCTTTCGACGGACATGGTTCATTTGGATTGTATAGTTTAAATCAAAACAAAATTGCTACCTGAATTGTAGTCGCTTTATAGCTTAATATGTCTAAAATAGCAAATTAGAATTGACCCAAATAAAATATTCTTGTATACCCCTGTAAACAAATGCGATTAAAGTGTTTAAGGCATGTGACTGATAGATTGATTGATTGAGTTGGGTTTTACGGCACCGCGACACATGAAATGGACTGATAGAAGCGAAATGAAATCAAAACAGCAAATAATTTTGCACTGGGAATAGGAGTAAAGTGTACATTTGCTACAGTTAACCCTTTACCTGATAGCCTATTTCTAGAATTGAAGATAGGTGACTACTTAAAGCAGGTTGAAAGTAAAACAGAATGCGCCTTACGGCGCATTCTGCTTTACTTTCAGCCTGCTTTAAGCTAGCATGTGCTAGCATATAGAAAATATTCCCTATAATATATATTCATGGCTGATTAAATTGGAACTATTTTCTTCTGCGGAGGAATAAATCATATTCGCTAAAAGTCGTTTCTATGGGGGAAAGGGTTAAGAATATTGTATTCTTTCCAACCAATAGCGTTTGTGCGAAAACAATTACTACAATGT
Source organism: Gari tellinella (assembly GCA_922989275.2). NCBI lineage: Eukaryota > Metazoa > Mollusca > Bivalvia > Cardiida > Psammobiidae > Gari > Gari tellinella. The sequence goes on from OV277872.1 coordinate 51,380,035, forward strand.
ACCATTGAAAACAGTTTGGAGTCAGATCAGACTCCGGGTAACCTAGCGTTCAGTCAGACTCTAAATAGTTTGGCATTTTAATAATAGTTTTAGAGAATCGCGTTCATAGGAAAGAATATAACGTCTTCTCAACTAACTGTCATTTATGTATATATATTTTTTCTGTTTAAAGGAGACTAAAGGCACATACAAAGTATCAGACGTCTGTCAGAGGCAATGTACTGTAAACGTAAATACAAACTCAATACTTCAAATTCGTTTCAATTCGCTGAAATTCATCGTACAAGTATTTTAAAAGTTGTTTTTCGCTGTAAGTCGATCTCGCTTAAGTCGATATACCCGTATTATATCACATTTAACTGTTGACATCGGTATGTACGAACGACCGTGAGGTCGAATTATTGAGTTTCCAATGTAATTCATTTATATCAAGTGAAGATGGTCTTTTTGAATTTAAGGTCTTCAAATCTTATTTCTTAGATATTTTCCATCGCTCTATCACAGGCTTAGACAAAAACCCGAGCCGAATTATGTACTCTACACATCGCACACACTAAAGTACATTTTAATCGATCCCTGGTATATGAATAGCCTGATGGTCGAGTTGGCTAAGGGGTTGACCTTTTTTGCATTTTCTGTCCCCACATGCCGGGTCCCGGGTTCGAATCCTACCAGAGCTCAATATTTTTGTTCTGATTGAAATGCTTTTTTTTAAAAGAATTTCTTATCTCAAACTAATTCTTACCTGTTTATATAAGCGTTTGACATACATTTACAAATTACTATTTTTGATGGTAAATCTGGTTGCGAACCTATTTAAGAATGTTGATGAACCATTGTAACCTGAGGGCCAAACAGTTTAACTGGCGTCTGATCTTTGCCAAGACTGCTTGCAAAGGACAAACACATATTTTTAGCTTAAGGTAGCTGTATATGATCGATACTGCAAGCGGTTTTTTCTAATTTATTGTCATGATTGATGATTTTCCCCCAAATTTTATAGCTGAAGGGTGAAAATGGTACACATCCCATCAGAATATGCCAATTTACAAAACATATTTAAATTTTTTACGATTTTATAAGAACATTTAAAAAAAAATTCAAACAACGATATCAAAGCCATCTTTATTTGTAACTTGATTTAAATTGCTCAAAATACTCTTTATAAACATATCTAGGGATCCGTGTCTCAGATTTTTGAAATACCGCTTCAAACCTTTGTCATGTAACATCAAAGTTTGTTTACGGTTTAAAGTCGACCACTATTACGTAACGCTTTATAACGGACCTCTGGAGCTATTTATAAATATTCTGAGACACGGTTCCCTCGAGGAGATAATACCCTTTCATCTGCTTCAAACCGCATGGAAATCGAACCCCAACTGCGAAAGTTAGGAGAGATAAAAAAAAATACCGCTCGCTTCAAATTATATAATGCCGGAAACTCCAACTAACTGACTGATGTGTCAATTAGGCTCGCGTGACCGCCCGGTATTCAACAAAGACATTCTTTTTCAACAAATAACATGACCCAGCTGATCATCAACCATTTCGTTAAACTCCGCCCCAAATTAACAAAGCCAATCATATAAAAATAACGATTTTGATGCGGTAAAAGTCGTAAATCACCTCTGACAGCTTCAGAATAAACCACCTATCTAGTCACGTAATCTACGCAATTGAGGCACCCAGCGGGGATTCTGACGCGTGATTTACCGGTAAAATGACCGAGAAAGCAAGAGAGAATTTGATAACTTGTAGAAAATACCTTTATCTATCAGGATTTGTAAAAAAGTATAAAACGACTATTTTACCGTTTATTTCATAAAAAGCTACCTTAAATGCATGGATTTATTGGGAAGAAATAACGTCTCTTCCAGCGAACTTTCTATAACCTGCAGTTTCTTAAAATAGGAAAAGCAAACTATTTTCAAATTAGTTAAAGGCAGTATGTAGCTGTCAAGTAGGCAAAATCGAGCATTTTTTAAAACCTGAAAATTCAGGCACATACGTAATCTAAAAATATAAAAAGAAGTAATCCGCGATGATTATGGAGGCAACGTTGCTTACAGACCCATGAATTTGGTGGAAAGAAATCGATTTTTAAATCGGTTTGTTGACATCCGATCAACGACTGAGATTTTCCGAGTTCGTTCGGCTTGTGCCCGGTAAAGATGTTTTCATAGCTCATTATTAGTGTTTTCTTCTGACTTGACAGAGTTATTTTAGATTGGAGCATTTTAAAACTTTAAAAGGGATGAGTAATCCCTACATCCAGCAAGAGATATTGGTCGTATTCGAATCATCGAGTTTGTGGTCAACGAAAAGTGGGCTGAGCAAACGCGCGAAGATTTACTGATGTCAACGATTTTGGCCTGACTCGAATAGAAATTGTAGTCAACGAAAACTTTGTACTTCCGGACGAATGGACATGAATCAAACACCCGTTAAAGCAGTCGTAATTCTCCCAATTTTTATATACGCATATAATGTCATGTAATCTGGACCCATTTGATTAATTGAGCTGGTCTTTATGTTTGTTTTATCTAGTGACACTAATCACACGGTCACGTGACTAAATCAACGCTCGAATTTAGGGTTTGACAACATTTTGTCAACGGAAAACATCAAGTGATGATTCGAATAGAACTTGTTGACAACTATTCCAACTAACGCGATAGTTGTCCTGATTCGAATACGACCATTGTTACATTGCTTACCTATTTACCTTTATTAACTATTCTGTTCTAAAAATAAAATCGACAGTTCAGAAAAATCGGACAATAATTATAGCGATGAATGAAAAATACCATTAGAGTACTTAGCACGACTTGACTGATCATTGCAGACTGCTTGAATCTAGGTCACACTCCGCGTAACGCGGCGTCAGATCTTGATTCAAAGTTATTGCCACTCATCTGTTATTTTCTGTCCCAATGACTTACACTCAGTACAAAAAGAAACGCACATCGTGCTCATGCGCAGATTAAGAATCTGTTCTTGAAGAAAATTAAAAAACTAATACCATATTTCAATATTGATTTAATACTGTAACAAGCTCAGAAACAAAGAACTCAAAACCAGTGGGCTGCTTTTTAACCCTTTCACTCTTAATGACGCCAAAAAGCGCATTTGCAAACAGTTTGAATCCTAATCAGACGCCGCGTATCGATATGTTTTATTTCATACTACATTGGATCTTACTTTGAAACGATCTTACAAACAACAAATTTGAAGCAGACGACAATGAAACGGTGAAGGGGTAAAATTCTCACGATTAATTTGGCAGCGAAAGAGAACTACAGCTTATTTGAAACATCGCACCGATTAGTACAGGTTGTGATGCTACTAACACAATAATGATTTATCAACAATTCACAAATACGTTTCTTCTACATAAAAATAAATTTTGATAAAAAATGTGCGTTTCTTTTTGTGCTGAGTGTATATGTAACTTTGACAATTATGCAGACGATGATATAAAGCATGCGGTTTTGTAGCAGTGTAAGCGTTAGACATCACTATTTTGATTTGGGAAATAAGACAAGCATGGTTGTAGGATTTGATTTGATTTGTTTTGATTTTACGTCGCTTTCAACAGCATTTCAGTCATATCGCGACGTCCAGCTAGTTACAGGTGGAGGAAGACCCCAGAAGTCCTTTATGCACTGTTTCAGGCACAAATCGGCAACTGGGTAGAACTACCGACCTTCCGCATGCCAGCTCGAAGACTTCCCCACATGAAAAGTCCGAACGACCCTACTGGGATTCGAACTCACAGCGGTGAGGAGCTCAGTGGTGTAAGTCACAGTGACTATAACCACTAGGTAGGCCACGGAGGCCCCTACATTGTTGTAGGAAGGAAACTGTTGTTTTGAGAGTCGTTATAGTGAGGGAATACTATACATAGGTAAGTTTGTTCATGATTCCCTATTTCCCAAAACCTGCCCAAAACTACCTAAACCACTTTTACCCTACACTACTACAATTCCTTAATATCTAATCAAAGAAGTGTTTAAATGGTGTATTTAAACTTAAATAGTGTATACAGATAATAAAATGCAAACATAATTTGTACAAAACGTAAGAAAATAGCACTCTATCATGACACGTGAATTCGTCTCTATAAACAAAGAACAAGCTCACCATGATATACCTGAGACGTTTTACCACGCTGTGAAAATAGTCCTTTTAAAAAGGCTCTTCCTGTACCCAGCCTACGGTAAAGCGCAGTTTTCAATGAAAATAATAAATTATTGTGTCACTATTTTGTATTTTTCATATATATTACGTACTGATATTTGTTTCATGTAATAGCCATACAAGGGAAGTAATTCGACCGAAAACTGCATCCGCAAGGAAATAAGCCTGACACATTCGATTGCATTTCTTATGATTTTTTTAAGAAAGTCATGTTAGAATCGAAATAATCGATGCTCTACCGTTGTTAAACGGTATTCTACAACGGCTGATCGTTGTGATGCGCAGGAATTGACCACGAAGGCCGGAGGCCTTCGTGGTCAATCCAAGCGCATCACATCTCCCCAATGTTGTAGAATATCCGTTTAACAACGGTAGAACATCGATTATTACTTAATTATACAGTAACTCTTATTTGGTTCTGGTGTTAAAATACAAGTATAAGTAATTGTATATAGCCATGTTCTTACGTGTTGTGAGAGTTGCTCCCCTTAAATGAAACAAAAACCCATAGAATTAGTTGTAATTTAGAAATTAGTTTGAGGGAGGTTTAGGGAGCTTTTGGGTCTTTAGACCTTGCTATAAATATATCCCGATTTAACATTATTCTCAAACGCGGATGCAAAGTATATATTGTCTTGCCTTTTTTCCGATACAAAATCGTATTCACGGTGTCGTTATGGTACATCAACGATTTGTTATATGTGTTGTGTTAAGGTCAAAAAGAAAATTACTTGTTTTACTTGTTTTATATTACATGCCCTACAAAATAGGGATTGACAGTCGAGTAAAATATAGATGCTAAATGGAGAAAAGTTTATATTCGACGCTCCGCCAAAAGCGATGTCACATGCACTGCAAAAAATGACTGAAAATCGCCGGTACAATTTTCGGAAAGTTAAAAGTCTAAGAAAAAAACTAGGACCGGTCGGGTCAAACCGTGACTATTTGTCTTGGAGTAACATTTATCTTTTGAATCTTTATTAACTGATTTCCGGCTTGCCTAAGGCACGATGTACGCTTACCTCTGCTGTAGCAAGAGGGCGAATGTTGGTCTAACTGTTTGCTTACGAGCAAATTACGGAGAATGTTATTTTAGCATCTGCATCTGGCCTAGATGGCAACATTAAACAGCTTTATTTATAGTGTGGCCAGTTGTAAACATATACACATAATACAGTGCTCACTCTCTACAACGACACCCAATGGAAGACATACATTGCGTGTTGTGTTCGGAGCGAGTCGTTCTAGGGAAGGGATTTAAACCTTTGCTTACATTTTCCCTGAAAGTTTAAATGGACAATTCCAGTTTCCATTTAAGTCTAGTCCATTTCTGACTTTTAAGGGTTGTTTTGTCAATGTTTGGCATTATGACAAACAGTGAAGACCCTGATCAGAGGGCTCCTAGGAGCCCTCTGATCTGAGTCTTCACTGTTTGCATATAGGACACATATACTATTCACATGTACACTGTTTGTAAAAAACGCCAATATGCGGGACTAGGGTTCAAAGGGTTAAAGACATTACATGACCAAGCTTGGGTGGTAACACCTAGTCTAAAAAAAGTTAGGATTAAATCATGCATAGCATGCTTTTACTTTTACAATACTGTACAGATGTCTAGGCAAAGAATCAGTCAGCCGTTTCATGTGAGGCCCGTACATGTACCTATAATAGGATAGTTGGGTTTGTAAAACCCATTGAAAAACCCTTGAGTGTGAGCATGTGAGGGCCTCTATAGAAAACTTGAGATTGCTGACATTGGCTGAGTGCACGCTTCCCATGCTTTACAGTTATTTTGACACCTAGTGGGAACAGTGGAGGGGGAATCAATGAATGGACTGGCTTAATGTCTTTAAGTATTGAAGTCGACGTAACCTACAAAAAGCGACGACCATTCAGCGGTTAATGTGTTAAAAACGTAAAACGTAAAACAATTACTAGAACTGTGAAAATGTAGATACGTAGCTCTATTCGGAGAAGCAAACAGTGTAGAGCCTCATTAATTGTCGAGTTGTCATAATGGACATGTTGACATAAAAACACTTGACATGTCTTCATTTAGCTCAAACTTAGTTGGTGTTATGTTAAACGCCCTTGTTTATGTGTCCAAAGTCAATGACATGGGTAAAATGTTGCCTGACAAGAAGACAAGAAGACAGCTCCGTGGCATTTGTCACAGTACTTTGACATTTCCTGTTTATTTTAAAAATTAAACACTTTTCAACTGATATTTTATTGATAGCCGTACCAGGTTTAAATTATTTAGTCTAGTGTATGGCGAACACCAAAACACTTTGCCCGATATTGTCGTCACTATTAATGTACAAAATGGGAGAGGCAGCGTTTCCCAATAAGTGTTTTTGAGCTAAGCCCATTACAACGGAATCTCGATATTTCTATTTTGCTTACTGTTGAGTACCCCTAGCACGATCTGCCAAAAACGGTACTACAGCGCTCCCTCTATTCAACGACCCCCAACGGGAGACAAAAATCGTGTCCGTTGTTCGGAAGGAGTCGTTTTAGGGAAGGAAATTCGCCAACATTTGCAAACAGCTTGAATCCAGATCAGACGCAGCGTAACGCGGCGTCATATAATGATTCAAAATTCTTATTACTCGTCATGAAGTATTTTGTCTGTCAAAATGTTCACTATGTACATTTGAGAAAAAAAAAACACAAAACAATTTTAAGCAGACGATATTACATCGGTAAAAGCGTTAGACCTAATAACCCTGTTAAGGGAACTGCGGCAAGGGTCGTTGTAAGGAGGGGGTCGTTGTTGGGAGGGTCGTTGTAGGGAGGGAGCACTGTATATGGAAAGTGATTGGCCGTATATATAGTGAAGACCTGTACCGCCTTCGCTTAGACATACAGTGAAACCCCTCTAAACCGGACATGTGTGGGGACAACATACATGGCCGGTTTAGAGGGTTTTCTAGTATGGAAGATAGCTGATCACTTAAATCAGGTTAAAAGTAAAGCAGAATGCGCCTTAAGGCGCATTTTGCTTTACTTTCAACCTGCTTTTAAGCTATCATCTGCTAGAATATAGAAATATTTCTGATGGTACATATTCAGTGTAGGCATAAATCAAAGTCGTAAAAAGACATATGTATGGTGTAATAGATTCAAATAAGGAATGATTGGAAACGGGACCAAAGTTTTTGTCCGGTTTACAGAAAATTCCGGTATTTAGAGGTTCCGGTTTAGAGGGGGTTTCACTGTTTACGGACAGTGATCGGCCATTCTCGTCTAATGGCGACCCCTACCGAACCATGACTTAGCAAGGTGCGGAACAGATCGTCAATTGATGTTATGTAAATGGTCAATCACACTCCATATTGTACCGATATTTACCAATATATTGGCTCGACCGATGTTTAGCTATGTATTAAGATCGAAATAAGAGTAAAGTTGAATCAAGCGCTCTCGAATGTTCTTTGGTCGAATGTACATGTGTATGTCAATTTTTATAGCAAACGGCTGCAAACTGCCAACAGGTCAGAAACTGGCCAAACTCTAAACTGTTTTAAGTTCAGATGATAGCGGGTATATCATTAAAAATCCAAGAGCTTGTAACATGTCCAGAGCACTCCACAAAATCAGCCAAGATAGAGTTGTTTGCCTACAGTGTGGGCCAGCTCATTGTGGTGTTCCCGGAAATGAAAAAGCTGAAAAAGCTGACAATTGGCAAAGGCTAGAGCCAGAGGAAACCAGCCACTGAATACAGTCACGCACTTCGGACCCGTTTTACTAAACAACTTACGCAAAACTTTTGCGTAAGTCAAAATCGTTTAACTCTTATTTTTCGATCATAAACGTTTGCAAACAGCAAATAGCCAGATCAGAGGAAAAGCGCGTCCTCTGATCTGGCTATTTGCTGTTTGTAGCAAGTGATAATAAAAAATATAAATTAAAATTTAAAATTTTGACTTACGCAAAAATTTTGCGTAAGTAGTTTAGTAAAACGGGCCCCAGGGGCCCGTTTCATAAAACTTCGTACGACAAATATTGTCGTAAGTCAGATTATAAAAGTCTCAATTATTATTTGTGTCTCTATCTACTCCTCTCTTGTGACATCTTTTTGGAATCGTCTTTCAAGACGATTTCAAAAAGATGTCACAAGAGAGTTAGATACAGAAATCAGATATTAAACGTATTTTAAAGTTTTGACGTACGACAGCATTTGTCGTACGAGGCTTTATGAAACGGGCCCCTGGAGAAATCAACAGCAATCAAGACACTGATGAAGCCATCAACCAGAAAAGATGATTACCCACTTCTCGATAAATGGGAACAGGTAACACTTTCAGGCTTCGCACTTGGCTTAATCTGCTCATTGCCTATATGTACACAAAGTTTAACCTGTCCCCATCTCCCCTGTGCAACTGTGGCCAAGAACAAAAGACAACAGAGCACATCAGAGATGCCAACAAATGGAACAAATTTGAAAAAGCGTGTGGGCAAGACCAACGTCAATGAACGCCAGTAAGTAAGTAAGTTAGAAAGTAGGACACCTTTTAAATGGTACAGGATGGTACAGGATCGCGTTTGTGTTTCTGAATTTTTCTATTCTAGACGAATTTGAGAGATCAACTTGTTCTAAATATCGAAGAGTGACAGATTCTTGCTCTCACATAACCAACGATTTTTATGTTATTTCTTAAAGCAACAGGCTTTTTTTAGAATCCCGATGACGTTATAACGCTTTTATGAATAATGCCGTTAGAGTGATGTCATCAAAGTGATCTCACACTTGTTGGAGACAAGATTTTAACATAATGGCCAATTTGACAGAAAATAAATTAATGACGAGTGACAAACAGCCTGAATCCAGATCAGACACCGAGTTTGCAAATCTAAGCCAATTTCCCCCACTGTTACGACTCACTCCGAACAACGTACATGATTTTGTCTCCTAATGGGCCATGTAGAAAGAAAGAACTGTAGTTATATTTAAGAACTAATGTTCGTTCCATAGTTTGCTATGGCTTCATATGTACAGTGGAGAATCTGTTATTCTTACGTCATTAGTGACGTCATACAGTGGAGAATCTGTTATTCTTTCCCGTTTAAACGCAAACGTACGCAAACGCAAGGCACTAAAACGTAGAAAAGAACAACTTTTGTACAATTCTGATATTTCATGTTTATCTTGGTGGCAAACAGTTTGGAGCCTGATCAGACGCCGGGTTACCCGGCGTCTGATCTGGCTCCAAACTGTTTGCACTGCAAATAATAGTTTTAGCGTAAACGCGTTTATTGGGAAAGAATAACAGATTCTCCACTGTACCACGATTTGGAGTTCTGACGCGTAGCAAATTAACAACGAGGTCCGAAGGCCCAAGTGGTTAATTTGCAGCGTGTCAGTGCGACAAATCGTGGTAAAGGAGGCCTTAGCAACCATGGAAGAAGATTATTACGATTCTGACATTGCAAATAAGGACTAAACCGGGTCTACACGGTTAGGTTTTTAGTATTAAAGGGGAACAATCGCCTCGGAATATTTTTGTCAGGACTACCCTTCTGTGACTGTTCCATTCTACCCATTCAAAACACATCATAGTAATCTAAAAAACATATTAAAATATTTATTATAAACTACCGCTTTAAACAAGTTTAACATCTAAATACATTGAATAAACTATTATTTTTTAAAATTTGCAAAGGTTTATTTCAATCGAGCGTTCTTAAAATATGATTTATCGTAGAGTGGACACAGGAACAGCCATTGTTACCGGACTTTTTCACATTGTTGTATATCATTTTCACATCATTGTATATCGTACTGATATATCACAGTAAATTTGTTCGTTGCTTATAGAGACAAATTCAGGTGTCATGTTAGAATGATGTTTATATTATACAATAAGTGAAGACAATAGACCCATCATTTGTTTAGTAAGTTCTTGTTACACTGCTATATAGAGTACTTTTTTTTTACCCAAACAGTTTCGCTAACAGGACTGTTCGCTTGATCACTGGCAACTGTACTCGGGAACTGGGATTTACTTCCCCTTGTTGTTACCGGAAGTGGTAGCAAACAAAGGGTTGTAGACCTGGCTTAGCCGGAACGCCCCCTGGTCTCGGTTCATCACATTCAGGTTGGTTCGGATGCGTACTGCCTCTTTGATTTGCCTAAGCAAGGTCTACAACTTTCGGTAATTTTACATTCAGATAGCCAAACATTCTAGATAGCTCCTCCGCTGTATAAAATCTAAGCTGTTTGTCGTTTTAAAAATATATTCAAGAAAACATCCATAAATCGTCAAAAGTAGACCATAAATTGGAAACCAGGGTGGTTTATTCGATGTTTCCGAAGTAAATGAGTTAACAGCCTACTCGCTTTTAATAGCCTAAATGCAGACCCTATGAATAACATGCTATAATATTATAAAAGCATTATACTGATAAATATTAATGTAGATGTGTAATGCTTGTGATTTGGTAAAGAAAGTTGTTTTTGGGATAGAGACTTTGACATAACTATGCTAATATAATGTCGTCTGTCATTATTCCTGAACTTTGATTTTGGACGTTAACCCTTTAACCCTTTCCCCTATAGAAGCGCCTTTAAGCGAATATGATGTATTCCTCCGCTGAAGAAAATAGTTCCAATTTAATCAGTCATGAATATATATTATAGAGAATATTTTCTACATTCTAGGATATGATAGCTTAAAGCAGGCTGAAAGTAAATCAGAATGTGGCCTAGGGCACATTCTGCTTTACTTGTCAGCCTGCTTTAAGTAGTCACCTATTTTCAATACTAGAAACAGGCTATCAGGTAAAGGGTTAATGATCAAATTAATCGGGAGATATAAACCACTTAACCGGTTTATTGTTGTTTGCTACAGTAGTGCTGGGTGCAAAATATATTTCAAAGTTAGATTTAAGGTTGCATTACTCAATACATATCAAGAAGAGTGTCAAACAGTTTGGATCCTGATCAGACGCCGCATTGAGCGGCGTCTGATATGGGCTCAAACTTTTTGAAAAAAGGCGTCAATGAGAGTCAAATGGTTAAATTCTACGTAACAACGTTACGAGCATCAAACAGTTTGGCTTCTGATCTGCATCTAACTTTTAATGTGTAAATGTAGGAAAAAAAGACCCCTTGTGAAACCGACAAAATCTTTATCCAACGAAAATGTCTGGAAATGTACAGTACTGAACCGGTTTAAATTAACAATTTTTGCGATTCGCTTGCAATTCGATGGCAATTCGCTTGCGATTCAAAATACTAAATTTACCCTCGGGTAAGTTTTCGTGAATGGTGTATTTCACAAATATTCGCAAATATGCCTTCGTTAATTTTTTCGATTCCATTTGTGTCACAACCGCTTCGGAAAATTCGCGTAAAAATATTCAAATGTAGGATTTGTTTTTTGAAGTGCCCGATTCGATGGCAATTCGATGGCAATTCGCTTGCGATTATCAATTTAATTTAAGGTTCAGTACTGTAGGAAATATCTAACGCTGTCTTTGTCGCAACACACTAAACCATTGCGACGTGTATACTCGTCTTTTACAAACAGTGTACCTTGTCCTTTTCAAACAGTGTATACCCTGATCAGGAGGGTCCCGTAGGAGAACTCTGACTAGGGTCTGCGCTCTTTGTAATTTGAAATATATTTTTAAAATCAACTCTTAATATTTGGCAATGGACTAAACTTAATCGGAAATTGGAATTGGCCATGAACAGTTTCGGGAATTAGCTAACCCGAGTAAAATGGTTATTTGCATACGTGGTGACTGATCAGGATCCGGACTGTTTGACACTAGATTTAATATTTCTTAACCCTTTGAACCCTAGTCTCGCAATTGGGCTTCATTTTCAAACAGTATACATGTGAAAAGTGCATTGTCCTAATAGTATGCAAACAGTGAATACCCATATCAGAGGGCTCCTTTCGGAGCCCTCTGATCTGGGTCTTCACTGTTTGTCATAATGCAAAACATTGACAAAAACAACCCTTAAAAGTCAGAAATGGACTAGACTAAAATGGAAACTGGAATTGTCTATTTAAAGTTTTAGGGAGGAAAGAGTTAAGTCAAAGTATCTAACGTTTAAATTAAAGAAAAAAAAGCAAACATCCCATGTTTCAAGCTTATGACGTAATGTCAGCGGAATAGGATAACTCATTCACCCCTGCATTTTCTAAAAAATTCAAATTTCACAATTTGCCTTGTCCATTTTTTGCTATTTAGAGTTGATTTAAAACAATGTATTTCAAAATGACAAAAAAAGTGTAGACCCTAATCAGAGGGCTATTAGGGTCTACACTGTTTGCATATGACGAGTGTTATCCTCACAGGTACACTGTTTGTAAATGACGAGTATACTCGTTGCTAGGGTAGAATGTATTAACAGTGATCATTAGTTACTATGCAACGGCGAATGGTCATTTTAACAAACCAATAGGACCAATCCTACATTGGAGTAAAACAATTTCTCTGAAAAATTTAGTCACAGGGCGCCGTTGCATAGTGGGGAATACACACCTGTTTCTTGACAATATACAGCAAAGACGCTGTTGTACTTTTTTATAGTGTAAAGGATTTCGCTACCTTTTAAAAGGAAACGCAACGCAAATTTCAGCACAAAGTGATATACATAGTTTTTGTTTTGTTTTAATCTAAAAATGCAAAAAAACCATCTTGTTTGTAATAATTACATGTTCTAACATAAACGCGTTTTTGGGGAAATAATAAATCTTTCAAAACTGTTATAAAAACGTGTTTGATACTGCAATTATTTCAATATCACACCGGAAATACGAAATCTTATCAGCTAGGTTAAAAGCGGGGATTTCACTGAAAGAAAATCGACAATACTTAGAAATTGTGTGTTGCGTCCACTTTATGGTCACTACGGAACACTGCAATAGTTTCCTCTTCACCACCATCGCTAAACCCATTGTGCCCACATTCCAATATATGGGACATTGGCAAACACTGTATAATTGGATCAGACGCCGCATCATGCGGCGTCTGATCAGAGTCTACACTGTTTGCTGATAGAAATTTCAATATAAAACAAACAAAAAAATGAAAATTTTGACCAGGCATCTCTTTGATAAAAAAAGGACTAATCCCAATGATAAACGTTAATCAGGACTTACATTGATGAACTCTAAATTAACGTATGCGTCTTGTTTACGATAGCGTTTAGTTCACACTTGTTTGTTTAATGTTTAACCCATTTGCGCCCAGTGGATTTTTCAATGCTAAGATCTACCATATTAAATTGGATTAGTCACAATTTGATCCCAGGGGTGCCTAAATTTTCCTTTTTCGTTTTGATTTGTTTTGCAAATCCTATCAGCAAACAGTGTAGACTCTTATCGGATGCCGAATTATGCGACGTCTAATTAGATGCTAAACTGTTTGCATATGTCTCATATAAGGACCGTAGGCACAAAATTGTCGGGAAATTTTTACCCCTTCACCGTTTCATTGTCGTCTACTTAAATGGTGTTGTCTGCAATGTCGTTTCAAAGTTGACAAATAAGGCAGTATGACTGAAGAGATTTCAAAACGAGTGTCAAACAGTTTGGATCCTGATCAGACGCCAAACGGTTTGCAGACGCGTTTTGAAGCGCGATTGAGAGTAAAACAGTTATGGAACATTATCATTTGGTAGATCCATTTTAGAACATGTCAAGGGTATACATCATGTGTCTGTTCACCTATATCTTCATTGGTGTCTGTTCCAATGTATCGGAGTACTACCGAACGGACATTGAGTATGCAAACCGCACCTGTCTGTCCAGTTCATTTGGATTCCAGCGTCCTTCAGACTCAGTTTTGTCGTGTCTGTATTTGTGCATGTGGCACGACGATTGTTCCGGTGTTGTGTTCCAGAGCTCGAACAACTCTTGCAATGGGCTACGGACAGATCATGATATAACTGAATGTTATACAGAACTTGCTGGTGCGGAATATTTCCATAAAAGTAGAAGTAAGACTATTTGTTATTATTAATCATATGAATATGGTTATCAATTCATACTAAGCTAATCTCTGTCAAAGTGTTTAGCACTGCTAACATATGGCGCGTAGGCAGCCGCAGTACCGGCGCCGACATTACATACCTACCCATTGTATCCCCAAGTTAGTGGAATAATAACTGGTGCAGACCTTGCTGGAAAACATTCCAAGGCTGCAATTTCTCCGGAATTTTCCGAAATCTTCGGATTTTTATTCCGACAGATTGAAGCTTAAAACAGGCTGAAAGTAAAGCAGAATGCGCCTCATGGCGCATTCTGCTTTATTTTCAACATGCTTTAACCCTTTCCTCCATAGAAGCGCCTTTTAGCGCATTCAGTTTATTCTTGCCCTGAAGAACATAGTTCCAATTTATACATTCATAAATATGTATTATACGAAATATTTTCTATATTCTAGCAGATGATAGCTTAAAGCAGGCTGAAAGTAAAGCAGAATGCGCTTAAAGCGCATTCTGCTTTACTTTCAACCTGTTTTAAGTGGACACCTATATTCAATACTAGAGATATGCTATATGGGAAAGGGTTAAGCATCACATGTCTTAAAAACTAGTAACAGACAATGGGTTAAAGGTGTAATCCGTAAAATCGGGCTTGAAAAAATGAAACATTTGAAATCTTAGGATTTTTGTTATCAACTTATGACAGGCCTGACATTCTTGCACAGCATGATGGTCTAGATCGGTGGCTTCTCGATCTCGATCCCCTGTAATTACAATTAACCCTTTCCCTTATAGAAGCGACTTTTAGCGCATTCATTTTATTCATCCGCCAAAGAAAATAGTTCCATTTTATATTATCATGAATAAGTACTATAAGAAATATTTTCTATACACTAGCAGATAGTAACTTAAAGTAGGCTGAAAGTAAAACAGAATGTGCCCTAGGGCACATTCTGCTTTACTTTCAGCCTGCTTTAATATGTCACATATCTTAACTACTAGAAACAGGCTATTGGTTAAAGGGTTAAGTGCGTCTACATGCTGGACTGTCTTCGCCTAGTTCGCAATGTCTCTGACAATTTTAAAGTGATATACGACTTGAAAACTGGAATGCCACTTTATATTCGTACTTATGTAAGAAGTGAGAAGATATTTTCATGGACTGCTTGAGTATTTTAAATAAGCTACCCGGGCCCGTTTTATGAAATGTCGTTACATTGCGTCTGATCTGGTTCCAAACTGTTTGTCACTCGTTATTAAACTTTATCTGTCAAATGTCCATTATGTAACTTTTAGAAAAAAAACAAGCAGACGACTGTTTTTAGCAGACGTTACTGAAGCAGTGAAATTGTAAGAAATATATTGTTTGGGAACCAGCGACCAGGTCGTTGTAAGGAGGGACTTGTTGTTTGAAGGGCCGTTGTATAGAGGGAACACTGTATTAATTAAGTACAAACTCATATACTGAGAATAAAAACTAAAGATCCATGTTTATCACACATGCTTCTATTTTTCAGTCATATACCAGTGGGTTGAGAGAGTATTAAACTTTTCATCAGAAACTGCTCAGTATGGGTTTGTATATTTTAGGTTTTCCTTTTTATTGCGTAGAAAGAGTGACATGATTTTGATTAGAAAAGTTTCCTAACCAGCTTGTATACACATACTAAGATGTTGTTATTTCATATTCAAACTAAACTAAATGCATTAAAATGTAACAATAAACTTAGAGGGACAGAACGCTGTCGGTGGTTGCGTTATCGCATATGGCGTTTCCACTGTTTTTAGACCAGCAGGTTAATCCATTTATGTCCCGTGGATTCTTCCATGTTTATATATTGGATTAGTCGATTTTTTTATCAAAGGGATGCCTGGTCAAAAATTCATTTTCATTTTCTTTTATATTGAACATCCTATAAGCAAACAGTGTAGACTCTGATCAAACGCCGCATAATGCGGCATCTGATCAGAGTCTACACTGTTTGCCTATGTCGTGGGCTCAAATGGGTTAAACTAGGAGAAAGTAGTCCCGCCAAGATGTGGTATAATTTGTTTATTTGGGACGTTAATAAAATACAGCTAATCATAGATAAATAAACACAATGCAAAAAACAATATCAAATTACTAAAGTATTACAATAAGAAAATACTTTTTCATCATGTTTTAAAGTACAGCGCTACCTCCCTACAACGGCCCTCCCAACAACGACTCCCTCCTTACAACGACACTTGCCGCTGTTCCCTAAACAGGACAATTATGTCTAACGCTTTTAATGCCGCAATATCGTCTGCTAAAAATTGCCGTCTGCTGTTTTTCTCAAAGTTACATATAAGCGTACATTTTGATAGAATAAATATTATGACGAGTGACAAACAGCATGAATCCAGATCAGACGCCGCGTTACGCGGCGTCTGATCTGGATTCAAGCTGTTTGCAAATGTAAGCCAAGTACTAATTTCCCTCTCTATAACGACTCCCTCCGAACAACACACTCACTCTGTGTCTCCCACTGGGTGTCGTTGAAGAGAGGGAATGCTGTATGTATAAATTCGCCCGCGTCATGCATAATGGCAGGGCTGCCATAAGTTGACATAAACAATCCTAAGATTTCCAAATTTGCATTTTTCAAGTACGATTTTACGAATTGTACCATAACCCCATCGCCTGTGTCTAGTTTTGTTGACATTTGTCTGCTTAAAGCAGGCTGAAAGTACAGCAGAATGTGCCTTAAGGCGCATTCTGCTTTACTTTCAGCCTACTTTAAGCTACCATGTACTAAAAAAAGTCCGAAGATTTAGGAAAAATCCGGAGAAATTGCAGCCCTGTAATGGTAACTTTGAATTTCAGTTATACTGCAATCAAGATCGTAGGTCCCCCTGACTGCTATCATGGTAAACAGTGCGATACAAGCTGGAGCGCAACTATGGTGACTGACAGTGCGTTTATCGAGGTACGATTTTAGTACAGTAGAACCTCTCTATTACGGCCACTAAAAATGGTTATTAAATGTTATAAAATGCAGGTGAAAGCTTAAAGCAAGGTGACGGTAAAAACAGAAAGCTTCCATAGTAGCGTTTTAAGCCAGTAAATGTGGTATAAATTATTTAATAGTAGCTTTCTATTTTACCGTCACATTGCTTTAAGCAGCCACCAGCATTAAGCACGAAATAATAAATGTATTTCAGTGGTCGTTATAGAGAGTTTTTACTGTATTAAATGCTTATTTCATAATCTGATATATTGTTTATTTCATAGTTTGTTTGTTGTACTGTTCATAATAATAATATATTTGAATATTCTATATTTTAACGCATTTTACAAATCATCAGTGAACAGTAATGGGCAATCAGTCCACTAAAAGTATCAATATTGATCGGCATTGATCCGCCCTCAATATTGGAAAACAGAGTGACCGTATAAAACGACGATGTCGGATAAAGTAGTGAGTCGGTTTCAATAGGATAAGGAATATACAGCCGAACTTTTATATTTTAAACTCGCTTAAGTGGAACATACCCGTATTTCAAAAGCAAAGCAAAGCAACGTTAAACCTTGAAATATGGGAATGTACAGTGGAGAAAACGTTATTCTTTCCCAATAAACGCGTTTACGCTAAAACTGTTATTTGCTGTACAAACAGTTTGGAGCAAGACCAGACGCCGGGTAACCCGGTGTCTGATCAGGCTCCAAACTGTTTGCCACCAAGATAAACATGAAATATCAGAATTGTCCAAAGGTTGACCTTTTCTACGTTTTAGTGCTTTGCGTTTGCGTACGTTTGCGTTTAAACGGGAAAGAATAACAGATTCTCCACTGTACTAATTAAGCGAGCTCGAGATATAGAAATTCATCAAAAGAAATACGGTAGGCTCGACTTAAGTCAGAAAACTATTGTCAGATAAAACAGGTTTCGGTTTAACATGGTGTCGGATAAGCCATGTTTTTTAAATGCTTTCTATTGATATAGAGCGTTCCGCGTGTATCTACAGAGTACAATACAAGAGTCTGTATCAGCCACCTTGTAACAGGCACCTTGAACTTCACTCCAACCTCGTTTTCGATTTAGCGCGACGTCATTTACGTACATGTACAAGTATCGCGTTATTCTTTGTGGCATACATGTACAATAATTATTATTCTGCCACAAATACATGCAACTTATGTGTCTGGATGTTAAATAATTTCAAATTTTTAAGATGCTTTTGATGTGTATCCAAGGCATATACTAAATATCACCAGTTTGCAGTGCGCTACAGTGTTTTGTATACAGCTCTCGACATGTATGGCGGAAACAACCTAACAGACTCACACCAAGGCACGCGTTAGATCGGCTATTTCCACCAAAAACGTCTCATAATAAATATGTCACCCTGTTTTCGCAATGTCAACTGGTAATGAGTATTTATACTGTACCACCTTAATGCATAATGTTTTAAGCCAGTAAGTGTGGTATTGATTGTTTAATTTTACGTGTAACCAGGAGTGTGTTCAGTAAAGAAATCGATGGCCATCGATTGTAAGTTGGCTACCGGGCCGAATTACAGTGGAGAAAACGTAATTCTTTCGTTCAAACGCATCACAATGAAATATAGAAAATGACAACCTTTTGACAATTCAGACTACCAGTTTTAATATGAGTGACAACTAGTTTGAAGCCTGATCAGACGCCGGGTTACCCGGCGTCTGATCTGGCTCCAACGTTAGGCAGAATAGTGGACACCGATAGATTATCGATAAACTGTCCTACGCTAGCTTGCGTGCCCGTCAATGTTCGGCTCTTACCGCTCGGTATTTACGGAAACTCCCGACGACTCTTTGAACATATTAATTTTATTTTCAATTTGAAAAAGGACCAAATTAACATTAACTTACAATTCTTAAATTTATATCAAAAGAAAGAACAAATAGTCAAGTATACGAGCCCGTTTGCACAAAATTGATATCGATTTGTATAAAGGCACAAGGTCGTGTTATATTATCCGTGGCGAGGCTTATTTTCAGCATTTTACTCTTTGTTTAATGTGATTTAGAGGTGTCTTTTTAAACTTAAAAAAGGACCAAAATCTTATCAAAATATTTTTTCAAAACAAATTCCATCATAAAGGAAAATGTTTAAGCTAACACAGGCCGTTTGCACAGGAACGATATCTGTCCAGAAAAAAAAGTTATTACAAGTTATGTAAAAATGCCCTTCTTATTTTAATGCTCGAAAATGAGAGCAAGTGGGCCACCTGCGTGTCCACTATTCTGCGTAACGACTATTTGCAATGAATATAATAGTTTAAGCGTAACCGGGGTTATTTGAAGGAAACAATTATCTCATCTGCAATCTGCACGTTGCACACCGGGCACAAACTGCTAACTAAACAGCAAACAATGGTAATTGAACACGCCACAGTTTCAGCAATATTTGGTAAATAAGGCAACAGTTAAAATATATGTTTTAAATTGTTTATTGTTAGTTGTTATACCTTAAAGTTATTACTAATAACCAACTGTTTATAACTAAGGTGGCTTTCGCTAAAGCAGTGTACATAACGGGCGTTGACGTCTTTGAAGCTAACGAACCTGGATTGACAACAAGGATCTGTGCAAAAGACAACAAGGGTGGTGAACACGTTCTATTTGAGAACACTACAGTTTCCGTGTATCACTTGGACACACGGATATTCTCTCCAGAGATACGGGTAATTATTTTTGTTTGTGTAACGCCGCATGTTTTTATTTAAAGTCCTCGATAGAAAATATTTCTCAAAGTAAATGTAATTGTTTATTCGCTTATACTTACATTCACCCTGTAACGTCTTCTTAACCCTTTCCCCCATAGAAGCGACTTTTAGCATATTTAATTTATTTCTCCGCTGAAGAAAATAGTTCTAGTTCATACCCCCATGAACAATTACCATAACAAATATTTTATATAGCCTAACAGATTGTAGTTTAAAGCAGGCTGAAAGTAAAGCTTTACTTTCAAGCTGCTTTAAGTGATCGCCTGTCCTTAATATCATAAAAAAGTTATTGGGTAAAGGGTGAAACGTATTGAGAATATGAAGTGTATAATAGGTAAATAAATAAAAGTATAAATACATAGAATAACTGTTTTTAGTGTAATATTGAATAATATCCATTTCGTTAACATCAGACTGTTATATACTGTTACCTACGAATTGAAACTTGTTCCAACCAGTTAGAAAGATGGCGGAGTCCCCGCAAGAGAGAATACCGACCTAGCGACAAGCTTATGTTTGCTTTAGCGTGTAATTATGCTAAAATACACATTCCCGACCTTTTTGTTTAAATGTTTTAATAAAAGACTCAAGTTGTATTTTGTATTTTTTATTTCTTGAACACATATACAGTTTACTGGGTAACGCCTGAATTTGCAATGCAACTCCAAAATGTATTTTGGACTACTTTTCGTACCATATATTATAGGGATCGAATGTCTATTTCATCCAGGATTACATCTATCAAACATACAGTATTTGGCCGGTATATGATTTATTCATACATGTATACATAAAAATCAATCTTATCAAGATTCACTTTGTAACGGACAAGGAAAAATATGAAAATATAAATAAAAGCATTCCTTAGTCCTTATTCCTTAATAATATGTGAGATGCAGAAACGTAAAATATATGATGTAAGACAGATGTGTAACATTAATACAATATACAATTTCAATTAAAAAATTAAAATGATATTTCAGAAATGATAAATTCATATTAGTGTTTATCGTGTAATAGAACACGTGTAGGAGGTAAAAATCGACAAATTGATACTACTTCTGTAGGCCGAAACAACATAGGCCGAAACGACCATGGGCCGAAACGACCCGCTACCGATAGAATACAACATATTAGATTCCGCTTGCATTATAACCACCATGTTTACTTAAGAGTGTTGTGTTTATTTACTAGACGTACGATTTTAAAAATTAACCGGATTTTAGTTTTTAAGCTATACAATTGAGTGTTGATTTCCTGGGTGGATGCAGACTAAGTCAAAGTTTTTAAACTCTGAATACAGATAATTCAATATATTGAAATAATCAAAACATTGTAAATTTAAGGTTTAGAAAGCGATAGTTATTATATATATATATATATATAACAGGTACAAGAAACAATATAAATACGAAATTGGTCACAGTCTGGAAATACAGTTATGAAAAAATAATATCAAAACATTGTAGCTATGTGGAGATATGTTTTCAATAACAACTAGATTCACATCAAATATACATTTTTTTTTGCAGATGACTGATTTCAAAAGCTCCGTCTTGAGGGTTTACGTTGATACTTCTAGTATGTATATGACCTACATAGATGCTATATATCTTCATGGTAAACCATGGTAGGCGAAGTATACATGTACTTATTAGTGTTTTTCTTCTGACTTGGACGAGTTATTTTTAGATTGGAACATTCTAAACTTTTAATTGGGATGAGTACCGTACTCGATGATTTCCGTACAGCCAGCTAGAGATACGGATAGCTGTATTTATTTGCGTAATGTACAGTAGAGAATACATTTTTCTTTCCCGTTGAAACGCAAACACAATGCACTAAACTGTGAAAATTTACTTCTAGAAATTTTTTAACTATATATTTCTAATTTGAGTAGCAAACAGGTTGGAGCCTGATCAGACGCCGGGTAACCCGGCGTCTGATTTGGCTCCAACCTGTTTGCAATGGAAATAATAGTTTTAGTATATAAATGTAAAGGTCCGCATCGAAACTCCGCCCTGCCAGGTCAATAACACCGGCCTATACTGTCTATACAAAGAACCAGTAAAGCCTCACTTGTAAGACACGTCTCTTATAATTAATGGTTTTGTTTGTAAAAAAAACCTCGATGATGAGTTTGTTAGGGCCTCTTTAGACAGGATTAGATGGCTTTGCACACTTGTATCAGGAGTGTACTGGTACTCTCACGCCTACTGACAACAATGAGGAGGAGTCATACAAAGGAAAGAGGACATTTCTTTAAAGTGCGAAATATCTCGATGACCGGTCAGATGCGTAGGTAAACCAAACGAAAGGAAATAGACTTACATTTTTTACCCATTTCCCATTTGCGCCCAGTAGATTCGTCCAAGATTATATTTTGCACGTATACATTTATGGTCTAAGGTGTGCTGGGTCTAAATATTTATTTCGATTTTCGGTTTAAATTGAAATTCCTACCTGCAAACTTGGTAGACATTGATGAGACGCCGCATGATGCTAAACGCTCTAACGTGACGTCATATGGCTTCGAAAATGCGTACCCAAAGAAATGTAGACCCGTTGCTTCGGTTTTAGGTTAAATTGTGTGTTAGGGTAGTCGTTGAGACGGGTAGTCGTTGAGATGCTTGTAATTAAACCACTCGGCCTAAAGGCCTCGTGATTAAATTACTACGCATCTCAACTCCTACCAGTGTTCGATTGCACGATAAAACACTGGTATGAATTTATTATTTCTTAAAGAACAGTCACGTTTGGTATGAAGAAATAGAGAATATTTGATGGATAGCTTTGAATGAGAAATGTTATCTGGCAAGGTGGAAGAAAATGTCAGGTGAGCTTTCGGCTCACCTGATATTTTCAAAAACCGAGCCGAAACATTTCTCATTCAAAGCTAGGAGCTAAATATTCCATTTATTCTTGTCACGATAGCAATATACACGTATACAGAATGTTTTTTGTTATAGCTAGATTCATTTTTGTTCTAATATTCTCACTAAAGAATTAGAAAATTAACTATAGAAACGCGTGCTATTATATAGATGACGTCAGTGACGTCATATCCTGGTACTGTTTAAAGAAATTGTTTCGCCTACTCTCAAACATTTTGATTGCAACGAATATTTAGAATAAGCGTCGTCACACGTCGGGACTCTGTTGATAGAATTTAAGAATACTTTTCCTAACAGCGGGAAAAAAGGCGTATCGGTGTAAAAATAGTTCCGGCTACAGGTCGTGTGACAAAAAAGACATAGTAACATAGGTCATGTGACCAACTGACAAATTAAACCAAAGTTTATCAGGCACAAGTTTATTCGTCAGAAAAATAAGCATGTGCCAGGATTTGTCGCTATAATAGAGTATTTTATCAACTTCCTTGCATTCAATATTCTCTGACGCATATTTATTTTTTATTAATATTTTAATTGCTATTATTATTATAACTATTATAAATAGATTTATACAGCGCTTTTTCCATACAGGAGTTCCATTCTACTACTCGTAATTCTGTCAATATAGATACAAAGATTATAAGGTTTGTTAATATTAGTTTATAAAATCCATTTACAAAGAGTCTACTATTCAAAAGATAGATGGCATTATTAGTTTAAACATATTTTATTCAGGAAAAACATAGTATGAATAGTCTATGGCATTATTAAAAACAGTATTTAAAAAATCATTGTTGTTCCAAAAACCTACACCTTTCTATATCGCACCTCCGATATCTTGCATACTGAGCAATGTCGATACTTGCGCTTGACATAATCAATGTATTTGCCGTGACAAATCATCGGGGAAAACGTATGTTTGATTTGAAGTTTTATTTTGAATTTGACATTCCCCTATTATAGGAATGATATACATTTAGGAGCTATATCAAACACATTGTTACTTGTCGTCTACCTAATATTGGTTATTAAATTATTGGTTTAAACTTATGTACACTAACAACAATATTGTTAACAAATTGTATGCATCTATGATTGGTGATATGGACGAGGGGCACTTGAATTTGGCAGCAGATATAGATATAGATTTTTTAATGTATGGGATAACCCTTATATTATTAACAGTGAACAATTGATTCATGTGTTTAAGCAGCGATTGATAAATTGTTTCATACAAGCTTGGTTAGAAGAAATGTAAACTAACAGAGTTTTTTAACTGTGTATAGGGAAATTTAAGTATCATTTGAGTATGAGACATATCTAGATTTGTTTTAGAAAAGTGTTAACAAAAATACGTTTATCTGCAAATCGTCTACGTATACAGTCAGGAAGGTACGACAGAATAAGGACAGAGAGAAACGAAATACTATGTATTATTTGTGATAGTGGGGATATCGAAGACGAGTTCCATTTTATCTTAAAATGCGAACGTTATAAAAAGTAAAAGGAGAATATACATAAATGACTATTTCAGAATTAGACCAAGTTTGTGCAAACTCTGTGAACTATTGCAATCTAAAGAGTATGTAGTAATTAACAAACTTGGTTGCTATATTAACTTCGAAATGAAACTAAGAACAAATATGATTAATGATGCTTGTATATAATTACATATTCTCACATGCATGCTTGATATGGTGATTGTACGAGAGAGTTATATTGTGATTCTGACTACTTTATATTTATATCTATGTATGGACGATAAACATATCGTTTCAATCCAAAAAAAATAAAATAGTGTTCTGTTCTGTTCCTCAACATCAAACTGTTAGCACTGGACATTTTCGGTTTTGCTTTAACCCTTTTACTACCTAATGTTTGTGAGATCTTTACTCCTTCACCGTTTCATTGTCGTATGTCTGCAAATGTAGTACAAGTCTTAATTGTCCTACCCTATAACGCGTCTCTCCTTAAAACACACGTACTATCTGCCTCCAATTGGTGGTGTTGTAGAGAGGGAGAACTATAACCCATTTGTGCCCACGATCCCATATATTGAACACAGGCAAACATTGTAGACTCTGATCAGACGCCGCATTATTTTGTTTGCTGATAGGAATTTCAATATATAACAAAATGAAAATGAACATTTTGACCAGGCACCCCTTTGATAAAAAATGGACTAATCCAATTTATAAACATTGAAGAATCCACTTAGCGTAAATGGGTTAAATATCCTTTTGGCGTGGATATGGCTTCACGACAACGTACTTCTTCTTGTTGAAAGTATCGAAAAATAACGTTTTATACGGAACTATACCTTTCACTCTTAACATGAAATACATAGTTTGTATTTGCGATATGTTAGCTCCCTTTTGCGATGTGAAGAAAAAATGGCCTATACATGTCTAGTGCTCTAGAAATTATAATGCATATAATCGAACTTTCAACAGAATACTCTATGGTGCTCACAGTTGTCATTTTACCCATTAAACGATTGACATTTGGTTTACATGTATCTTGCGCTTGTGTGCGTTGTCCCTTTCAACAAACATACAAACACTGCAAAAGCATGTATCAATGCAATGGTGCACTTCATAGCAAACAAAGTTTGTTTTTTTAAAAAAAAATTGAAAATCAAGGTAAATAAATTACTCTCAATATTAAACCATAAAATCTAAATTTTAATCATTTGATGCTACCAGACAAAATATGATAATTATAGTATTTAAAACAAAAACTCTTGTACGGAATCTACTACAAACGTGACCTTTTATTTGCAGATTATATCTTGGTATCTGATATAAACGGAATATTACTATACTTTGCATATCTTATGCACCGGATCACTCGAGTTGTGTGTGTAAAGGCTATATCCAACGAAACCGGAGTTCGAGTTCGATATAGCCTTTACACACACAACGAGATTGATCCGGTACATAAGATATGCAAAGTATAGTAATGTTCCTTTTATTATATACCTCTTACTATAATAAAAATAAAATGAAAAACGATAGAAATGTTTCGAGCGTTACTATAAATAAACGGGATTCCCCATACGTCACACTTCGGGGAATGGCGAGTGAAAGTAAATACTCGCTATTACGACCACTAAAACGAATGCTAATTGATTTAATAATAGAGAGGTGACAGCTTAAAGCAAGGTGACAGTGAAACAGAAAGCTCCAAAACCTTGCTTTAAGCGGTCACCTACCGTAAACACCTTAATACTTAACATAATTTAGTGGTCGTAATAGAGAGGTTGTACTGTAGTTCCGAACTTCCGACTACACAGTAAACGTTCTTTTCCCATTACACAAGGTACATGGGTAATACGGAATTTTCAATCCGTCAAGGTGTATTTGTTCGATAAAATACAGAAATATTTCGGGCAGAACATTGGTAGGTATATAGATATACTGATACGGATATCCACCAGTTTGGATTCTGATCATATGCTTAATTCATAATAAGTTACTATGGGAAGGAAATGTTATACAGTCAAACCCCTCTAAACCGGACATGTGTGGAGACAACAAAAACATCCGGTTTAGAGGGGTTTCCGTTTTAGAGGGGCTTTAAATAACACATAAACTGTTTCTAGTATTAAAGGTAACTGACCAATTAAAGCAGGTAGAATGTAAAGCAGAATGCGTTAAGTTATCATCTGCTAGAATATAGAAAATATTCTTGATGATATATATTCATGAATATATTTTCTTCAGTGAAGGAATAATTCAAAGGCGTAAAAAGGTTGGAAAACGGGTTCCGGTTTAGAGGGATTTTACTGTAATCAGGTTTGTGTAAATAGAGAAGTATCCTCGTGACCGGAAGTCAACACCAGCCAGTACCACAACAACACCGTCTCATCACATGTTCGGGACTTTTCATGGCCAATGGACAGCTTGGCTTGGTCACATTGACGGGGCAAAGAAGAAAAATCCAACAAAATTGCAAAAACGTAATGCAAACAGTTTCGACCTCGGTCAAGGGCGTCTGGCTAATAACATTTGCATAAACTGTCAAACCTTGGCCAGGCTTAATTGCTAACAGGCTATCCATTTGACATGTCAAGGGGTAAACAAGTTGGACGGCCAATTGTTTTCAAATGTTTCAAGTTGTCAACGCCTTAAACCGTGTATTAATATTACATTTGATAATGAAGCTCAAGTGAAAAATATGTCATTTTTTTGTTTTTGGCTGAGTATTGTTTTGACATATTTCAAAAAATGTTCCAATCAATATTTAAAGTGTCACTTTTAAATTCATGACACATGTTCAGACAGTAAGGAACGCTTTTTTTCTCCTCAGTAAACATGCTTGGGAAATATCAATAGGCCGAAAAACGACAGTGTTCGTTGTCACCAATTTAGAGTCAGTTTCAGAGTTTGCTTTTACATTTTACTTTTTAAAACACATGGCCGGTTTTTCAATTAGATCTAAAATGAAAAAAATGTCTATACACTGATCAGTTGGCTAGATACTAATATCGAAATTGAACTTCTATGGTTATAGAGTGTAAGAATACTTTTGAAAGTAACACAGTTTGCATATTAAGATGCATATGTCCGTTGCTAGGTTTAAGCATATTAACAGTTTTTGTGATTAAACATATTGTAGAGTACATCGGCGCCAAAAGTTTAACCCATTTGTGCCCACGATCCCATGTATGGGATTTAGGCAATCAGTGAAGACTCTGATCAGACGCCGCATTATGCGGCGTCGGATCAGAGTCTACACTGTTTGCTGATAGGCATTTTTATATAGAACAAAATGAAAATAAAAAAATGACTAGGCATCCCTTTGATAAATGTTGGACTAATCTAATATATAAACATGGAAGAATCCACTGGGTATAAATTGGTTGAGCAATCTTTTTCATTGCATGTGATATGTCATACAAGGGAAAATACATTGTTTTCGGAATATACGAGGGCTGTCCCAAAACACCGTGGACTAATTTTTTTTTTGAAGAACCCGACGTAATATTTCTATGATTTTTTTACCAATGGTATTTCAAACATTTTCACATTTGTATAAAAAATTATAAGGTTCCTGAACACACCTGACCCTATTTTATTTGTAAATATTAATTGTTGGTTAGATTATGCGGCGCACGCCAAAATCTTAAAGGTAGATTTAAAGAGGTACATTTTACAACCTCCTACAAAGCAATTTCGAATCGGAATTTGCGCAAAATTGTGTCATGAATGTTGACGTTGTTTTATATGACGTCATCCTGGAAAAATTCGTTAACGTAGCGTCATTTAAAAAAAAGATATCTAGTTATAGAGAATGATACCGTGTTCTGAAGACGCAAGAAATGACGACGTCAGAGGAAAAGGCGGCGCAGCAGAATGTCAAAGAATACTGCTTTGAGTTGCATTTGATCCCGAAACAGACGTTAAAACAGCTACAACCAACAGAAATTTATCAATCAGCATCTCGCTTGCTGATGTTCAACTAGCATACGCGATTTTCAGAAGGATTGGTTGAGAAAATAATGTAAAGATGGGACGGTCGAAAGAACTTGACAGTTTCACTGTAGAAAAACGCGAGGAGCGTCATGAATGGTGATCGGCGTCTTGCGGGGAGATAGAATGCTGAACTCCTCGGGGTCAGCATAATTATTGTCTGTACATCGACATTTCCGTGAGAAACTAAACATGTCGAGAGTCGGTGTTATATGGGTGCCATGCTTGTTAAGTGCAGAAGAAAAAGAAAGATGTGTCCATTTATCAACCCTCTGTTTGAGCCGATATTAGAGAGATCAGGACTTTTTCAGCAAACACCCATCACACAGATCTCTTGCATACGATACGGGAGAAGTGACCGGGGTTCATTGAAAACTTAGAAAGCAACATATTTCACCAGGTTATCGCTTCCTGCCATGTTTCCCAGCATGCATATTCGGAACTTGCCGTGTTGGGTTTTCAAAAGCTTACACATGCGCCACATTCCATTGACCTAGCCCATTAGATTTTGCAGTATTTTCATACCTAAAACCTCTATTACGCGGACAAAAATTGAAAACGTTGAAGACAGCTCAAACAAGAAACATTGAGAGTGTTGCGCGAGCTACATGTAGATACAAGCCTGTTTAAGAGGCTGTGCGTCGGCGAAAATACATCGATCACCACTACAAGTATTTTGAAAAGGAGCGACGTTTACGTCGATGACGTCATAACGTTAACTAGTGTGCGCCGGGGTTAGACAGGTAGGGTGTTTCAAAATACTCTGTGCTGGTCAGTTTTAAAGATAACACGTTAAAACTTCACACAGATTTACATAAACGCTTTGTTTATATATACTGACGACAGTTTGTCTCTGCTGTTTTAACGAACACTTTTATAAGGAAAGTCTACGATGTTTTGGGACAGCCCTCGTATGTATTAGTTGGTTACCCAATCAACACGTACGATTGAAATAGACAGTGCCAGTATCAAATTAAATCTGGTCCGTTTTTGTAACTTGTTTATATTGAAACTGGTTAAGCTTAAATTTAATAAAATCACGAACAATGCAGACCCAGGGCGGCTTTCTGGTATACTCTGTTTTAATAGAATAAGTATGTTCTGTAGATGTACAGTATGTCAGTTATAAAGTTATAAACTATACCGCACCCGACTAACTAATTACC
The DNA here is from genome assembly GCA_922989275.2 of Gari tellinella. NCBI lineage: Eukaryota > Metazoa > Mollusca > Bivalvia > Cardiida > Psammobiidae > Gari > Gari tellinella. Next base: position 51,409,454 of record OV277872.1, read on the forward strand.
CTATGGTATGAGTCTTATATTTTATGTATCTAGTATTAAAGAAAAGTAATCGCCTAAAGCAGGTTGAAGAAAGCAGAATGATTCTTAAGGTGTATTATTATTTTCTTTAAATCTGCACCAAGCTATCATTTACTAATATACAGAACATATTTATTACTGTGTACATTCATGATTATAAAGGAGCACTGTATTCTGCATTAGAGACCCAAGAGACCTTCATACCGTGTCGTGATTCTAGTGCTTATTTGTCATAGGTAATGTATTCTGTTTGTGAGACCGATATTATCCCCTCTGCCAGGAACTAAAAGGAAGACAAATCGGTAGTTTCAGGTTTCAACATATCTTATTCAGCAAATGTAGAGATCACATAGAAACATACAACAGACAGAAGGGATGGAAACGAATAAATGTATGTCTAATATGATTTCTCTCACTTTGTAATTATTTACCAATAATTGCGAAACATATGGTCATTGAATTAATCTACAAAACGTTTCTAACGTATCGGTGGTTTTCATCCAATGTGCTGCTTCGCAACAAAAGGAATTAGTCGATATCATCGTCATGCAATCATCATATCATTTTCTCATCCATCATCAATCATCGTCGCTTTATGACTTATTGTGTGTTGAAGTGCCGTAAAAACCCAACTACATATATTTTATCATTATTTTCGGGGGGGGGGTATCAAAAGCGTCAATAACGTATTTATTGGGTAATCAGTTAACCCATTTGTGCCCCACGATCCAATATATGGGACATAAGCAAACAGTGTAAACAGCAAAGAGCATTATGCGGCGTCTGATCAGAGTCTACACTGTTTGCTGATAGGAATTTCAATATTAAACAAAATAAAAATGAACATTTTGACCAGGCATAATTTTGATTAAAAATGGACTAATCCAATATATAAGCATAGAAGAATCCACTGGGCACAAATGGGTTAGTCGCTTACAGTGTAAAATAAATGTGCAGATATAGAGTAAAGAAATACAATCAAACTTGTTTACCTTCTATACAAATAAAGATAACTTGTAACCTGATATTTAACCCTTTACCTGATAGCCTATTTATATTACTTAAGATAGATGACTACTTAAAGCAGGTTGAAAGTAAAGCAAAATGCGCCTTTGGGCGCATTCTGCTTTACTTTCAGCCTGCTTTAAGCTATCATGTGCTATAATATAGAAAATATTCCCTATAATACATATTCATTACTGATTAAATTGGAACTATTTTCTTCAGCGGATGAATAAATCAAATCCGCTAAAAGGCGCTTCTATTGGGTAAAGGGTTAACATTTAACTTTTCTAACTGCATTTGACCCATTCAACTGTAGCGACTAGTAAAGTCGTATTTTTCTAATCAGTATACATATGTACAGTAGAATTGTCCTATGCATTAAGGAGAACCAGCTTGTTTGTTATAACTTAATCAATTGAATAAAGCCGCGTTTTTTTATTTCTTTAACTTGAATAGGTAATTTGAATGAAACAATAGTGAAATGAGTGTAAAACAGTAGGATATTGTGTCGAACAGTGTCCAAATAACAAATACACACAGGATAAAGCAGTTGGGGGGGGGGGGGCTCTATAATATGACCTGTTAAGTGCATTTAAAAAGATTTAACTCCGTGATTAAGTCATTTCCCCATAAAAACACATTTGACGCCTTTTATTATTCTTATATCGAAGAAAATAGTTCAAATTAATATGGTAAAAATATGTACCATGATATATATGTGTACAGTCAAGCGGATGTTAGCTTAACCCTTTACCTGATAGCATTGTTTCTAGTATTGAAGATATAAGACTACTTTCAGCCTTCTTTAAGCTAAAACCTGCTAGGCTGTATACAATATTTGTAATGGTAATTGTTCATGAGGGTATAAACTGGAACTGTTTTCTTCAGCGGAGGAATAAACCATATTCACTAAAAGGCGCTTCTATAAGGGAAAGGGTTAAAACAGGCTCAAAGTTTAGCAAAATGTACATTAAGGCACTTTCTGTGTTACTTACAACCTGATTTATTTATACTATCTCCAATACTAGATACAGGCTACGGAGTAATGGTAGGTAAAGGGATGGTAATTTTAGTACTCTGTTCATGAAATAACTGACGGAGAGTTGTATGATACGCATGAGATGTATACATATTTGCACTAAATTTTAGTAGGAACTATTTGCAAAGTATATCCTATATGTGAAATCGAATAGTATATATCAACCCTTCAAAACTGTCATTAGAAATTATTAAACATATTTTCCGGATCAATAGTTACTATGCGACGGACAACGATCATGTTTTACCAACCAATCAGCCCACTCGAACAACATTGGCATGAACCATCCAGGGCCACAGAGCGCGGTTGCATAGTGTGGGAATCGCAGGTGTGTTCCAGTTTAACCGAAATGAAAAATGATATTAATCAATTAAAAATGATAGTTTCTTGGAAATATTGATAATGTGCTCTAATATTCTTATTAAAAGGTCGAATCTGATCAGTTTGTGTCTTATTCGATATAAGCCTGTTGTAGTACGCACGTTTAAGATAAAATCGTAGTAAACTGTATAACATATAAAGCTAAAGCTGTTTCTTCAATTGCAAACTGATTGAAGTTTGATGACGTTCCTTAAAGCACGTTTCCAAATTTAGATTAAAATGAAACGTCAATGCGTCTGCAATTGTTTTGGAATATAACACTAAATTTTTTTTTGCTCCAACAAAGATGTTTGCGATGTCTAATTCGTATCTTATTTATTGACTAATTCTTATAAAAGTGTGACTATATGGCGAGATTATACGAATAGTTTTTCTAAAATCATACCGTATTTCAGATCATGTTATGGGTAAATATCGGGAGTCTGTTCACCTATGTCTTCATCGGGACTTGTCACAATTCAGGGAGAGAATATATCCTTGACAGTAAATTTGCCAACCGCACGTGTCCGTCCAGCTCCGTTGGATTTCAGCATTCTTCAGCCTCGCTGTTGTCTTGCCTGTATTTGTGCTTCGTAAACGCCGCTTGTTCCGGTGTTGTATTCCAAAGCTCGGACAAGTCATGCAATGGACTACGACCAGATCATAATATAACTCAATGTACTACAGATCTTGCTGATGCAGAATACTACCGTGAAAATAGAGGTTAGAATACTTGTTGTTATTTATCATTTGTCTATACTAATTGATTTACACATGGCAAATGGTAGTGTCTACGTACGTACAACGCAATATCTGAAACAAATTCAAAATGATATACAATTTGAAGTCTTCAATCGTATGTTAACTACAAAGATATATTATCCGTATTGTTTAAAATTATATTATTATCTACGTAGCTAGATTTTATATTGATGTAGCATTTCAAGGAGTTCTAGCTGCATGTTTATATCGCAACAAATTGTTAGAAAAGTTATGGAAATTGATCTAGTGATGCATTGTCGTGTCCTTAGGAAAGTATGTTGACTCCGTTTAAATGTTTTCTTGAGAAGTCATTTGAACTGGGTATGCACTGTATGTCGTTTTGTAATATTGTTTAAAATGACCACAATTAGTAACCAATGGTCATGGCTAAATTTGAAACCTGTCTGTTTTATTGTCACACAGGAATACACGTTGGGAACGAAAAACAAACACAATTAAATGTAGATAGTGTTGCCTGTTTGAAACAATTGGATATATTTTTAAGCTGATACGCCAACTATATGAAGCCTCTTCATGAACAAAATGCCCAATTTTATCTAACATGTTTGTCTTTTTCAGTCATACACCAGTGGGTAGAGACAGTTACAAACTTTTCATCGTCCTCTCCAAGGTTTGTATGTCTCATTGTTTCCTTTTCAGACATACAACAAGGGGAAACGTTAAATTAGACATGTTCTCTGCCGAGGTTGTATTACACTAGACGGTAATAACAGATTATCCACTGTACGATGTTTGTAAATGACAAGTATACTTGAATGTGTTAATACAAGTTCGTCAGTAGAATGCAGAATGTTAACTTTGGATTTCAGTTTTGATGCAATCCAGGTAATTGGGCCTCCTGACTGCTCTGATGGTTTCATGTGCAGTAGTAGTTGGGGCGCAGTCAATGATACTGACAGTGAGTTTATTGAGGTACGATTTCGCTATTTACCCATTTATACCCAGTGGATTCGTCCATATTTATATATTGGATAAGTTCATTTTTATCAAAGGGATGCCAGGTCAAAATGTTTTTCATTTTAGTTTATATAGAAAACAGTGTAGACTATGATCAGACGCCACATAAGGCGGCGTCTGATCAGAGAATACACTGTTTGCCTTTGTCCCATATATGGGGTCGTGGGTACAAATGGGTTAAATGCTCAAACAATACTTTGATACAATGATTATTTCACAATTCGATATAGTAGGCTGTTCAAATAGTTATTCACTTCAAATTCCATAGTTTCTTCCATTGCATGCTTGATACTTTTTAAACGAGACTGAATAAGCCCTGCTAGGTAACATTGTTATGTAATTCTTGTTTATATACTATAGCTCATGCTGCATGTAACCATGCATGAGGTGAAATAAAAAAAATATGTTCTGTTCTGTTCTGATACGAGCCGTTAGCCGTCGGAAACATGCTGTCACCCACTTCCATACGTAACGGAATGTCGTAAATGATGTCATACCGAAAATGACGTCAAATCCACGTTAACAAACGCACCAAAGCGTCATTATAGATAACATTAAAACTTGGATCTACCATTTGAAGCACTTGAAGTTTTAAGTTGACAAAAAAATGGAAATAAATAGTCAGATCCGAAACTGGAAATCTATACAATACGGTACATTGCAACTTTTGCACACTTATAAGGAACACAATAATCACAGAGATATAGAGGAGCAGTGCCTTTTGACATATTGTAAACGTGCGAAAGGGTTATTTGATCTTCTCGTTTTGATACTGGCAACCGGTTGAGGAATCTTAAATGATTAGTGTCTATGTGTTCTCTAGCATCTAAGTTTAAAACCAAACGGATAAATTTGAGTTGTTTGAAGTCTGTTTTTCAAGTTTTAAGTAAGAGCTGGGTACCAAACAACAGCAAACGTAATCAAAGTTACATTGAATAAGTGCCATGAACAATAGCTTTCTTGTATGCAAATTTAAAAATTGACTGTTTCTGTACAAAAACTTCAGTCTGCTGTTTGCCTTAATGATTGATCTGGCCCCACATGATAATAATTGGTCTAAAATAGCACCTAAATATCTAACAGAGGTAGAATAATTAATATGTTGAACATTACAAATTATATCTAAATGGATTGAGATCTTAATTTAGGTCTAGAACCAAACAGGGACTTAATTGTTTGCAAAGTCGCCTTTTCGCGTTGATAGCTTGTAACCAGTCCTAGTACAATTGCTATTCATATCGGACAGAACACATTTAAAAACACTATTTGTTTACACTGAGTACATTTAGTTGTACCGGAAAGGTGGCGTTCTTTCTTACGGTATACATTTCAGGTGGCTTTTTCTAAGGCAGTGTACATTACTGGCGTAGATATCTACGAAACTAACGAAGTTGGCTTGACGACAAGGATCTCTGCAATAGACAGCAATGAAGGCGAACACGTTTTATTTGAGAACAAATCGGTGTCCATGTTCAACTCGAACTCAAGGATCTTCTCTCCAGAGATTCAGGCAATTTTATCTGTTGTAAAATTTCGCCAACTTTTTAAGGGTTCCTTTCCCCAATATAAAACCCTTATTCAAACGACGTAAAAGTACAAATTAATCTGTATATATGTGGTGTTGATCTAGGTATATATTTCGAAGTAAAATTAAGTTCCCTCTCTACAATGACACCAGATGGGTGAAACATATTGGTTGTGTTGTTTGGAGGGAGTCGTTAAAGGGAGGGAAAATAATGACTTCAATAACATCTGCAAACAGCTGTAATCTATTACAGTGAATCTCTCTACTACGAACTCTAAAAAAGGTAAGTTGACTGCATAAAAGGGAGGTGACAGAAAAAGAGGTTAACATACCTGAAGAATTTTCATGTTCAAGAAGGAAGCTCCAAAATCAAACTAATTTTGAGTGAGAAGAATTTCGGTACAAGCTTGGATTTCCATATTGATATGACACAGCTCATTAACGTTGTGTTCAGGTCTAGCTAAGCACAGCTGCGGCAAAAAAGTCGTATCAGACAAAATATTTCACACTGGAACATGACTATTGCAGCTCACTCCTGTATGGGATTCCCTAAAACAAATCATGAAATTTACGGCAAGTACAAGAACCAGCAGCCTGCACCGTTTCCAGGACTCCTTTATACTATCACATCACCTCAGTATTCAATGAGTTTCACAATGTAAATCAGATGTTATATGTTTTCATTTCAGGTGACTGATTTTAAAAGCTCCGTCTTGAGAGTTTATATATATACAACGGATATGGTGTACACCGACATAGATGCTGTACATCTTCATGGTAGACTATGGTAGGCGAGGCCCACTTCAGCAATGGGATGTGCATTATTTTTTCAAGTGCTTTTGTTTTACTATTAAGACGTTTTTTTGTAAACGCATTGCACAATGACAAACCGTACATACCGTGATATGGGTATCACTGATTGCATATGACAAGTATGCCCTTAACCCTTTCCCTTATAGAAGCGCCTTTTAGCACATTCAATTTATTCCTCCGCTGAAGAAAATAATTCCAATTTATACTGCTACAAATAAGAATCATAAGAAATATTTTCTATATTCTAGCAGATAATAGCTTAAAGCAGGCTGAAAGTAAAGCAGAATGCACCTTAACCTGCTTTAAGTAGTCACTTGTCTTCAAAACTAAAAACAGGCTATGGGGTAATGGGTTAACGGGCACAACGTTTGCAAAAGACACGTGTATGCATTACTGGAGTTGAAAGGGAAAAATAAGATCAAACGCAACGGAATGCAATATAAAACAGGTTCTTTAACATTTCACAATAATGAGAAATATTTCGGAGACAGTTCAGTTACCGATTTTTCTCCAAATTGAAAGCAACCGGCATACATTTTAAAACCAAAACACGATAATGACTGAAAAAGTATATTTTCACCGTACTACACTCATATAGACAATTTGCTTCATTCTATATTAATTATGACAAATCAAAGGGATAACAAGTTGAGTTATTGACCTGGTTTAAACATGTTTTAGTATATATTATAACATATAACGTATTTTCTGCCGGACTAGATGAATCATGTCAACCTTCCCTAATGAAATAAATGTCATTACACATGATTGAAATAAATGGTTTAGTTATAGACTCCCGTTTATACATGTTTAATAACGTAGTTTACGCCGAACAAGACGAATCTTCTCAAGGTCCCCGTGTTCAATATTTGTCAAGACAAATCGTTTGGATAACAACAAATCAGTCATTTACAATGAGTTGTAGACAACGAAAGATTTTATTTTAAAATGTTGAAATTTTTAATATACATTTTGGAGCAATACTAAAACTGAGATACATGCTGTCAGATTTCACAATCGTAAACGGGTATTAGTGTTTTCTTCTGACCTGTTCAAGTTATTTTTAGATTGGAACATTCTAAAACTTTAAAAGGGATAAGTTTTCTTCAACCTAGTTATAGATACGAATAGCTGTAAATTTTGTGCGTAATGTACAGTAGAGGATACATTATTCTTTTCCGTTTGAATGTAAACGCAATGCACTTAACTGGGGTTATTTACTTTTAAAAAACATAGCTATATTCTTAATCTGAGAAGAAAACAGGTTGGAGCCTGATCAGACGCCGGGTAATCTGGCTCAAACCTGTTTGCAATTGAAATTATAGTTTTAGTATATAAATTCGTGTATTGGGAAATAATGAAATATCAGTAAAGTTAGCGCAGCGGTCTCGTGCTGCACGAGAATCATACTTATCTCAAGTAGGAAAGTGAACGATTACATATTCGATGTTTTTACCATTATAAACTATTTTGTTCAAAAAGTAACTCGGACAGTTCAGAAATATCGGACTATATAAACCTGTGCTAAAGGGTAACAGGGCTGTAACAATACCAAATGGGAGAAAAATAGTGTATCTATGGTTCAGAGGGAGTTGATTTATAGAGGCAAAATTAAAACGCATTGTCAAACAGTTTGAACTCTGTGTCTTATTTGTGTTCAAACTGTTTGTCTCTCGTATTTTAACTTTCTTTTAAAATGTCCAAACGTATTTTTTAGCAAGAAGTCAAACGATTATTTTAGGGTAAGGATCAAACCTTTTTTGTAAATGTGCTTCATGGTGTCATTGTGAGTGAAAGAGTTAAATGCAAATGAGAAAAGGTATACGGAAATATTCATTATTATTACTAGAAATCAACCGGACAGTGCTTTCCAATCCAAAATATTTGTTATGCTTGCTGTATGAGGGGCCTCCGTGGCCTAGTGGTATAGTCACTGTGACTTACATCACTAAGCTCCTCACCGCTGTGAGTTCGAATCCCAGTAGGGTCGTTCGGATTTTTCATACGGGGAAGCCTTCCAGCTGGCTTGCGGGGGTCTTCCTCCACCTATAATTAGTTGGACGTCGTGATATGACTGAAATACTGTTGAAAGCGACGTAAAATCAAAACAAATCAAAATGCTTGCTGTATGATATTTCAGCAAACGACTAAAATCTATAACAATATTATGTTATGACAGGTGGCTGCTAAAAGCAAGGTAGAATAAAATATGCTTTCTGAATTGCTTGTTTTGTTTTTCTTTGCATCACGTTAGAAATATATATTTTTGAGATTTGTAAATTGACTTTTATTGACCGGACATTCCCCTTAACTAAATGATTTGCTCGGTAAGGAAGTGTTAATGTTCAGTGACTTTCCAAGGATGGTGTTTAAGACAAAATATGCTTTTGATATTTAAGAAATGAACGGATTGTTTCGGTGTTCAAGCGAAATAAACGAAGGAGAATTATCGGCAAATACCATTCGAAAGCATAAAAAAGTCATTGTTTACATTGAATTTCAAAGATCAACAATTTGCCAGTTTGGCGCGAAAATGCAAATTTGACGTCATTTGGAAGTTACGTCATTTTTACAGAAGAACGAATGTATGTTCTTGTTTTTTCATAACGAAATGCAGACAGTTGCTTATTTATAAAAGTATATCAATTTTTTCTTGCAATTTATCTTATTAATAAAGAAAAAATTAGTCGGGAATCATGGTTTTCGCTAATGCGAAGGCATACGCTCGTAGATCGGTTAAGAACACTTTTTTTTTAAAACTCCACCAAATGTTTGCTGTCCAAGTTCTCAAGGTTAATTCGCGAAAGAAAAATGCAAATGCACCACCTCCTTTTCGAATCTTATCCACAAGTCCCACCCTTTCGAAAAATAGCGTTTACACGAATTGAACAGTATTTGTCCCAATGGATTTGAAGGGGGCGAATGTTAATATAATCAAATGTTTTTTTTAATTGAATGGTTATCTGCAATGTTTTAATCTAGGACCAAACGTTCGAGTATGTCATAATTCTACAGGATTTGGAAACTTGCCAATCAGTGTGTCCCTCCTTACCCGGGTGTTTGCTTATAAATATTAACCCCATTCACTGCCAAGACGCCATAAGCTTTAAACAACTGTCGTCTGTTTTTATTTCTAAAAATTGAATATTAAGTTATTTTTACTTATGAAATATTGAAATGAGTGTAAAACAGTATGTATCCGGATCAGACGCCGCGTTTCGCGGCGTCTGATCAGGATCCAAACTGTTTTCAAATAACTAGGGTACTCGAGGTAAGGGAGTGAAGCGGTTATGGAGGAGTCTGAGATTATTCGGTAGCTTTTATGTTTTGTCAGATGTGATTCTTTCAATCTACACAGGATGCGAAATCCAGATGTGCCATTCTCTCTCAGGCGCTATGTTTGTGAAAGAATGTGTTTACTTGTCAGTAGTATGCACTGGTTTAAACCGTTGGTCGCCTTATCATGAGTTCAATGTTTTTATAAATATAGTGAAACCCCTCTAAACCGGACATGTATGGGGACAACAAAAACATCCGGTTTAGAGGGGTTTCCGGTTTAGAGGGAGTTTAACCCATAGCTTGTTTTTAGTATGAGAGGTAGCTGACGACTTAATGCAGATTGAAAGTAAAGCGCATTCTGCTTTACTTTCAACCTACTTTAAGCTATCATCTGCTAGAATATAGAAACTATTTCTGATTAATGTATTTTCTTCAGTGAAGGAATTAATCAAAGGCGTAACAATGGGAGGGAAACGAGACCAAAGTTTTTGTCCGGTTTAGAGAGAATTCCGGTATTTAAGGGTTTCTGTTTAGAGGGGTTTCACTGTAAATGTGCAAACTGTTTAGGTATCAAGACGCCGCTTAACACGGCGTCTGATCAGGCTTCAAACTATTTCACACTCACATCTATTGTTCTTTAGACAAAAACTAATAACTAAATTCAAGTTACACGAGCAGATTTAAAACTTAAAGCTGGTGACTCACGGGAAAAAATATATATTGTAAATTTAACTGGAACTGTGCTAACATGAAAACAGGGCTGCCATTTCTCCGGATTTTTTCTAAATCTCCGGATTTTTTCCCAGTTCATGGTAGCATAAAGCAGACTGAAAGTAAAGCAGAATGCGCCTTAAGGCGCATTCTGCTTTACTTACAGCCTGCTTTAAGTAGTCGCATGTCAACAAAACAAGAAAAAGGCTATTGGGTAAAGGAACGATTCGTAAAACCGCACTTGAAAAATGTAAATTTGGAAATCTTAGGATTTTTCATGTCAACTTATGGCAGCCCTGTGAAAATAATAAAACAAACAACTTTAAACATAATCATACGATAAATACGAGTTGTTTTAAAACCTATGTAATAAACAAAACATCAAATCCAGTTAAATAAAACCATTTGCATAACGACCACTAAAAGAATGCAAATGCATTTCATGAAAGACAAGTGACAGACTAAAGCAATGTGAACGTGAAAGAGAAACCGCATGTAGCAGCTTTTTGTTTTATATTCACCTTGCTTTAAGCAACCATTTGCCTTAAAATACCTGCTAATTAAATCAATTCAGTAGTCTTTATAAAGAGGTTATACTGTATAATGATGTCACAACTGTAAGAATATATATTTTAAATTCTTGCACTGACCAATGCACTTTATACCAAAACGTGTTGCATTTGGGAAAATAATAAGGAAAAATAATTAAACATCGAAGTTAATGTAATGATGACCACTTAAATCAGGTAACACGTTACTTTCAACATGCTCTATGCAATCAACAACTAGAATATATTATTTATTTCAGATAATACATAGTCATGAGTGCATTCTCTAATGTGAAGGAATACATCAAAAGCGTATTCATTGTGTACTATGTTAAAATTAAGAAGGGTTGGAAACGAGATCGAAGGTGTTGTCCGGTTTAGAGAGATTTCCGGTGTTAAGAGGTTCCGATTTGGAGGGGTTCCATTGTAATAGTATTTCAAACTGAGACCCTCGTCATACAATCGTTTTTCACCTACTGTAAACGTGTTCTCATTACGTGTTGTTAATTTCTTGGTATTGTGCGATTTTTCTGACCTGTCAGAGTTATTTTTAGTCGTACACTTTCCAACTTGAGATAAGCATGATCCTCGTGCAGCACGAGACAGCTGCGCTAATTTTACTGATATGTTATTCATTCTCAATAAACGTGTTTATGCTAAAAACTATTATGTCCATTGCAAACAGGTTGGAGTCAGGCTCCAACCTGTTTGCTACTCAGATTAAAAATATAGTTAAAATGTCTAAAAGTAATTTTTCACAGTTTAGTGCATTGCGTTTGCGTTTAAACGGGAAATAATAATGTATCCTCTACTGTACATTACGCTAAAAAATTACAGCTATCCGTATCTCTAACTGGATGTAATAATAAAAAAGTAATATACCAAGTTAAAGTCTACTTTCAGTCCGAATGACCGCTCAGCCGACTGTACATGTGGAGAAAACTCATCCCTTTCAAAATTGTAGAATATTCCAATATAAGTATAACTATAACAGGTCAGGAGAAAACAATAATATTATATTTGAAGATACCAATAAGGGTGTCCATCGGTATGAATCCTGGTCATATTCGAAGTTACGAGACACCTAATCGAAATGAGTGACGATTGACATGACGTGCCGTGACGTCATCAATTTTAAACAATTGCCGTCTGCTTTTATAAATCAGATATAATGTTTAGGTATTTTGATTTAAGAAATATTGAAATGAGTGTCAAACAGTTTGGATCCTGATCAGACGCCGCGTCACGCGGCGTCTGATCAGGATCCAAACTGTTTGCAAATAACTATCGTAATCGGAGTAAGGCAGTGAAGGGGTTAAATGGGAAATAGGCAAACCGAGTAGACTCTTATCTGAGTCAGTGTTTGATCGGAGTTGTCGCTGCTTGCTAATGGGAGTGTCACTAAAAAAAAGCGAAAATGAAAATTGGGACCAGGCAGACCTTAGATGAAAATTGAACTAATCCTATAATAAGTAATGTTCAGGAATCAACTTGGCGCAAATTTGTTAATTATGTTTCGCTGAAGTAGAGAAGCGTACTCGTGGCCGGAAAGCAACATCAGCCAAATCCTCAACAAACCGTCTGCCCATATGTTCTGGACACTTTGACGTGCCTTCGCACTCATCGTTGGCAACGAGATGTCATATTCGATGGACAAACAACAACATCATTGGATACAACGTTTGTCTCTTGCAAACAGTTTTGATTTTTTTTATCTGAGGGCTCTGACTTTTCGTATCAGGGTATACACTGCTTGTCATCTTCTAATACTTTATAATAAACAGTCATAAACAGTCTAAACTGGACAATACTAGATTGTAAACTAGATTTCATAGGTAAACAAATTAAACAGTGCATTATGTCCATGTTTGAAGTTATCAACATCTGTAAACGTGTATTAATTTTGCATTTACAAGTATGCGATTTTGTTTCATACTGTACTCATGTACATGTAGATAGCTAGAACCAGGTGTCATTTAGGCATTTAGGCATGCTTTTGGATGAATGTAGTATACATTGGTATAACTTGATCGATCTCTTACGTAATTTAAGGTGCATCGTTCCCTTTGAAAAATGGTGAAATACCTCATGTAATTTTCTCAGAATAATTAAAAAGACTTTAAGTGTTCCAAACTTCAAACGGATAGCTAAGATAGTTATAGAAAAATGTTCTCTTACCTAAAAATAAGATAAAAAAAACCAAACTAAAACGACACAGTCTTAGTTACGTCACAGATCGCATTTGCAAACCGTTTTGATCTTGAACAGAAGCCACGATACGCGGCGTAGGAAACAAATGGTTGCCACTTGTCAGTTATCCTGCTTTAAATCTAACGTTGAAACGGCATTGCAGACAACACATTGAGGCAGACGACAATTTCGCGGTGAAGGGAAAAACCCTGGATGAATTTGAGCTGAAAGAGTTCAAATTTGAGCCACACATAATAACACCTCATTTCCTCATTGGTCTTAATTAAGAAGCAAGAAAGCTAAAATATGCTTTGCTTAACAGTCTTATTGAGAAGGCTCTGGCGTAAGTTACTTTATGTCTCGTTATTTTTTCCACTGCAAGTGCGAAGTTTTTTGTGTTGCTAGGTTTGTTCATTTTTTACTGTCATACACATGTACAGGTATGTTAAGACACTTCGCCGTCAAAACATATGTCAGTTTCATTGGTTGACTATTTCTCTGACATATCTCAAAACTTGTTTGTTTCAATATTTAAAATGACATGTTTTAGAACTACATGTACACTCAGTGCAAAAAGAAACGCACACTTTTATACAATAGTATCTGTATGTAGAAGGAACGTATTTGTGAAATAATCTTTTCATTACAGTCAGTAGTTCCGTCTTGGGCTATCAATGTTGAAAATGGGAGGTTTATGATTGAATTGGTATCATCACAACCTGCACAAATCGATGCGGTGTTTTCAACAGGCACTAATTAACTCTTTCGCTGCCAAATTAATCGTGATATTTTTATCCCACATCCGTTTCATTGTCGTCTGCTTCAATTTTGTTGTTTGCAAGATCGTTTCAAAGTAAGATTCAAAGTAGTATGACGTAAAGTATATCTATACGAGTGTCAAACAGTTTGGATCCTGATCAGACGCCGCGTTACGCGGCGTCTGATCAGGATCCAAACTGTTTAAAATCGCGCCTTTTGACGTCATTAAGAGTGAAAGGGTTAAAATACAGCACAGTAATTTTAAGTATATGTTTTTCTAAACTTGTGGCAGAATTAAATTGATCTTGAAATATGGTCTTAGTATCTTAAAAAAGTATCTTAATCTGCGCCTGAGCACAATGTGCGTTTCTTTTTGTACTGAGTGTACTTCAGACAGTAGGAAAGAAGCGTTCTATCCTCATTAAACAGGTATGTGAAACGCTAAGATGTCGCCAAACGTCAATGTACACTGCCACGAGATAAGAGTCAGGGGCCCGTTTCATAAAACTTCTTACGACAAATTTTGTCGTAAGTCAGATTATAAAAGTATCAATTTCTTTTTACTTCTCCATCGAATCCTGTCTTGTGACATCTTTTTGGAATCGTCTTGAAAAGACGATTCCAAAAAGATGTCACAAGACAGGATTAGATAGAGAAATCAGAGATTAAATGTATTTTAAAGTTTTGACTTACGACAACATTTGTCGTAAGATGTTTTATGAAACGGGCCCCTGTTCCAGAGTCCGATCAATATTCAAACTATTTTCCATTGAACATTGTAAGACCTGTGAAAATATATATAAATATAAGGCTGTCACTTGCTGCAGATTATTGCATTTTGATTAAGTATAGCTTATTGTAAACAGAGGATAATTCAGAGTGCAGAGTTGTATAATACTTATCCTGCATGTTCCCTGCTAGCCAGTTACAATCATTTGTCATAAAGCATCCCTAACATTTCAAATGAAAGTAACCAGGGGTTTAAAACGAGTAGAATTACGTTTCTGCTGATTCAATTATTTTGTAATTAGTTATCTCCAAAACAGCCTGAAACAATATAAATAATACGAATATCACAGACTAAAGGTAACAGAATAAATATTTTAAAACAATACAGTAATTCCAAGATTTCCGTAGCTTGCTTAACATGCTAAATAGTTAAACAGACGAATTAAAGAAGTTTCTAAATACAAATCGTAACTACCAGGCTATGGCACATTAAATGAATTTAATAATAAATAGTTGCCGTGAGCAGCAATACTAAAAATACATAACATGGCCAGGATGACATTACACGAGCGTGCTGTTTCCGTCGAAATGTTGGAAGCTGGGACGAACTTTGAGAGGAGTAAACATTTCGTAGGTGACCAATTAGGCATTTTGTTGAGTGTATGTATGTATGTTAGTAAGCCTTAAGCAAACATTGATATAACACCCAGAGCTTTGTATTAGAATGCAATGTTTATACATTATCATATACGTCGTACAGTGGAGAATCTGTTATTCTTTCCCGTTTAAACGCAAACGTACGCAAACGCAAAGCACTAAAACGTAGAAAAGAACAACTTTTGGACAATTCTGATAATTCTTGTTTATCTTGGTGGCAAACAGTTTTGGAGCCTGATCAGACGCCGGGTTACCCGGCGTCTGATCTGGCTTCAAACTGTTTGCACTGGAAATAATAGTTTTAGCGTTAACGCGTTTATTGGGAAAGAATAACGTTTTCTCCACTGTACATACAATTATAACACATGACAAGGAACTCGCCTTGAAATATAAGGGCTATTAGAAAGTTTGTTATCTCATCTATATCGTTATAGTTATTTATACTTTTGTGGCTGATACAGAGCAATAAAGCAGGTTTCACATGGCACAGCTCATATATACTGATTTCATTACCCTTCTCATAAAGTAACTGATGAAATACTTGCACGAGTAACAAACAGTTTTGCCTCTGATCTTTATTCAATCTATTTGTAAGACCACATTTTCGAAATCGTATGAACTATTTACCCTTCAAAACTGTCCTGAAAGTGTATTAAATATTCATCACGGATCAATAGTTACTATGCGACAGACACGTTAACCAATCAAATCGCCCGAACAGCATAGCATACAAAAACATGTACCATTTTTGTCACAGACCGAATTTCCATAGTGGGCATTGCAGTGTTTTCCAGTTAAGAGCAATACAAGGCGCGGGTATACACTTTATTACGTGTCTTGGAAATATCGATAAGGTGCTCAATTTCAGATTCAAATAAATCGTAAAAGTGTATTTTATTCGTTTACAGTTTAAAGAAATATGTTTGTATTTAATTTCGGATAAACGGGAAACTGCAACAAAGTACTATTAGCATTTATTACATAACCTTGCCACTTATAGAGAACCGACAATACCTTATGGGACATTGTGCATAAACTATACTAAATTATGAATCACCAAAACACTTGATTACTACGCCAAGTGTAAACCGTTGCGTTAAACAAACTCTGAATATCATATCATTTTACGAAAAGTCCAAAAGTCAAATTAGTTTATATCATGGGTTTGACTTCGGAACAATACCAACAAATGGATAACGTAGTAATATCAGTGTCTAAAGCCTGTACCACACTTATGCGCCTTTAAGCGCATTCACGGTGTTCCTCCACTGAAAAAAATAGTTCCTATTTATACAACCATCAACTAGTACCAACAGAACTAGTTTCTGTATCCTAGCAGATGGTAGCTTAAAGCAGTCTTAAAAATTCGAAACAGGTTATTGGGTAAAGGGGTAAATTGATATTACCGCCTGTAGCATGCATTTATCTGTTTCATTATTTAATATTTTTAATTTACGGCATACCTCATGTCTTCATGCCATCATATGGACATACTTACGGAAACGAAAGTGAGCATCGATCATCAATGTTTAGATAAAATGTAATGGATTTATTTTATCACATCATGTTAGTTTCCTATGATTTATTTTGGTACTGCTTTTATCAATTATTTTGTAAAACCTTTTTTATAACATTTAGTACAAATCGTGTTCCCCTTAGCGGGAGGGGGCGTGCGACACTACATAATTTTGTGTCTGTTGTTGTTTATGTGCTAAAGACAATATCTAATAGTTTTCAGTATTGAATTTATTCACTCATTTACTATCTTCTATATAACGCTTTCGGTTATTAAAGGGACGACGGTCTTCGACGCCTGATATAGATTTCGCGAAGATATACGAAACTATGTTTTCAAGGACAATACCTTTTCAGAAAATGTCAAGGCTATACAGCGTGAGTCTGGTGGTTGTCTATGTCTTCATCGGGGCTTGCAATAGTGTCTGGAGAGAATATAGTTCCGACAATGAGTATGCCGACCGCACGTGTCTGTCCAATTGGGTTGGATTCCAACAATTTGCACATTCGGCATTGTCTTGCCTATATTTGTGCCTCTGGCACAATGATTGTTCCGCTGTAGTGTTCCAGAGTTCAGACAAGTCATGCAATGGCTTACGGACAGATCATAATGTCACGAAATGTACTACAATGCTTGCTGAAGCTGAATATTACCATGCAAATAGATGTAAGATTATGTTTCGTATAATTTGTCTATGTTTATCAACTCATACTTAGCAAATGTCAGTGTTTATTACACCATGTAAAAGTGATATACAAATAAAGTCTGAAACATCACTTTATACTTATGTCAACATCGAACAATTTCCATCCGTATAGATCTACATTTCTATTCTCTGTAGTCTTTAGTATTGGAAATCAAATATCAATTACAGGGTAAAACATTATACATTACCGAATTCATAAGTACTGGGAACAATACAAGTACTCATATCACTTGTCTATATTCTAATTTGACCACGCACGGTATATGACAATACAAGTATGCATTAAGTGAATTTAAGTTTATGTCAAAGTGTTATCTCTCTCTCTCCCAGTTAGTAAACATAAATGAACCATGTCTTGACAAAACCTGCCTTATTGCATTTCAAACACGCGGCGGCTGGTCTTGGTCTACACTGTTTGACACCCACATGCGTCTAAATCAGTTAAATATGTAGCTGTTTATACGGTATTTAGCAGTGTAGACCACATTCAGATACAGAGCCTGGGGTGACACAGGTGCTTGGTATGTACTCCAGATCTTACTACCTACACGCACTTCTATGAAATGTTTAATTGCATCGTCTATCAAACGCATTGGTGAAGTGTATTCGTGTATTTGGTAAACAGTTAAGACTCCGATCAGAGGTTTCCTAAACAACACGTTATATGACCAGGGACTATACTGTTTGTCATTATAATTGAGTTATCAACAATTACTAAATGGACATTACCTTTCAATTGGAAATTTTAATTGACCAAGTTTTGTATCACAAGGGAACGGGCTTACGGCAACAAAACACACATAAGTGTAATTAAATGTAGATAATTAAGGCTGTTTAAATCAGTTGCCTATATTATTTTTTCAATCTGATAAGCCAACTTTATGTAGCCTCTCCATGAAAAAAATTCCAGGTAAACGAAAAATGATTATCTTTTGCAGTCATACACCAGTGGGTAGAGAGAGTGACCAACTTTTCATCGTCCGCTCCAGGGTTTGTATTTATAAAAACTTCTTTCTCAGACAAACACCAAGGGAAAGGGAAGAAGAGACAAACTTTCCTTCAAGTTTGCAAACACACTCTAATAGTAAATATTCAAAGAAATCTAATTGCATGGAAAGGTGGTAAAAGTGTTATATCAGAAGTAAAATGCTCACAATTTGCTTTGTAAATTATCAATTGAAAGGTACTTAATTTCATAATTAACCCTTTCCCACATAGCATGTCTCTAGTATTGAATATAGGTGTCCACTTAAAGCAGGTTGAAAGTAAAGCAGAATGCGCCTTAAGCGCATTCTTCTTTACTTTCAGCCTGCTTTAAGCTATCATCTGCTAGAATATAGAAAATAATTTGTATGGTACATACATATGACTGTATAAATTGGAACTATTTTCTTCAGTGAAGGAATAAATTTACTGCGCTAAAAGGCGCTTCAATGGGGGAAAGGGTTAAGTATAAACCTTATACAGGTAAACTGTCAAGGTCAAACGTTAACCCATTCACTGCCATGACGTCACCAATTTTAAACAATTTTCGGCTGCTTTTAGTTATCAAATTTCAATTTAAAGTATTTTAACTTAAGAAACATTGAAATGAGTGTCAAACAGTTTGGCTCATGATCAGACGTCGCGTAAAGCGGCGTCTGATCAGGATCCAAACTGCTTGCAAATAACGAATGTACTCTGGGTAAAGCAATGAAGAGGTAAACACAAGCCGTACAATACAGTATTTAATAATTTACTGTTCATTGTTATATCGGTTTGATTCCTGTCAAACTAAATTCAATTGAATTTTATCTAAAACAATGAAAAGCCGAAAAAACAAAATAAAATTCCCTATATGTTATCCTGTATAAAACGCATCTGATAGGCGCATATTCAAATTATGTGTATGACTTAACCCGGTGTCTGATCTTGCTCGAACCTGTTTGCTACTCCGATTAAAAATATAGTGAAAAATTCAAATGTTAATTCCCACAGTTTAGTGCGTTGCGTTTGCGCTTAAAAAGGGAAGTAATAATGTATCCTCTACTGTACATTACGCACAAAAACTACAGCTATCCGTATCTCTAACTGGATGTAGAGAAAACTCTTTTAAAGTTTTAGAATGTTCAAATCTAAAAATAATTAGGACGAGTCAGAAGAAAACACTAATAAATTTGAATTTCAGGGTTGATGCATACCAAGCAATAGGTCCTCCTGACTGCTCTCTTGGTAGCAAGTGCAATAACAGCTGGGGTGCAAACAATATGACTGATAGTGAGTTTATAGAGGTATGATTTCACTATTTAATTCCTAGTGTTTATTTTTAATAATTTATTTCATAGTGAGTTTTTAGATGTATGATTTCACTATTTAATGTCTAGTCCATAATTTGATATATTGTTTATTTAATCATTTATTTCATAGTGAGTTTATAGAGGTGTGATTTCACTATTTAATGTCTAGTCTATAAGTCGATATATTGTTTATTTAATATGTTATTTCATAGTGAGTACATAGAGGTATGATTACACTGTTTAATGCCTAGTCTATAATTTGATACATCGTTTATTTCATAGTTGGATTTGTTGTATATCCTCTATTGAATCATTCAAAGCACAGTGATTCCTCCCTTCAATGGCCCTCCGAACAACGACTCCCTCCTTACAACGACCCTTGTCGCAGTTCCTAAACAGGACAACCTATCCATTGTATTCATTGCTGCAATGTCGTCTGCTTAAATGTCGTCTGCTGTTTTTCTCAAAGTTTTCCCCAATGTCAGGGTCTTAAGTTCGAACCCTGTCATGGTAGTATGGCATACATTAGGATATTTCGATATATAGAATGTGTTTTCCTTATTCATGTGTCGGGTAGACGTATGCTTGTGTGAACTTTGTTCAGTGAGACTTGTCTTACACAACAATTACAGACGTACAAGTAATGAAATCCAACATTTCTGCTGAAAGCACTCTACTGTACTCTAACACAAAACTCTTACGAAGCGCATTGTGTTACTTTTTCATTTTGCTAAAAAGTAGATTTTACGTAGGTTCTGATATAAAGAGAGAATAAATCACATGAAACAAATTCATTTTACGAAAAACAAAAACGACTAAAATAGCGAATTTAAAAAAGATTTTACCTAGATTCGAACCCATGAACTCTGTCCTTCGAGTCGGCGACACATGCCACTGAGCTAATGTGCACTTATTACTATACAAATGCGTATAGTTTGCTTATTACTTATTGATTTTATCAAAACATTCAACGGAAAATCCCGACTTTAATCGACGAAACTTGACGGCAAGTGATGAGTGCAAGTTCAAAAATCAACGACAATACCGATATTGCCCAACATTGACCCTATTTAGATAGGAGAAAGCAACTTTTAATGTACGCATCTTACCGAAGTACTGTAGTTTAAAGTGTACATGGCGTAACATTGCGTGTAACCAATATCCGTACTATTTGCTAGTCATTTTCTACCTTGCTTATGTTTAGATGTTATCAGCCCTGCCATAAGTTGATAACAAAAATCCTAAGATTTCAAATTTTTCAAGCCCGATTTTCTAGATTATACCTTGAACCCATAGACTGTTTCTAGTTTTTAAGACACGTGATGCTTACAGCAGGTTGAAACTAAAGCAGAATGCGCCTTGAGTCGCATTCTGCTTTACTTTTAGCCCGTTTTAAGCTACGATATGTTAGAATAAAAATCCGAAGAAATCCGGAGAAATGGCAGCCCTGTGTTATGCTTGGAAGTAAACTCGTATTTATCACTGCATATGATTTAAGGTAATGTTCGCCAAGGAAGTGTACATTACGGGCGTGGATGTTTACGAAACTTTTGAAACTGGTTTGACAACGAGGATCTCTGCAATAGACAGCAACGACGTCGAACACGTTCTTTTTGAGAACGAACATGTATCCAATTTACAATTCAACATAAGGGTATTCTCTCCAGAGATACAGGTACAGTGTAGTTTTATTTGTAAACTACAGCTCTTCCTCCCTACAACGGCCCTCCTAACAACGATTTCCTTCTTACAACGACGTTTACTGCTCTTACCCCAAACGGGACAATTAAGTCAAACAAATTCACAAATGCAATGCCATCTACTTAAAACTGTCGTCTGCTCTTTTCCTCAAAATGTTATAATGGACATTTTGACAGAAGAAAAACAATGACAAGTGACAAACTGCTTGAACTACGTGGTCTCTGATTTGGATTCAAGCTGTTTTTAAATGTTAGCAAATTTCCCTCCCTATAGCGAATCCCTCAGAACAACGAACACATTTTTGTTTCCCATTTGATGCCGTTGTAGAGAGGGGCGCTGTTTTGCATTGTATCAGTTAGAATTCCTTGTGATAATGAATGTGCCTTGTACTGAACACGTAGCACTTGCGGAATAAACTATACGCTCGTATATTGTCCTTTCTCATATATAAAACCGTTCTCAAAGTGGTGTAATTTCTTGACGAACACTTTGTTTTATGAGGACACATATTAGGACATAAAGGATTAAAATAACAACTAGAATCAGATTATACATAAGTAGTACCACTATGACCACTAAATTTTGTCAAATATTAGTCGTTTAAGACAGGTGACTGCTTAAAGCAAAGTGAAAGTGAAACAGAAAGCTCCTTCATGAGCTTTCTATTGCATTTTCTCATTGCTTTAAAATGTATTCTGGACTGAAATACTGTCGACAGCGACGTAAAAACAAAATAAATGAATACATAAATAAGCTATATTCTGTATTTTATACAAGCAATTAGCCTTCGTATTAGTGGTCGTAAAAGAGAGGTTCTACTGTACATCATGATGTATACCTCTGTTGTTGCAGGTGACGGATTTCAAAAGCTCAGTCTTGAGAGTTTACGTTGATACTCGTAGTTATTACACCGACATAGATGCTGTGCAGCTTCATGGTAGGCAATGGTAGGCGAGCTATACTGTCACCGTGGAATAGTATCTTCTCCCAATTTCGCCCATGTGGGATAGAGCTATTCCCCGTGTTGAATCATTCTATCCTCCATACCACGTGACGTCTTTTATTGTTTCTCAGCTTTATCAAAAGCGCTGCATGATGCGGGTAACTAAACAACATCATTTATTATGATGTTACTATAAACAACGCCGTGTGTTGGGGGAAAAAAGTACAAAGAAACTGCAATTATTTCATTATTTATATCATGTTTTAATGATTTAAATGGGAGAAAAAAAATCCACCATTCGTTTTGTTGATGAAGGATAGAATTGTTCTCCCTCTCGGGTCGGAAAATTCACGAAGGGATTCGGCAAGCCTCGTCCCTGCATGGATTTTCTGACCCTCGGGGGAGAAAATTTCTATCCTACATCAACACTCATGATGGATTCTTATATTCTCGCGACTCGCAGTAAATCGTAAAAATGTTGTCCTGACGATTTCAATATTCTATGTCATTATTTGACAGGGTGCAAAAAATCCTCGTGCGCTTCTTAAAGTGGTCTTGTCATTCTACCGGACACTCTTGTATTGAATGGACAACCATTTTAAGCTTAACTTCATTAAATTGATTATACATGTAGTCATAGTTTCTAATTATGATATTGATATGTTCGCATTGATTTTTATTTTCGTGAGGCCCAACACTTGGGGATAGGACTTTAGACAATTTGGGCACAGGTTTCCAGAGTTATTTGCTGTAACAGGTATAGTTTTTACCTCTGGTTGTTCCTTGGCGAGTCCAATCGCATTTTAAGCGTTTGTTTGTTGAAATTATAGTAATATATAATTATCCCTGGAGTATCCGTTCTGTATTTTTCATACGTGCTATATATATATGTAAGTTTACAAGCAGTAAACCAGTCTATACTGCACTAATATGTACGTGGTCAGAATCGAATATACACCGTCCTAGTTCTTTACGCTGTGCTCGGTGACATGCATATGTTGTTTCCTTTTGTGTATCCCTTAAGGGGTTAAGGGAGAAACGTTAAGACTAAACATTATTATTTCCCATTTTACTATTTTGTTGCATTAAAAACAAACAATTCCATTTTCAAAGGTAGTCTAGTCTAGTTCGACCTTTTAAGGAGTTGTTTTTTGCCAAATGATTAAGATAAATAATTCAGTTATCGA
Source organism: Gari tellinella (assembly GCA_922989275.2). Classification (NCBI taxonomy): domain Eukaryota; kingdom Metazoa; phylum Mollusca; class Bivalvia; order Cardiida; family Psammobiidae; genus Gari; species Gari tellinella. The sequence continues at coordinate 51,433,156 of OV277872.1, forward strand.
CGACAAATCATAAACTTAAATAGTACAATACGTTGTAGAAACATTCATATATTGGAACTATGTCAAATCTGATTTACTTATCGCCTGATTTAACATCAAATGGTAAGCAATCAACAGCATCAATTAAGCTATGTTAGTGTTGAGGAAATATAATAACGTTCTTTTCCCTGTATTAGTATGTGAGAGAGGGGTGCATATATACCGTTCAAATTGGCTGCATAACACTTCGGGAAATATTGGTGAGAAAAAGATTTTCAAAGGAAGTGTCATCAAAAGACAGACAAAAACAGTTTATCGATGAATGTGACAATATACACATGTTCAGCATGTCTAGGCTATTAGTGTTTTCTTCTTACCTGTCCAAGTTATTTTTAAATTGGAACATTCTAAAACTTTAGAAGGGATGTGTTTTTTCTACATCCAGTTCGAGATACGGGTGGCTGTAATGTGTGCTCGGAATGTACAGTAGAGGATACACTATTAGTTCCCGTTTAAACGCACACGCAATGCACTAAACTGTGAAATTAACTTTTAGAAATTTAAACTATATTTTTAATCTGAGTAGCAAACAGTTTAAATATATAAATGAGTGTATTGGGAAAGAATAAGGTATCAGTAAACAGCGCAGCAGTCTCGTGTTGCACGAGGATTATACTTATCTCAAGTAGGAAAGTGTACGATTACATGATCGATGTTACCTTGCTTACGCAATTACCATTATTAACCATTCTGTTCTAAAAATAGCTCGAACAGTTCATAAACATAGGACAATATAGGCCATATGTTTATACTGACTTACACATAGAAAATCGTATGGTAGTAATCGAGATATGTCTCAGTAAGATTATGCACTGGAACATGAAATTTGATTTGAATTTTTTATTTTACATGCTATTTTATTGTTGCTTCCTGTATTTTGCTTCTTTATGGAAAGGCATTAGGCATTGTTTGTTAGCGATAAAAAGAACTGTAATGTTGTAGTCATAACTACATGAAAATGTTTTGAATATATGAGAGGTACCGGGTGAGTGTTCCATGGAATATACTAGTAATATACTTTTATATGTAGTAAATAGAATAACCCGACATGTTTAAAAGCTTTAATGTTTATATTTCTATGTAATTCAAAACAGGTAAAGCGCGCAAATGCTTTTACAATATTTGTGAAAGAAAAACATACACCAAGAATGATGTCTTGGTTTCCTGAGCATTGATCTATATAGCGTAAACTCTACAAACTACAATTTGTTAATCTGAATACAGTTAAACGTTTCTTAACCGTAAACTCTAGATTTCTGTTTTAGAGACGTGTCCTGTTCAGAGGGGATTAAACTCATCACCCTTTAGCTTTTCTAGAAATGAAATAAGCTAACCCCTTAAAGCAGGTCAAAAGTAAGGCAAAATACGGCTTAAGGCGTAATCTACACTACTTTCTACCCGCTTTAAGCTAGCGTCTACTAGAATATAGACATTACTTCTGATCGTACATACTCATGAATGTATTTTTATTCAGAGTGAATCAAATACGTTAAAAGGTGTAGTTATAGTGTAATGGGTTAATAATAGGAAGGGTGGGAAACGGGACTAAATTTATTGTTCGGTTTACGAATAAATTTAGAGTTTCAGCTAAGGAAGGGGTTCCGCTGTACTTTCATTCAGAATTATATTTAATTAGAATCTCCTACCATGAATGTGTTTGTGAAACTAGTTATGAGTGAATGTGATTAAAATAGTTTGTTCTTTTTATTTTAGTATTTATTTAATTCCTTGCATTGGTACCATACTCAAACGCAGACGAAATTGTACATACCTCAATCCTTTATAAATTATAGATAAGACTTCGGTCAATGCTGAAGGTCCAGTTCATCAAACTGTGATGCAACATGCTGCATTTAAGAAATGGAGTGATTTTTGTCGGCGTTGTAGCTGAACTGACATGAATTCTGTCGGCATACAAGCGAAATAAACGACATAAATTGATCAGAAAATTCCACTAAACGCAGAAACATTGTATTAGTATGTATGTATGTTTAATCCATACATGAGGTCGTTAACCCTTTACCTCATAGTCTGTTTATAGTTTTGAATACAGGTGACCACTTAAAGCAGGTTGAAAGTGAAGCAGAATGTGCCTTAAGGCACATTCTGCTTTACTTTCAGCCTGCTTTAAGCTAAAATATGCTAGGCTATATAACATATTTGTAGTGGTTATTGTTCATGAGGGTATAAACTGGAACTATTTTCTTCAGCGGAGGAATAAATTAAATACGCTAAAAGTCGCTTCTATGGGGGAAAGGGTTAACATGAATAAAGTGTACCCTGTAAGGCAAAGTCACAATCTGCGTTGCCGAAGAAACGCGTAGAGCAGATCCATTACTCCGCCTCCTCCCCGAAGGATATTCACAAGTCGCATGCCCTCTCGAGAAATCTCGTCTATCCGAAGTAAACGTCATTTTGGTGAATGGATTTAATTTTTTCAAAGTAATTTGCGACTGTAGCAGCAGTACGTAATTCACAAGTTTGATCAACATTTACCCCTGATAGTGGCCTGTAGTGTGTTCACGGTTTCTTTGATTAAATTGAGACGGAAAAGCTTGACAGAAAGACGGACAGGCAGATAAATAGACGGTCATACAGCTGACGGAAAGTGATCCCCAAGTGCCACCTCTGCCTACAGCAGGTGACACGTAAAAAATATACAATTTGCGAAGGGAAATAGGTCTGATAAACTCAGTGCAATAAGAAACGCACATCGTGCTCAGGCGCAGAATAAGAGACTATTATTGAAGAAAGATAGAAGACTCAATCTCAATATTCATTTAATTCTGTAACAAGTTCATAAAAAATATTCTAAAACAATGTGCTGCCTTTTAACGTTTTCACTGTTATTGACGCCAAAAACGCCAAAAACAGTTGCGACCCTGACCATTATTCAAACTGTTTGACACTCGGTTCGATATGCTTTAAGTCAAATTATCTTTCATCTTACTTTGAAACGATCTTGCAAACAACAAAATAGATGACGACAATGAAGGGTGAAAGGGTAAACTATAGCCTGTTTAAAACACAATACCGATTTCTGTAGGTTGTGATGCTATAGGCCGATTTTATTCAACCGACAGGGCGAAGGTGACCCTTGTCAACGATAAACTAAATTACTTTTGATTTTAGGGTTGATAGGTATAGTTTCTTATTACATGTATATCGTTATTGTCCGATACTTTCAACTTGAAGAAACACAATTTATGCGGGCACCAATAGCCACGTGCAAGTGGTATATACAGTGCTCTCCACTAACAACAACACCCAATGAAAACTCGGCGTCTGATCTGGATTCAAGCTGTTTGTCTTTCTTCATTATCGTCAAAATGTCCATTAATATATAATGTTGAGAAAAAACGGTTAATTCCGATAATATAAGAGTGTGCTACCGGTCCCAAAGATGAAATTCAAAGGTCCGTATCGAAACTCCGCCCTTCAAGATCAATACAATCGATCTATAACAATGCAATTATAAACTTCCCTTCTTCAATATTGATAACCTTAGGCAGAACTACTGGCAAAACATATTATGATGACAAAAATGTACGTTGCTTGTGCACTGAGTGGTATATTGTTGCTCTGGTACTATAATATATAACATCTTTTTAAACGAGTTGTAAATGGTACAACATTACCTAACAATATCCTTCCAAGTACAAAGAGTCTTTGTAAGGAGGTAGTCGTAGTTTGGAGGGTTGTTGTAGGGAGGGAGCACTGTACAGTGTCATTGTTTGTTGGATGGTCATTGGAAACATTGAATATTTCTTTAGTAGAACTATTAATTAATCTATTAAAGTCAAGAGAGAAAATAGGGAAACAGTACAGATGAGACGCCGCGTGATGCTGCGTCGCATTGGGGTCTGTACTGTTGGCTATTTCAAATTAACTGTTCTGCTTTATGATGAAACATTGAGGTTTCTTTATATTGCCTTTGTATAACCATATAATGGAACATTCAAGCTAAATATCAAAGTAATATTTTGCTATGTATTTGATATAATATTATAATCAAATAAAAGATCCAGACAATTAAATATATATTTACATCACCTGATGATAACTAATAGAATTCAATCATACATGTACCAAGGTTAAAAAGTAATTCTTGTTCCGCAATCATTTATCTGTCTGACCTCGTGGTTGTCTTCTTTATTAGTATCGTTATGATACAGGTCTCCCTCTGTAAAACGACACCCAACGGGAAACACATGTGGTGTGTGTTGTTCGGAGGGAGTTGTTGTAAGGAGGGACAATTAAGAATTGGCTTACATTTGCAAACAGCTTGAATACGGAATTCAAGCTGTTTGCCACTCGTCATTATATTAATTCTGTCAAAATGTCCACTTATAATTTACGCTACTTTGAGAAAAAGATAGTAGACAATATTGTAGTAGTAAACGCGTTAGACATAATTGTTCTGTTAAAGGATATGCGGCAAATGTCGTTGTTAGGAGGAAATCATTGTTGGGAGGAGCCGTCATAGGAAGGGAGCATTATAGTTTTATTTAAATATATACCGACACACGTGTCCAACATACTAACTCCTGATCAGATACCTAGTTACTATGCGTTTGATAGTAATTAAAAGTGTATGACAATGCTGAAATGCATGTTAATTTGCAGAAAATTGGATCATGCAGCAGTCCCTCTCTACAACGGCCCTCCAAACAACGATTCCCTCCTTACAACGACACTTGTCTCAGTTCCCTAAACCGGACAATTATGTCTAACGCTTTTACTGCTGCAATGTCATCTGCTTAAATTGCCGTATGCTGTTTTTCTTAAAATAACATATATGTGGACATTTTGATAGAATAAATAAAATTATGAGTGACAAACAGCTTGAATCCAGATCAGACGCCGCGTTACGCGGCGTCTGATCTGGATTCAAGCTATTTGCAAATGTAAGCCAAGTCTTTATTTTCCCTCTCTATAACAACTCCCTCCGAACAACACACATACTCTGTGTCTCCCACTGGATGTCGTTGTAGAGAGGGAGCGCTGTATTGCGCCAGACATATTAATTAAGATAATATTAACACAAACCCACAAAGAGCACGTCTATGATGAATATATATATATATATATATATATATATAGAGAGAGATAGATAATGTGAACACACTACACAGTCAGACATACACATACTCGGTCAGATACGGCAGCGCGCCTAGCTGTAACAATGAAATGTACCAACAAGAATGAACCATCCACATCCCCAAAAAAGGATGCTTCAAGTTCATCTTATAAAGTACACCATTCATCACAACACTCCGAACCGGTACAGTATATTAGCATACATACAATTATAGCTTATATGCATGGTGCCCTTTTAGGGTTTCAACCATAGCACATGCTACGAACATTCATTTGGATGAAAGCCGCTGGATCCATAGGATACAGAGTTAGACGATATAATATGTGATAAAGGGAGATAATTAACTAACTCAAACAGCATGCTTTCCATTCTGTAGGATCTTTGCAGATACAAGTTCACTGTACAAATTATATAGAGAGAGATAGATAATGTGAACACACTACACAGTCAGACATACACATACTCGGTCAGATACGGCAGCGCGCCTAGCTGTAACAATGAAATGTACCAACAAGAATGAACCATCCACATCCCCAAAAAAGGATGCTTCAAGTTCATCTTATAAAGTACACCATTCATCACAACACTATATATATATATATCAGCACAAGCTGTTCAAACCTTTATACATGCAGCTGTTGCTGTTGTTGAATACAACTTTAGACCACCGGCGTTGTAAAGGTACGTTTCTTAATCGGCCTTCATTTTATTCGTTACCTTATACACTGTTTCTAGCGTTGAAGATCTGTGACCACTTTAAGCAGGTTAAAAGTAAAGAAGAACGCTTCTTACATGCATTATAAGTCGAAGTTCGATATCTTGAACTCACTTAACGCGAACTATTCGATATGTCGACACATGAACTTCATTATTTCATGCTCGATATGTCAAACATACCCGTATTTCAAAGTTAAAACGTGTCTAAGCCACGTTTTAACTTTGATATACGGGTTTGTTAGACTTAACCGAGTTCGAGATATCGACGTTCGACTGTATTTTGCTTTCGGCCTGCAATAATCTTCCACCTGCTAAGAAAGAGGAAAAGCATCTTATTGTGCATATTTATGAATTTTTTGATTCATTAATTAGATGCATACTATAGCGTAAAGGAACCAGACATTGTTGTTTAGGGGACACGTTTCCTTAAAATTTCTTAAACTCTGTCACTGCCCTTAGCGCCAAGATTTAACTTTGTAAACAGTTAAGATCAAATCTGGTTATGTATTAAGGGTGTATCAATGTCATGAATTTGGGAATTTTTCAAAGTATATGAAACACTCTATGATGGTTTGGTATTGAAGAGCTATTTAAGACGAATTAAAAAATAGAAAAAGTGTACATTTTGGTGAACAACAGTTGGCTCTACGGAAATGTAAAATTTACCCCCACCCACTTCTTCTTATTTTGTCCTTTTCAAACAGCCCGCTTCAATAAAATCCATTTTAAATGAAAACCAATATGATAATTTGGTTTTGTGTTTTATTTATTTCCCATCTATGGTAGTATTTCTTCATACAAAAACTAATTTAAGAAACAACAAGCACCAAATGTGTAATTTATAAAGCTCAAAATATCATCGATATGGAAACTTTTTGAAAATTTTGTAAGGGGAGATAACTCTTTTTACTTTAATATCTCAACATTTTTCAACACTGACCTTTCAATTTCTTTTCATATCTTGAACTGCCTTAGCATTGGCTTTCATCTGGTAGAATATAAGAAAAATTTAATACTAGAACTATTTCATTTTCAAACTTTTTTACTTTTTTTCATAAAATAAAAAACACATACATTTTTAAATCGCTGTAGCTAAAAAAAGAAGGACACCACCATATATATTTTATTTCATTTTTTCATTCATGATAATAATGATAGAAAAAAGTTTAATACTTTGAAAAAAACGCTGATGGGTTTGATACACCCTTAAGTCGTACTACCTTGAATATTACTTTGAAACGATCTTGCTAAAACAAAATTTTAGCAGATGCCAATGAAGTGGTGAAGGAGAATACATCTCACGATTAATTCGGCGGCAATAAAAAGTTAAGATCAGGCTTATTACTTGTAAAGAAACCCTTTTTAGCTCGCACCGAGGCATTTTGTTACACTAAGTTCCTAAGGTATTCTTTTTATAGGATCGTATTGTATAAAAATCGACGTAGGATAGAATTAGTCATTTAGCCCTGAAATTCTTCGTTCGACTATAAAGCGTGTTTTTTTGCAATAAACAAGTTAGGTACCCTCTTTTATTATATACCTACCAATGTTCTGCCCGAAATATTTCTGTATTTTATCGAACAAATACACCTTGACGGATTGAAAATTCCGTATTACCCATGTACCTTGTGTAATGGGAAAAGAATGTTTACTGTGTAGTCGAAAGTTCGGAACTACAGTAAAACCTCTCTATTACGACCACTAAATTATGTTAAGTATTAGGGTGTTTACGGTAGGTGACCGCTGAAAGCAAGGTGACAGTGAAACAGAAAGCTCCTTTAGGAGCTTTCTGTTTCACTGTCACCTTGCTTTAAGCTGTCACCTCTCTATTATTTAATCAATTAGCATTCGTTTTAGTGGTCGTAATAGCGTGTATTTACTTTCACGCGCCATTCCCCGAAGTGTGACGTATGGGAAAATCCGTTTATTTATAGTAACGCTCGAAACATTTCTATCATTTTTCATTTTATTTTTATTATAAGAGGTATATAATAAAAGGAACATTACTATACTTTGCATATCTTATGTACCGGATCACTCTCGTTGTGTGTGTAAAGGCTATATCCAACTCGATCTCCGGTCTCGTTGGATATAGCCTTTACACACACAACTCGAGTGATCCGGTGCATAAGATATGCAAAGTATAGTAATATTCCGTTTATATTAGACTTCATTTGTTACATACGATAAAATGTATTATTTACATGTACACATTTTGAAAATGATAAGTGTATTTGTTGCTATGGATTAATGTTATGACCTGTGACATTTATTTAGTAACATCATGAAAACGATTGGATCCAGACAAGACACACAGTAACAAAGTATTTCGTTTACAGGAAAATGTATTACAAACTCTTTGTTGCTGTGATGGTTCTGTGCTCACAATCCAAATTACGTGAGTTTATACCGGTATTACATTATACTATGAGAAAGAGGCTAACTTATTCTAGTTAAGATCAAACTTTAATTCATTGAGTGAACATCAGAAGTTATAGTTTAATATATATACCATAATAATAGCCTGATGTTGAACTCGATCTTACACTGAAACATACAGTTGTTCTATTCATTTATGCTTTTAAACGTTTTTTGGAACTAAATTGTTTGTGAATTGAAAGCAAAGGTATTTTTTACACCGTGTGGAGCTCCAAGTTTATATCGAACACTTTTACGTGACACTTTGCCGTACAAATACGTCACTTATTCATTCATTTGACGTCATCGAAATTACGCAGATGCTTCCGATCTTGGGTTCGTGTACTTTCGTTGAGTGGTTCGCGACAAGTCGGGCTGTCGGAATTCAACGATAATACACGATTTACTGCGATTCTTGGGGCCTGTTTACTATGACGTTTTCGTAAACAACGTAACGTAATGGTGGAAATTAAATATAGCGAAGGGTCTACAAACTACGGCTTCAATCAATTTAATAGGTGCTTAAATTTGTTATGTGATCAATAGAATCTCACAGTCGTGCTCATTATTTATCATTTTTAATAAACTCGTCGACTAAAATGAATATGACGCTCGCCACTCGTTTATTAAAAATGATAAATGATGAGCACTCATACAAGATCCCCTATTTATTCTCTTATTCAGACAACAGCCTGCAGTGTAAGACCAACGAGTTACAGTGTCCATCAGGACTGTGTGTCATGAAGACCATGCGATGTGACGGTGTAGATGATTGTGTTGGTGGCTATGATGAACAACTTTGCGGTATGTAAATGTACATCACTAATGTTAGTACTTTATCAATGTTGATACGTTTCACAATTTAAATATTAACACTTTAAGCCAACATATACCTTGTTTTATTAACCCTTTCACTGCCATTTTTTCGTGAGATTTTTACCGTTTCGTTGTCGTCTGTTTCAATTTTGTTGTCTGCGATATCGTTTAAAAATAAGGCAGTGTGACTGAAGACATTTCAAAACAAGTGTCACACAGTTTGGATATTGGCGTCTAATCAGGATCCAAACTGTTTTCAAATGCGCTTTAAGCGTCATAGAGAGCGAACGGGTTAAAGTAGGCCTTAGTGTCCAGGGGCCCGTTGTACTAAACAACTTACACAAATTTTTTGCGTAAGTCAAAATCGCTTAACTCTTATTTATCGATCATAAACGCTTGCATCTACATCTATGTTGTACATCAAGCAGTCAACCTTGACTATACTTTGACGGTGTGCTAAGAAACAGAAAGAAGCAAAGAAAAATATTAAAGGTAGAAAAAGAGCGGTCAAGATACCAATCCGGCTTGCGTGGCGCTACCAGGACACAATGTCCCGCCGGCATAGCTCTCTCCAGGTACAAAGGTGCTGGAGTTGGAGTGAAAATTCCCCTTAGAAGGGCTGTGTTGACATCTCCCTCTTCAAGGATGCCAAAGAGGGAGCCTCAGCTATTCTAGCTGGGAGCTTGTTCCACAAGGGTATGACTCTTGGGAAGAAGCTATGTCTAAAGTACTCAGTAGATGTCGAGTATTGGTGAAAACGGATATTGTGTGATGATCTCGTCCTGGAAGAAACTTTAGACAGATACTCTGAGGATGATATGTCCACAAGGTGATTTACGATTTTGTACAGCATTGTGATTTGGGCCTTTTCTCGTCTGAGTTCAAGGGTTTCCCAGTTAAGGTACTCCAGCATGTCTGTAACGCTACTTGTGTTTCTGTACCTATTGGTGACGACGCGGGCAGCCCTGCGCTGTACCATTTCAATCTGATGAATCAAGTCTTTTTGAAAGGGGCTCCAAACGGAACTACAGTATTCCAGATGAGGCCTAACAATAGCTTTATAAGCATTTGTTTTGGTCTCCTCTGTAGCCCTGTAGAGATTTCTTCTAAGAAAATCCAGCATATTGTTTGCTTTTTTTGTTGATCTTCCCATATGCTCCCTCCAGGCTAGATTCGACTGGATGTCTACCCCGAGGTATTTGGTGCTGCTGTCTTCTACCAGACGCACTCCTTTCAGATGGTATGCAAATGTCTTACTATTTCTGGATCTAGAGACTTTAAGAACACTGCATTTCTGGGGGTGAAACTCCATTCCCCACATTTGTTCCCAGGTTGCCAGAGAGTCAAGATCTTCTTGAAGTTGTACTTGGTCCGCTTCTGAATGTATTTGGCGGTAGAGGATACAGTCATCGGCAAACAGTCTAGTACTTGACTTGACGCACTCAGGGTGGTCATTGATGAATATCAGAAAGAGCAATGGGCCCAAATAAATACGAAAGACTCAAGCAGGAAACGTAACACAAACAATACACCCACCTCTCAAGCAGAACACACACACACAGTCATACCACAACAAACACACACACACGCAATACCATTCCTTCATCTACACACTAAATAGAAAACAACACGCAAGACAAACATAAAGCAAAGTGAATACTTATCCCTGAGGTACGCCACTAATGACAGGAACTGTCTCCGATGCTTGGCCCTCAACACGTACCTGCTGGGTTCTTCCTGTGAGGAATAATCGTATCCACTGGTGTGTGTTGCCTCGTATACCATAGTGGTCGATCTTTTTCAACAGCCTTTTGTGAGGTACTCTATCAAACGCCTTGCTGAAATCCAAGATAATCATGTCTGTCTGGATCCTCTCGTCTAGTGCAGCAGCAAGCTCATGGTAAAGTGTTAGAAGCTGAGTTTCGCAGCTTCTACGAGCTCTGAAGCCATGCTGGCAACTATGTAGGATCTGGTGTTCATCAAGGTGCTTCATAATGTTACTCACTAGGATATGCTCTAGCAGCTTACAGCAAAGGCAGGTCAGGGAGACTGGTCTATAGTTGGCAGCATCATGGCGGGCACCTTTCTTATAAATGGCCGTGACATTGGCATGACGCCAGTCATCAGGTACTGTCCCTTGTTGTATTGACATGTTGAATATCAAGGTCAAGATTGGCGCAAACTCTACTGCACATTCCTTAAGGATGCGTCCTGGAATTGAATCTGGGCCAGATGCTTTCCTAGGATTTGTGTTGCTCAGGAGCTTCTCAATGCAAACAGCAAATAGCCAGATCAGAGGACGTGCTAACAGCGCGTCCTCTGATCTGGCTATTTGCTGTTGTAGCAAGTGATAATGAAAAATATAAATTAAAATTGAAAATTTTGACTTACGCAAAATTTTTGCGTAAGTGGTTTAGTAAAACGAGCCCCATGTACTTAGAATCATTTCGGTATTATGTATTATATTTCTACTGTTGAATTACTTCCTTACATTATGTGTTTACTGTTACCATTTACATCATAATCCTTTCTGATATAAGTAGACCATAACAGTATTTATTTCCGTTCCCTTTTGTAGCCTGCATGTTTGTGAGGAATTCGTTAATATCTGTAGTATTTCACTCTTTGAAATCTTAACCATTCCGGACAAAGGTCTGGTCGATTTAGGGAGGTTTATATTCAAGGGTTGTTAACCCCTTCACTGCCATGACGTTTTCGGCGTTCAAGCGAATTGAACGTCAGAAAATTATCGGCAAATACCATGAATCGCGCTAGCGATTCATGGTAAATTTGCCGATAATTTTCTGGCGTTCATATCGCTTAAACGCCGAAAAAATTAGTTCATTTCTTATATTTACAATATATTTGCTGTAATTTCTAAAATTAAATAAACATTTTGTTAGAACGCATGTATGTTTAATCCATATTAGAGGTAGATAACACGAATACTGTGTACCCTATAAGGAACAGCCATGACCGTTTTACTAAAGCTGTGTACATTCCAAAGCAGAAAAATAAATCCCAATGTTTACATTCTTAGTAAACAACTTGACAGTTTGGCGCGAAAAATGCCGATGTTTTGACGTCATTGGAAGTGATGTCATTTTAAAGTAGGATACCTATATCGGATTTTTGTCATAAAGAAACGCAGATAGCCGCTATTAATATAGGTATGTTCATTTTCTTGCAATTCATTTCATTAAAAAAGAAGAATACTAGTCGGGAATCTTGGTTTCCACTAATAGGAAGACATAGATCGGTTAAGAACAGATTTTGAAAAAATCCGCCAAACGTTTGCTTTTTAAGTTCCAAAGATTAATTCACGAATGAAAACTGCATATGCCTCGACTTTCCTTCGAAACTTTTGCATAACTCCCGCCCTCTCGAAAAGTGGTGTTTATACGAAATGAACACCATTTTTGTCTATGGAATTGAATGGGGCGATTGTAAATATTTTTAAATAATCATTGTCTGCTTTTATTTCTCATATTAAGTATTTAGTGATTTTGACTTATGAAATATCGAAATGAGTGTATACAGATTTGCATCTTTACGCTGCGTCTGATCAGGATCCAAATTGTTTTCAAATTATTGTTGTACTCGGGGTAAGCCAATAAAGGGGTTAAGTAAATGTAAAAAAGTCGAATCATAGTCGTTTGATATATATGTATATTCAAGTCTAACGAAGGGTATACTGTCTTTTTACAAACAGTGTATACAAAAACGTGTTCATTTTTCCCACATCAACCCACCAAAGACGTTCGTGTTTTACAATTTATTGCAGAAAAACAGCCCTAAATATTCATAAATGGTCAATGCTGTATTGGAAAGTGGAATTGTTTATTCAAAGGTTCAAGGGGTGAATATGTAAAAGCAGGCATCTTGCTGTATTAGTGTTAGTTCAATAATGATTTAACTCTTGAGGTCGTAAAATAATGCAATCATTTAGGAGAGTACTCTATCAACATTTGTTTCTTCATTTTATACACAGCATTGCCGTACAAATACGTCACTTATTCATTCATTTGACGTCATCGAAATTACGCAGATGCTTCAGATATTGGGTTCGTGTTACGGTTCAGGGTCCCGTTTCATAAAACTTCGTACGACAAAAACGAGTGTAAGTCTAAACTTTAAAATAAATTTAGTTTCTGATTTCTCCATCTAATCATGTCTTGTGACATCCTTTTGGAATTGTCTTTTCAAGACGATTCCAAACATGTCTTGTGACATCCTTTTGGAATCTTATTTTCAAGATGTCACAAGACAGGATTAGATGGAGAAATAAATAATAATTGAGACTTTTATAATCTGACTTACGACAACTTTTGTCGTACGAAGTTTTATTAAACGGGCCCCTGGAATAAACGTAATACATGTCAACAAATATTATGATGGCTGTACTGACAACACTGGCTGCCTAGATGACATGGCTTTCATAGTTTCAGCTACCTTTTTAATTATTTACTTTGCATATACATGTAATATACCTAGTGTTCTTGTCTATGTCAGGGTTGGTGCCATCGGCTGTACAGGTGAACGTAAACTTTTGCAGAGATCCATTGTTGCGAGGTGAGATGGAATAGAAATGGTGAAAAATACAACAAATTCCACCTCTTCTTATTTCAACCGAACCATCAATAAAACCCATTTTGTGTACATGACTTGATATAACTTTGATATGGATAATATGCTAGCTTCCTGCTTTATTTCATTTCACCGATTACACTACCCGCGTCGTCACCAAAGTAATAAATAGACAAGAAAAGCATATTATTTTAGTCAACACGTTTATTGAAATTGATAAATGATAAGCACTCAGACAAGATTGTCTATTTAACGCATCCAATGTTGTGCTCCAAGTACTTTGTGATTTTGTGCTTGACAAAACGCTCATATAGCGATCAGACACCGACTAACTATACGGCTTGTCAAGAATTAAATTCATATTTACTTTGCTGTTGTTAAACATATTTGTAACAATTGTCTTTTTATTATGTCTAGCAGTCTGACGTTTCTTTTGTAGGTGGATTTTGTAGATGGATGCGAAGTGGCATTTTCAAAGGAAAAACATAGTGAACTCTGTCCGGATCGAACCCATGCGGAGACGGAAAAACAAGATTCGCGCTAAAATTGAACCAACGTGTTAACCTACAGGGGCCCGTTTTACTAAACTACTTACGCAAAAATTTTGCGTAAGTCAAAATTTTGAATTTGAATTTATATTTTTTATTATCAGTTGCTACAAACAGTAAAGCTTTACGCGCGTCCTCTGATTTGGCTCTTTGCTGTTTGCAAACGTTTATGATCGAAAAATAAGAGTTAAACGATTTTGACTTACGCAAAAATTTTGCGTAAGTTGTTTAGTAAAACAGGCCCCTGGACTGTCGAGGACTCTTCATCTGACGTTTCATTTTATCATACTTGAATTGTATGTAAATGTAACTACAGTAATCCCTCAACGGCCATCCAAACAACGACTCCCTCCTTACATCGACGCTTATCGCTGTTCCCAAAGCAAAACATTAATGTCCCACTTTTCATGGCTGCAATACCACCAGCTTAAAATTGTCATATGCTGTTTTTCTCAAAGTTACATAATAGGCATTTAAACAGAAACAAAAATTGCAATTGAGAAACAGCTTGAATCCAGATCAGACGCCGCGTCTGATCTGATCTGGTTTCAAGCTGTTTGTAAATGTACGCCAATTTCCTTCCCTATATCGACTTCCTCCGAGCAACGCACACAATTTGTGTCTCCCATTGGATGTCGTTGTAGAGAGGGAGCGCTATACCTTTATATTTAGCCAGTAACCAATAACATGAGTCAATACAGGTTTAAATTTATTCTTCAACTCATGCACATTTTTCATTTTATACAGTTATGCATATGCAACATAAAACATATGTCCTATATTATTGCAGATGACTACTTAAAAAAAAGTTGGAGATGAAATGGTGCCTGGTCTAACTTTTGAATTTCTGCATGTTTTATATTGAAATTCCTATCAGCAAACAGTGTAGACTCTGATCAGACACAGCATTATGCGGCGTCCGATCAGAATCTACACTGTTTGCCTATGTCGAATATATCGGATCGTGATCACAGTTCAGGAGTTTATCTTCTTTTCAGCAATTATATGTCTACGATAATAAAAATAAGCTATGGGGTATAGGGTTAAAAAAAACTTAACCTTTTCAAAACAAAGCATTTCGGATCGTATTCTTGTGCCAAACTTGCATTGTCTTATCTCGCTCTAAACGATGTACTATGGACATACTGTATAAGTGGTAATTTTAGCGAAGTGATTTTTTTGCGACTTTCGCGAATTCATTAAATTCGCTCCAATTCTCCCAACGACCGGGATGTATTTCTCTACCTCCGCGCCATATTAATATTTTAGATATACAGGTTCAAACTGAATTATGTACAAAACCTGTCTAGTGAACCACCAATTATTTATATTTGGACTCGAACATTGATGGATAACAGCGGACCTCGAATTATAAACACGGACAATGTGTAGTTATGTCTTACTTTATGTCTTTGTTATCTAAATGAATAGGCAAACGGCCGGTGGTTCTGATCGAACGCCGACAAACTCGGTCAATGGTTAATCAAAAACGGCAAATGAGAAACGCCGTTATGAAAAACTTGTGAAATACTATTAAGCTTGCCAGGCCAAGATCACAATTAGTTATTGCACGGCCCATCAGGGCCGTGCATACTGATATGGTTTGTGAAGTGTGTTATGCGTCTCTGCGTTTCTGCGGTCTAGAAATGTGTAGAAAAAAAATGACAGTTCGTGGCTAAGTTGTCGTTTAAAAAAATCTGAGCAATAATTGCTTGCAAAGATAATTCCTTGCAATGTTTGTAAAAGTTATTTTTTATTTCTTTATATGTGCAATCAAGCGTGTATCGCAATTCGGGCTAGCGATGTTCAGGGTCGCTTATGTGTTGTAAAATTTGCCAATAACTGCATATAACAATAATGGTCTGCCTATTTTTGACAAGCTCTGTGTATGCATTGTAGTGACCTAACTTTGCAGTATTCATACACAAAAGTTGGCATTGAGCGTATCGGAAATAAACGGATGTTGATACTAGTTCTCGGAAGCGAGTTTACAACTCTCCTTTCTGCATCGTCTTATCCATTTTGGAAACCGGAAATCGGAAATCTCCCGGCCACAATGACAGCCCGATATCGAAAGGGTAAATATTCTTGTTTATTTCCGAAGTTCAACTCGGTTAAAAAATGTCGATAAAATATTAGTTACATTTTCTTGGTGTGATTTTTAAACGATGTTCATATACCATTTGTTTAGTTTCCATACTTTTTTATATATCATTTAAATATAGACTGCTTTCATAAGATTTAAATAATTGCATTCGGAAATGATCTAATTTTCTTCTTTCGATCTCTAGACGCTTTTCATTCACATGTACATTTCCCGCCATTTCAGAGGTAAACAACAAAAGACGTGAACGCCAAAGTTTCATTCAGCCATGGGTAAATATGTTTCATAATGTTTGTGTTTTGTTTTGCTTGTGAATGTGCTGTTTGTGTTTCACTTCGAGGTATATTTCGCCACTGCTTTGTGTGTACTGCTTTTCTGATTTCGTAGACGTCAATAGATAGCCAGTAAGTAAGATATCAAGATCCAACTTCCAAGATCTCAAAAACTAAACATTAACGGTAACAACATGGTTCGACAGTCTGTCATGGGCAATATTCACCAGGGAGATTTAGGTTTGCAGGGACTCAGTTCATCTTTTGGAACCCAATGTACAGCAATAGCATTTGTTGCTTTGGTCTTTGCATGTTTTCCTGTTCACCCATCAGATTGGCAACCTCATAATTTAGACACCGTAATTTATGAAGGAGACTCGGTATATCATGGAATCGTACAATTACTATACAATGGTGATCACAGTACTCTTTTAAATCATGATGATTTGCCCATGCAAATACGGATGTTTGGCACATTATATAGTCAGACATTGGAACAAATGATGTATGGTGTAGTGAATGAAGAGAATCCTTCTACAGATACAGGAGCTAGCACATTAGAGCATGCACTTCAGTTACTGTTTGAACAATCAACACTTGCAATTGCCACTTTTGGTGATTCTACAGTAGCTATTGTTTTTGCAGGAGATTCATTTTATTTATTTGATTGACATAGTAGAAATCATGTAGGGGATGTTGATGCAAATGGTTCTAGTGTTCTATTAATGTTTTCAAATAGGAATGATTTGAATTTATATCTCTTGAGATTATATCGGAATGTTGTTTTCAATATATCGCCTGTGAGGTTGAAAAGGCTGTCCGGCCACAATGACAGTTTGTCTAGAAGTCCGATAAATGAAGTTGAAAATGTTAATGGGAATTTGTTACATGGTGTGCAAGATTGTGACGTTCGAGATCTTTTTGGTTCAATACGTGAAGCCGAAGGAAGAACAAATGTTCAGTCACAGTCTTACATGCCAGTGCAACAAGATCATTCTTATTCTCATGCTGAAACTAAACGAAAGAAACGGAGTGTAAGGGGTAAAAAACCCATGCCAGCTTAATATGTTTCAAGTCATTTATCGAACATGGTTACAGAAGAAAACTCGAACATTCTGGCAATTCTGGCATTTGTGTTAGTAATGAGCACAATACAGATAACAGCACCATTTCTTTTGTGGCTGCTTACTGTGTTGTTGAGAGTGAGCCAGTACTTCATGGGAATTTGCTACATGATGTGCAACAAGATCATTCTTATTTTCATACTAAAACTAAACAAAAGAAACGGAGTGTAAGAAGTAAAAAAACATGCCAGTTCCTGTTTCACATCATTCGTCGAATATTGTTACATGAGAAAACTCAAGTATTTCTTGCAATTCTGACATTTATGTCAGTAATGAACACAATACAGATAACTCCACCATTCCTTTTGTGGCTGCTTACTGTGTTATTGAGAGTGAGCCAGTACATAATAGAACATTAAGTGATGAAGTTTTGGTTTGCAGTCATACATATGCCACATCAAACAAATATGAAGAGTATATACGGTGTATGCCATCTTATTATTGCTGCTGTTGTGACAGATTTCTGTTTGTCAATCAAGTGTATCATATATGTTCCAGTTTGTCAAATGCTGTAAGTGCAACACTGGAAATTGACAATAAATCAGATTTATGTTCCACATGTTGCAACAATATTAAAAAGGGTAAAGTACCAGACTTAAGTTCTAAGCTCAATTGTTTGCAAGTGAATCATCTTCCTCATGAAATAAAATGCTTGTCTAATATAGAACAAAAAGTTATTCCCCTCATTCAAGTGTGTATGACAGTTGTGTTGTTACCAGGAGGCCACTATGCTGAACGAGGACTTGTGGTTGATTTGCCCAGAGATATATATATTCAACTATTGACCAGCTGAAAGGTTTAGACAACATATGTGCTATTCATTTTGAAGCTGGTAACCCAGTAGGTATATCTGGTGGTTTTCTGGTAAATCCAATCAAAATTATGAATGCATACACATGGTTAAAAGCTAATAACAGGTTGTATCAGTTACACACTTACTAATGCTGCAGATGTACGATCAAGATCAACAAATTCTGAAATAATGCAAAATTCCTACATGTTTATGAAGCATATTAGAGGAACAGTTGCATACTTCCGTAATGCTCTGTATGATCTTCTACCTATGTTTCGATGTCTAGGTCCACCAACTTTCTTTATGACTCTTTCAGCAGATGATTTACATTGGCCTGAATTTTAGAATATTTTTTGCATTTTGGGCTATCTCCAAATTTCAAATTTAATTCCTGTAAAAAGTATTGAATAAATATAGTTTTGGCTGAAGCCACTTATAAATATTACAAAAAACATTGCTATGGTTTTTTACCGGATTGAAAAGCACCAACTGTAACGCTAGTATCGATGTTCGAAACTTTCGGGGCGTTTTTCTCAAAACATTTAAATTGGTAGTTAGCGCATTATAAGATTAAGGTGACGATTTTGCTTGCAGATAACTATTCCATTCTTCCTTCTCAATTGCCATTCCTATGTTTGTGGATACAAGCCTTGGACTTGCACCTTCATACTGATTTCCATCATATGCATATGTATGAAGACTTGCCTACATCAGTTGTTTTCTTTCCAACATTTCTTTCCATGCATGTTTTTTATTCTTTTTGTTTGTTCAAACAATGTTGCTAAAAAACCAAACCCAATAAAGATTTTCAAATAGTTCAATATTGTTACTTATTTATCCCTTACATTTCTGCATACATTGCCTTCTCATTTCATTTGCTTATTCTTTATCTCGCCAGGCATGATGCCAAGGTGAGTTATTTTGATCATCCTCCATAGTAAACCTTAACTGAGAATGTTCAAAATATACCCCTTGGGTCAACATAATCCCTGGCTTGGGGTCACAATTTCTATGTAGCATATGCCTAGCATAGCTGACATACGATGATAACTTTGGCTGTCCGCGTCATCACATCTTTTAAAGATCCCAATAAAGTGGATTGCAGTTCACAAGATCCATCACTACCCTGCATAATAGATGACTTCTTGCCCTTTTAAGTTGCCCAAACTTCATTTTTCTGTGCACCATACCCCCAAAAGTATAACGGCTACTAACATGAAACTTCATACATACATCTCAACAAAGATCAGTGCAGTGCACAGGAACACTTACTCTTTCCTGCATATTGGATTAGTTATTACCCTTTTTAGCTCACCTGAGTACGAAGTGCTCATGGTGAGCTATTGTGATCGTGCTGTGTCCGGCGTCGTCGTCCGTAAACTTTTGCTTGCGAACACACTAGAGGCCACAATTTTGGGTCAATCTTCATCAAACTTGCTCCAAATGTTGTTCTTGACAAAATCTAGGTCAAGTTTGATAATGGGTCATGGGGGTCAAAAAGTAGGTCACTAGGTCAAATCATAGAAAACCCTTGTCTTTCGTATTTATGTATTCCACTAGTCACTGCAGGATCAGTTTACTATTACAGAGTACTGGCCTATATTGAGTGTGCTGCTACATGTGATTTCTTAATGATTCAAACAAGATGACAGGAATGGTTGAGGTTTAAATGTGATCAAAGTAATACATGTAATTAAGTCAGCTTACCAGTCAATTATTATTTTTTGTAAATGTATCATAATCCATGACCCAGATTCAAACTGTTTGCTATTTTCTTTTTATAAAATCCCTAAATATCACAACTATTCCAGACTACTTAACGTATTGAAATGACTATAGTATTGATTTTTACATAAAATACAGTTTGGATGCATTTTACATTGCAAACAGTTTGGATCCAAATCTGATCTGGATTCAAACTGTTTGCAAAAACACTGTTCATTATACTCAGGGGAGCGATACCAGGGCCATCATGGCCCTCTTGTCTGCTTTTCATACATTTTTTGGTCCGGTCCATGACTCAGAAGTATATTACCTAGTCAATAGCTACCAACATGAAACTTCTCATGTGTTTTAGGCCGTGCACAATTCCTTTGCTGTACTCTTGCAGCAATTGCGTACTTGTCAGTATATCGTATTTATTCAGTTTTCATCTGAACTGATGCGAATGATTGTATCTAGCTTAAATCTAGTGGAATATTTGTCTTCGTTATGTATTATTGATATCAAGAGAATATGGTGAACAATTCGGAACGACTATAGCTCATGTTTCAGTCATTGATTAACTCATTCCACCCTAGCAACGAGTATATTCCTCGTTTACAACTATTGCGAAGATTCAACTTGTTTTACATGTATGCAAACAGTATAGACTCACTTTAGATGAATGACTCATATCATTCTAGGCGCGACGTGAATGAAAGTTGGAAAAAATCTGAAGTTGGAAAAAATCTGAACAATCGCGCCGTGTAACAAAACAGATGATATGAATCCAAAGTGTTTAATAATCATTACTTAATAAAATTTAAAAAGTCAACAATTTGTTTGATACTCATATTGCACAGCATCACCCTCTACAATACCACCGAATGGGATACACCGAGTGTGTGTGTTGCTCGGAGGTCGTTGATATGGGGAGGGAAATTGGCCGATTTTTGCAAACAGCTTGAATCAAGATCATACGACGCGGCACGCAGCGGTGATCTTGATTCAAGCCGTTTGTCACTCGTCATTGCATTTTTATCTATCAACATGTTCATTATGCGATAAACAGCAGACGAGGAAATTAAGCAAAATATATTGCAGCCGTGAATATTTTGGGCATAATTGTCTTGCATGGTGAACAGCGGCAAGCGTGTTGTAAGGAGAGAATCAGTGGGCCGTTGCGAGGAGGGAAAATGGTAGTCTTCAGATAAAATCAATAATCTCTGTGATATTCACGAAGTTGTGTGTAGTTTCATTTAGTTCTTTAATTACAAACGTTTTCGTTTTATTTGACATAGCAATTTACAACACTGTCATTTATATCATCAAGAACAACACTTTTTATCATTAATTTTACATGGACAAATCAACATGAGATAAGAGCATGCATTTTGTTTGAAGAATAAAATCTTTAGCAGAAATCCATATAAAAGGGTTAGAACTCATTTTTTCAACGTTTTCGCCCTTATCTCTGCAATTACACTATGGGCGTGCTCGATTACCAGTTCCAAAACTGTATTGCAGGGCTGCCATAAGTTGACATGAAAAATCCTAAGATTTCCAAATTTGCATTTTTCAAGTGCGATTTTACGAATCGTACCTTTACCCCATATCCTTTTTCTTGTTTTGTTGACATGCGACTACTTAAAGCAGGCTGTAAGTAAAGCAGAATGCGCCTTAGGGCGCATTCTGCTTTACTTTCAGCCTGCTTTAAGCTACTATGAACTTGGAAAAAATCCGGAGATTTAGGAAAAATCCGGAGAAATGGCAGCCCTGGTATTGGACGATTCCATTGAATTTGTAAATAAGTAAAATTGGAATTGAAGACTAGCAAATATGGTTGTCTTGTTCCCTGCTTATTATAACTTTGCTGTCGAAGCGTTGGTAAATAATGACGGGAACCATGATGATACGTCACGATTCTGCTCACACCACCTCGTTTGGCAGAGTTGATTGAACAGTTCAGGAATTGAGTTCCGAACCACTTGATTTCGATTCCGTCAATTCCGTTGATTCCGGACTAATAATCGAGCACAGTTTATAATGTGACTACTGAATAAAAATGTCTCTTTGATACGATTCTTATAAGTAATCACATGAAAGGATTGGTAAAACTTATATAGGTTTTAACTTTTTAAGTGCATTTTATCTGGAGACATGCTGTAACATATTACTACCAACATCATTATCTGGGAACCATGAATCATGTAGTAGAATTATAACTTGTAATCAATCACTACAAGTTGTTAGTTTCTCTCCGCTGTTGATGGCTTTTATGGAGCCAAATAAAACTGAATGCATTACCAGAAATGCTGCTCACAAATGGAATGCCCATTTCAGTGTAAATCAATCCTTGCTGTTACGAGGGGTGTTTAATTATTAATGCAACTCCATTAATAACTTCGATATAGTAATTGTAATGTGCATATGTGATATATCGTTGGAAAGTGCAATTCCTCACCTACCTGATGGTATAAATCACGATTAGATCACATAACGGGGTAAATCACAATACTTATCTAAATGACCCCTTCTCAAGGGCACTAGACCATAGCACTTTTCAGACATTACTTATTGTCCTAATAACTTTTTTAAAAGTAAAATGTCGATACTTTGTTTTGAAATATATCAGTTTATATCTGAATTTTAATATAAAAAAAATTTCTTTACAATTGAAAGACTCAGCTGTCTAAAATCTCCATTTAAAGAAAAAAAATTCTCAACTTGCTAATGGAAAAAGTTGACATTAATTTTCGAACGCTATGACATTTTTCTAGATTCGTATATCTATAATTTGATTTTAAAACATGAACATCTTCTTCAATTGCTTCAATTATAGCCCTGGTTTGATATATCAAAATGTGTTTTAGGTTTCAACAAAATCTCTTGAACATACCGGAAGTGTCATTTTTTATGATCTTTTCAGTAAGAGTTAAATATTACCTATATTTTTGTCATTTTGCAAAATTATATAATTTTGAATTGCGTAATGTGTGTATAATTGTTGGAATTAATATGACCGAAAGTTTCATAAAATTATTTCAAATTATGAAACCGTAATGGTAATTATAGTATCCAAATTTGTTCGAAACTTTACCTAACAAATACACAAAAAACGGTCCAGTGCCCTTGACTTGGGGTCATTTAGGCTCGTGATGTGAATTTTTCTGGTTATGTGATCTTACTGTGCATTATACAGTTGTGTAGGCTCTTTCGAATGATATATAACACAATGTCATGCATTTTGCATTTATATTATTAAAGTTATTGATCTAGTTGCATTTATTATGAAACACCCCTCGTATCATCAGTGACATTGCAATGTATAATTATATATACACAACACAAAACGCTTTATATTATCGGATCCTTTTGCACGTACATGTGCAATACTCATTCAACTGTAAAGCCCAACGGAGGTGAACTAAAAGGCAAAATGGAATCATTATTTATTCATTACAAGCAGATGTTAATGTTCAAATCGATATCGTTTCAACATTATAGACCTAGACGACTAAGTTTCTTAGCAAACAATTTAAAATATTTGCATCCGATTGCGATACAATTAACAAAATGACAATTTCGATAGGGGCGTGACTTGTGGATACCTTTCGCAGAGGAGAGAGGCTTGTGGATCTGCTCTCCCCGATTCATTTTGCTACGTTGCGACAGTAATGCAGTTATGACTGTTACGTGTAGGGTACACATTATTCGTGTCAACAACCTCTAATATAGATTAAACACACATGCATACTAATACAATTATCATTTAATATTAGAAATTAACGCAATTTTAATATAAATATAAGAAATGCACTGATTGTTTTCGGCCTTTAAGCGAAATAAACGGCAAAAAATGATTGACAAATTTACCGATCATTTTCTATCGTTTATGTTGCTTAAACACCGACAAAATTCAATTCATTTCTTAACCTATTTGTGCCCACGATCCCATATATGAGACATAGGCAAACAGTGTAGACTCTGATCAGACGTCACACTATGCGGCGTCTGATCAGAGTCTACACTGTTTGCTGATAAGAATTTCAATATAAAACAAAAAGAATATGAAAATGTTGCCCAGACATCCCATTGATAAACAATGGACTTATCCAATATAAATCATGGAAGAATTCACTGGGCGTAAATGGGTTAATAAAACTAAAGCTTGAATCTGAACTTCGACACTGATCAGGGTTTATAATGTACGTAACAAAGATCCTGTTTTTTAACAAAAGTATGAAGACAAAGCAGCTGTCAGAATCTTAAGAGACACGTAATTCTGATTGTGTAAATGGTTATTATTGAGCTAGTCATAGTTTTCAACTTTACGTGATGACACCTACTGCAATGTGTTCAATATGCAAACGCTGTCGTGCCCCACAACTCTTTAAGATGCGTTATTTTCTCTTGCCTCTCACATATTCACTCGAATCTCAAACAGTTTGGATCTAGATGAGACACCGAGTTACGTTTGACAGTAAGTGTCGAACATTTGTTATCCAAATTATTAAACTATTCATGCCTGTACGTATATCGCGTCGAATTCTGATTGACGATATATTAAACCATGATTTACATGTATAAGGGTGATCTCAAAACACTGTACTGTTTGTCTTTAAGCAGTAGAACCGAAAATGTCCTCTGAAATAGCAACAGTAAAGAAACATCATAAATATATGATATATCTATATATATAACTTTAACATGTAGCTGTAGGAAGATAAAAAATATCTAATGTTCAACCTTGAAATAAGAGTGTGTTTATCTTAAGCGAACTACAAATAATGACATTCAAATATTGAAATAAAGAAACATTCGATTTAAGCCAGTACGATATATCTAATAAATACGAAATACTCAAGCAGGAAACGCAACACAAACAATACACCCACCTCTCAAGCAGAACACACACACAGTCATACCATAACAAAACACACACGCAATGCCATTCCTTCATCTACACACTAAATAGAAAACAACACACAAGACAAACATAAAGCAAAGTGAATATAGGAGCCCGCCTTGGTACGGTCAGTAGCAATCAATAATTAAAGCCAGAATGTCGCCAAAATGTATGTTTAAATCGCGCAATTTCTTATATAAGAACATTTTCTAAGTATCAAAACTAAGCGAAATCCGTTGTCAGGTGCCTGAAACATGCCCCCCTTTCTTTAAGAACCATACATAAATGTGCCGATTTCTTATCGAGATGGTTGGAAAAATAAGCTTTTTGTTTACATAACAAATCTTCGTGTCGGCTTCCGAGAATTTTCGCATGGTCGAATAAGAGTCACGTGATCGATCCGATTTTTCTGGCTTGTCTGTGTTACTTAAGAAGAGAATAGTTAATAATGGTAAATAGTTAACAGTGGAGAAAACGCTATTCTTTCCCGTTTAAAACGCAAACGAAAAGCAAACGCATCACAATAAAACGCATAAAACACAATCTTTAGACAATTATGACCATTCATGTTAGTCTGAGTTGCAAACAGTTTGGTGCCTGATCAGACGCCGGGTTACCCGGCGTCTGATCTGCTCAAAACTGTTTGCAATTGAAATCATGGTTTTAGCGTAAGCGCGTTTATCGGGAAAGAATAATATATTCTCCACTGTAAGGAAGGTAACATCGAATACATAGTCGTACACATTCCTACTTGAGATAAGTATGATCATCGTGCAGCACGAGAACGCTGCGCTAACTTTACTGATATTTTATTCTTTCAAATTAAACGCATTTATAAACAAAACTATTATTACCATTGCAAACAGGTTGGAGCCAGATCAGACACCGCGTAACCCGGCGTCTGATCAGGCTCCAACCTGTTTGCTACTCAGATTAAAAAAATAGTTAAAATTTCTAAAGGTAAATTTCCACAGTGTAGTGAATTGCGTTTGCGTTTCAACCGGAAAGAAAAATGTATTCTCTACTGTACATTGTGCACGTTAAATACAGCTATCGATGTCTCTTGCTGAATGTAGGGAATACTCATCCCTTTTAAAGTTTTAGAATGTTCCAATCTAAAAATAACTCTGCCAAGTCAGAAGAAAACACTATGAAAACATCTTTACCGGGCGCAAGCCGAACGAACTCGGAAAATCTCCGCCGTTGATCGGATGTCAACAAACCGATTTAAAAATCGACTTATTTCCACCAAATTCATGGGTTTGTAAGCATTGTTGCCTCCATATACATAGCGGATTACTTCTTTTTATATGTTTAGATTATGTATGTGCCTGAATGTTCAGGTTTGAAAAATGCGCTATGTTGGCTTCCATACTGCCTTTAACAACCACTTGGGGGTTAAACCTGGGTTTAAGGGCGGCCAACCTCACTTTTATCTCCTATATTCACCTATAAAGACGAACAGTGTACATAAAATATAAACCCTGTTCCAAAACCTTAAGTTGGCTTCAGCCTGTTGAATTGTCCCTTTTCGCAGTGTTGTTATAAATCCAATAATATTTCTCCGTCGTTACGTGGTGGATTAATGAGTAGGAATTCCAGTTCTGCTGTGTTAATTGAGGAACACTGTTGGCAAATCTCTTATTAAGAGATATAAGCGTAAAACCTGCCTCCTTTGCAACTAGTCCTGTGAACCATATATCTTCATGCCAAACGTATTCGGCCAAGTGGACGTGATCTCGTAATAGTTTACTATCGTTGTTTAAGAATGAATACGTAGGTCCTGAAATATAGGCTGGGTACCTTGGATACGGCCATTCATCAACACTAGTGTACCATTTATGTTTAGGATCTCTAAATGGTACGGATACGGGACACCTAAGACCCAATATATATCTGTTATTGTCTATTCTATCAAGTTGATCAATGATAGTTCTTAGGTTCGGATATGCGTCATCGATAAAGTGAATGACATATTTCGGCGTTGGGCAATATTTTATAAGCAAGTCAAGCATTGCTACAACCTTATTGTTACAGTCCCTATATGTATCTATTCTGTTAGAATCAATTAGAATATCTTTTTCTTTATGATATTCTTGCTCCACTTTCTTGTTCAGACTGTCATTTAGAGAGATTCCAACTACAAAGAAAATACGACATTTTATATATGTGCATTCTCGTCCAACTGTCTCCCTGATGGCCTGTCGTTTTTTAATGTTTTCTGGTGCACTGTAAACAGGTAAAACTGCGACCATGGCCCATTCAACATTGCAGAATGAGTTGAACAGATCAAAGTCATATTTGTTATTTATATCAACAGCTTTGCCAGTTCCATTTACAGGGTAGAACTTTGGTTTTGTCCGCGACCTGTCATTGATATCAATTTTGAGACTTTGATCCTTACTTGCCTTTTCTATAGTGTTCATATATTTAGACTTTGATGCTGACATTTTGGTTTCAATGATTGTACGGCCTTCTTTTAGGGACACTTTAGGTGCATTAATTGAGAGAACAGTCTTGTTTATTGTTTGTTCCGTGCCATTCGGAAAACCTCTGTACATATTGAAGAAGTATCCTTCGTATAACTGTTTTTGAAGCATGTACAAAATCAATACGCATGATAGTACAATGAATAGTAACATTGTTACTTTTTTAAATACACATTTCATGAAATGAAACAGAAAAGAATATATGAATTTTAAACTAACCATTTCGATTTTTTGTTCCAAAAATTTCACTGGTTATGTCGAATCAATTTAATTGTTTGTTGGTTTAAAGCCGACAAATTGTACGTTCAACTACAGAGAAGAAATTCTGGAGTTGGCTGGAACGGGCGATTGACCTTGTCTAGTTGCGTTTACAATTAAACACTTCTGTCTGTTGTTTGTTATTTGGTTTATTAGTTTACTTCTTTCGCTCGAACAGGATCTGGGTAACACATCGCTGTTCCTCCGATTCGCCTATTATTAGTGCCACACTGTGCGTACCTTTTTATTCTTATTATAAAATAAGAGAAGTGGAGCAGAACGTATTCGTTCCCATCTATGGAACTACGAGTAATCACAATACACCATAACGGCGTACAAAGTCTTGACAATTCTGATTAATTTTTATCACAGTGGCAAACAGTTTAGAACCTGATCAGTTAAAGGGAAGTCTGCGTGCAGGGGAAGCAGTGTTGTTTTGTTTAACACGAACGCGTTTCCTGGAAAATATTAAGGTGTTCGCTATTAATTCACAGTTGGTCTTCAAACAAACAACGTACATGTACATGTATATATATTCTCGTACGAAAAATTATGTCATTTCTTATTTAGGTCAAAATAAAACTTCGGCATAGCTAAGTTGACTGTTGGCTAGTTTGTATCGCTTGCAGTTACAGGTTTGTCACACACACACACACGGGAAAGGCATACATGGTTCCTGCTGTAACGAGATAAAACGCAAACAAAACAATCATATGCATAATCTTGAGATACTAAAACTACTGTATTATCTATCTTATCCGACACCAGACATGTTTTGCAAATAATTTTCATGTGAATTGACCTGTTAACCCTTTCCCTTACAGAAGCGACTTTTAGCACATTCATTTTATTCATCCGCTGAAGAAAATAGTTCCAAATTATACCGTAATGAATATGTGTCATATTTAATACTTTCCTTATTCTAGCAGTTAATAGCTTAAAGCAGGCTGAAAGTAAAGCAGAATGCGCCTTAGGGCGCATTCTGCTTTACTTTCAACCTGCTTTAAGTAGTCACATATCTTCAATACTAGAAACAATGCTATCAGGTAAAGGGTTAAGTACATATGTTACGTAAGTTTCAGCAAATAACAATAGAAACAATACCTAAAGACGACAAGCGTGTCATTGAGCTGTAACAAAAACTGGCAAAAAATAAGTCGTTGGGGTCCAACAGACCCTAAAGGTCCGGATGAGGGTAAACTGTGGTTCTTCGGATGCATTTCTATAGTTCGAGCTCGCTTAAGTTTAACATACCCGTATACTGGTAAGTGTCCCTTAGGCTCGTAAAGAATTTCACAGTTCGACTGTATATAAAAAATCTGCTTAAACCGGACGAGGTTACACAACCAAATTATCAAATGATTATAATGTAGGCGTTTGAAGCGCGTGTTATTTTCTAGATAATATGTTATTACGTATGCAATAAAGTTTGTTTATAACCACTGGCATCAAAATGATTTCTGCAAACAGAGGTAAAGAAGAAAAATGTAATAAACTACTTCCAAACTGACCTCTTTTCGAATGTGTGCTCAACTTCCATCAATATTGATACCTCTTTAAACCGGAAATGTTTCCTGCACTAAAGACTGTACATGCCACTTTCTTTGAATGACTTCTCATCCTTACCAATCTGAAAATCGCTTTTAACCTGAAATGTTAGCTGGACCGTAAATATTCGATATTAAAGATCTCTGCGCAGCCGATTAGGTTGTATGCAACTATGTATAATTTGAGTTCGAGCATTGAGCCGTGGCTGTTCTTGTCTAATTATAGAAGTCGCTTCCAGTCTACGTTATGATTCAGACAGAATTGAATCGATATAATTAAATGCTATTTTAAAAGCGGCACATCATTGTGGTCGAGTTTAGAATTTAATACCCGGTAGAAACATAAGATAATGAACTCGATACCCATCGGAGGCTTTCTTTTTGTAATGAATGGTATTTACGCACGATATCACAAGAAAAAAACATGAAATTGAAACATGCATCAGTGAATATTCTCTGGGCAGTTTTATCTCCGGAATTTTCCGAAATCTTCGGATTTTTATCCTAGTAGATGGTAGCCTACAGCAGGCACAAAGTAAAGCAGAATGTGCTTTACATTTGCAAACAGAATTAACCCAGCAGACACCGCATTAACCCTTAGCCTGCCACTCACGACTATAGCTCCATATGCAAACAGCTTGGATCCGGATGAGACACCGAGTAACTCGGCGTCTCATCCGAATCCAAGCTGTTTGTCACTCGGACAACATTTTCAGCAATTTTGAGCAACCTTGAAGCACTTTGAAACTTGAAGCAGACGAGAAATATAGCAGACGACAATTTATTTGGCGGGCTAAGGGTTAAAAGGCGGTGTCTGTTCTGGATTCAATTGGTGTCCCTCGTCATTATGTTTCTTCTGTCAAAATGGCTATTTAGTAACCTAGTAAAAACAGCAGACGGCACTTTTAAGCAGACACTATTGCAGCAGTAAAAGTGTAAGACTTGATTGTATTGGTTAGTGGAAAGGGCAAGCGTTGTTGTATTGAGGAAATCGTTGTTTTATAATACCGTTGTAAGAAGGGAGTACTGTATTTTGGCTTTCTTAAGAAAACATCCTGCTGATTTAATTTTGAATTTGAAACTGATCAGACGCCAGGTTAATCGGTATCTGATCCGGCTTTAAATTGAAGAATTGCCGTTTTAAACAATTAGAAAACAGTTCATTCCCCGAACAAAGAGTTGTCTTTCAATCATTATTTGTTTAGAAAATGTACTCAATACATGATGTCATTATTTTTAATGACACATACACATTCCTTAAGGGATAATAGGTTAACCCTTTCACTCTGGATGACGATTGAAAGCGCGTTTGCAAACAGTTTGGGTCCTGATTAGACGCCGCGTGGACCAAATCTGTTTGACACTCTTATCGATATTTATTAAGTCATACAACCTTACATCTAACTTTGAAACGTGTCTTGCAGACGGCAATACTAAAGCAGACGACAATAAAGCGGTGAGGGGGTAAATATTTCCCGAATGATTTGATCACGTAAGGGTTAACGCAGCATCATCTGCATGTGGGGGGAAATAAACTGTTAAAACCGTAGATACTAGTTTCGTTATTGTTTCTCTATTAAGCAAAACGAATTTTTAAAGAATGTCGGTATTTGGTGGCAAACAGTTTGGAACCCAATAAGACGCCGGGTAATTCGGCGTTTGAGAAGTATCCGTCCTTAAATATATATAACTGTTTTAGCTCAGAATTTCCTAAACATTCCTTCTTTGGAAAATAACACACATTTCAAAACATGATTAAAGTCCTACTATAGAAGTATTCTTATCTCGACCTACATAAGGAAAATGTACTATCGTTTCAAAGTAAGATTCAATGCAGTATGAATTAATACATATCGATACGAATGTCTGATAGTTTGGATCCTCTTCATACGTCGCGTAAAGCAAACGCGCCTTTCGGCGTCATTGAGAGTGCAAATTGTTAAACTATGCATTTACAGGTCGTTTAGATTAGGGCAACCACCTGTTACATAATATATGAATGCCTATTCGTCCTGGTTTTGCTTATATTTTATTGAAATATATTTTTAAAATTTTATAGCACAGGTAAAATATTTACCAGTACTTTCAACATTAGTGACGGTTCTCTCCCTAGTAACAGACTTCCAAGCAGTTACGACCATTACCCCCTTTGCATCCTCAATTGTTGCGGACCAAGATATAAGTTCGGTTTTTAAATACTATCAATTAAAGGGATATAATTATAGTTGTATTTGGTCACCGGAATTTGTTGTTCTTCAGCAAATGAATCCTTTCCTCAGCGATTGAAACTTTTAAATTGCAACGAGCTCACATCATAATCGGCAAACACATTGAGGTCAACCACTGTTGAAAAGTTCGTTACACTATAATCATAAATCTGCAGTAATAGCAAGAGCAATTTTAGGAGTATTGTTCACTTGTTACATCGTAGGATATTGCTACCATACCTCGTAAATGTATACTCAGTACAAAAACAAACGCACATTTTGTATCACAATCTTATTTGTATGTAGAAGGAACGTATTTGTGAATTATTATTAAATCTTTATTGAATTGGTAGCATCACAACCTGCACTAATCGGTGCGGTATTTTAAACAAGCTGTAGTTAATTCTTTTGCTGCCAAATTAATTGTGAGGTTTTTACCCATTCACCGTCTTATTGTCGTCTGATTCAATTTTGTTGTTTGCAAGATCGTTTCAAAGTAAAATTCAATGTAGAATGACTTAAATGTAATCGATCAGAGTGTCAAACAGTTTGGATCCTGATCAGACGCCGCGTTACGCGGCGTCTGATCAGGATCCAAACTGTTTGCAAACGCTTTTTGGCGTCATTAGGAGGGAAATGGTTAAAAGGCAGCACAATGTTTTTTGAGTATTGTTTTCTGAACTTGTTGCAGATTTAAATAAATCTTGAGATAAGGTCTTTCTTTTCTAATTTTCCTCAAAAAAAATGTATCCTAATCTGCGCCTGAGCACGATGTGCGTTTCTTTTTGCACTGAGTGTATATTAAGTACAGCCGTCTTGACAACCGCATGTGTAACGAACATGCCATGGAATTTTCAACAATAACAGACACAGTCGTTTTGTGCATTTACAAACAGTTTTGCCTCGTGTGTGATGCTTTAAAGGAGCTCCTGTTATCGAGACCTTAATTGTGATACTAACATTAAACAACAAAAAATGAAAAGGAATTTGAGAATATTCTTTTTAGCAAACAGCTCCAACGTTAGCACATTGTAGTTTCATACGGCCTGATGAAGGAGAAGTAGAGCTTAATGATTTTAGGTTTTGTGTTAGAATGTTTTAACCTTTGCTTTCTCAATGACGCTTAAAAACGCGTTTGCAAACCGTTCTGATCAGGATCCAAACTGTTTGACAGTTTTTTTTAAATTTATTCAGTTATACAGCTTTATTTTCTTACCTTAAAATGGAAATGCAGACAAAAAAATAAAGCAGACGACAGTGAAATGGTGAAGGTGTAAAATCTCGCGAAAAAATGGCAGTAAAAGGCTTATAAGCTGGTGCTAGGGGGCGTGAGCACTGTTGCATATTTCAGTATTGCTCATGAACAGATTCAATTAAACGGAGTCTGCAATTTTCAGTATTTGCTTTGTTTTCTGTGCTTTCAAAGGATCTCCCCTTATTTAGATTTATAAATATATTGACGGGATGAGCAAATGAAAACGCCACGTTGTTATCTTAACCTACAACTCGTTCGATGTGAACGGAACACAATGTCCTGAAGGTTCATATTAGAGGTCCAGTGACCCGAAACCCCAACTTGCTCGTACATACACTCAGTGCAAAAAGAAACGCACATTGTGCTCAGGCGCAGATTAGGATACATTTTTTTGAGGAAAATTAGAAAAGAAAGACCATATCTCAAGATTTATTTAATTCTGCAACAAATTTAGAAAACAATACTCAAAAAACATTGTGCTGCCTTTTAACAATTTCTCTCCTAATGACGTCAAAAAGCGTTTGCAAACAGTTTGGATCCTGATCAGACGCCGCGTAACGCGGCGTCTGATCAGGATCCAAACTGTTTGACACTTTTATAGATTTCATTTAAGTCATTCTACATTGAATTTTACTTAGAAACGATCTTGCAAACAACAATTGAAGCAGACGACAATAAGACGGTGAAGGGGTAAAAACCTCACGATTAATTTGGCACCGAAAGAATTAACTACAACTTGTTTAAAATACCGCACCGATTAGTGCAGGTTTGGATGCTACCAATTCAATAATGATTTAATAATAATTCACAAATACGTTCCTTCTACATAAAAATAAGATTGTGATACAAAATGTGCGTTTCTTTTTGTACTGAGTGTAAGTTATAACACATTAATTATTGATATTTTACCAGCGACTGAGCCCGTCACCGGTCCCAATAGACATAAGCATATGCTTTTAAAGCATTTGATACGAGTCTAGGTTGGTTTGCAAACGTTTAGCTAGTCAGAGTTGAGTCTGACCATTAAACATTTTGGGAACTATCTCTTTCCAATTTGACCAATTAAATATTTGAGAAAGATATCAGAATCATATAAAACGCTTTGCAGTACACTAATTTATGTACACTGTTTGTCATTTTGCAAAACATTGTTGAAATCCACCCTGAATAGTCTAAACTTGTCATAACGTGATTGTAAATTGGACTTAAAAGGTATATTTATATAACTGTCAACCATGGCTTAAACGAATATTTCCTGAACGTTTTCATTAAAAGTTTCACTTTCAATTTCAGGGATATTTATCTTTAATGTTGATATCAATAATATTTTGTTATTGACAAACAGTGCAGACACTCATTCGAGGGCTCATCGTCTACATATATCTTGATCGCATATAGTGGAATAAGTTTTAAAGGAGGCAAACGTAATTACATGAGATGGTTTATTATTAGCGCTAAGGACTATGTAACTGTATCTGAGTTACGTTGCGTCTCGTCCTAGTTCTACATTGTTTGCTAGGGATGTCAGTTCCAGGGGCCCGTTTTACTAAACAACTAACGCAAAAATTTTGCGTAAGTCAAAATCGTTTAACTCTTTATTTTCGATCACAAACGTTTGCAAACAGCCAGATCAGAGGACGCGCTAAAAGCGCGTCCTCTGATCTGGCTATTTGCTGTTTGTAGCAAGTGATAATAAAAAATATAAATTAAAATTTAAAATTTTGACTTACGCAAAACTTTTGCGTAAGTAGTTTAGTAAAACGGGCCCCAGGAGAATACACGCTAGATGGTTAGGTAGGGAAAGCATGTTACTACAACCATGTAGCTCGTCTTGTTACCTTATATTGTTTGGATGAGTATTGGTAATGTATAATAAATGATATAACTACATTTCATTTTCGCTTGATGAGAACAATAATTAAATTACGGAAGCTGTTTCTGTAGTGTAGAAAACTGGCGACGAGTATACTCGCTATTTATCGTCTGCATTCATAGTGTTGCCTGCAATATTGGTTTACTAAAGAAATAGCGTTACGAGTGTCAAACAGTTTGGCTACAGACAAGACGCCGCGTTACATGTCATCTGATGTTGATCCAACATGTTTTCAAAGTCGGCTTGTAGCGCCATTTGCAGTGCAAGATTTAAACATATCAATGTCACTCAATCTGAAATTCTCATTACACTTACTATATATATGACAATAACAAATTAACATAAACATCTGTTCTAATCATATGCAGAGTAATATATATTGCTCAACGTTTCATAGTTTGTACAGAAATTGTCTTAAACGTTATGTACGGATTTTAACTTTCTATTCTTACTGATGTTGTTCTCGCAACGAACAAACTAAACAATATTCGGTCAAAACAGTATTTTTAAACATTTCGTAAAACTATAATCACGCTTTTCCGTATACTAACATCGTGTTATGACACAAATTCAAACAGCTTTTCATTGGGTTTCGCGGGAGCAGTATTGCACAAATTAAAGTAGACGTGACAAAAAGCGGCTGCAAGAATTTCTTTGATAATATCTAGGATTACTGTATTCCATATTCGAAAACACACAATTTTATACAGTCTTTTATGATTGCTTTATAAATTATTTCAGGAAAACAATGTAAATTGTGCAGACTCTGAGTAAAGGTCTGCAGCATATACATACACTAGTTTTTGGTACAGAAATGTTTAAATTTTTCTTTAACTTATAATTCTCCGTTTGACGTAAAACATATATGTATTTGCAGGTACAGCTCATCAACTGTGCTTGCATGTGCCATTCTATAATCATATCAATCGTTGTGGTTTAAATAATTTTAGAACAAAATGATAACATCTTGAACTAAACTGATAGCCAAGACAATATGGTATCACATAATTATATATTTCAAAACTGAAACTTATATCTTTTTTAATTCCGTTTATATTGCAGTACAAATCAGAATATTAAGACTAATTTGCAGCATCCAATCAGGGTCTACACTGTTTGCTTTTTCGCTTTAAATGACATCCTGTATGAAAAAATTCCATGCATGCATCCTTTGAACAACCGAATGGTCTACCACCGATAGAGTACACCGATTTTAAAGCACGCGTTTATGCGTCACCTGCACACATGGTGTTAATCAAAATTCATATTTCATTTGAAAATCTTATATCATTATAAAACACGAACACATTTTAAAAAAACGTTAAGCTTAATAAGTTATCCAAAAAGAGCAAAGCAAAACGGTAAGAACATTAGAAACATTTAATCCTTCTGCTTTTATTTCTATCTATTTCAAAAAAGGAAACATGATAAACAGCTGAGTTAATAAGCACATATAGAGTATATACCGCGTCCGGCTAAGTTGATTACCACGAGTGGTTGGCGTCCCACACCGTTGTGTTTCCGGGGGAGAACTTATCCATATTTATAGGTTTGTCTAACTTCTTGATGTCCTCGTTTATCTTTAAACATATAATGAAAATAAAAGGAAACAGTTGTTTTGACCTTGAAAATACCTAACAGTACTTTCCGTGTGATAGAGTGGAGAATCTGTTATTCTTTCCTAATAAACGCGTTTACGCTAAAACTATTATTTGCAGTGCAAACAGTTTGGAGCCAGATCAGACGCCGGGTAACCCGGCGTCTGATCAGGCTCCAAACTGTTTGTCACCAAGATAAACATGTAGTCTAAGCTGTAGACCACTTTTATTTGCGGTGAAAGGACCATACAACCTTTTGGTACTATCTTATAGCATATTTCCTAAGGAGTTCGGAACCAATCGTCTGACGCGTATTTAGGTAGTGATAAGGGGAGATAATTGAGGTTAAAGTTGTCTGCCCTTGGATTTTTAAGCAAACAATGGCATCCTTATTGGGCTTTTATTTCATGTGTTACAGATTTAAAAAGGGAAATTGTGTTAGCAATTATCAATGTAGTATATCTGAATACAAATTTTGAAAATGTTTTAGGAAAGCTTCAGACTCATTTAAATCCAAAATGGCCGCCAAAATGGCTAATTTTAGTAACATTTCATCTTTTCGAGCAATAACAATACTTATATTGACTACAAATGATACTCATATGGAACAATTTTAGTTGATTCATATTGTACATCAACTTAGATATTATACTATCTTTTTATTTGATGTGTTTCCTGTCATCCAGTGCTTAGATAATCAAAAATGGCCGCCGTATATACCTACCTTATTAATTTCTACTTACATAAATTTTCTTGATTGGGGCTTTCATTTTCTTTGTAAGATTTTCAGATGGTATTTCATAAGCAATTATTAAAGAAGTTTCCCCAAATACATATTTTGAAAATGTTTTAGGATAGTTTCAGAGCTATTTTAATCCAAAATGGCTACCGAATGGCTATTTTTTGTAACAATTAAGCTTTTCGATCAACTCAACTACTTTTATTGACTGTATTGGATATATTATAAACAATTTTAGTTGTTTCGTATTTAATATTAACTGAAAAAGTCCAGTAAGCTTTTATTTTGATTTGTTCCTGTCATCCAGTGCTGATATAATCCAAAATGGCTGCCGTTTATACCTTTTTGCTATATATTTCTACTAATATAAATTTTCTTGATTTAAAAGGTTATGCAAATATTTTATGTTTGTGTCTTTCCATGTCCTTGTGCCAAACATTGTTCAATCTGATAAATGCTGAAGTTGGTAATGCTTTTACAGGATAATAGTGGCTTTTATTGACCACCATATAATTAAAATGTTTATTAGATCAATATTGATTTTGTCTCATACAGATAACTATAAGGATAGATGTGCCAATAAAGGGGATATTTCTTTCCAATGTTGAACCTATTTATTATTACTTAGTATCAAAATAAATGGATAAAATGTGTAGCGCTGTCTATAATTTGTTCCCAGTTGTGTAATGTACATGTACATAAAACACATATTTGCCACTAGTATTCGCAGGTTAGTGAAAATTGTAATTTTCAGTTGATTGTCATGTATATACATGGAGAATATTCGTCTTACATGGCCGAATCATGGTTTATCAAGCAAGGCATTTAATAAGTGGTTCAAAGCCTGGGTCATTTTGGTTTGTTTTTTTAGATCTACGGAAACAAATATGAGACTTAAGTTAACCACTTAATGGTACAAAAAGCACCATGAAGCTAAATACCCTTTTCACTTATTTAACGGATTCACTGAGGAGAAACTCTGATCTTAACGAAGCAATTTTTCCTTTTTTAACAAGTGCAATGTAGATAGATTGGAAGCTGGGCACTTATAAGTCGAGGAAGTGGGCCTTGTTCATTAACAAAACCCAGTTCTTACGTGAAGTCAAATCTTTGATGTTAAGACCTGGCACAAATGTGATTTTATCAGAGGAGAGAGACGTCGTGTCTCCAAATAAAATTATGTGTCCATTATTCTTCCAGTGTCATTTAATGATTCAATAGGTAACCCTGTGAGTTTATACAGCAATGGCAATGCTGTTTTGGGCCCGATGCATTCCGTTTTTGACTTCAGAGACAGTATAGCAATGTTATATTCCGCAACTGGTATGTATGTATTATAACTTATCGAAATCAAGGGGTTGATCCAAGAAAAAGTATCCGGGAAAATGCGAAACAATACAAAAATATAAAGACAATATGATTATGATGATGCTTTGAGAAGTGACGATAAGCGTCATTAAAGCAAGGGAGGTCATGCACCATAACAGTTGTAAAACGAACTTTAAATAAACTCTAAAAAAGAATCATAGTATTACAGAGAAAGTAACTAAATCAGATCAAGATTCTTGGCAATCTGACCATTGAATGTTCTCAAGGATCACGTTTCTGAAACACTTATAGACTCCGAAGGCGTTGCGATTTTAACTTTCTTTCATATCACTATGCTACATTGATGTTCTCAATGAAGGTAGTAATCCTCACAGGCTTGAAGTCTGGGTGACAGGACTAGCAGGATTTTCCTGCAATTGAAGTTCGTTCAATGCTCTAACAATAGTTGATCTTTTCTTTCCAAACAGACCAAATAAATGGCAATGAAATCAAAAGGATAAATTTTGACTACAATTCAACTGTACTGGCAATATCTTCTTTGCAATGCTGAATCAAAGACCTAGAAAAAGGCCTACGGTATTAACTACCTGAACTCTTAACTGTCGAAACTCTAGTGAAGGGTCAAACTTAGCTGCAAGGTGACATGAAGTGATTCTTAAATGAATGTGCTATACACAGGTTCAAGATCTAGACTGATAGTCATTGCAGGCTAGTTACAGCAAATTCAAAATTATATTCTATGAGTGTATAAAGTGTGGGTTTCATATCATATCAACTAATTGCATGTATATATATTTTCAACCAACCGTTAATAAAGTTGAATCTTAGCAACTCTGACTAGACGATTTGTCAATACATATATCTTCCTTTCTTTTACTTTAAAACATTTATAAGAGTATCTGGTTGTGGGTTTTAATCTTCACCACATATTCTCGCGTAACCATAGTACATGTATATATCTTATGTTGACTTAATATTACATGTACATGTGACATGTATACTCTTACATATACATGGACCATTTCTTCACTATCAGGTGCAGTGACAAGTGAAAGAACAGTCTGTTTGGTCAATACTTTTCCAGTGACATAATTTTTGCTGCAAGTCATGGAAATATAAAAACAGGAAAGCACCTCACTAAGTGTCTTGGAATCAAAAGTCTAACCTTTCTAGAAAAGTTATTAATATTCTCAACCATATTTGTCATAGAAGAAACTACATGGGAGTAGTAGAACTGGTATAATGCCCAACTCCAGACCAGTTGTCAAACCAGTTGTAACAAGCTATTACAAGTTGACATTTTACACTCACTTACAGTAATTCTGTCGCTTATTCAGTTTTCAGTTCTTCTACTGGCATGTGGTTTATGCGATGACTCATGCGGTTCAGAATATCAATAACCTTTTTAGAACTTGTCAGGCTTTTGATACCAAGAATCATAGTTAGGTACTCTCCCTTTTTCCACATGACTTCCGAAATACTATCGCGTGAAACAGTCTTGGCCAAATAGACTGTTCTTTCACTTCTCACTGCGCTTAAAACTAAAACAGAGTTATTACATGTACATGCACCGGTATATGTAAGAGCATTTTTCTTGGATATGCTCCTTGGGAACATTCTACCCATGGCCAACTTGCAAAGATTCTTGCTCTAATTTAGTAAATTTCTCTAGAATACTATTATTCCTATGTAGAGTTTATTTAAACTTCCTTTTACAACTGTGATGGCAAATAACCTCCTTTGCGATCATATGAGTATCACTTATTCATGCTGAAAGTCACTCATCTTCACTTCTCAGAGCAACATCATAATGAATATATTGTCCTGGTTGCTTCCATGTTTCACAGGATACTCCTTCTTGGGTCGGCCCCAGGGTTGATTGTGATAGGTTATCACAGAGCATGCAGCTTGAGGAATAAATACAGATGTACGTAGATGGGATCATAGCTCAACTGTCTATGATACACCAAGAACGCAATGTTTACGCTTTCGTATCCGTTGTGTCTGTTTGTTTCCTGAACCCCGAACAGGAGTCACTATAGTAGCTAACATTGAATCATTAAATGACACTGGAAGAATAATTGACACATATTTGGAGACAATACATCTCTCTTGTCTGATAAAGTCATATTTTTTCTATTAGTGCCTAGGTATTTTCATCAAAGGGTTTTACTTTATTTAAGTACTGGGATTTGTCAATGTGCAACACACACTTCCCCGACTTATTGGTGTCTATCTTCCAGTCCAACTACATTGCACTTGAGAAAGATCATAATCAGTATCGTTCAAATCACAATGAAACTAGTCAAACAAGTATTTAGCTTCGATGCTATAGCCAGATTAACTTATATTCACCGTTGACATACAAACTAATTTTTCAACTGAAAATAGCAATTTCAACAAACCCGCGAAAACTAGTGACAAATATGTTTTATGTGTATTATACCTCCCGGTACAAAAATAAGCGTTTATACAGTGCTACACATTATATACATTTGTTTTGAACTAAAAAAATTAATATGTCCTAACTTTGTAAAGAAATATCCCCTTTATTGGCTAATATATCCTGATAGTTATCTGTATCAGAAAAACAAACTTTATCAAATACATACTTTGATTGTATGGTGGTCAAGGTAGGCCATACATTATTCCTGTAAAATCATTACCAACTTCTGGCTTTATCAGCATGAACTATGTTTGCCACAATGACATGGAAAGACACGCAAAAAAAAAAAAAATTTGCAAAACCTGGCAAATCAAGAAAATTTATATTAGTAGAAAATAGTAAAAAATGGTACCAACGGCAGCCATATTGGTTAATATCAGCGCTGGACCACAGGAACCAATCAAATTGAAAGCTTATCGGATTTCTTAGTTAATGTTTAATAAGAAAAAACTAAATCGGTTTATATAATATCAATTACAATCAATAAAAGTAGTTGAGTTGCTCCAAAAGATAAATTGTTACTACAAATAGCCATTTGGCAGCCATTTTGGATTTCAATGAGTCTGAAACTATCCTAAAACATTTTCAAAATATGTATTTGGGGAAACTTCTTCAATAATTGATTACAAAATACCATTTTGAATCTCTAAAAAATGAAATGAAGGCCCCAATCAAGAAAATTTATGTAAATAAAAATTAATAAGGTAGATATATACGGCGGCCATTTTTGATTATCTCAGCACTGGATGACAGGAAACTCATCAAATAAAAAGATAGTATAATATCTAAGTTGATGTACAATACGAATCAACTAAAATTGTTCCATATGAGTATCAATTGTAGACAATATAAGTAATGTTATTGCTCGAAAAGCTGAAATGTTACCAAAATTAGCCATTTTGGCGGCCATTTTGGATTTAAATGAGTCTGAAACTTTCCTGAAACATTTTCAAAATTTGTATTCAGATATACTTCATTGATAATTGCTAACAAAATACCTTTTTTAAATCTGTAACACATGAAATAAAAGCCCAATAAGGATGCCATTGTTTGGATAAAAACCCAAGGGCAGACAACTTTAACCTCAATTATCTCCCCTTATCACTACCTAAATACGCGTCAGACGATTGTTTCCAAACTCCTGAGGAAATATGCTATAAGATAGTACCAAAAGGTTGTATGGTCCTTTCACCGCAAATAAAAGTGGTCTACAGCTTAGACTAATGAATTATCAGAATTGTTCAAAAGTTGCACTTTTCTACGTTTTAGTGTTTTGCGTTTGCGTACGTTTGCGTTTAAACGGGAAAGAATAACAGATTCTCCACTGTATACAGTCTTTAACGATATGCGATTCGTATGTTAATCCTTTCAACCTCAATGACGCCATAAAGCGTATTACCAGACAGTTTTAATCACAACTGTTTGCAACTTGTTTAGAAAGTCAATTCTACAGCCAAAAATCTAATTTTGAAACTTACAGTGGAGAAAACGTTATTCTTTCCCAATATACGCGTTTACGCTCAAACTATTATTTCCAATACAAACAGTTTGGAGCCAGATCAGACGCCGGGTAACCCGGCGTCTGATCAGGCTTCAAACTGTTTGCCACTCAGCTAAATATCAATAGTCAGAATTGTCAAGAAGTTGTTATTTTCTACATTTTAGTATTTTGCGTTTGCGTACGTTTGCGTACGTTTGCGTTTAAACGGGAAAGAATAACAGATTCTCCACTGTAGTTGAAGAAAATGATATTGAAGCAGGCGACAGTATGGTGGTGACTGAGAAAATAATCACGATCAATTTAATCATGAAATGGTTAATTGTTTCACTCTCTAACTGAACTATACTGGCATTAGCAAGACTTTTCATGTAGATTATTTTATTAGTAGCTGTTAGCTGCATATCTTTAGCTGTATCGGTGATTCCTATGGTCCGTCTAAAGACACCAAACCTCCGCAAACACCTTTTAAACCCAAG
The DNA here is from genome assembly GCA_922989275.2 of Gari tellinella. Classification (NCBI taxonomy): domain Eukaryota; kingdom Metazoa; phylum Mollusca; class Bivalvia; order Cardiida; family Psammobiidae; genus Gari; species Gari tellinella. The sequence continues at coordinate 51,476,003 of OV277872.1, forward strand.
TGTAGCAGATGGTAGCTTAAAGCTGCGCATTCTTGTTTACTTTCGACCTGATGTTAGTGGATACGCCTAAAATATAAAATAGGCTTTTGGATAATGCGATGATATTTAGAAGTAATTGTATATAATTATCTTAAGTATTGTACGCGTTGCTACCCTTGAAATAAAAAACAAATCTTAGATTTAATTGTTTGTTCATTATTTCAGTCTTAAGGTAATTCAGAATGGCGAATCAAGATGGCCACCAAAACAAGTAGTGGCGGTGCATTTATGGTGAAAACAGCGAAGATATTACTCAAACCTTAAAAATGCCACTCTATACAACTGAAAATTATATCCCTCTTTTCATTTGCATTAATAGAAAAAAATAAAAACGTTTTTATAGTGAACAGAAATTACCTCCAAATTTACCAAATTTTGGGCAATTCCACCAACATCTGCGGCTAACTAATTCCAAAACTATCTATGACATCGTAATTTTCAAACTGTTCCCGAGATGCAAGGGATCCTTATTTTCTCTTTAGAATGTCTATTTGAACACTATATAGTCTGACATTATATCCATTGTCACCAAGCATTTCAATTCTCCATATTGGCTAACACATGTAATTGAAATAAGTCCTTTGAAAAGTATGGTGGTCTAACATTGTCAAAGTAAAAAATCAAATGAATGCTACATAACAGCAGCATGCTAGTGCCTGTACAAACCATTGTGGATTCCAAATGCAACTAGAACACTGACTAAGTCAGAAAGGATCCCACAAAAGGAGGAGTAAGACACAATGACAGAACTGCTCAAGTTCAACACATAGTATCAACACGGCCATAAGTTACATTTAAATGAAAATCATTTCAAGGGTAAAGAAGGTATGTTGTGGTCACTCGTGACCGTCTTACCAGCATTGCAAATACTGAACTACTGCAAACACCGTCCGAAAAATCTGGCTAAATCCCATGAAAATTATTTCAGTAACAGAGAAAACAGGGCTAAAATGGTTATGTTCTTTTTTGTAAATGAGTATGCCTTATTCAATTAAGCCGATATTCAAAATTGGCCAAGATTTATACATTCATATCAACATGTTCGAAAAGTTTTTACAATTCAGCTTTAAACTGCTTGAGTCACAAAAAGGACAAGGCTAAAATTGACAAATTATAATTGTTCAAGAGTAATTATACTTGGATGTAAAGTATAAGAGTTAGTAAGCGGACAAGGTTAAATATGGTCAATCACGAACAAATACTGACCAAGCTACATCACTATGACATAAGAGGACAAGTCTCTCAGGTCTCTGGCAGTAGCTGCAAATATTTACTTGTCCTCCACCATCCCAGTTCAATCAGATGTCCGCCAGGTTAATGTCCTCGGCCCATTACTATTCCTCATTTACATTAAATATCTTCGCGGGTATGCTACTTCAATTCAAAGTACACCTATTCGCTGATGACACAATTACTCGTATATACCTGTCCTTTTCCATTGTGGATACTAATCATATATGCATGTATTGGCATATATTTTAAGTAATTAAGTCATACCTTTCGAAATTTCGCAGTAATAAATCTACATTTCATTATTTAGTATAATATAATTTAAAAATAAATAAAACTAGAACACGCAAAACTATCACAATGACAAAAAAGTGTCACTAATTCGACGTATAACTTGACAAACCCATACGTACATATACATGTACCTTGGTTGACGTTTCTACAATGCTCGAATTTTCCCGGTCATGGCTGTAAAGATTTTGCGAATGTTCAAGCAGTTCGTCGTATGAAGCCTGATAAGTTATCAAGTTCTGACACGGGCCAGTAACACTAGGTACGCTCATTGTTTATGGCATAATTATAGCGTAACAGGTCAACTTCCGGTTTAGTTTGCATGAAAACTGCAGGGGTACCTTTTCGATAACACTTGCTATGAGTATTAATTAGATTTTCATTTAACGATGTCTGATGGTTGTAGATCTAAATGTTTGCTGTTTAGCATAACTGAATATTAATAACTTCACGCCGTCGTTAAATCTTATTAAGCAGCTACAAGTAGTTTTGATATTGATAACATATATATATGATAAAAAAATTCTATAAGCCCCTATATCAAACTTACATATTTGTACATATCCAGAAGAGGATGACGCGTAATGCGGTGTCCGGTCTTGGTTCAAACAGGAACGTAGATTATCTAAATATACGTTCCTGGTTCAAACTTGTTATCATTCATGAGTAGCTTCTTTTTTTAGAAAAAAACCCATAAAGGAATGGTGTTTAGCTTTATCACAAACGATCAATTTGAAGCAGACGATCATTATTTATGTTTACAAATCATCCGTACATAGCAAAGTGACTAACAGTGCAGACTGTGGTAAGGGGGTCATTTAGGCTGTCTGATCTGGGTCTACACTGCTTGCATTATATCAATCTAATGTTTACAGGTACAAAAATGATGAGTGTACTCTTTGCTAGGTGCAATTTATTTTAATGTAACAATAAGAGATACATGCATGCACATGCCATAACTGTTCATCGTCACGACGTGTGCTAGATAAGTAGGTGTATGGGTGAAAACGATCAAGGTTTATGTAAAATACACTAATAACGCATTTTACAGGTATTGAGCATTTCCCCCTAGGCTACATATCCTTTATGTGGTTCGCTTAAACCAAAAAGGGTACGTTTTGACTCGGTATGCTTTGACTATGGAACGCTTTGACAATAACCCCTTTTATTTTCCCCAGGGGAAAATTTCTATTCCCCATTGGAAGGAAGATAGATTATATTTCAAATGAATATTCCAGAGAAATTTGTGAAAAATTCTTAACTCGGACGCAAACACCACACCATAGAAAGATATTTATACCTGGTGGTTGCACACAATTTGCACGAGATTTTCAAGATTTCCGAAGGTAACCCATTTGTTAACTACAATGAGAGTTCGCCCTTATCGAACGAAAATCGTTAACTGACGCCAATATAATTAGATCTTACCTGTATTATATTATTGGTTTTGAGACAGATCATAGTGCGATTATGCAAATGTTAGCATACGTTTCTGATTTTATGCTTGGAAATTAATTGTTTAATTTGCATATATGTTATAATCAATAGGGTATGAATGTGTACTTTTTGTGCAAAGCCGGTGTCAGTATTGTCGTTTGTACTTTAAATGCGTTATTCGCCTATGAAGAAAAAATCACGACAGAATTATCTAAAATGCTATAAATTGCGACTTCGTCTTTAAAAACGGTTGAATCTGAATTAGTAAAATTGTATCTAAAACAATAACGTTCATGTTTGTGAAAATTAATACGATCTTTTCGCGAAAGTAGTTTTGGGGCGGAATACTATTTCTTCCATAACGAGTGACTCGGCGTCATCTTTTAGCCTGTATGTAAACAAAAGCGAACAGGTTTTCAGGAGAGATAATCTAATCAAAAACAATATTGATCTGGGAATCAGAAAAGTGCATGCTGTAGTCTCATTTCTCGCCTTGTAGAAAAGCAAGTAAAAGTGTATGATCAACGTAGGAACAGAGCTTTATATCTAAAATACTCGTACCACATTTCACTATACATGTCGTGTTTTGGCTTCAAAATGGCGGTGGATTTGTTGGACTACACGTGGTAAATATATTCAAAACACCTATTCAGAAAGAAATGCTTGAAAATAACATCCCTGTCATCTCAATGAAGTACCGGGTTGCAATTTGTCATAGTTTTTCTGTTGAATTGTTTGCTATTCAGTGCGGTGCATTTGCTAAAAAAATCCCTTTGTTTAAATGTTTGTAAATAATTATCGAGGCAGCTTTTGTCGGCATAGTTCGGTCAGTGTTAGAACATATACATATGCTTTGAATTGGACTGTGTGTTTTGATTGAGACTCATCTCTGTAAAGCATGAGTAGCATTTTACCTCAAAGTTTACTACAATAGCCAGAATTCAATATGGCCATTCTGAATTACCTTAATTGCCATTTATACGCTATATGTGATTAGACTGTGGTTGCTTCATAAGTTATTTGGAAAGGTTTCAGTGGTTTGAGGTGGTTTGGGGTTATAGGCGGCCCGGCTTCCTGTGCTAATTATTAAACTGTCATACGGACGTAAAACTTATAAATCAGTGTCTGTTTAAATAGAATGATGATCTGCTTTAATTTTTAAACAGTTACAGTTTGAACATGTTAGCATCAGGTACATTGGAGTTAACCCTTTCATAATCACATATTTATGTATGCTTTTCGTTGGATTACCACGAAATAGCAGTGGATTATCACTTGGTAATCCACTGCAGTGGATTATCACCAATCGCTTTTATTATGATTTTCCCCGTAGGGCTCCCCAAGAATCGTAGTCAATCGTGTCTTATCGTTAAATTCCGGCAGTCCGATTTGTCGCGAACTACTCACCGGAAGAGCACGAATCCAAACTCGGGAGCAACGAAGTAATTCGGATGACGTCAAATCAATAAATAAAAGACGTCATCGTACGGGAAACTGTTTCGAAAATGTGTTCGATATAAAGTTGGGGCTCAACACGAGGTAAATCATTTACTTTCGCTTTCTCAATTGTCGAACAATTTCGTTTAAAAAGTGGCTAAAAGCATAAATAAATAGAATAATTGTATTTTTTCAGTATAAGAATGAATTTAATCCATTTCGTGAACATCAGACTGTTATATATATAACATAAAATATAACGTCTGATGTGCACTCAATGGATTAAATTTCTATCTTATACTGAAAAAACAATTATCCTCTATATCATGAAGTTGTTTACCCGTTCACCACAATAAGGTCATCTGCTTCAATGTTGTTGTTTGTAATATCGTTTCAAAGATAGAGTTAGGGTAGTACAACGGAGTGAAACAAATGACAAACAGTTTTGATCCTGCTCAAAATGTTTGCAAATGCGCTTTATGACGTCATTGAGAGTGAAAGGTATAAGAGTTAATAAGTTATGAAAGGTCTAATCGGCGTACTAACACTTTACTTACGTCAGTGCAGACGATAAATTAGTGTAGGCGTTAGAATTTACATATAGGTTACACTGCATTAGGACAAGTCGTCGTGAAATAGACGGGGCGGAGCGTTAGCGGAGCCCGTCTGTTTCACGAAGACTTGTCCTATGCAGTCTAACCGATTTAGACCGCCCATAAATCCAAATAAGGAATATTATTTACAAAGCTACGTCACTATGTGTCGTGAAATTGGTGGTTGCTATTCGATACACGCGCCTGACTCAGCTGTTTTAAGCTGCCAGCAACGATAATCTGCCAATCAAATTTTCCTCACAAGAGATTCATTTTGGCGGGAATAATCCAGTCTTCACGAAAAAGGAAGAACTGAATAACCGACTCTGATTGGCCAACGGCACAGAATTTCACAAAAAGGCGGTCTAAAATACATAAATCAGATTTGCCTGTTTTAAACCCATCTCTTCCTTAAGCCTGTCTCACACAGAACACGGTTGGGCACACGGTTCCAATACGGTATACTCGGTTATACACGGGTTGACTGGTACGAATGTAGCACGAGTATGTACGAACAAAGCACGGATATACTCGGTCAAGCAAGGTTTGTCACGGTTTGAACACGATTTTCAAAACGATTTTCATACGATTGATGTACGGTTCCAAGTACGGTCTAGTACGGTCTGTTACGGCCTAGTACGATTAAACACGACGTTTACTGGATTAATTGGACATTTACAGGGTTTACATACGGTTCCACCGACTTTTGCTCCATACGATTTATATACGATATTGACACGGTTGAGCTCACTCGTGTTAAGTGGAATTCATGTGCGGTTGTGTATACGGTCTCGTACGGTCTCACACGGTCTCTCACGGTCTTGTACGATCGCTAATACGATCATACACGGACATGGCACCCGTGCCAGTTTTTAAAAGTTTTAAAAATCATACACGGCTTTCACGGATGCACTCGAATGGCTAGAGTGTAACTCGGATAAGGCCACGCTTGGTTCGGTTGTATGTACGGTTTACACGGGTGGCCAACCGTATAAGCCGTGTGTTCTGTGTGAGACAGGCTTTACCCTAGTAATAATGGTAATTTGCAAATGTCAGTCTCGACGCAGCTTCTGATCATGAGCAAAACTGTTTGCAAGGCGCACTAACGCGTCATTGACAATGTAATAATTATTAATTCCAAAAATAACATCTTTACAACGTAAGAGCAAAAACCATAAGAGTAACAAAATATTGTTAATAAACAACAAATTAAACGATCGGTTGATTAAATAGAACACGTGTTGTCCGCTGTCATTGCAATATACGGTCACCATTTGGAATAATCTTTTAGTTTACCAAGTTACCAATTGGTTCCTAGCACATCTCATATAACAATGTTAACAGATGATTATTATCAAGCATATTCCTAGTGTGAAATATACATTTGTGATATCAAATTTGCGTTTCGCTAGTGATCTTAAATGACAATAAGTAAATGAACAGACACATAAAGGAATAAACTCGAACCTATTTGTATTTGACAAAAACGTATTAAAATTAGTGTTCACTTGCAAACGAGTGTCAAACAGTGCGGCGTCTAATCAGAATCCAAACTATTTACAAAGAAGCATTGTGGCCTCACTGACAATTATAGGGTTAGTCGATCATAACAGAAAACAGTACAGTAGGAAAAATACACAAAAACATGAAAAATAACTTCAGTTCTCCTTTTGTGTTCATTTCGATCAATCCCAAATTTTGAAACGTTAGGTACAGCTTTAGTTCATAATTAGAGTATATACCGCTAAAACTTACATTTTGGATCCTGATCACGTTGCAACGCATAATGATATGTCTGACTAGGATCCGAACTGTTCGACACATGCTTCGAGATCAATTAAGTAAATCTGTCTTAATTGATACTTTAGACAATAATATTGAAGCAAACGACAATATTGCGGCCAAAACTGACAGAAAGAAATAGAAAATGCAAGAATAACGATAGATGGTTGCTCAGGGAATGCAACCAGTAATGACAATATATCCTTACTATTACTTATGAGAAGCAATGTAATCCCATGGCCATGGATCCTCGTCACGGGAATCTGAAGCCAAACGGTTATTCATAACATATTCAGTTCTACAGCACTCACTCCTTTAAACGGCCCCCAACAACGAGTCCCTCCTAACAACGACCTTTAACGCTGGTCCCCAAACAAGACAATTCTCACCCTTTCACTGCTGCAGTAACGTCTGCTAAAAATTGTCGTCTGACGTTCTTCCAAAAGTTACATAATGGACATTTGGACAAAAAGAATCAATGACGAGTGACACACAGCTTGAATTAAGATCAGACGCCGCGTGACGCGGCGTATGATCTGGATTCATGATGTTTGCAAATGTTTACCAAATCTGAATTTATCTTCCTAAAGCAATTCCCTACGAACAACACACGCAATATTTGTCTTCCATTATGTGTTGTTGTAGAGAAAGAGCAACGTCTGATCTGGATTCAAGCTGTTTGCAATTTTAAGCCTATTTCCCTCCCTATTATTACTCCCTCCGAACAACGCATACATAGTGTGCCTCCCATTGGATGTCGTTGAAGAGAGAAAGCACTGTATCAATCCATGCTCTCCTTTCCTGAATACGACTCTGCAATTATTGTTATACTTTTGAGTACGGTCATATGCCCCATTAATGGTAGTAATAGTCCGGCAGAGAAATGAGGATTTTGAGGTCTACCTAGAAATTGCGTCCTAAGTTTATTTCTTGATTGATATTGATAGTTCAAAGCATTGGTATTCAGAATTGACCGGGTGCCACCTACACACCCTTGAGCATTTTGATATATTTCCGATTTACCCCACCCACTATTGTTTACTAATTTCCACGAAATTGGGCCTTTTATGCTATACCCCGGCCTCGAATACCGGGTAAATTCCTTGAAAGTTTAAGTATTATATCAATGAAAATTAAACAATAGATACATCTTAATGTGAGTAGCATGTTGCATTGCAGTTTGATAACCTTGACCTTTGCCCTTGACCTCTAGGACATTTGTAAATTATTTTGCGTTTAAAAGGTCAATTTTGGACTAAGTACTTCAATTAGAGTCACATAACTTCACGTGTATGTGCACTTCAACGAGTAAAACTAGTTACAATAGTAAATTACTAACATTGACCTTTAACCTTGATCTCTGTGACCAAGATATTTTTTCTTTTTTTGGTCAGTGTTGAATTAAGTACCAACAGCTAGGGTCACGTAACTGCACATGTTTTTGTGCGTCAAAATATTTCATTCTTAGCATATAGGCTTTGTTGCATACACTTACTCATCAGCTTAGTTGCCGATGATGGTAGTTTGTTGACAGACAGTGGCTTAGCCTTTGTATTTGCTGATGCCTTGAAAGAGTGTAGTATATAGTGAAATGCTGCCTTAAAGTTCCGATTCAGGTCATGTTAACTAACACTGGCAGATGTGGCATGGCTTACCTGAGAAAAATATGGAGGCTCTCCGAAGAGCAGTGCTCAGAATATTTTTGAAAAATAATATTTGATGAGGCATGGACGAGGTATATAAAAGTGAAAATGTCATATGTTCATTAAAATCCCCTTTATGTGCCATTGTCATGTTACCGATTGCATTATTAAGATTATGATAAAAAAAAAGAAATACTCATAGGCTTTAGACATTCACATGTACAATCAGCTGCAAGCAATCTTTGATATCATGGTGGCTCACAGGGATGATCCTGAAACTGACTTTGAGGGACACAAGGGAGACGGAAAATAGAAAACAATGCAAAGGATACGGAAGGCACGGTAAGACAAAATGACCATGATGGCCATACAATCTCTCACCGGAATTGAATCTGTTAGTTTTATCTTTAAGTTTCATCAAAAATCAAAATCTTCCTAAAACTAAAAGCCTTGCTTAACCTGTGAACGTTTGGAAAAATATATATTCGAATTCGTAGACACTAGAGCGCAAACGTTGTTAAGTCTTGCCTTTTCGAGCCTATCTGAGTGCATCAAGGATGCTAACTCTTGACAAAAGGGCTCTATTGCACCGAAACTTCAACTTATGGAAGAACTTACAGTAATATGCATTGTGAGCAAGTCAGTTCAAAATGCATTTACAAAACTGTAGTTGTTAGATTGATCAAGAAATTGATAAAGATAGCGTTTTCAACATTGGTACTGAAGAAATGGAATCAGATGATGTGCATAACAGCTTTAAACCATGATAGGGACTGCTAATAGAATTCGACAAAAAGGATTCCAGAGAACAAATCACCGTGACCAAAAGAATGAGATGGTTGATCAAATCATGTGAAATCTATCCAATAGTCTTGGAAAGTCTTCAAGCTAGCAGCCATGAGGTTGATATCGGAGATATTCTGTCCTTTGAATTGACACCTTTTCCAACAGCACTGTTTGGTGGTCATAATGATATGACAGTTACAAAATTTGATAAAGCAACTCAATAAAAAGTTCAGATAGGAGTTTCTGACACAATAATAGGACCAGTAGACAGTCACCATAGACGGATCGATATCGTTATTATGGGTTTATGACATACCCCACAAAAGGCTCTGTAGAACTGCATCGCCAACATTTAAGTTGGAGGAGAACGACAATGTTGACCTATATATACAACACTGGAATTTCTATAAGTGTACGAGAGCAACAGGTTAAAATCGATTACTATCAGTTGCATGCTAACAGCATATTACCAAAATCAGTGTATCTTACTGTCACTGAAAAAAGAGTTAATGAAGCTGATAATCTCTTACATTCTAGATGCTGAGACTTTTCAAATTGAGCACACACAAATAAACAAGCTAGTGATAATAGGTAAAAGTGAAACATAAGCTTAAACAAGCCGATGTATTATGTCAGAATGAAAACATTTGAAAGCAACAGATTAAGAGATATACATGTACAATATCATTGTGTAGTAGGTATTCTCATGCACATGAAATTATGCGAATCCTAAGCTGTCAGTCATATTATAAAACAAGAAGGGCGAATAAAATGTTAATCAAATCTATTATTGATATTGCATGTGGCAAACATATGGACATTGCTGATTCTTCCTGCACATACCCTCTCGGGATGTATCACAGTTGCAGACAGCTTTGGACTTGGAACGTGAACTGCTGCAAGGAAAGAATTGTGGTCCAACTGTGTGTTTTAACTTATCGGTTGACTTGATTTTTCTATTGAAACTTACATTTCACAAGCGATAGTATTTCCTCGAGTTCATATCTGAAACACACGTTCAAGTTTAGACAATACAGCTTAGCGATGAAACATCAGCAAAACTTTGCTACCTTGATTTAGGCATTTATTAGAGGAAACAATCTGCCTGATCTTGACCCAGCTGGTTTGGTTGGAGGAAGGAAAAAAACGGATAACATCTTCACAGCCAGCGACTTAGACCGAAAACCTTGTCATAACGCTATAGTTAATTTTAAAACTGAGCAATGTGTGACTGTCAAGGTAGCACGCCCTGTATAACGTAAATATTGATATGTTAAAGCATGCATGGACGAGGTGGGATTTGGGGTACTGCAACACAGAATAGATCATATATAGGGCCGATAAAGGATGAGAGGTGATGAGATGAGATGATGATGATTTCAGAAAGATGATATCGAATAGTCTCATTCTTTGCGAATCAGCGCATGTGATCAAAACCACCGACCTGCATTCTTTTTAGTTCTTGACAGCGGGCATTATCTCGGTCAAATACAAAGAAATATTCCTATGACAATTAAGTCCAAGAACCACGATCAGGTAGGAAGGTCTCTTAGGATAACGGTAAAAGCACTCTTGTGAACAAATACCAGGTGCTAAAAAGAACCAGCCAAGAAACAACTGTTTATTATGATTTTGAACATTTTAAATACTTTAAGCATTTCTATCGCAATGTTGGCCGCTTTCTTGAATACGAAAATGCTCGAAGGTGGAAAAATGTCCCCCGAAGTATTTCAATAATGAGTATCATTCTGTCAATAATAAGTATCATTCTGGTAAGGTCAAACCATTTAAAAATAAGAAATAATGAATGTTGTTGTTTGGACTTATTTTGATTTAAAGCATTTCGGTCAACGCTTTGGTCGCCATCTCGAATATACAGAAATGCTCAAGGGTGACAAGATGTCATCCACGTACAGTTCCATAACAAGTATCCTGTTTTCAATAATAAGCATCACCGTCTTGAATATACGGAAATATTCAATGATGAAAAGATGTCACCCGTTAAATTTCATCAATAAGTATTATAACTCTAATAGTAAGTATAATTACGTTGATATCGAGTCAGTAATGAATAAAAAATGTATGATTGTTGATTTTTGGACGTTTTTGGCTAAACAAAATTGCTGTCACTATTTTGGCCGCCATCTTGAATATACGGAAATGCTCAATGATAAAAAGATGTCACCCGTAACATTTCAATAATTAGTTTGATCATTTCAATAACGAATATCATAATGGTGAGATCAAATCAATTAATAGAAAGAAATTATGAATGCTGATTTGATGACCATTTTGTTTTAAAGCATTTCGGTAGCCATTTTAGCCGCTATTTTGAATAAACAGATATCCTCAAAGTTGACAAGATGTCATCCGTAACAGCTCAATAATATGTATAATCATTTCAGTAAAAAGTTTCATGACGGTGGGGTCAAATAAGTTTAGAAATCAATCTTTGAATGCTGAAGTAGAGTAGTTTTAACGCATTTGGATGCATTTAAGTCGTCATTTTGAATAAACGGAAATGCTAAAGGGTGGCAAGATGTCACCCGTAACATTTTTAAAACATAAATTGTCTTTTCAATAATAACTCTCATTATGGTGAGGTCAAATCAGTTTAAAAAAGAAACCATAAATGCTGCTTTTTGAACTTTTTTGTTTAAAAGCAAATTCGGTAGCCATTTTGGCCGCCATCTTGAATATACAGAAATGCTCAAGGGTGACAAGATGTCATCCGTAACAATTCAATAGTATGTATCATCATTTCAGTAATATATATCATTATATTTGGGTCAAATCAGTTAAGAAAACCAAACCTTGCATGCTGAAGTTAAGATTAGTTTGTTTCAACGCATTTAGGTAGCCATTTTAGCAGCCATTTTGAATATACTGAAATGCTCAAGAGAGACAAGATGTCACCCGTAACATTTTGAAAACATGAAACTTTTTTTGAATAATAACTATCATTATGGTGAGGTCTAATCAATTAAAAAAGGAAAAATGAATGCTGATGTTTGTGCTATTTTGTTTAAAAGCCTTTGAGAGCCATTTTAGCCGCCATCTTGAATATACGAAAATGCTCAAGGGTGACAAAGTGGCACCCGGTGGTTTTTCAATAAGTAACATATGCTGAAGTAGAATCAGTCGAGAAAAAAACTTAGGACGGCATTTCCAGGTCGAATCAGCCTTCTGCCGGACTATAAGGGGCTGATTAGTAAGCAAACATGTTGACACTCATATAACTTTTGATCCGTCAACAAACGCATAACATATCTAGTAGCAGTTGATGATTTGTTAAACTGAGTGACACTGTAGGTGTAAGCAGGTTAATAGGTTAAATTCAAACGCAATATAGAATTTTAAGTAGTTCAACTGAAGAGCAAGCCAATATTGAAAGTAAACTGGTTCAAGCTTATACTATCAATTTTATTTTCACTGTTTCTTTTTTTTTAATTTCTTTTAAATAAGACTAAAACAATTATCTTGTAGATATATACTGATTACAATGATAGGGACGTGTGACCCTATTACAGATACAAATATTCTCGGTTAAGATACCCGATAAAAGAGATTTGTCCGCCGTATGAAAAACTTTCAGCTAATCCTCATTTCATCCTTTCAATGTCAAATATATGTCGACTGCTCCAATATTGATGTGTACAATACCAATTCAAACTAAAATTAAAGGCACTATGACGAAACAAGTATCAACCCATTGTAATCAAATGTATGCAAACGTGCCTTTTGCATCATTGAAAGCAATGCTTGAATATTTCTACTAAATGAGAGACACAGGTAATGCAAAAATCTCATTACTGACACTTCTGTCGTTTATCTCCATACTCGTATTGCTGTGAATCATCGTCAGTGGATCTGGAAGCTGAAACGAAAAGGTTTAGTCAAAATATTTTGTTATTCTAACCCCCCCCCCCCCCCCGCGCCCGGGCCCGTTTCATAAAACTGCGTACGACAAATGTTTCTGCATTCTCTATCTAATCTTGTCTTGTGACATCTCTTTAGAATTGTCTTTTGAAGACGATTCCAAAATAATGTCACAAGACAGGATTCGATGGAGAAATAAATAATAATTCACAACAGCAGATGTTAAGTGCTTGTGTGGCGGCTGTAAAAAGTCGCCCCGTACTTCATTCTCAGTGTTGTTATACTTTCTGGTCCTTTGGAATCATTGATTTCAGCGCATTTAAAGTTGAAAGTTGAATTCCGCTTAAGCCGGTGCTAGGGGGCGTGAGCACTGTTGCATATTTCAGTATTGCTCATGAACAGACTCAATTAAACCGAGTCTGCAATTTTCGGTATTTGCTTTGCTTTCTGTGCTTTCAAAGGAGCTCCCCTTATACCGATTTCTATAATCTGACTTACGACAACATTTGTCGTACGAAGTTTTATGAAACGGACCCTGCACTCTATCCCACCCGGCATGATTGTTACTGTAATATATAGACAGCGAACGGTTTGACACTCCTATTGATATGACATTAAAAAGCAACAGCTACTGTCGTTTTAAGCATCTGATATTAAGGAGGTAAAGACCCAAAGTGCATGCTCAAAGATAAACATAATGTTAACTTGTTCAACTAAAAAGCAAACCATCTATAGAATGGAACATGTGAAAGCTTTTCGTATCAATTCTATGCTCACCTTTACTTAATTACTCACCATAATCTCAAATGAAATTTGATTTGCACTGAAAACAGTTAAGATCCAGAGTATACCCCCATCTTAACAAAGTCATCATTTGTGATTACGAACACAGCCACCTCGGCATATTAACCAATGCGGCCTGTTACAAGCCATTTCCGCGTCGTAAAGTCCATTCCGGACAAGCCCTCGTCTTACGAAAATCTCACGTAACGAAGCATAGCAGCAAAATCCTCATTGGGTATTATTAAAACCCCCGGGCGCGAATCAAAACCGTGGCGCTGGCGTGACGGTCCTGTACAATAACCTCTGAGCCAAATAATACATTCCATAGCACTGGAGCTCGGTACTGGAAATATCATTCGCCGCGGCTATGCTAATTAAAGTTCACACAGAGAGGTCAGTGTGGGAGATATAACATTACGAATTATTCGAATCAATTCAGATTATCACTCACTGCACTATGGAATTCCATATACGACAGCCAACTGCTAGCTGCTAACTGCCAACTAGTTGCTACCCATCATCACTTATACAGTAAGCATTTGGCGGTTAGCAGTTGGCAGTAAGCAGTTGACAGTAAGTAGTTGGCTGTAAGCAGTTGACTGTAAATAGTATATACATTTTTGTAAATTGCTCTTTTTTCTTATATTTCGACTGTAAGGACTTTTTTATATATTAATATTATTTTAATTTTCCAGGGTTCCAAATAAGGGGGAGTAATCTGAACAAATCCAACATATTCTGACTCATACTGCACCAAATCCTATGGTGTTACTGCTCATTAGAATCGTCTCTTCGAGACGAAGAGACGATTCTAATGAGTAGTGACACCATAGAGTTTAATGCTGATATAAAGATTTTATTTTTGAAATACTCCCCTAATCTGGATCCCTGATTTTCTATCTGGAATATTGAAAACAATTATTGTAAACAGTAGACAGTAAGCAGTTGACTGTATGCAGTAGGCTTTTGTATATGGAATTCCATACTGCAATGACACCACCTGCTTTAAAGACATGTCGTCTACTTTTCTATTTTCACAATTTTATATGTAAGTTATATGAGCCTTGGCGAGCGCTATATTTATTCTAGTCTACGAATTTATTAAAAATGATAAATAATGAGCACGAATGTTAGATTATATTTATCACATTAACATTTAAAAACCCAGTACGTCAACTGAATCCACAGTTTGTAGTATTTCCGCCATTGTCTGTCACTTGCACATCAACATGAATCCGAATCCGACAATTTAAAGCAGACAATATTGCAACAGTAATTTCTTAAGCGATATACTTAATTGTCTTGTTTGGTAAACAACGATACGCATTGTTTTAAAATCGGAATCGTTGTTCGGATGGCCGTTTTTTAAAGGAAAAACTGTAAGATATTAGTTTGTTCCTTAGAAACTTCCGGTTTGAGGATGCACAATTTTCGAAGGTGACCCTGAGGGTAGTCAATGACCAAGTAGTTACGAGTGTTTCCTAATTTTACTTACATTTACCCGTCGATCTCGCACCGTCGACATCTATTGATTCCCTTATATATGAATCAACGTCATCCACATCCCTGACATCTGGAAAAACCGATCAGACAAATAATACCCCGTCAATTCATTTCCCTTTTGAACTTTGTGCATATTTATTTCTTAACTCCTTGATTTTAATACTCATAGATAACCTAAAATAGCAAACAATGCTGGTGATTTTCAAGACGTCAACTTATTGGGCGTCTGTATTGGATCAGATAAAAAAACGGTAATGCGTGAACTACAAAATTGATACTGCTTTCTGAACAGTTTGAATCAAGATCATAGGCGGCGTAAACATGGCGTCTGATCTGAATCCATTGTTTTCAAATTCTGTCTTAAATAGTACATTGAAACTATAATGAAACGAAAAAGAAACGCAGGGTAAAATTATTTGCAATATCTTTTAAACGCGTCGTGGAAAATCAATCATGATTTTCGGTCAAACAAATTTATATACAGTCAAACTTCGATATCTCGAACTCGATTAAATCGAAAATACCCGTATTTCAAAGTTAAAACGTGGCTTAGCCACGTTTTAACATTGAAATATGGGTATGTTTGACCTGACCGGGCATGAAACAATGCAGTTCATGTATCGCACTAGCAGAAAGTTTCGAGTTAAGCGAGTTCGAGATATCGAAGTTCGACTGTACATGTATCACAGTGAACAGGGTCAAATCTCAAAAGTTACAAAAATGGAATTGCGTACCGCTCACTTCCAAGTAAAGCACAAAACACAAAAAGCTCGTACAAACAAGGTTGTGACATTAAGCCACACAGCTCTTCATACCATTAGATAGTCTTCATACAAACACATCATTTACCAATATTTTTATTTCATTTGGATGGAATCCGACACTGGTAGACAGATAGAAGTTCAGAGGGCTCAGGGATTTACCATACTTATTCAAGATCAAAGGCAAATACAGGTTGCCAGTCCTTTTGATTTCAATAACTGCACTATCGAACGTCTTATTAGACGTCAAAGGCAAACTTTTTTCAGATTACAGAGTTGACCTTTGTATCGAACTTCGGATGCGCTTTATTAACTCATTATCCCCTGAAACTTCCGATGGACGATTCAAATATGCAATATAGAAGGCAGGTCTATTTAAGACTTTTTAGGGTTGTTCCTGGTAATAAATAGCAGCACTACAAACAGTGAAGTCTCTGATCAGAGGGCTCCTGCAGGAGCCCTCTGATCAGGGACTTCACTGTTTGCGTAAGACAAGTAAACTCGTCAAAGATACACTTTTTGTAAAGGACGCAAATATGCGTCACTAGGGCTCAATGAGTTAACTCATTTACTGTTATACATGTATCTAGAGAATTCTGTCTTAAATATTACATTGAAACTATGTTGCTGAATTTCATCTGCAATCTGGAAAAGTATGAATAAACTTAGATATAAGTTTTGGATCGAACTTACATATCCATCCTTCAAAGCCATGCCTCGATCGCTTTGAGTAACTCTCTCTGCTTACACTGCTTGAGTCTGAAACTGAATTATAAGTATATTATCCTATTTGTACTACTAACATTTGGTCCCCTTTCCAAGTCGGATGCGCTTTATTAAGGTATTCCAACACTGAAGGTAGGATAATTGTAATGTAAAACTGAAATAACGAGTGGATACTACATGTAAATTCCATGTATTGTGTGAAATATGAAGGCTTTTCGCCGTCTCTTTTCGAAAATATTTGAAATAGTGTATATAGCCTTACATGTAGGAAAATATGCGAATAAATTAAAACACGAATATTCCTGAAAAGTGATTTTTATCTATTCTAACCAAATATACTGATACTTTTTCATGCCATGCCTATGGCAGAAGAAGTGAACATCACAGAATAAAAGTTATTTCTCCAATATTTGTATCACATGATGTAAAAACTTAAAAAATCTGAACCGTTTTCTTAAAAATGTGTACTATTTTCCATACGATTTGACATTATAAGGCTTAAAAGGTTGTATGTTTGTACAAATATGATAACCGGGGCAAAGCAAACCACTTGCTTATTTTTCATACAATACCTACGCAATCTAAATCCAAAATATAAAGACATTTACACGCACTTAACTTGAATAAAATAATTTTGTCTTCGAAAAAGTGTTGGAGACCTTGAACACGTTATAAAGACTAAACACAAAATTTGGCTTAAAATTAAATATTTTTGCAAATCGATGTCAGGCGCAAATTATAAACATCTAATTATTTGTTTAGGAAAAGGATTTATTAAAAAAAGATTATATTTCAAAGAAAAAATTATTGAGCTCTGTCGGGATTCGAACCCGTGCGGGGAAGGCTAAGCAAAACTTCCAAGACGAGATGTGCAACGTTTCGGACTTTGTTCGGATAGTTTCTACAGTATCCTCAAGTTTTTATAGGAGAGTGTTCCGTATATTCCGTTGAACATGGAAAATGCCGAGATTACACGAAAAAAGGCAATCTTCAGTCTTGGAATATCTTAACTCATTATTCCCTGAAACTTCCGATGGACGATTCAAATTTGCAATAAAGGCAGGTCTATTTTAGACTATTTAGGGTTGTTCCTTGTAATAAATAGCAAAACTACAAACAGTGAAGTCTCTGATCAGAGGGCTCCTGTAGGAGCCCCCTGATCAGGGACTTCACTATTTGCGTAAGACAAGAAAGGACACAAATATGCGTCACTAGGGCTACATGAGTTAACTTATATCTAGAGAATACTGGTATTGGAAAACCATTTTGAACGTGATCAAATTCAGAGATACATATACTATGCTTCTAATCATTGTCTATACAGTATGACAATACTATCACTTAAGTAACAGTATACACAAGACAAAGCACCACCTGACAACATTTTTAGCCGATATGGAGGGAATTTGGTTAAATGATGTTAACATTTTCATTAGTGCGCAGTTGATAGGAAATAATATGTATTAATAATGAGCAGATATAGACGTGATTTAAAATATTGATATCAAAAAATGATTTACAAGATCAAGACTTAATATTCTTTCTTCAGTTTCAGGAAATTGAAATAAAAATGTTAGTAACTAGACTCAGTCTATATTTTGACACTTAATTGTGATATGTTAAACACATCCTTGCCTGATATGTACTTATTTTATAATAGGAGAAAAATTAATGACGTATGACTCATGACGATTCGTCGTCAACATTCTTCGGTGCACTCATCTGTGATTTCGAGATTAGTCGATTCAACATTTAAGTATTATGTACCAGAAATAAGCCCACGTTGGCCGTGTACGGTCAATCCTCTAAATACCATTATTCTTCGGAAACAAACATATATATTTGGTTTGGTTTCCGATAAGGGAGATTTATCAGCCGTTATAAAGAATGTTAATTTTTTTAAGTTGATCAAAACTGTTGGCTGAACAATATAGTAAACTAAGTAACAATGAAGTCTATTATATAGGGACTTCATGTATTACATTTGTCCTGCATTCAACAGCGACCTGCTCTACAAAATAATTGTGTTTACCTCTCCGTTAAAGGATTAGGGAATATATATAAAAAAAAAATTGAGAAAGCAATTCGGTCAGTTTTAGACGCTACACTGAAATTCAGAACAAATCGTAACTGACTGAATAGTGTTGATGCGCTCTGCATCATACTTACACGCCGATTGCTCAACCTGGTCACGCTTTTGTATTTTTACGGCGGAACTGCCAAGAGCTGAAAACAAACGATGAGATAAAACAAAATAATATCTTATTAGCCATTCCGTTTCTTTTCCCTATCGACTGTAGTGAATCTGTGTGCTTTGATATTCATTGACTACTGTAGCGTGTTCAATATGTTCAATTGCCATTGTTTGCAGTTTAGGTTAGCAGTTTGTGCCCTGTGTGCAAATTGCGAAGTACAGTAAAGAGCACGTTTTCTTTCTAACTAACCCCGGTTACGTATAAACTATTATTTTCATTGCAAACAGTTTGAAGCGTGATCAGACGCCGGGTAACCCGGCGTCTGATCACGCTTCAAACTGTTAGCCACTCAGATTAAAACTGGTAGTCTAAATTGTCAAAATGTCATTTTCTATATTTCATTGTAATGCGTTTGCGTTTGAACGAAAGACTTACGTTTTCTCAACTGTATTTCCGACCGGTAGCGAACTCACAATCGATGACCATTGATTTCTTTACTGAACACGCTAGTGTTCTCATAGATAATTTGTGGTAGCAAACAGTTTGGGGCCTAATTAGATGCCGAGTAATTAAGTTTCTGATATTGATATAATTAATGTGATATTCCTTGCGTTGGTCCCTCCGTCAACTATAAAAGTGAGAAATATCATCTAACGACACGCTTTCAGACGCTATTATTGAATAAATTATGATAATAAGTCTTGGACAGAATGTAAACTAATACACGGTTGAGGGCGAATACGGGCTGCGCCACTTTGTACATAGTCTAAAAATCACAATGGCGCCATCGCAGAAATTGTACACGATTATTTATTAATATTTTGATCCGTATAAATGCCAGGGTGTTTATGGCGAGAATCTTGTCTCTAGTGCTCTTCTAAGATTTATGCAAGTAGACGTATGTTACATGGTGCTATGTTAAAGAATGAAATTACGAGAGAAACTTTAATAGGACTGTATGTTCGTATTACAAACGGCCAAAAAGCTACGTTTATTAATTATTCTATCAAATTTGATATTCAAAAGTATTTTTTTTATAATGAAAAGGCGTAGTGTCGTGTTATAATCACATGCGTGTAAAGGGTTTGAACCACCTACGAAAAAATGTCCGACTTCGAGAAAATGCATTAACTCGGATCATGCGCTAGTTCGAATATTTCTGCCAGTCCCGTGGGTGTTTGAACTATCGCGATTCAACTGAACTCACCAAAACCAAGCAGTATACACAGAACCAATACATTGATACGAACTTTGATAGCCATGATTCCTGGAAGAAAGAACATTGTTGTATCATAAACTGATATTTTAAGAAACGGAGGCAATAAATTGACAAAAACATGTATTGTTTTATTTAACGATAATGTGCATTGAAAACTATTTTGAAAGCTGTTTATACTATAGTTTCACTAGTGCAGTGTATAAACTTGTTTCTGTCCTAATCACTGACACAAAAACGAGGTCGTCAAAAGTGTATCATTCCCTTTTAAATAATAATACATGTTCGAAAATTGCAAACAATTAAAATCATGATCTAGATTATTACGGTTTAACTGTCAACTACAACATTAACTCATTATCCCCTGAAACTTCCAATGGACAATTCCAGTGTACGATAAAGGCTGGTGCATTTTAGACTATTTAGGTGTTTTTTTATAATATATTGCAAAGTGACAAACAGTGATGTCCCTGATTAGAGGGCTCCTACAGGAGCCATCAAATCAGGGACTTCACTGTTTGCATTTGACAATTGTACTCTTCACAGGCAAACTTTTGGTAGAGGCGCATATATGCGTCACTAGGGCTCAATGTGTTAACTTTGTCAATCGGTGTCAAATCAAAATCAATATGTTTGAACACCTACATTCTTTTATCAAGTGAAGATTAATGATAGGCAATTAACACAGACGATTGAATTTAAAACCAACAGAATTATGGCACTACTATTTAATTCATAAATAAAAAGGAGAAAGGATGCAAATAAGGTTAGTACATACCGTAGGAATGCTCTTCTCGTTTTATCTTTGTCTAACGCTGCGCGCCTCTTCTGCAACAGCTATAGAGGATTGGGCAGACTAACTCAATATATACATATATGAGCAGATGATTCTGTTACAATTCTTTGTACCCCTTATCCTCTTTCCCTTATTAGAAAACGCTTCATCAATTAAGCCGTCTTTCGTAGACTATCATTTAAATCACGAATACAGAAGGAATGAAGATGCAAATATGATGAAAAACATATGGTCAAAATGCTTCTCTTGTGTTATCCCTCTTCTAAGGTTGTCTACCGTTGTGCTCCGCATCAGCTATGGATGTTTGGAAATATCAACTCAATATATACATATATTAGCAGATGTTTGTGTAACAATGCTTTTGTCATCCTTAAATCCTTTCACTACTAGCAAAATTAGTTAATTAAATGTTCCGTCTGTTAGTATTTTACAATAATTAATCAAAATGACAGTTTAATATACAACAATCTTATTGTATATTAAATTTTCGTTTTGATTGATGAAGTATTGATACGAGTGTCAATATTTAATAAGGTGTAGGACACAAACCAGTTCAAAACTCTGATAGGGCTGTGTTATTGTTATTTATTTTCCGTCTAGAACTTCCATTAAACATCGGGCAGTCATTTGCATTTATTTTTAACAATATTCAACAATTACCTGTACATATATGACCAAAGTCTAATAGGACAAAATAACAAAAAACATGACTTATAAAGAAAGTTGTGCACAGCATGTCAGAAGTAACACTTAGAGCTTCTGAAAAAGATTTCTGCGTCTTTGTCCGTACTTGTACTTCAGTCTTCATTATCTTAGCAATTATCCGACATTGTACAATTTGATTATTGTTAACTCTTTTTATTTTCCAGGCCTTGTCAGTAAGGACCTCATTTATTGTCCCCGTCATATGTGTCTCGGGGTCGGAAAGCTATCCATCGCCACACCTAACAAAACAGGTGATAACGTATTACTATGTCATTGACAAAACTAAAAAAATTACATTTCTAATACAAAAAAATACCCTAAGCCAGGATCACTAATTGACTGTTTCGTTGGGCAACAATACTATTAGCCCAACACACTTTCTTTGAACAACTTTTAAAGCTCGAACCATAAGTATGCATCTAAGTAAGTATGGTTACATTGGGGCTAATGGTCTCAGATAAGAAGTCGTTTAACATTGTTGACGGACAGATGGACATATAGGCGGAAAGAAAGGCGGACGACGGACAGCAGGGGTATCACAAAATCTCACATTGAGCACTTCGAGCTCTGATGCTAAACTTTGCATTCAGTACTTTTAAGAGGGATAACTTAAACAAGAAGATGAGTTATGTACTATTGTTTTGCATTTTTATTTGCAGTTCGATTATGTTGCATAAGTGAATCACGTCGTGCCATAGGCTCGTTACACCATAACGTTCTGAGGGTTTTGGAAACGTTGGTAGTCGCCAATTGTCGCTGGGATAGCACCAGGAGAGAGTTGTGTGAACGCTATAATGTCGTTATTCATACGCATAACTCGCTCGTCTAAAGTTTACAGATCGTGGCACGCCAGTTACACGTTAGCTTACGCTTATGGTTTTTTTTTTCAGGGGTATCTTACTCGGTCGCTGTTACACGATTCTCGTGCATTAGATACACTCTGGTCGTGCATTAACCACACGTTAATCACACGACAGGTGTGTCATTCTTATTCTAGAACGCTCAAAAATCGAACGATTAAAACATAAAGACCAAAAGACCCCTTTTGGGGAGGGTTCACATTATTCGTCAGTAGCCTATTATAATCCTGGTCTATATTATTGTTATTTATAATAGATGTACTGTTTCTTAAAAATTTCATGGTAAACATTTTCCTACCGACTGATGCACATGTTGACCTCTACGATAGGCATCTTCCACTGTAAGAGTACACGTGGAAGAACCGTATGAGCACACTTATGTTATTGTCTTTGATATCTTTGATTACGCAGGCAGACAACTGTTCACTGAATCGCTTGTGAATGAGACATTTCTCTCATAGTCGAACACAAACTTGTTCTGAAAAGTATCGTCAGCTTTGTACAAGATTTTGAGTTGTACTTTCTTTTAAAATAAAAATCGTGCTTAAAAAGTTTTTCGTCATATTTACTAAACTCATAAAAAAAAACTCACACTATAAATATTACACATTTTAAATCAAAGCACTACATACAGTTTTTTCGAGTAACAGTATATTGACTTAACGTTACATAACATGTAGAATAAAAGTATTACCTTGCGCTACTAGCTGAACTCGATCGCGTGCATGGTACATACGGCCAGATGGCATATCAACTATAGTATCACAATATGGCTAAAGAACACGGAAACCGAAATCACTACACAAAATTAAACAATGGCCAACGAATACGCTTTCAAGAGCAGAGACAAACATAACATTTTGGAATTTGCAGGCTCAGGTGTCTCCGATTGACGTCAATCGGACGTTTAACAGCAGTAGGAATGTAATTTTCAAATTGGCAACACATCTGCGACATACTGTGACTATGTATGATCGTGCAAAAGCAGGTAGACCAAGAACAGCAAGCCAAAGGCACGTGCATGTCATTTCCTTACGTCACTTATGAAACACATTTACAACATCGACTCTGACTGCGAGGTACTTTAACGTCAACCCACAGACTGTGCGCTAAAGGTTTTGGACACAGAATTGCTCAATTAGAGCCCGGCGTCAATTTACTGAACGCATTATGACGTTACGTCACTGACATTAACGGCTGAAATTGGCGTTTTGAAGGCGTCACTGGTGAAACCGGAAGAGAAAGTTCGTACTTGTAACGGACGAGTCGAGGTAAAATTTTATTTTAGCGACGTGTTGGACTCAAATACAACCTTAACAACGACGGCGACTTGGCGAATGATCTCACATCAAAGTAGAACAACGTGTCAGCTGATCAAACGCTACGTTAGCACGATGAGAAGGCGTTAAACGGCACTCACACGGGCTAAAGATAGTAATTAGCACTTATAATGCCCACAGGGAAATGACGCAGTGCGCAAATATTTGACTAATGGGACAGAAAATGACAAGCTGAGACATACATATACTGATATTTTCGATTTGCACACCTACCATATAAACTGACGTCTAAATCACTCATTAGGTATGCAAGAAAGCTCACAATTCACAGACATGTTTCAAGCACCTGTAAATGAAGTTTACAGCTTCAACAAATATAACACCCGTATGCATTTTTAGGAAAATAGGCTAATTATGTAGGGTAAGAATTTTTTTGGGTGAGTTTATTTACAGTACAAAAAATTCATTACCTTTGGGATAACTTCGTTAGGTTTGTTTCAGATTTGTTAACATATCGACGACTGTTTCTTAAAATTAATATGAGTGCCAAGCAATTTGAAAGATTATTCAACCCTACTTTAACTATCTGACACTCACAGTATCAACAGTATAACGTTTCAAAGTGACTTTCTGAATTTGATATTTTAGTTGTGTAAAGTTTTGTTAAAACGGTCAAAGAAGTTGTCTAAAAACAAGTCTTCAATATAACTTTATACTTTGTCATAATGTAATTTACGGCACCGGTAAGAAAAAACTGAAAATGGATGGCCATCAACGAAAAAGATAATCGCCTCTGTCAAGAACTAAAATGTATACATTACGGTGGTTTTGATCGCGTACACCGTTTGCAGCGATTGCATTTGCCGAAATCATGTTCCTGACATTACCTCTCATCACCATCTCATCTCAACATGCATCGCGCTATATGACAAATTGTATGTTGCAGTGCTGTAAACCAAACATATTTACATTCCCCATTCAATTTCATTGACAAAAGGGTGTTCATTTCAGATAAACACCACTTCTCG
Source organism: Gari tellinella (assembly GCA_922989275.2). NCBI lineage: Eukaryota > Metazoa > Mollusca > Bivalvia > Cardiida > Psammobiidae > Gari > Gari tellinella. The sequence goes on from OV277872.1 coordinate 51,500,973, forward strand.
AGACGGCGGATGTTTCGAACGATGTTTCGAACAGGAGACGGGGCATATGCGGTTTTCATTCGCGAATTAATCTTTGGAATTTGGGACAGCAAACATTTGGGGGAATTTTTCAAAATTTGTTCTTAACCAATCCATGCCTTTCTATTTGTGGAAACAATGATTCCCGACTAATATTCTTCTTTATTAATGAGATATAGTGCAAGAAAATTGATATACCTTAAAAACAACAACTGTATGCATTCCTTTATGCCAAAAATTATTTATCCTTCTTTAAAAATTACGTCACTTCCAATGACGTCAAATCGTCATTTTGTGAACTTATTTGTTTTTGCTTTCGAATGTACGCAGCTACAGTTATTCGGTCATGACTATTCCTAATAGGGTACACATTATTCGTGTTATCAACCTCTAATATGGATTAAACATACATGCATAATTACACAATTTAAATATAATATTAGAAATTACAGCAAATACATTGTTAATATAAGAAATGAATTTCTTTTTTCGGCGTTCAAGCAAAATGAACGACAGAAAATTATCGGAAAATTTACCATGAATCGCTAGCGCAATTCATGGTATTTGCCGATAACTTTCTGTCGTTATTTTCGCTTAAACGCCGAAAAAATCAATTCATTTTTTAATTATACATCCATTCACTCCACTGTATGATATTTTTTACGTCGCAGTGCTGTACAGCCAAACTCATCTATCCATCTATCCCAGTGTATGGACGTTTATGCACGTTGTAATGTTTGTTTTAGAAAATCTAGCCATATCACAGCTGTAAGTTGTTTAGCTCTTTACCGCCCTAACGTCATATGTTTCAATAGTGATCGGGGCAATATAGGAATCTCGACACGAATGTCAATCAGGTTGCGTCATTGTCATATGCCGCGTATAATGATCCAACTGTTTGCAAAGGCGCATTGTGACGTCATTGACAATGCAATATCTAATACAGCCATATGCGCACTAACATATAAGTTTTAAGTTTCGAAACTGAAACAAACCAAACTGTTTGCAAAGGCGCATTATGAGGTCATCGATAATATTTAACACAGCAAAGTAGAACAGAGAAGTTTCAGTGGAGCAAACCAAAACAGTAAAGTTGCAACAATTGAAACTATGAGTAGCATTTAAGAATGAAACAACAAATTTACTCCTTCTGTTTTAATTTCAATCAAGATCGACCTTTGAAATACGACAATTCGCTTGAGTTCATAAGTAGGCTAATTAATGCTTCCGGCTACGTTGATTACCACGAGTGGATGTCTTACTCACAACGTTTCGTCTTGTCTTCTTTCACAGGGTATAGAAGTCTATTAATAGTGCTGCAAACGGGAGACAATATCTCACATATTTAGGGGGTCAACATGTCCTTGCCTGTAAACATAGGTTTCTATATACCAAATTATTTGTCTAAGCCTGTAGCTATTGGATCCGGTTGATGCAGTTGGCAAAGCGGATGGACAACATCGCAATTCTGAAAATCCCTTACGTCTTAGTTGTGGGTGCAATTTTCGAAAAAATCATCTAAATTTGCTTCAAATTTATTCGAAACTTATCAAATATGTATTTGGAACAAAGAATTTATAAATATTGGCATTCAAAATCAAGAAAACTTTCAATATGGCCCCCAAAGAAGCATATTTTGCGCTTTTTCTCATGATAATGAAATTTTAACTAATGACGAATTACAGATATCTTGTTAATGGCACTGGTTTCTTTAAACTAAAATGTCTGTCTAAGTCTGTAAAGCTGCATTTAACAAAACTTTGGTTGAAGTAGGCCATTCATGATTGTTTCCAAAATGGCGCCAATTAGATATATGTACTTCATATATAAGTGGACATTTTCATATATAGAAAAACATGAGCTCGTTAATTCAATTTTTGATAGAAATGGTTCACTTGGTGAAGCAAGCAAGACATTTGGCACAAATACTCCTGATGGTTTTTGCATATAGTTTTCAAAAATGTCGTTAGCTACCTATAAAATCCAATATGGTGGCCATTTGTCAAGATGGCTGCCAATTGAAGACAAAATATGTACAAAATGTCAGAATTTTATGTGTACATTTAATTTTAAAGGTGTAATTCAACATTTCAAGTACACAGTATTCTTGAATCATATTTAAAAACGTACATTATTGCACTGGAACACAATTTTTATTGAAAGTTGCAGAGATTTTATGCTCAAATGATGATGAAGTATGCATAAAACATGCATTTATTCAGATACAAACATCAGAAATGACTTTAAACTGTCCAAAGTCAAGAAATTAAGTTGCTTGTATACTCAAACAACTAAAAATAACCTTATTACCAAAATAATTCCTCCTTTCAGAACCAAATGCAGAATTACTTCAAATAATACCAACTTTATCTTTCTTGTTACAAATTGTTAGTAATAACAGATATGTACGTCTTTATTGATAAGATGTTTAACAGCTCACGTTTAAAGAGAGTGACTATCAACGTAGACGCAGGGTATACTGGTGACGTCCCTCCTGTGAAACTTAGAATGGGGTCCAGTGTCAGTTAATTTTTGGTGTTCAATTATTGTAGTATACAAGTAAGTGTCCCAAATGTTATATAATCATCATCATCCAGTTTAGTCCAGGCGATTGATTAGTCCTTCTAACCAGGGTGAGACCTAGCTGTCCAGTCTGGAACGAAGTCTACGCCGTCACGTTTTACCTCGCATGATAGCTTTGGTCTGCCTTGACCCCGCTGTGTTGGGATGTTCAGGCATCTGATTTCAGAAAGCCAGCCAGGGCTTCTCTCTACATGACCAAGCCATTTTAGCCTAAATGATTGGAGGGTCTCCGCAATGCCTCTTATGTTCAGCTGAGATAACATAGTTAAAAGGGACATCTTCTTCTGGCCTGACTAGGCAGATCCATTGTAGCATGGCTTTGTCATTTTGCAGCATACCTCTGAGTGTATTTGCTGATACAGCCCATGTCTCAGATCCGTAGAGCATAACACTCCTTACATAGGCGGAGTACACTCGACCACTGGTTGCTGATGGCAGAAACTTGCTTATCAATATGGAGAGGAGCTCTCTGAACTTACTTTTTCCAGGCCGACTTACAGCGTGTTATTACTGCAAGCTCACATCCTCCTCCAGACCACAGATTGTCCCCAAAGTAGCAAAAGTCTGTTACGACATTGAGATTTTCATTTCCAGCCTCTACCTCTGTCATAGGTCTGTCAATTGTTGGTCTGGCTGAACCCCCTAAGCATGGGCATTTGTACTGTGGATTTCAAGTCAATGCTAAAACACAAGTGCTCCTTTTGATCGCAGGTTCAATGACTTGTATACATGCTAGAACATGGAGTTGACGTGAAATAGCGATTGCAACCTGGAGTTAGTAAACAGATTCCGCAATGACACAGCTCCTGCAATACAACTGTCATTCTAAGCACAGAGATGGAGCTTCCACGTTCAGACATTATAAAGAACGCGAGATTCCATTTTCATTTTGTATTGGAACGTCTGTTTATTCGAAGACTCTAAGGAGAGCGTTTGTAGAATTGCTACATGAGAATGTACTCTTTATTAATTCCGTACAACAGAGTTCTTGAAATCTCAGTCCAATTGGACGATGCTGTAATCAGAAGATAGGCAAATGAAAAAATCACCTGTCCATTTGCTCTCAGAAATAGGGGTTTTTTCACCAAAGCAGCAATTGGTAATATATACCATAATCCAACAGCTACAGCAGCAAGCACATTGTTTCATGGGACAAGGATATCACTTTTCCAGTACTCAACTGCTGACAATGAAATGGAAAATGAGAACCGCTTACAATAAGAGACAACAAAGTCATACCAGTGCCTGAGCTTCCAGATTCCTTCACAAATGTTACCTTTGCAGTCATCAAAGGCAAAACCGAACCTCCCAAGGTATACGTTCCTATCAACCTTGATGGTAAGCGTGCACAATTACAGCTAAACAGCTAGTTTGAATGGCTAGAAATTGTATGCCTTACTCAAATGCTGTCCGAAGATATGAATCTCTTATGGTCAGCATATCACAATGCGTCGAAAAGGGGTATTACATTTGAAGTAAGTATTACCTCACTGCTACCTCTGATACGGAACGCAGCTCACTCAGTGGCTACCGTACGCCATGTTATGGATACGGTTAGGGATACGGTCGCATACCTGAAACCAGCTTAAACACCTGTCCTCACCGCAGATTAGCCAATATATGCTGTAGCAAAACAAATTCAATGGAACTGGCCAAAAGAGTAAGGAGATGACAAGTGTGCCATCATGTTTGGCTGCCTACATATAGAGATGGCTGTGCTGAAATCCATTGGATTGTTTCTCCATTCAAACGAATGGACAGGAGCCCTTGCAGAGGAAGAGGTACCATCCTCAGGAACGGCATAGCCTTTTGTGACTGCCTCTAGTATGACAAAAACCAGCAAAACTCACCAAGTTACAGCATGTATTGCCCTGTACCAAACTCTGAAGGATTCATACGATTCAAATTGTATTGGATGTTAAGGAGAAAACCAGCCATCTCTTGACTTTGAACCTTAGTGTAACAAACGGATAAAAGAAAGTCCACAGTTCAACTACTGGTTCATTGTGTTGTCAATGGAACTGACTATTCTGTCAGTAATAATGTCGTTTAGGGCTAATTTCAACCTCTACCATTAGTATCATTGATACCTTTCTTCTTCTCAAACAACAACGTCAACTATGCATGCTGGCTACCGGTGCATATGAATGACATGCTTACCTTAGATGCGGCTTATCCTAACGTGTACCAGGCATTTCAGTACGGGAAAATTGTTGGGTTTAAATCGATGCGAATTTTCTCTGCAATGGCAGTGGACCAGGCCCATGAGCAGACTAATGCTACTATCAAAGGAGAAAAGAGGGGCTGTAGGTGTGACAGTATACCCTTCTGCGTTAATAAGATGGATGGTAGCTGGACCTGAAGTTTCATGCAGTACTTCAGGAACATATCAAACGGGCTGCATCCCAAGCAGGGTGCATATGGGGACAATGTTTAGAACCGTGAATGGAAACTGCAAGCCCTGCCAATTGGGAATGGACAATGCAAAGCAACATGTGGATGGTTCACTGGACCTCAATTGCACCAAAAGCAGAGATATGCAAACAGCTGACAAATTGCGGGTGCAAGAAGGAATGCATTGGACACTGCAAATGCTACAAAAAAGGACTTGCCTGTACCAAATTGTGCAGTTCAATAGTGAAAACGTAACATTTGACTTCAGTTTCAGTGAATTGCTTCGGAAACATGATAGAAAATGTACCAGAAATTTATTTTTAAGGTTTTGGAACAGGTTTTTCTACATACGTCGTTGTTTATCAGGAAGATCATATGACATGGTTTGTTTGAAATAATTGTTATTTTTCTGAGGTGAAAATGGTTTATTAAGGATTGGTTAACTTGAAATATCCCTATGTGGCGGCCATTTTGGAAATTGGCCGCCATATTTAATTGCGTACGACATATATGAGGTAAGCACGTCTTGGTAAATATTTATGTTTCATGCTTGCTTCCCCAAGTGCACTCGTTTTGCACAAAAGCTTCTTAGTTATCAACAAAAAATGTAGCATTTCATTAGTAAAATAACCATAATTATGTGAAAAAACCCGCAAAATACGCTTCTTTTGTGGCAATTTTGAATAATTTCTTGATTAATACAGCTTTTTATTATAGATTTCACGCTCAATATTAAGATATATGTAGTTCTTCAATAGTTAAAATTTCATTATCATGAGAAAAAACGCAAAATATTCTTTTTTGGCGACCATTTTGAAAGTTTTCTTGATTTTGAATGCCAATATGTATAAATTCTTTGTTCCAAATACATATTTGATATGTTTCCAATGAATTTGAGGTAAATTTTGTTCAATTGTACCCACAACTAAGACGTAAGGGATTTTCTCTATAACCCGCGGCCATCTTGGACGCCATCTTAAATTGCGATGTTGTCCATCCGCTTTGCCAACTACATCAACCGAATTCATAATCTACATACTTAGACGAACATTTTGGTATATACAAACCTATGTTTACAGGCGAGGACCAGTTGGCTGTCTTAAATGGTCTGATATTTGCAGTACTATAAAGGGTGGGTGGTGATTTCTTCTTTAAAAAAATAGAGAATCTTGTATGAGTGCTAATTATTTATCATTTTTAATAAACAAGTTGATTAAAATAATATGACGCGCGCCTTAAGATTCTGTTAATCACATAACAATTTTAAGCACCCATTACACTAATTGAAGCGATAGTTTGTAGACCCTCTGCTATATAGATTTTCTTCCTCAACGTAACGTTGTTAACGTTAACGTCGTCGCAAATGACGTAATTTGGTGTCCTGCTACATGCAGCGCTTGTCGACGAACAGGCTGGGTCGGAGCAAAAAAAACGACATTCCACTAAAGGATTACGATAATAACATAATGGCTTTATGCAACTCCAAGACCGCAGCTTAAGGTGTAAGCAATAGATATGAAATGAAATGAAACGAATTGTACGTTTTAAAGAAAAGTCAACTACAGTGATTGTCCTCGTTTATGCTCTTATGTTCAACCTGTCACCCCTAAAACCGAATATATTGGCTTTGGCAAAACATTCCATGGATATAATATTTGCATCTGTAGCCTAAATGCTTCTAGTTTACGGTGATTCTTCTTTTAACCATTTAACTGTCAGAATGTTGCAGGGCTGCCATAAGTTGATAAAGAAAAATCCTAAGATTTCTAATTTTTCAATTTTTCAAGCGCGATGTTCCGAATTATACCTTTAACCCATAGTCTGTTTCTAGTTTTTAAGACTAGTGCTACTTAAAGCATGTTGAAAGTAAAGCAGAATGCATCTTAAAGCGCACTCTGCTTTATTTTCAGTCTGTTTTAAGCTACCGTCAGTTAGAATCAAAATCCGAAGGATACGGAAAAATCAGGAGAAATTGCAGCCCTGATGTTGTATTTATCAGTAAATTATTATCTGATTGCTGTTTTCGGTTTTCGAAATTAACAGTTGGAAGCATGTTGGCATCAGGAAGTCGCTAACCAGTTTCGCGATGTATATCAAATGTCTGAACGATTTGTAAATGACAATGCAGACAAACACATAAATGAAAGTGTAGGATTCTGGGGCCTGTTTCATAAAACTTCGTACGACAAAAACGGTCGTTAGTCAAAATTTCAAAATAGCTTTAATCTCTCATTTCCCTATCTATTCCTGTATTGTGAGATCTTTGTGGACTCGTCTTTTCAACATGGTTAGATTAAGAAGTAAATGATAATTGAAACTTTTATAATCTAACTTATGACAACATCTGTCGTACCAAGTTTTATGAAACGGGGCCCTGATATACATAAATCAAATGCGACTATATATTTATATTTAAATTATATTTATATATTAGCAAATTACTGTTTTACTCCGTGTACAATTGTCCTTTGCAAACAATTAGTCTCCTACCAGACACATAATGGCGCGGCGTTTGTTCGAAACAATTTGACATCAATTTCAGAATTCTTTATAAAATAGTATGTAAATAAGACAGATAGGAGGTAAAAAGGGTCACTTAAATTACACCATGATAGACTTGAAAATATCTTTTAAATGGTCGGGTTGTTTTGTGTTTATTTCAACACAATTACGCGTCTATTAGCCAATTCGGTTATTTTCCTAACCCTGGTTTTAGGCTTTGCATTGAAGCTATTGTGTAAGTCTCCCTAGAGTAATATTTTGACCTCTAAATGTTACAGTCAACTTATCGCCCTATCTGGGTACCAATTCTTCCCTTGGTCGTCTGGAGCTTCGGAGTTAATATATTTTGCTCTACGACGTTGCGCCAGTGACAGGATTCAGACTCGGGTCCTTCCGATCCCTAGTTAAACTTTCTACCACTGGAACAACGCGCATTGCCACTCCAACAGAAAGTGTCTTCTTTTCAAAAACAGTCATGACACTGAATATCTTTTAATTGTAGACGACTGTTCTCAGCTAAAATTAACTCATTGAAGCAAAGAGTCTCACAAAAATGCCATTTAAAAGTAGTGTACAGGGGAGAATCTGTTATTCTTTCCCGTTTAAACGCAAACGTACGCAAACGCAAAGCACTAAAACGTAGAAAAGTACAACTTTTGGACAATTTTGATAATTCATGTTTATCTTGGTGGCAAACAGTTTGGAGAATGATCAGACGCCGGGTTACCCGGCGTCTGATCTGGCTCCAAAATGTTTGCACTGCAAAAAGTAGTTTTAGCGTAAACGCGTGTGTTGGGAAAGAATAACGTTGTCTCAACTGTACCATTCAAAATTGCACCTGTTCCATGCAAACCGATGGGCAAATACAACAAAGTTCCATCTGGAGACATTTGATTAAGCTTTTCTATGTTTCTCATTATTTTCAGTATACGCGTTTTGTAAAATCAACAGTTAACGCATTCGCCCCTTAAACTTTTGGGAGCAACTCGAATTTCTAATTTGTTTAATGTTTTACTAATTTGATATTTCGTTTAACCCACTTGTGCCACGACACCATACATGGGACATATGCAAACAGTGTAGACTCAGATCAGACGCCGCATTATGCGGCGTCTGATCAGAGTCTATACTGTTTGCTGATAGGAATTTCAATATAAAACAAAATGAAAATGAAATTTTTAACCAGGCATCCCTCTGATAAAAAAATCTACTAATTCAATATATAAACCTGGCATAATCCACTGGACGTACATGGGTTAACAATACATCGCAAAAAGACAAACAGTTCAGACCATTATTAGAAAGTTTCTTAAGGAGTCTCCTAATTAAGATATTTACTGCTACCGTGTATAAAAATATACATGATCTGTAAACTGTTTGTTAATGGCGATTGTCATTTTGAAACTGAAAGGATGAATAAGCTAAAGATGGTACAGAATAACACGATTTTATACTTGCTTGTGACGTCATCTTCGGAAGTATCAGGGTCAACTACTGTAACAGACATGAACATCAAATGAAAGAAAAGTACTATAGACTTATGTATCGTTTGGAGGGAACGGTTTAGGAGGGATGATTAATTAATACATTTAGCAGACATTTAAAAACAGATTGAACCCGACGTAACGCGGCGTCTGATCTAGGTTCAAACTGTATCGTAGTTTATGTTTCAAAAACTTCCAATAAGTAACTGAGACAAAAACAGGCAGACGACACTTTTTGAGCAGACGATATTACAGAAATTAAACTGTAATATATAAATGTATGTCTTGTTTTGAAACAACTAGTAAGTATATATGCAAAGAGGAAATTGTTGCTCGGTTGGCCGTTGGGGGAAAGGAGCAGATTAATTGATATTTTTACCCGCTCTCAGCCTATTCTTTTAGTAGCAAACTTCGATCGTAGTCAGACGCTAGAAAAAAGCGGCGTATGAACATTGTCAAGACTGTTTGACACCTGTTTTTAGATTACATCAGTCACGCCTGCCTCAAATTCAACTTTGAAACGATATTAATCAGACAACAATAATGAATTGGACAACAATTTGGCATCAAGGGCGTAAATATTCATGACTTATTTGGCGATGAGGAATATTTATGAACACTCAAAAAAAAACTGAAAAAGTCGGAATTAGCCAAGTCGGAGTTGATTATGCATTGATTAATTGTGTTTATATTAAACTTACGCGCTGGTTGTTCAATCACATGCCCCGATCGAGTTGAGTCATCGCCACTTTCACTATTGGCAACTTTAATGAAAATAGACTAACACTAATTAGATATTATTCAGATCTAATATAATCTTTTTCCAATTCGACATCTGTTATCTAATTGGACAAGCAGCATCTAATAGATGTGTTTTAAAATATCTTTACAGTTGCTAATGAAAGAAAATGTATTTCATGTGGTGATGCTGCAAACATTCATTTTCCAGGTGGTACAATTAGTTTTCCTGAGTATTTGGCCAGTGTATGGATTCAAATAATTGTGGTATCTGGAATTTGTAAGTTTCTCTGAAATCCCGAAAAATATTGGAGTTGACTAAGCTATTGAGTTTGTATTAAACTTACGCGCTGATCGTTCAATCACATGCCCCGATCGAGTTGAGTCATCGCCACTAACACTTCTGGAAACTAAAATAAACAAATAGACTAACACTAATTGGTGTATTGTTCTAATCTAATCTTATCTTTTCAAATTCGACATTTTCATCTAATTAGAAAAGCAGCATAATTATAATACATGTGTTTTTAAATATCTCTACAGTTGCCAATGAAAGCAAATGTATTTCATGTGCTAATGCTGCAAACATTAATTTTCAGGAGGTACAATTAGTTTGCCTGAGTGTTTGGCTAGTGTATGGAGTTATTATGGTAAGGCTAAAAATAAACCAAAGTGTGAAACCGTTTTAATTAAACATGTCAATATAAAGGCGAACGTTATTAAATGGAGTTAAGGGATAATTTGAATTACGAAATGTTGGTTATACCGTCTTGATTATACCGCTGAAAAAGTTGAGGTTGCGAGCAATATGTGAATTAAAGTGACATTTGTCCGTGCATGAAAACGTCTTGTCAATATACACAAAGACCAAATAGTTCCAACAGAAACATGTGGATAATGAATTTCTATGTTTATCATTATTTTCAGTATACGCGTATTAAAAAAATAACCGTAAACGCATTCGCCCCTGAAATTATTAAGAGCAACTCATATTTCTAATTTGTTTATTGTATTACTAATTTGATCATTGCGTTTAACAATACATTGTAACATGACAAACAATTTTGACCATTATGAGAGAGTTTCTGAGGAGTCCCCTAATACGAATATATACTGCTTACATATGTAAGAATACTAATGATCTATAACTGTTTCTTAATGGCGATTGTCAATTTGAAATTGAAGGGAGGAGGAATGAGCTAAACATGGTACGTGATAACACAATTTTATACTTGCTTTGTGTAGCTCTTGTATCATCATCATTGGAAACAGACCCATGTTGAACGACTACAATGGTATAAACTAATTAAGTTTTAAAGTAGAACCTTTCAAAGAATACTATAGTTCTATTTCTTGACATCAAAATCAAATAGGAGAAAAATGCTATATGTATCGTTCGGAGGGGTTCGGTTTAAGATGGAAGACATTTTAAAACAGCTTTAACCCGACGTAACGCGGCGTCTGATCTAGGTTCAAACTGTTTCGTAGTTTATGTTTCTTCTAGTAGCAAACAACGTCGATCGTAGTCAGACGCCAGAATAAAGCAGCGTATGACAAGTGGCAAGGCCCTGTTTTCAGATTCCATCAGCCACGCCTGCCTTAAACTCAACTTTGTAACAATACTGCAGACAACAATAATGGAGTGGACAACAATTTGGCATCAAAGGCGTAAATAGTCATGACTTAGTTGGCGATGAGGAATATTTCCGAACCCTCTAAAAAATCTGAAAAAGTCGGAATTAGCCAAGTTGGGTGAATCCTCCGACTACCGCATACTTTATGACCGAGCTTTCCTTTCTGTTACGAGAGAGAGATATCAGATGTTCTGAAGGGTTTGCATATATAACTAAATATAGTCGTTTATACATATGGCTACACAATGTTAGAATATAACCTACATTTTTAACCAATCAAACTCCCGTTTGCACCCCATTAAGTACGACACTTAAAAATTAAGAATTATGTTGTTTCGACGTCGCGCGGTGTCCGCACGCGACTCCGCCTCGTAGCAACTAGTTGTAAGGACTGCCATATTTGGGCGATATCACAACCAGAATAAGCCAGCTTTGTTAAAAATACGTGGGAATCTTGTAGTCCTCGGCCAATAAAAATATAGGTTATATTCTGAGTTATTTATAACATATTAAGTTACACCCCTTCTTAATCAACAAGATTTCACTTAATATGTTCTAACTATAACTAGGGCACCAGTAATACGGAAGTTTCCAATGAGAGATTATTGCATTTTTGTCCTGCATATGTGTTTTATTAGTCAAGTGTAAGTGCCAATAACATTTGTGACGAGAATATCGGTTCTTCTTTTAGACTTTCGATTTAGAGAAGTCTGGGATTTGGAAGTTTCTCTGCAATCCCGAAAAAAGTCGGAGTTGACTAAGCAATTGTATTTGTATCATACTTACGCGCTGCTCGTTCAATCACATGCCTCGATCGATTTGAGTAATCGCTACTAACACTTCCGGAAACTAAAATAAAAAAATAGACTAACACTAATTAGATATTATTCTAATTTAATCTAATATCTTTCCAATTCGACAGTTTTAACCCATTTGTGCCCACGAACCCATATATGGGACATAAGCAAACAGTGTAGACTCTGATCAGACGCCACAAAATAGAAAAAAAATAGTTGGATTGGAAACCACAAGGTTTTTCTAGAATTATGAAGTATACAAGTCAAATACTTGAATTAATGTAACTGTACAGTTGTTGTAAGCTCAGGTGACTGTTTAACTATTTCCCCTACAACAATCAATGCAACTTAGAATCATAATCCACACGTAAAACTCTTACACAAAGGTAATAGTGAAGCAGAAAAAATAGTTTGTAGCTTGCTGCCATGCTTTACGGTGTCATCTGTATTAAAACAAAATAGCGATATTCAATGTTGGCACTTATTCTAAGGATTAAACAGAAACGTTTAAATACACGCTTCGATGGATGAAAGGACTGGTGTACAACATACCACTACATTGTACATCTAACTCTCTCTAAGAACTTTGCCTTTTGGGTTTAAATGCTCGGATTAAAGCCATTGCCTATTAAAAGATCCGTATATACATATCGTGCAATAGAGTTTGAACGCGAATCGGCGCCATAATTATTATGACCATTTTGTGTGTCGCGATGTCGTAAAACTCAACTCAATCAATCAACCGTATGTACGCATACATATCGGATGCCACTTCCTTGAGAAAAAAAACAATGCAAAATTTCATACCACTACTATGTACTCACCGAAGTCAAACAGTATATACAGAGCCAGTACCAAGAACCAAACTTTGAAGCTCATATTGTCTGGAAGAAAAAAGTTTTTATGTATTACAAATGTAAAATTATAGAAACGAAATAAATACTTTGCAACAATAATGCAATCGTGGTTGATAAAAATGTTTATTTCCGTAACAAAACAATAGCTTCCTACATGTTTGCGTTTATAGTCCATACTACACGGGTTACTAATTAGTGATACATATTTTAGGTTTGTTTTAATTTATTATAACCGGTTGTTGTGATATCATATTAGTATTGTTTAACCCTTTAATTATCAATGACGCCATAAAGCTCGTTTGCAAACAGTTTGGGTCCTGATCAGAGGTCGCGTAAGGCAGCCTCTTATCAGGACCCAAACTGTTTGACACTCTTATCGATATTTATTAAGTCATACAACCTTAAATCTAACTTTGAAACGTGTCTGGCAGACAACAACACTTAAGTAGACGACCATAAAGCGATGAAGAGGTAAAGTCTACCGAATAATTTGAGGATGAAAGTGTTATATCTTGAGATGCTATATTGCGATTTCAACTATTTATACAGCAATACCTCTCTACCGACGGTAGTGGCCCTATGGTAACACTATTGGACTACGGTACCACGGGTCGTGAGTCTGACTAGGGGATTTTTTCTGAATCCCCGATGATGTACAGGAATGTCCTTGAGCAAGACATGTACATCGAGTTGCTCCTCTCCACCCAGGGGTTACCTGTGAAGGGTCTGAGTCGGTACTGCGGCTGAATTTGACTGCGCCATATGTTAGCAGTGCTCAATATTGTAGGCAAGATGGCTCAATGATCAGGGGAATAAATGTACAGTCGGCTGAGCGGTCATTCGGACTGAAAGTAGACTATAACTTGGTATATTACTTTTGTCCTCTCTCTATGACTAACCACAACTCATAAGGCTAAAATAGTGTATGACAGAGAGATTGCAGCCTAAAGCAATCCGAATGTAAAAGAGTAAGCCCCTAAATGAGATGTACCTTCACCTTGCTAAAAGCACTTACTTGCTTTAAAACATAAAAATAAAATACAACAAATAAATATAATAAAACAAAACTTAGATATATTTTACAGTATATATTTATATCGCACAATGTGCATTGCATTGTTTTAAGCATTTACATGTCGGAAGACTGTAAACCTCCCTTTTACAAAGAAATACGATACAATAAATCAAGAAGAAAAAACGAATAACAAACAGTATGGATCCGGCGTCATATTGTGTGCTATGGTTTTAATTATAAACAAGCTTATCTGAATAAACAACGATTTTTTCTCAGTGCATTACTCTTTAATAATTCAATACAGTTGTCTGCACACATGTAGTTTTAACTACTATGTAAAGCTGTTTGACCAAAACATATGAATCACAATTTGAAAATACATTGTTCTTGTTCTGAATCATGATAAGTGCTACCGGGTCCTCTGTCGCCTTTAAAGGTAAAAAAATATTGGGGATCTATAGTTCAATTCCGGCATAATACTGTCTTTACAGTTCAAATCAGGTGCCAGTTTCATAAAACTTCTTACGACAAATTGTGTCGTAAGTCAGATTATAAAAGTCTCAACTATTATTTATTTCTCCATCTAACCTTGTCTTGTGACATCTGTTTGGAATCGTCTTGAAAAGACGATTCCAAAGAGATGTCACAAGACAGGATTAGATAGAGAAATCAGACATTAAATGTATATCAAAGTTTTGACTTACGACCTTTTTGTCGTACGAAGTTTTAGGAAGCGGGCTCCAGGTGTGTTTAGTTAACTTATCAGACCTCGCAGTTTGCTTTGTCTACTACATTATTTGGAAATCGGTGTCAGATCATATCCAAAAGGTTTTGACACCTACATCTTTAGTCAACATGTCTCATATTGAAAGGCAACACACACTTGAGCGACAAGTTCCAAACAGACGGTATCATTACAGTAAAGGGTCTAACTGAAATTGATACATTATGTCATGAATAGAGAAGAGATAGAAGTTAAGTATATACCGTCGAATTGCCTCTCCCGTTTAATCTTCGTCTAAGGTTATCTAACGACGTGTTCCTCCTCTGCAACAGCTATTTATTGAAGTCTGTACAACACGACGCAATGATGTATACGTTACAATGTTTTTGTTATCCTTAAACCCCTTAATTACCTAGTACATTATTTAATTAAAATTGTAATTAAACTTTTTGCTTATAATTCTCATTTGTATATTGAGTTTTCGTTTTGAACAAAGAAGCTCCAAGGCGAGTGTCAAACAGTTTTATTCCCGAACAGAAGCAGAACACATGCATCTAATCAGGATCCAATCTTTTGGAAAATGGCGTTGTGCTCGAAGAAAAACCATTGACATGTATGATTAAATGTATATGTCATTTAAATATATGAATAGTTAATAATCAGGTTTTGTGTTAACAATGAAACCTCAAAATTGCAACCCTTTCAAACATTTTCAATAATGGTATTAAAGACAGGAACTCATAAAATAAAACATTAACAAATACTGTTATAAAACTATAATGGAAACCACCTACTGAAAACAAACCTTTGAAAACAATAAACAGATGAATTTCATAACTATCATCGAAAAGAATCTATGTAGACAGTTATATATAGCATTTAATGATGAAAGGCATAACTAACTGTTTCGGGAAGTCGGTATTCCTGTTTATCAATATTTCTACCTGTTTGACTGTCTTTATGTCTGCTTATTTGTCTGGCTGTCTATTTGTTTATCAGCCTGTTTAACCTCTCTCCGATTGAAAGCGCATCTTTTCAATCAGTACATCTTATAAATATGATGTCCTTTCCTCATACGATCAGGTACAGTACTCCCTCTCTACAACAACACCCAACGGGAGGCAAGGAATTTGCTCTTTGCTCGGAAGAAGTCGTTACAGACAAAAAACATTGACTTACATTTGCAAACTGCTTGAATCAATCTCAGACGCCTACTAGCGCGGCGTCTGTTCTGCATCAGGCTGTTTGTCACTCGTCATTATACTTCTTGTGTCAAAATGTCCAATTAAATTAAACATGTAACTTTTATAAAAACTTTAAGCAGACGATATCACAGGGATCTAGAAACTGTTGATTTTTGAGGAAAAAATCTTCAGAAGGTATATATAGAGACAAAGGGTACACCTAATTGTCAGTATATTCTCAGCCTATATCGACAAAACCGAGCATATCATGAATAAATATTAATGAACCGACACTTTTGTTGCATTTCTGTCTAGCTTATATAATATCCTTCCTTAAAAACATAACATAAAACCAACTGTAAGCATGCACTTGTCTCTTCATATACCTTCTGACGAATTTTGTTTCAAAAAGCAACCGTGTCGGGACCCTGTGCCATAGTGTCGTCTGCTTCAACATAGTTGTCTGCAATGACTTAAGAAATTTACAAACGGGTGTCAAACAGTTTGGACCCTGATCAATTACCCGTTACTTATTATGTAGAGATTTGATGTTGTCGAACAACTTCCTTGAATTTGGAATTTCATTTTCGTAAAGATCTGTATGTTTTTTATGGATTGGAAACTTATATGATAGGATTAAAACAGGGATGCTTTTTGTGTCACCTGCTGTATGCAGAGGTGACACTTAGGGATCACTTTTCCGGCGTCTGTCTGTCCGTCCTTCCGTCTGTCTTTCCGTCACGCTTTTTGTGTCCGGCCTCATAAATCATGTTCTACTGAAGCTTTTAAGACGAAACAATTCGCCAAATGTTTGCTGTCCAAGTTCCAAAGATTAATTCGCGAATGAAAACTGCATATGCCCCGCCTCCTATTCGAAACTTATCAACAAGCCCCGCCCTCTCCAGAAATGGTGTTTATACAAAATGAACAGCATATTTTTCAATGGAATTGAATGGGACAAATGTAAGTATAGAAAATTGCTGAAAAGCTGTGTCCATATTCCTTTGTAACGACTGACATTAATAATCATATAGCAAATCACAAATAACGATGGTTTACGTCGTACGAAAGCGGTCCGTCCAAAAGATCAAATACCTTATCAAACCTCTCCTAACCTGACCGACCTACTTAGTTTAAATCAGGCCGAAAGTAGAGCATTCTGCGGCAGAATCTGCCTTACTTTCAACCTCCTTTAGGTGGTTACCTGTCTTCAGAATCAGGAGATTAGGTAATGGGATACTATTTAGTAGTAACAGTATATTGGGGTTTTTTAAGTTTTGTACGAGTTACTCCCCTTGAAATGAAAAACATCGTATATTTTTGTTTATTTAGCTTTAATTCGCCATTTATAATATATATGAGATTCTATATAAAGAAATTACAATAGTTAGGGTTATTCAGCGATTTGGGGACTTTGGAGTTGGTTGGTGAGGTTCGGGGAGGTTTTGAGTCCGACGACAGACCCTACAAGTGGATTCAATTTGACTACACACATATCGTGGGGAAGACGTTGTTTGAAACGTTTACGATAAAAATAAGTATATTGAAAACAGTTTAGAGCACGATCTAGTACACGGTAGCCCGTCCTCTGACCAAGCTGCGAACCTTTTGCCACTAAGTTTAAAATTAACGATCAGCAATAATTGCAATTTCTACACTTAAGTGAACCGTTTAAACCTTTAGTTTCGTTTGAACAGAACAGAATAATGTTTCATCCGCTTTAACCCTCTCCCTTATAGAAGCGACTTTTAGCGCATTCATTTTATTCATCCGCCAAAGAAAATAGTTCCAAATGAAACAGTCATGAAAATGCACCTCAAGAAATATTTTTTATATCCTATCGAATGGTAGCTTAAAGCAGGCTGAAAGTAAAGCAGAATGCGCTTTAAGATGCATTCTGCTTTACTTTCAACCTGCTTTAAGTAGTCACTTGTCTTCCAAACTAGAAACAATCTATGGGGTAAAGGGTTAACAGATCCAAATTTTCGCTCATTCTAAATTCGGTGTGTCCACATGTATATCATGAGGGTGTTACTTTATATTAGCCGACCGCTCAGGATGAGCTACTGAGATCGCTCCCCATTTGGTATTTGTCGTCCATTTTCATTTTATAACTACCCCTTCTCTGAAACCGCTGATCCGATTATAAGCAAACTGTCTTCAAAGTGGCAATGATTAAGGAGGGAAACATCTGTTAATAGATTTCTCCCTGGTGCGGGTCAATGTGTCTTATCTGACATTATATGCATCTTATAAATCGTACATGTGCCAAACAACATAACATATTCAATTCAAAACAAAGTTGTGGTATAACTGAGCATATGACATTAATTAAATATGATCGGTTTGTTTGTTTTGCTTGTTTGTTAACGTCCGTGTCTGCCATCTATGGGCTAATTGGACGCCCCAGAGAATGGGGAGCGGATACAGTGAACCCGGGCCCGATGCCCTACTATTATTATCGAAAGAGTTCTCTGGTTCTTTTAGATGCCAATTGTGAAGCACTCATACATCGGACACCGGTTTTTATAAAATCTCATCCGAATGACTTGGTCCGGTGGAAGATAGAACTCGCAACCCCTGACATCGAACGCAGGTGATTTACCCCTCAACTACGGCTGCCGGTAAATATAATCGGTACAAAACATTTGAAGGAAACATAAGCTGAATATTAGCTTTTTTCAGATATTCACCATCACCATTTCTACAATAATTCGTATCAAATTGTAATTTTAACTCCGCTTGAGAAAATTAAAATATGACACAATAGTCCACCAGATACGAATAGCCCTGTAATCGAGATGGTTAAAAGAATGCTTTAGTTTTAGGATTTATATTGTGATGCTTTTAAATCCCGACCGAAAACATTTTTATTTTTCTCATTCAGTCCTAGTGACGCATTTGTATGCGTCTTTTACCAAAGTGTACCTGTGAAGAGTACACTTGTCTTATGCAAACAGTGACATCCCTTATTAGAGGAATTGACATTAAAACTCTTATGTCAGTTACAAAGTGTTTAGAACCGGGTCAAACGCCAGGTAATCTGGAATCTGACTAGGCTCTAAACCGGTTGCTACTAAGTTTAAAATTAACCGTCATACATGCTTGTATTTAAAAATATAATTTTCTACATTATTCTTCATTGCATATGCGTTACGTTTGCTTTTAACCTTTTACCCAATAACCCGTTTATAACATTAAATACAGTTGATCACTTAAAGCAGGTTGAAAGTAAAACAGAATGAACCTAAGGCACTTTACTTTCAGCCTGCTTTAAATTACCATCTGCTAGGCTATATATACTCACGGAATTTAAAAACTGTGCATGATTAAAATTTATTTCAAATGTACACGTTTGCATTAAGCTCACGTAAAATCGGTTTATACAGCTGATTAAAGTGTATAGAAGGTATTGGTTACCCTTTTCGTGAAATTTACGTTAATTTTGCGTGTCAAAAAACGTTTGTCTATATTTGCATTAATTGGTCAGAATACTTTTTGCACAGTACATGCAACACGTTTTCAATGTACACTGGTTGTTTTGGTAGTAACTCATCGGGAAAACAAGTTAGATTTGTTTTATCAACCACGACGGCTATGCCACGGCTGTCTGAAATTGCGCGTTTACGTTCAGTCAGCATATTAGAGGTTTGAATGAAGAAATAATGATATCGCAGGCCGATTTGGTCTTCATCTTAACATCAAGTTGTCATTATGGAGACGTATCGACAAATTAGCAATGCTCGCGAGAACCTGCTACCAAGGATATCGCTATTAACGTAACGTCGACAAGATACGTATGTTTCTGTTACACATGTGCGTGGTCGTTTTCAATCTTCAAACTTTACGGCTAGAAACATTCGAAGGGTTAGTCTAATCGGCCGAAGGACAGTGCTGAAAAGATAACGCTAATTTTGAATCCGTCCGTGACGTCCTACCGAACGTCCCGTTCTGACGTCAAACTTGCCATATTGTCTTAAAGCATGGCAACGCTCACCAATACGTTGCCAGCGTGTGTTGTCACGGCCTTCATACAGAACGAACACATCGAGGTCAATCAGATCATTGGTTGGACCGCAGTCATAACCGATCTCACGCTAACTGGGCACGTTTAGGATGAAATTGGGCGTCGTTTGCGACGTCTATCGAATCAGCCTTTGACGTTGAAACAGTTAGCTGATTGTTTAGTTATTGTAAGGAACAGCATTCCTTAGCAGTGTTTCGCAGCGTTGGGGAGGTCCACTCGACGATGATGCCGTGCTAGCTTTGATGTAAGCGGGGGACACATGCGTTATTAATGGGTTTTGACCCTTAATGACAAAAACGCATGGCAGTACAATACTGATTGACATCACACATTAATGGTTCTTATGAAACGTTAGATCGATGTTTAAATTAACACTATAACACGGTCAATTTATATCTGTTTTATTATTCCAATTATTTATAATGCTATTCCCAATGCACAGTTTTTAAATTCCGTGAGTATAGAATTCTTTTTATGGAATAAAGGGTATACACTGGAACTATTTTCTTCAGCAGAGGAATAAATTAAATACGCTAAAAGTCGCCTCTATGGGGGAAAGGGTTAAAAGGGAACGTCTAATACATTTCAACAGTATGACAGATATGGCTAAATATACAAAGTATAATTTAATATTGTTGGTTTTCATTACCTTTGGTTAGCAGTGATTGACTGTAATTTTCGTTTCATAACCCAATGAAACTTTTTTTAGACCACGCCTTGTCGGGACTACTTTCTCTTAGTCAAACTGCTCTCCACAATCGCTGCATGAAGTAGGACGCCAAATGACGTCATTGACGACAACGTTACTACAAACTAATCTCGCGTTTTGGAGGAAAAAAATATATGGCGGAGGGACTCAACCTACGTTTTAAAAGTGTTAAATAATGAACACTCGTGTCAGATTTTCTATTTAACTACTTTCTTAAATGTAGAGGTGATAATAAATTATTAGGAATAATTCGGAATACTTACTGTTTTCATGGAGGTATGACACAAACACCTGATCACACTTTTGTATGAAAACGCTTCGAATTATTCGAATTATTCCTTAAAGTGCATCTCAACAACGTACAACTATTCATATGCGTTTCAATACACAACAACAACTGCGTCCTGAGTTTAATCCTTGGTCGGGTCAGTATATGAGAGGAAAACAATGGTCGCCCGCCAGCTCTCATGAGTGTTTCTCCGGGTAGAATCTGCTTTAGTTTCCTCCTACAGAAATTACTACACAATTATGTCACCATTCACGTCATCGCAGGGCCGCCATTTCTCCGGATGTTTCCTTAATCGTCGGATTTTTTTCTAGGACATGGTAGCTTAAAGCAGGCTGAAAGTAAAGCAGAATGAGCCTTAAGGCGCATTCTGCTTTACTTCCAGCCTGCTTTAAGTAGGCACATGCCAAAAAAACTAGAAAAAGGCTATGGGGTAAACGTACGATTCGTACAATCGCAATTGAAAAATGCAAATTTGGAAATTTTAGGATATTTTATGTCAATGTATGGCAGCCCTGTCATCGACTGTGACTTGTAACTCGTAGAGCTTGTTTCATAATCGATGTACCGGTATATGAAATTTAACTTTTTTAAAGCCTATTCAACCATTTACATGTAACCAGAAGTTGCTGACACTTTTGCACTGTATTAAATTGCAATTTAGAACCATGCTTCCGAACATAAAAACAATGAATTACTAAGGAAATGCTTAAAATAATTCTAGGGATGCGTGACCCTCAAGGTGTCTTGGATAGTCACCTGCGTATAGATTGGTTTCCTTTTAAAAATAATAATTTGAAGGAATTTGAGGATGATGTGAAGATCGTTTGTTCCAGGATGGAGAGAGACTTAAACGCTGCACACGAGCTTATGCAACGATTCAAAGAAATAGTGAAAGTAGTCCTCTATGATGATTTAGGCGGAAATCTAAAGAAATCAACCTCGTTGTATCAGTTTATTGGAATGAGTTATTCAGTAGCGTGTTCAATTACCACTGTTTGCTGTTTAGGTGAGCACTGTGTGCCCCGTTTGCAGCATGCAGAGTACAGTAGAGAAAACATGTTCATTCCGAATAACCCCGGTTAAGCGTTAACTATTTTGTTCATTGCAAACAGTATGGAGCCAGATCAAATGCCGGGTCACCCGGCGTCTGATCAGGTTCCAAACTGTTTGCCATTTAGATTAAAACCGGTTGTCTAAAAAAGAATTGTCAAAAGGTTGTCATTTTGAAATTCTATAGTTCACTGCAATGTGTTTGCATTTGAGCGAAATAGTTACGTTTTACACTGTATTTCCGGGTCCCGTTTCATAAAGCTTCTTACGACAAAAGTTGTCGTAAGTCAGATCATAAAAGTCTCGATTATTATTTATTTCTCCATCTAATCCTGTCGTGTGACATCTTTTTGGAATCGTCTTGAAATGACGATTCCAAAATGATGTCACAAGACAGGATTTGATGGAGAAATCAGAAATTAAATGTATCTTAAAGTTTTGACTTACGACAACATTTGTCGTAAGATTTTTTATGAAACGGGCCCCAGACCTGTAGCCAACTCGAGATCGGTGGCCATCGACGGTAATCGCTTTCTTTACTGAACTCAACACAGGAAGTGGCATAACGGATTTTAACATATCAACAATAACTGACCCATTTTCCTACCGGAATACCTTGCCTTTGACTGCTTTTCCTAAAATAGATAACCACTGTGGCAGTTTGTACCATAAACGTGGCTTGGTGCAATTCAAATATTTGAAACACCTAAGGAATCCGACGGTCCGTCAAAGATAAATGAAATTCCATACACATTGCTTTAAGTCCGCATTTATGTATTATCCGATTCTCCAGACTTGTCCGAGTTATTTTTAGAACAGAATAGGTAATAATGGTAAAATGTATAGTCCGACAATATTGACCTGACGTTGAGTTTGCCAATATAAAACTAATTTACAATCATCAGATGTACTCATCTGCAATAGATGTGTCGTTAGACCAAGGGATTTGTAACATCGAGGTTCCGGGTTCGAATCCCGATAGAGGGAAAATAGTTTTATTTTATAAAATGTTATTTCATAGATTAAACAGACGCTAAGACATAATTGTTTTTAAAAATAACAAAAGAATCGAAATGGATTTTGTATGAATACTTAAAAGAAATAGTATAAATTATAAAAAAGTGAAAACATGTAAGAGTTTGCATGAACTATGTGCAAAAATGTTCATGTTTGAATACATTTAAAACAGACAAGTATCAAAAGCCCGGTTTTCAACGTCAAACGGATTTTCGAACAATGTTGCTGCCGTTTCTTAAATGATACGTTTTACAAGTGTTTTCATTATATCGAGTGCATATTTTTGTTTTTTAAGCAAAAGTAGATTGTGTATTGATGAACGGCGTTGTCACTTCTGGCATGACGTCAACGGCTGGATCCCGTCGAAACGCTTAATATCGTCTATAAACAGATGTAATGTTACCAGATATCTGCCTAGGTCGTCGGGAATATACTTAATGCTGCAAACCTATGGGCTAGCAGAGTGGGCTCATTTATTCTCAGTGTTGTTATACTTTCTGGTCCTTTGGAATCATTGATTTCAGCGCATTTACAGTTGAAAGTTGAATTCCGCTTAAGCCGGTGCTAGGGGGCGTGAGCACTGTTGCATATTTCAGTATTGCTCATGAACAGACTCAATTAAACCGAGTCTGCAATTTTCAGTATTTGCTTTGTTTTCTGTGCTTTCAAAGGATCTCCCCTTATTCAGATTTATATTTATTTACAATGTTTTACTATTTTAAATGACAGTATACAGAAATTATTATCCCTCTAAATTGTTCAGACATATTCTTACAATTATCAAGATAGTTTGTACAAATCAACTGTGAGTTCTGATAAGTTTGGCTTAGATTAGATGGAAAACGAGGATCACAAGGTAAATAAAAATATAAGGAGACTTTGATATGTTTTTTTAAAACTCTTTCTATGATCAAGTACAGGTTCAAGTAAATAGTACAATGGCCTTTAGCTTTTCAGTACAGCGCTCCCTCTCTACAACGTCCCTCCCAACAACGACTCCCTCCTTACAACGTCACTTGTCGCAGTACCCTAAACAGGACAAGTATGCCTAATGCTTTAACTGCTGCAATATCGTCTGCTTAACATTTTCGTCTGCTTTTTTTCTCAAATTTAAATAAAGGTGGACATTTAGATTTATAATGACGAGTAACAAACAGCTTGAATCCAGATTAGACGCCGCGTTACGCGGCGTCTGATCTGGATTTTAAGCTGTTTGCAAATGTAATCCAAGTCTTAATTATCCCTCTCTATAACGACTCCCTCCGAACAACGAACATGATCTTGGTCTCCCAGTGGTTGTCGTTGTAGAGAGGAAACGCTGTAGTACAATGGCCTTTAGCTTTCCATTAATTTAAAATGACCAGGATTCCATATTGATTTGACCCGTGTGAGGATGCCGGTTTCGTCAGACACACGTCTACCACCACCGGCCTTTGGTACATCTCTTTCACTGCCGTGTATTACATTTTCAACTACAATATTAAAAGGCACGTCAAGTCCATCATTAGGTTTACTAGTAATCCATTTACAAATGTATTTGATTTGGTTTTACCGTATACCTCATATTGATAATATGTGCAACCCCTTATCTGAAAGTTTCTGAAAAATTCGTCGGATTTTAATTTACGCCTACAACATAGAGCGAGTGAATTCTTCACAAGTACAGATTATAAATACCAGAAACACGCGCCGATATATATCAAATGGGTTATAAAAGTAAAGTGTTCCCTCTCAACAACGACCCTAACAGGATTATTATGACGAACGCCTTTACTGCAGCAATATCGCCTGATTGAATTTGTCGTCCGCTTTTATGGACATTTTGATAGGATGAATAAAATGACGGGTGACAAACAGCTTGAACCAAGATCAGACGCAGCATAACGTCTGATTTGGACTCAAGCTGTTTGCGAATGTAAGCTAAGTCTTAATTTTCCATTCCTATAACGATTCCCTCTGAAAATCACACACTCTCTGTGTCTCCCTTTGGGTGTCGTTGTAGAGAGGGAAAATTGTATTATTGTAAACGAGTAAAACGAAAATAACTTCTCTCTAACTGTTAAAAATGGTAATGCGAAAGTTCGCAATGACTTGAATAATGTACGAGTCATTCAATCGTATCAGGATGAACTGAACATAGTAGTATCCCTATATGATGTAGCAGAGGAATATCCTCCAGACGATAATTGTCTATATTTGTCAAAAGTATAGATCAACATAAACTAAAAATGATTACAAGCATCCCATCACCATAATGTGTACACGAACTCGTTCACAAAACTTTATATCCGTAGCTGATATAGTATTTGAAATGTCCCCCTTAGCATTCGTTCTCCAGCATTCGTTTTATTTCTATAATATAGGTCTAAGGTCATAATCAATGTCAGTGACATTAAAGTCCCATTGTGTTTTCAGACCTTTTTTTAATGTGCGAAATACAATAACGGTTAATAACAATGCTTGAACATTCTAATGGGCCAAACTGATCTATGAAATGTTGAAGACAGGCCTAAATCACCAAAAAAGCGATTTAAAACCATAACAAACCGAAAGTAGATCGTCTGACATAAATATTACCACACGGAATAGTGGCACGTGGAACAGCTGGGTTCAATATCACCGGGTGCGAACGATTGGTATAAAATGAGTCACATTTCGTCACAACGGTGTTTCAGCCCTTTTTGCTCTCTAACACAACGAGTTTTTATCGGATCTTCACCAAACTTGCATTAAATGTTCTTTTATATAAAATCTAGGTACAGTTAAATTTCTACCTAAATCTAATAAGGCATGTAAGACTTTTTGCCCTTTATGTATTAAAAGTTGACTGTCTCAGCAATTTTTGCTCTCTAAAACAAGCATTTTTTAGTTGATCTTCACCAAACTTACTGAAATTGTTTATTATTATAAAATCTTGGTCCAGTTTGATTACTACTAAAATCGCATGTGGCATGTTTGCGTTTTTGCCATTTTTGTATTAAAAATGAGTGATTCAGCAATTATTGCTCTCTTTCACAAATACTTGTATTGGATCTTCACCAAACTTGCTGAAAATGTTCATTAGTATAAAATCTAGGTTTAGTTTGATAACTACTAAAATTGTATGAGGCATATCTAAGTTTTTGCCCTTTATGTATTAAAATTACAGTTTTCAGCCAGTTTTTTTATCTCTAACACAAATTCTTTTTATTGAATTTTCACCAAACTTGCTGAAAATATTTTCATTGATATTAAATCATGGTTAAATTTGAATACTAGTAAAATCGCATAAGGAATGTCGGAGTAATTGCTCTTGAATTATTAGAAATGACTGTTTCAGCCGTTTTTGCTCTCTAACACAAAGAGTTTTCATCGGATCTTCTACAAACTTGCTGAAATTCTTTATTTATATAAAACCTAGGTCCAGTTTGATTATTACTAAAAATCCCAAAATGATTATCTGAGTTATTGCCCTTAATGTATTAAAAAGGACTGTTTCACCATTTTTTTCTCTCTAACACAAATGCTTTTTTATCGATTTTCACCCAATTTGCTGAAGATGTTTATTAATATAAAATCAAGGTTAAGTTTGAATATTACTAAAATCGCATATGAGTTATTGTCCTTTAATTATTAAAATATGACTGTTTCAGGGGTTTTTTGCACTCTAACACATACAGTTTTTATCGGATATTCACCAAACTTGCTGAACATGTTTATAAATATAAAATATATCTCCAGTTCAAATAGTACTTATATCGCATAAGGCATGAGTTTTTTGCCCTTTAGTTATTAAAAATTAATGTTTCAGCATTTTTTGCTCTCTATCACAAACATTTCTTTTCGGATCTTAACAAAACCTTGCTGAAATTCTTTATTTATACAAAATCTAGGTTCGGTTTGATTATTACTTAAATCGCATAAGGCATGTCTGAGTTATTGTCCTTTATGTATTTAAAAATACCTGTTTCACCATTTTTTGCTCTCTAACACAAATAACTTTTTTTGTGATTTTCACCAAACTTGTTGAAAATGTTTATTAATATAAAATCAAGTTCATAATCTTAACTACCAAAATCGCACAAGGCATGTTGAAGTTATTGCCCTTGAATGATTATAGATTGCATACTTCAGGCTTGTCAGCTTTCTGACTCAAACGGTTTTAATTGGATCTTCAAATTTGCTGAAAATAATATTGGATAAAAACTTAGTCCAGCTCTATGAATACCCAAATCGCCGAAGGCATGTTGGAGTTACGGTTCTTCAATTATTAAAAATTTGCTATTTCATACTTATTTTAGCCATGTCAACTCTGTAATAGGAACTGTTTTTATTCTATTTAAGCCAACTATTTGGTCAATAGTTGCATGTGCTTCATCTTGGCCGTGTTGGTAATAAGTAAAGTAATAAATGACTACTCCATACCTCCTTTACCTCTTGAAGGATTTTCAGTCAGCTGTATTCGATTTTTGTCTTGATCTATATTTAAAACAAATACACAATGCCAGCAAGTTTGGTGAAGATCCAATAAAAAGTGTTTGTGTTAGAGAGCAGAAAGGGCTGAAACAGTCATATTTTTTTTAATTATTCAAGGACAATAACTCAGGCATGCCTCATGCGACTTTGATAGTTATCAAAATTGAGCTAGATTCTCTACTAATAAACATTTATAGCAAGTTTGATGAAGATCCAAAAATAGGTGGTTTAGTTAGAGAGAAGACAAGGCTGAAACAGTCATTTTCAGCAAGATCCCCCGTATTGGATTGTACACGTTTACCACCGTGATTAATTATTTACACGTGGTGACCTTATCTCATAGTTTAATCCTGTGCCTACTGGTCGCAACTGTTTGACTCTAAAACAGACACCGCGTAACGCGGCGTCTCATCTGGATCCAAACTGTTTGACACTCGTCTTAAGGTTTGTTTAATCAAAAATATGCATACATCTAAACTAAACAAATATTGCACACGACAATGTCAAAGCAGACGTCTTAGCAGCAGAATAAGGGTTAAATTCTTCATTTCAGCCGGCTCCAGATAAGAGGAATAAACTGAACAATTCCAACATGTTCTCACTCATTTCAGCACCGAATGCTACGGTGTTACTACTGATTAAACCGTCTCTTCGAGACGATTCTAATGAGTATGACACCATTGGGTTTAAAAGCAGAAATAAAGAGTTTAGTAATCGAAATACTTCCGTTATCTGGAGCCCTGTATTTACAGAGTTGTCCTTCTTTCCATTCACAAGGAGGCTCTTTAAATTGTGCTAGCACAAAAAAATTATAAATTTGTTTTTAAAAGCGAATTTCTTAGATAAAGCCGCTTTTTATGAAAGAATCACGTCCCACGTAGTTCTAATGGGATCCAAAACAACCGTTTTATGCAGGTTTCCCAAAAACACAATGCGGCTTTAAATTAGTATGTTACATACCACCTCAAGATATAAAAAAAAACCATACTAGCTCAACTAGTAAACGGTGGGCAATATTCCTTAAATATAATATTAACTGTATTTCTCACCTCTCGGACAGAGGTATCCCGAAATCTAGGGGGTGTGAGATAACCTTTTCTCGCTTTTCAGGGGTGCTAGACCACAATTTGTTCCTATAAATAGCAGTGCGGCAAACCTTGTCTGGTACGGTATCCTTCCGCCCGATTGGCTAAAAGCAAGGGAAAGGGACGTTACTCTCACAGAAATTCCCTAAATCTTAAATGGACCACAAACTACATTTATAGAGAGAAATGAAATCGATAATTTTACAGTAGACTCTACAGTTGTCTGTGGCTTTCGACAATTCAATAATCCGATGTTTAAACCATAATTGTTGTTGTTGTTGTTGATTGTTTCACATGATCGAGTATACGCGTAAGGTCACGTTCTTATATGACGTCGTTGACGTCGGTTGTTGTTATGGCTTGAAAGTAGAACGCATATAAAGGAAGAAATGGACGTTTTGATAACTGTTACTATTCAAAATCGCTTGGATTCAATTAAAACGTTTGTATTTCTGAGTTGTGATCTAAAATGGGACATGTTTTCTTCTTAAAACGTGTATACAAATAAATGTTAAAGCCAAGCTGAAATAGCGCGACTTTTAAACAGCTGTTTGTTGTTATTGGATATGGAATGTGTGATTCGGATAAAAAGTAGGTCTTTACAATTCCTTTGATTAACTCGTTTTAACGGTAATTCTAAGCGAGAAAAATAATCAAGCACGGCTTTTGGTAAAGACGGTGGATTCTATACCCTCGGTTGGTCTGTTCCTGTCGGAAACTCGCTAAAGCTCGTTTCCGACTGGGAACAGACCAACCTCGGGTATAGAATTCCCGTCTTTACCAAAAGCCGTGCTTGATTCTATTAGTCTAAAATGTAACTAACATGGTATAGCAAATATGTGTCGCAGCTTGACTTTGTTACTGTCATTGTTTCAAAGTTAAAGGTTCCTCTTAAATTTGCAAATATGTGACTGCATAACTACAGAACTTCAGATGTTTCCATTTAAACACAAACATTCATATTCTTGGGCATTATGTTTTTTTACTTAATTTACCTTCAACAAAGATGTATGAAGACAATCAGACAGACAGAGAGATAAAGCTACAATAATGTAGCTGTATTCAGTACATAGAAACCCCATTTTACGACCGGAAAACTGTTTTGAAACTTCATCGATTAACCATTTCTCTCTCAATTTCGTGAGATATTTACCCTTTCACCGTTTCATTGTCGTCTGCTTCAATGTTAATGTCTGCAATGTCGGTTCAAAGTTAACAAATAAGGCAGTATGACGGAAGAATTTTCAAAACGAGTGTCAAGTAGTTCGGATCCTGATCAGACGCCGCGTTACGTGGCGTCTGATCAGATCTAAAATGTTTGCAAATGCGCTTTGAAGCGTCATTGAGAGTAAAAGGGTTGAGACAGGTAATGGCTAAAAGCAAGGTGAGAGTCACACAGAAAGAATATTGATTTAACCCTCCCCCCATAGGAGCGCCTTTTAGCGAATGTGATTAATTCCTCCGCTGAAGAAATTAGTTCCAATTTAATCAGTCATGAATATATATTATAAGGAATATTTTCTATATTCAAGCACATGATAGCTTAAAACAGGTTGAAAGAAAAGCAGAATGCGCCTTAAGGCGCATTCTGCTTTACTTTCAACATGTTTTAAGTAGTCACCTATATTCAATACTAGGGTTAACCAATCACATTTATTTTCTAAGACTTCGTTTTAGTGGTCGTTATACCGGTATAGAGGTTTTACTATATTTTGCATAATTAAAACACGCGCATATCAATACAAGTCAACTACATATACCAAATGGTATAACTGTTACGGCCCTGAACTCTTGCACTCTTAAATGACGCATTAAAGCGCATTTGCAAACAGTTTGAGACCTTATGTGGCTCCTGAGCAGGACCCAAATTATTTGACACTCTTATCGATGTTTATTAGTTATACAACCTTAAATCGAACTTTGAAACGTGTCTTACCGACAACAATACTGAAGAACACAATAAAGTGGTGAAGGGATAAAGTTCACCCGAACAATTTTGATCGTGAAGGGGTTAAACAGTTTCGTTACT
This sequence comes from Gari tellinella, assembly GCA_922989275.2. Classification (NCBI taxonomy): domain Eukaryota; kingdom Metazoa; phylum Mollusca; class Bivalvia; order Cardiida; family Psammobiidae; genus Gari; species Gari tellinella. The sequence goes on from OV277872.1 coordinate 51,531,564, forward strand.
GTAACTATCTCCTGGTGATCAGGCGGCAATGAAACTTACAAGAGTTAATCCAAAAACTGCATAAAGGAACAGAAATCAAATGTAGCTTGGCGAATGTTCCTCTTTGAACTGAGAATAAAAGATGTAAGCTATTTAAATGTTACTGTAACTATCTCCTGGTGATCAGGCGGCAATGAAACTTACAAGAGTAAATCCAAAAACTGCATAAAGGAACAGAAATCAAATGTAGCTTGTCGAATGTTCCTCTTTGAACTGAGAATAAAATATGTAAGCTTTTTAAATGTTACTGTAACTATCTCCTGGTGATCAGGCGGCAAAGAAACTTACAAGAGTAAATCCAAAAACTGCATAAAGGAACAGAAATCAAATGTAGCTTGTCGAATGTTCCTCTTTGAACTGAGAATAAAAGATGTAAGCTATTTAAATGTTACTGTAACTGTTTGAACTCGCTTCTATTTCAAAGTGGAAGTTACTAATGCATCACCGTAGCTGACTTAAGTCGACGTTGCAAATAGTTTGCGTCATAATCAGACGTCGTGTAAAGAGGTATCTGATCAGGATTCAAACAGTTTGACACTTGTTCAGATTGTTTGTAAATCATTGTACCTATAATATTACTTTGAAACAATAATAAAGACAACACTATTAAGTTATATGACATATTTTATAGCGCCACAGGGTTAACAACGAATGCATAATTTGGCAATGAATGAGTAAGTATCACAATCAGGTATATATTCAAACATGTTGATACTCCAAATATCCGTATTCTTCATTTCAGAAATTAATCTAATCAGCATATTGTGTATCTTCAAGTAACATATCTATGTCGTCTTTTATTTGCCCCTGGATGGCCGAAATTGCAGAAGAAAGTTCTGTTTTGAAAACTTGTTCCAAATCAGCAACCGATCGCTGAAATGGGAGCTTCCTGATGAGCAATTCAGTAGATTTGGGATGTCTTTTGTTTTCTCTCAAAGCTTCTGTACCAGTCGAATTACTGCTGGACCTCCTCAGACTATCTGCTAGTTGAAAGTTGGATGCAAAAAGCAATTCATTCAGAGTGTTGTCTTTTTCGTTCTTTTTTAAAATATAGATTTTGATAAGTAACGTACGTTTTCAGTGTTCTCTACCTACAACGAGCCTCCAAACAACAAATTCCTTCTTACAACGACCCTTGCCGATGTTCCCTTAACCGGAAAATTATGAATATCGCTTTTACTGCTGTAATGTCGGCTACTTAAAAGTGTCATCTGCTGTTTTCTAAAAGTAACATATTAACATTTAGTCAGAACAAAATAAGGACGAGTTACAAATAGCTTGAATTCGGATAAGACGCCGCGATACGCGGCGAATGATCTGGATTCAAGCTGTTTGCAAATGTTTACATATTTCCCTCCCTATAACGACTCTTCCGAACAAAGCATACATTGTTTTGTCTCCCATTGGGTGTCGTTGTAGAGAGTGAGTGTTGTATTTGGTTAGACAGTTTTGAATTTGCAAAGTTCTCAACCCTAGCCATAAACATACTCTTCATTCAAAACCAGTGTACCTGTAAATAGTATATTTACTTTCTACGAAAATATTGTAGATGCAGATATAAGGGCTCCAAAAGATAGTCTCTTGTCAACTCCTGCACTGTTTGTCATTTTGCAATATAATAATCCTAAGACGGATTTCGCGTTCGAACGGTTTAGAATATATGTTAATTACAAATAAATATACAGTAAAGTGTTCTGTAATGTATGTATTTGCTACCGTATGTAAGCTTTCTAACAGTCGTAATGGCATCGCCATTTCAATAATTTGTAACCATTATAAACCTTATTTATCGTCGCAAATTAAAATGTATGACACTCCAATCACTGTATTGATTCATTAATGGGTATATGTAATGTGCCTTCTAATCAGGACCAAATGTGTACTATATACCTGTGAAGAGTACATTCTGTCCTATCCAAACAGTGAAGTCCCTGATCCTGCTCCTGCAGGAGCCCTCTGATCAGGGACTTAACTATTTGTCATTTTGCAATTTATTACAAAAAGTAGTCTAAAATGGACCAGCCTTTATTGCAAACTGGAATTGTCCATTGGAAGTTTCAGGGGATAATGAGTTAAGCCAGGATTCAGTATTGACATCGAATAAGGCAAGTATTTGAAATGTATCTTTATTTTTTTTGCTCTAAATATGTCATAAAGTAGCTTCTATGAAAATGTGATATTCTAGTTAGTTAACCATAAACACATTCAACATGCATACATCACTTATCAATGACACATTTAACATGCATAAAACACATATCAAAACAACATTCATTCCCAACTAAGCCGTCTTAGTATATAAATATTATAAACAATCATAGCGGTTTAGATTTTTAAGATAATTTTGGTAATGGGACCTATCAAAAAAATCAACAATTTGAATGGATATTTATAAGATTTGTTATGTACGGCCCAGGGCTTTGCACAATATAATACATTTTTACATTTTCATGTATAAAATACTCCAGCAGAAAGTTATATGTACTCGTATTATTGTTTGTTTTTATAAAATAAAAAAAAAAGATTTTCCGACCGTCCGTCCCTAACAATTTTGGGCATGTAATAGGAAACGCAGGTATTTTATATTTGGCCTACTAGGATAAAAAAGAGTGGGTTTTATGAATTGCTACTGACCGTACCAAGGCGGGCTCCTATGTTCACTCTGCTTTATGTTTGTCCTGCGTGTTGTTTTCTATTTAGTGTGTAGATGAAGGAATGGTATTGCGCGCGTATGTGTGTGTTTGTGTGTGTGTATGTGTGTGTGTTTGTTGTGGTATGACTGTGTGTGTGTTCTGCTTGAGAGGTGGGTGTATTGTTTGTGTTGCGTTTCCTCCTTGAGTCTTTCGTATTTATTTGTTGTTCGGATGGAGTTGTTTTAGGGAGGAAACGTTGCTCACATTCGCAAACAGCTTGAATCTAGAAATGATGCAGTGCAACGCGCCGTCTGATCTGGGTTCAAGCTGTTCGTCACACATTATTATTTTCTTTCTGTCAAATTTCCAATATAACAAGTCGAGAAAAATCAACAAAATACACTTTAAAGTAGACGATATTGCGTTCGTGATACGGTTTGACATAATGTATCTTGTTTGGGGAACAGCGGCAAGCGTTGCTGAAAGGTAGGTAGAAACTCGTTGTTCAGAGGGCCGTTTCCAGAAGGTAGCCTTGAATACAACACGGTTTTGGGAAACCAGTGAACCCCTGTAATGAGTAGGGTTGCTAGACAGACTGACTGACTAATACTGTGGTTGTATTTTAATCTGTTTCTATGTTAATTAGTTACAAAATGAATAAAGTATCATTTCACCAAACTCAGATGATAGAATTGGTTAAACCTACCTGATTGTTTTCCATTGCCAGTTTCAAACGTATAGACCACAACTACAATATTGCAGTAAAATTGATAAACATTAACAAAACAAATTAACACATTTCTTCGTGTTCATATTACACACTCTATAGATAATACTGATAAAGAGGAGAACACTTTATTATTCACTCGAAAATACCTAAACAATCATTTTCGAAGATGAAAAAAGTTTGCAGCCACAGTAGGGTTCAAACTCGTTGACAGTAAAATTAATAATCAATAATTAAAAAAAGATTGCACTCGCCTTATTGAATTGATTTTCGTCCTCTGCAATCGGCGCCAAAAGGCGGTTTTGACGTGACGTGATGTGATGCGGTGCCTAATCAAAATCTAAAATATTTGACATTTGTTTCGACATTTAATCAGTCAAAGCAGCCGCAAAGCTGAATTAGAAAATATTGCAGACGATACTGCCAATACAGACGATATGATATACTGTTATATGAAGCAGCAAATATCGCGTACCTGATGAGAAACCTCATTGTCTACATTTCATCGTGTGAAACTTACAATGTCCATTGTGTTAATATATGTCAGCGGATTTCTGCTGGTGCAAACGACATTTTTATTTAAGATGTCTGATCAATGTTGTCGATCGCTAGTTTTACAATAGTATACAGTACAACCCCTCTAAACCGGAACCTCTAAATACCGGAATTCTCTCTAAACTGGACAAAAACTTTGGTTCCGTTTCCCACCCATTTTCACGCCATTGATTTATTCTTTCACTGAAGAAAATACATTCACGAACATATATCATCAGAAAAAGTTTCTATATTCTAGCAGATGATAGTTTAAAGCAGGTTGAAAGTAAGGCAGAATGCGCCTTAAGGCGCTTTCTGCTTTACTTTCAACCTGCTTTAAGTGGTCAGCTTCCTTCCATACTAGAAACAAGCTATGGGTTAAAACCCCTCTAAACCGGAAACCCCACTAAACCGGATGTGTTTGTGGTCCCCACACATGTCCGGTTTAGAGGGGTTTCACTGTATCTCCAGTTTTCACTTTCCGCTGAGTCTTACTATGATTTATTTCCAATACTACATATAAGGTTTTCAAAATCCATGAAAAGCATGCTGCTCAGTGAATCAAAACTCTAGAGTCTTCTGTTTAACAATTACCGGGCTTTAAATGGTCACTTGTATTTTATACAATTAATAAGCATTCGCTGCAGTCCTCGTACGTCTGTGGTGGACATTAATAAATGAAACCAAAACAAAGACTTAGAGGACTCGTGAAAATATAACGTCTGATGTTCACTCAATGGACTAAATTCAATCTCACACTGCAAAAATACAGTTATTCTATTTATTTATGCTTTAAAGCCACTTTTTAAACGAAATTGTTTGGCAACTTAAAGCGAAAGTACACTATTTATCCCGTGTTGAGCCCCAAGTTTTATATCAAACACATGTGCGTGACAGTTGGCGGTACAATGACGTCACTTATTTATTGATTTGACGTCAACGGAATTACGTCGTTACTTCCGATCTTGAATTCGTGTTCTTCCTTTGAGTGGTTCGCGAATAGACTGACGGCCGCAATTAAACGGTAAGACACGATTGACTACGATTCTTGGGGAGCCCTACGGGGAAAGCTCATAAAAGAAGCACGAGCGACGATAATCCCACTGCTTGAAGCAGTGGATTATCAAGTGGTAATCCACTGCTTTTCCCCGGTAATCCACCGAAAAGCATTTATAAAAAAGTTTCATAAGTTCACTTGTGGCTGTTATGTGTATAAAACTTACTTTCGTTCACAGAATAAGCAACGGGTTCTTGATCATCTTCCTGAGTCAGGTTATCCATACGTGTATCTGAAAAAGCAAAGAGTACATGTAAGCCTATTGTACAACAATCACAAGCGTGGTAAGCGCCTATTGATCCTTGCTTAGTTATAAATTGTTCAATTTGCCGAGTTCAGCATTGTACAAGTAATGGTTGGAATCAACATAATTTATGAGTCTCGATTTATCGACAGCATTAACCTTTCGCTCATCGACTAACTGCGATTGTTCATAAAGAGAAATATACATGTTGTTTTGTCTTTTACCACATAGAATATAGACGTTTTTGAAAACTGTGTATATTAAGATATGACTTAAAAGAATGTCATAGACACATGGCTTAATAACTTAAAGCCAACATATATTTGTTTTCTGTCATCTTTTAGATAATGTTAGTGCATACATGTTTAATCAATATATAATTAATAGGGATGTTAACGGTTACGGATATTGTAACCGGTTAATCGCAAGCAAAAACCGGTTAACCGACCGGTTAACCTGACATTAAATTAAACCATTGTATTGCCGTGGACAAATATGTCTACCTACTGTTACTGGTCTGAATGTTAATGAAAGCCATCCATTCTTTGGAGAATCCAACTGACAAATGTCGAACAGTCTGATTTCCGATCAGACGCCGAGTGAGACTGCGTCAGATCTGAATCCAGGCTGCTTTCAAAATCATAAAAAATCTGCGACTTTACATAGGTGTATGAAATATTTGGTGATGTTCTATTAGGCTTTAGATCCAATTCGAAACTGAATTTTAAAGAGTATGTACCAGTTCTGAAGTGCTACATGTTTTCATATTCACGCTAAATTTGTGTTTGATACAAAGAATCATTGTTTTTAATCAAAGGATATAACACATTCATGTTCGACTCTGGAAAATTTCGTGAAAAACTTCGTCGACTACCTTTATCGACAATCTTGTGATAAGCTGAAAATAATAACAGCGCTAATTACCAGAAATAAGTTGACCTAGTACAGACATCCCTCTGAAAACCGAACGGAATCAGACCGGAAAAGGTACATGTACGTTAACAAGAGCTTCTGATTTCTGGAAGTTTATTGGTACTTCGAAAGTAGTGTTTTAAACTATATAACAATGATATGCACATTGCGACCCTTATTTGAATGCTTAGATTAAGGTGCCCAAATATCAACAACTGAATATTAACTGGTCAAGAACAGATAACTATGTAATAAGCAATTACTACAGTTGTACTTTGATATCTCGAACTCGGTTGGGTCGAACAGACCCGCATTTGAAAGTTAAAACGTGGCTGAGCCACGTTTTAACTTTCAGATACGGGTATGTTTGACTTAACAGAACGAGAAAGAATGCAATTCATGTGTTGACAAATCGGATGGTTCGAATGAAGCGAGTTCGTCTGTACTAGTATAACTATACTCACCAGCGTAGCACAGTACAAACAGGGCCAAAACAGTCAAGCAAATTTGGAAATTCATTATTCTGGAGAGGAAATAAACACCATTGTGAATGATTTATGGTCGAAACTAAAAACGACCAATTGTGTTGTTAATGGTAAACATATCATAGACATCAAAATATTTGGGATCCGATATGGATCCAAAAGGTGTGCAACATAATGGTTCAAGCACAATCGTTATAATATACACATTGATTATACAAAAGTGATGGCTGCTATAATCATTTCTTCAGCTTAACAATTCCGTTTACTATTCTTTATAAAAAATATTAACTATATGCTCGTATTCGGGTGTTTGACTTAAGAAACATTGATATGAGTGTCAAACAGTTACACTCCTTGATTAGATGCCCCGTCAGACAAGGATCCAAACTGTATACATATTGTCGGTAGTGCCTGTTTTTGCAAATCATATCTAAACTACTTTATTGCTAACCCAATAGACGTTTAAGTATCACATTATTACGATACATGTTTTTTTCAAAAGTTACAAACAGAATAAACCTAGATAATACGTTGATATGAAAACGAGGCGCTAGGATTGGTTTTTAGTGTTCTTGCGTGTTGTTTTATATATAGTGTGTAGATGAAGGAATGGTATTGCGTGTGTGTGTGTTTCTGACTGTACCAAGGCGGGCTCCTATATTCACTTTGCTTTATGTTTGTCTTGCGTGTTGTTTTCTATTTAGTGTGTCGATGAAGGAATGGGATTGTGCGTATGCGTGTGCTTGAGAGGTGGGTGTATTGTTTGTGTTGCGTTTCCTGCTTGAGTCTTTCGTATTTATTCGTATTGCCCAGTATAACAGAAACTTTTTCGAATAAGCAACATCTATTTAAACAGTCGTCGATAATTCCTGAGATTTTTTTTTTTAAATTAAAGTATTCGGTAAAATTAAAAAAGAAGGCATTATGGAATTAATTATACTATATGATTGATAATGCAATTCCTAAATACAAAATATATGAATATACTAGTTAAATTTTGTACATACCACCGAAATTCTTCTTTCGTCGTGTCTTGCCAATTATTGTGGTCGTCGTAAGTAGCAGCTAACAAAACTTTGACTTAGCCTCTTAATATATACCGGAATACCTTCTCCGTAACCCTTAACCCATTCCTTGCCTTGTCCTTATAACTATTAAAACTTTGAATATTAGTTTCATTTTACTTAAGAAATAATGAAATAAGTGTCAAACAGTTTAGATGCTGATTAGACGCCGCGTTTCGCGGCGTCTAATCAGGATCCAAACTGTTTGCAAATAACTATTGTTCTCGGGGAAAGACAATGAACGGTTAAAACCCTTACACCGCAATGATATTATTTGATTTGAACTTGACTAATTTCTTTATATGCAATTGTGTTGTTGTATATTGACTGGAGAAAAATCGATTAGAGTATCAACTTGCTTTGATTCTGATATAACGTTCGAAACTCGGTCTCTAATTTGTATCAACACTGTTTGTAAATGTCATTGTGCTCGTTTCAAAGCGGCGAAAAATTTGTTTAAATGTCTGTGTCATATTAAAATAGTAACATTTAATCAAGCTTTGTGTGAACAGTGAAATCTCGCAACTGTAGACAAGGTATGAACTACAAAAATTGTGTTTATGACTAGAAATCGTAATGTGTACGACTCAACATAAAACACTCTTTAAAGAATGTGGACAAACTCACTGAAACCTAAAACGTCTGTTTAGATGTCGTACACATGTATCAGTATACTTCAATAACCAACACCGGCAAACGTTTATGCATATGTTGGACCATATATTTTGATAGCAAACAAATGATGAAATTAATAATTAGAATAGTATTCGTTTGTATTATAAATCGTGTTATAATTATATACTAAATTACTGAAAACGCCTTAGCTCATCGAGTTATCCGTTTTGGGGGATCTCTTTTATCAACATGAGTTGTCTATAGCGAAGTTAAATGCACATATATATTTTGCCTTAGGATGGAGTAAAACTGTCGAAATACAAAAACAAGATTCGGTGATTTTCCTTGAGGATGTTTTATACTGATCATATTTATTTACTAATTGCCTCAAGTCTGAGTTTAACTCTCTACCCCATGGAAGAGACTATTATCGCAGTTAGTTTATTCCTCAATTGGAGAAAATAGTGTCAATTCATTAAGTCATAAATATGTATCATAAGGAATATTTTCTTTATTCTAGCAGAAGTTAGCTTAAAGTAGGCTGCCAGTATAGCAGAAGGGCCTTGTGGAATACACATGTCCGAATAGAACCATGTAAACGCTGATAAGACGACATATTCATGGAGATCTTTGAGCAAAAAAACCCCCACTATTTGCCTTTATTTGTTATATAATTATTATAAAACCACATTTGTTTACTTTAACCCTCATCCGGACCTTGCCAAAACTTCCGTTTTGAGACTTTTGGGGTCCAGTGAACCCAATTGCGCATTTTTGTTATTTTTCCAAGTCAAGATAGGCTTTTGTGACATAACTGATGCCGCATTATAAAGTGGAGTGTTTATACTATATGATAGTGATAATACCGAAACGTTGCTCTCATTGTTACCATGGCAACCAGTGACCGTAGTAACACAAAAAACTAAGTGTTTTGCTGTAAAATCGAATTTTATCTTTAAGTTATAACTTTTGCAGAAAATGTACAGATTGGGAGACGTGGATATATTTATCACTAGATATACAGTTTGTTACATTAATGGTGTATCTATTTAAAGAACTATGTATATATTTGGAAGAAAATGACAAAAATATAGTTGGGGTCCAGTGGACCCCAAATTATATTTATGCATATTAACATGGGTTACCATGACTGATTTAAAAGCTTAATTAGCGGAACATATGTAACCAAAACAGCTTTCCAGCTGATCAATATAGTCAATTTGTTAAGCTTTGTTTCTGCTTCCAATTATTTCATGGCAATAGTTGTCCAATTTATTTGACCTGTCACCGTGCACGTCTAAGCTCCGTGCAAGATGCATGGCTCTGACACTGAGACAGTGACATGTCAAATATATGTGATAAAACTAAGTATGGTAAACAAATGTAATGAAAGAAAAACTCACATAACTTAAAATGGTAAAGATATTAGAGTTTGGAATATCAACTGGAATATCACCATGTTTTGAGTACTACTCATAAATATGTCTGCTTCACATCATCACATGTCTGATAAGCTGCATGAATGTGTCCTAAACGCAGTTGCATGTGTAACCACGGGCCGTTTTGGTCAATGGTCTACACCAGTTTGTTTTGTATCAGTGTAATAAAGTATGATTTGAGGTTTCCTGCGATCATCATCTATTACATTAATTTTGATTCATGAATAAAAAAAAATAATTGTATCAAACATTACGTTAAGCCACTGCTGAACAAGCGTTTGCCATACATCCTAATTGGAGCATGTTTGCCGGTTGTAAGTCTTTCTTCCCCTGTAGCTATATAGTTGAATCTGATATACTGAACAATGGCAATGAAGCATTCAAATAGATGCCTTAAATACCGACCTATCAGACCTCCTTGACCAACGTCCAATAGGGTCAATGGCAAAGGTCAATGTCACCAATCTTGGCCCATGACTGCCATGCAAACTTCCAGAAAGGACCAGAACACAAAATAATAAAGTACACTTATTTGAATCTTGAAATCATTTGCATAATTTGAGGTCAAATAGAATTGTATTCGTTCTATCAGGGTGAATCCCTTGGACTCGCGGTTTACACTCCGGGAGTTATACTATCAAAGGGAAGTAGCTCAATCACAAGATCATGAAATATATATTTTGATATGTGCAATTGAGGAACAGTATTGTCGGTGATATCTAGTATTCAATAAATGCCATTATGGTAGTTGTAAACAACAAGGAAAAGTTTTAAAATGGTCTGAAATACATTTTACTAACCTTTAGATTTCTGGGGTACGGCTGGACCCCAGATTTGTTTTGGAAATAAAATCTATGCGAATTGACCTATTTGGTACGTTTTTCACACAAGTGTCAAAAAAAGTCATTGAAACAATGTCTCAAAACTCCAAAAGCGTCATTAGACTGAATACTTTATCTAGCAAAAATAAAGCCGCTATGGTCCAATGTATCCCAAAGGTCCGGATGAGGGTTAATTATACTTTTTGGACATAAATTAAATGTTTTAGGTGTTAATTAACGGCACTTATGAAACCAATGTGTTTCCACCGTCTGGTCATAACACGGGAAGTCAAAATGTATGTTTGCTTACCATAGCATTGTATATTAAAGGCATATACACATATCCAACGAACTTCATCAATATACCTGTACAAGGAACCATGGCAATGCAGATAAATTATAATTTATATGAATGGTCCTTGTCACCATGACATTAAGTTAATGGCAAATTAAGTAAATCTGAACCTATTGCATTGCAAACTCATCAGAAACTTTCCACACATAATAGAAGTGTAGAAAAGCAATAAACAACACATCTTCAAGCGCAATACGACCTTAGGCAAAGAAATTGTAAAAACAGAAAATAACTTCTCTATCATGAACACTAAATTCTCTGAATTATTAGATGTTTTAGACACGTTAAAGCAATGTGACAGTAAAACAGAAAATACTTTGAGGTTTTAGTGTCTAATTACATTTAGCTCCCCTGACTTTTAAATAATCAATTAGGCTTTGTTTTAGTTTAATGTATTGACACTTGGCAATATGTCATTCCTATGGAATGTGCGTGACTGTAAGCCGACGAATTAACAATTGAAATATGGGCTGGGGTAGACTGTAACACTTTACGTAGGGTCTGATCTGGGTCTTAACTGTGTGCGTGTGTAAATGTTTGAGACTCTGGTAGCTCAACGTTAACGGTTCATAATATATATAAGAAATGCACTGTATTTTGTAAAACCAACAAAATATATTGTCCTTGTTTATTTCGATGTAATATTATTCTTATTTGTTAAACAAGTGTAATCATGATGAGATGTAGACCCAAACTATACGCCAAAGTAATCAATAAAAGACAATATAACGGAACGGCAATGGTTGTGTCTGTTGTAATATTACATAAATTAGCTCCTAAACCACTTACAACCTTGGTTGACTTATCTAAACTCGTAGGGGATTGGTATCAGAGCATGTTGTTTGGTAATATATATGATTCTTAGGGATCGGATTATTGTCTATGATAAACATTGCAGGCGCCCTCTTATCAGGGACTTCACTTTTTGTCATTTTGAAATACCAACCAATATAGTCGAATTTGGACCAGCCTTTTTTGTAAACCGGAATTAAATTGTCAGTTGGAATTTCAGGAGATGATAAGTTAAACGCAATATAACTATTAGAACAAAGCGTTCCAGTTTGATCAATTGAACCTTGACAAGTAGGAGCGTCCTTCAAATACCACCGTAGCTGCCAATACCACATAACATTATCTGGGTCTGTTCTGTGCGAAGTAAAACTGCCTTAAAGTGCCTTAAACCTTAATTGTCCGTTCAAAACCTAAGATTTCGATATATAAAACAGCAACTACACTCAACAGCATTTCTAATTGATCATCTACCATAGTCGAGAATTTCAGCAACAAGTTATCACTCGTTCCTGATTCCAATTGTGTTTGATTGTTTTATGTTCAAATAAAAAATGTACGAGATTTCACGATATCACGAGCTATGATGAAAATTAAAACCAACACAAACATTTTCAGCAATCCATGATAATTATGCTAGAAGAATGTATGTCCCCGATAACACTAATAATGGCACGAACATTTTGTCTTATTGAAGAACATGTCGCTGTAAGTAACACTGTTGTATGTTGTTACATTCCTGAATGACGCCAGGCGCTCTAATTCACTTTAAAGTTGTTGCTGTGGTAGGTCACGTACGCAGTGTTTCAGTTAGTCCCACACTTGTTACATCGTATTTAAATCTGCTCTCTTCGGACAATTATTGTAATCAGACGAATTGTATTTGCCCTAAATAATTTCAGTGTTACCCTTCCAACATGGAACGTTGTCCAGCACTATCTGGTTGATAAATAATATGTTTCCGTTATAAAATGTTTAACTCTCTTAAATGCACCCCAGCTTCCAAAATTCCCACGGCAACACCACATTCTTGTACTCCTGGCCACATTATGTTTTGTTTATGTTTAGCATATATCGACAGATTTCAGTCGTATTAAAATATCATATTTTGACAACGAGCCTATTATGCACGTTCATATCATGCATAACACGCTTGTATGCAAAAACTGCGAATTATAAGCTTATCGGGCATCGGACAATCGATTACAACAATTTATATACGGCCAGTGACTCCTCTGTGAAATCTCAACGTGATGCGTATTTTTGGGTAAAGTAAAATGTTTAATTAGAAATTATTTTGAGTGTATATGCCGTGGTCCTCTTTCTTATTGAATTTGACTGCTTAGTTGACATAGCCCTCTTAGCTTTCTGTCACACTCAGTGAATTCGAACAACGTATTGCTTGTGTCAATTCTGGTGCACAATATGTCGTGCTTACGTGGAATGTCCCACCCTTTGAGCTTCTTACCATCGCTCCATTTCCAGTCAACACCTTTCTTGAATGTCGCAGCAATCCATATGCCTAGAAAACGACAGACACTTTTATCGCTGTGAAACTTTATAACAACGTTATTCTTTAATCTCACCCACCCCTTTAAAAACTAATACAATATTCCGGTTTTAAATTAAGTCTAGTTCATTTTGAATTAGTTCTGGTCGTTTAAAGAAACATTGCAAAAGTTACAAATACAGTCAAACTTCGAAAACTCGAACTCGTTTAACTCGAAGTACAGTGATGCTCACTTATAACGAACTTGGATAAGATGGAAAAACTGCTTAATACGAAATAAAAATAATTCCCCGACTGCTTCCTTCTTTATTTCAATGGCTTCATGCTTGCTTAAGATGAAAACTGGATATAACGAACAACTGGATAAGACAAACTGATTTTTGGGTCCCTAAACTGGATTTTACCTGTAAAATGGTTCTGTTAATACAACATGCCGGTCATCATCACAGTTTGACAAGTGGCTTACAAAGGTGACAGTACTTAATTGCTTAGCTGCTCATCACCTCAGATAACAAAACATTACCCAACCAACATGTTTTGTATATATGCTATTGATAGGATGTTCAAACAACTGGAAATAATTAGTTTACTTGGCACATTATTTGTTTGGATCCAGATCAGATGCTTAATAACTGGGTGTCTGATCAGACTTCTTGCTGTTTGACGCCTGTATTCTGCAAAAAGATAACAATTACTGATGCTAAATCAACATAGTAGATCTATATCAAAAACTTTTTTATATTAATAAGTTTACTTATTAGATATTCATAATAGGTTGAGTTTTCTATTAATACAATACAGGGAACAGGTTAAATTTTCAAGAAGAAAAATGGCATTTCTTATGTCATAGCCAATCTTATTTTGTTATTATTTAATTATTCTATTTTGTGCAATTAAAATAAATATTTAAGATTTAATTTCTATGCATTTCTATCTTTCTTTCTTTCTAATCAATTATGTACTTAAAGTATGATGAGTAAAAATTTCTTTATATGCAAACTATTCACAAAGAAATTTCGTTGTTTGGATAAGACGAAGTTTGGATAAGAAGAACTAATTTGCAAGATCCCCTGAATTTCGTTATAAGTGAGCATCACTGTAGATCTATCCGATAGTTCAAAAAATAAACTACATTATTTCATGCTCGGTTAAGTTGAACATACCGATATTTCATGGTTAAAACGTGGCTAAGCCACGTTTTAACTTTGAAATACGGGTGTTTTTGATTTAACCGAGATCGAAATATCGAAGTTCGACTGTAATATAGAAAACAGAAAACCCTCTGATCTGTGTCTAAACTGTTTGCAAATGACTAGTGTTTTTTTAACAGGTGCACAGCTTGTAAATGACGAGTAAAATGTCGATATATCGAACTCACATATCTCGAGGTATCCCACATTTTGACACATGAACTGCATTATTTCATGCTCGGTTAAGTCGAGCATACCCATATTTCAGAGTTAAACTTTAAAATACGGGTATGCTCGACTAAACCGAGTTCGAGTTCATATATATCGGCTGTATAGTTGTGAATAGGGTTAGTAGTGATAACTGCCTATTTCGACGTGTCTGACCAGTTTGCATCGAGACTAGACAATGAGAAATGTACGTTTGGCATGAATCTTATATATTTGATAATGTTTGAATTAAAGAATTTGGATTTTAAATTGCAAAGCAAGCTAAAAAATCTGAAAGCCACAATATTGATATGGCAATGAAAGTTTATTTTCAGATTAATATGGTCCGATTCACTATAAATCATAACTAACGTTTATATAATGTATCGGCTGAGCTTCAAAGACATGCAATAAAGCATCCAGTAGCTCGTAACCTACAAGAGCTGGACGAGCTGCAGCAGTCCCTTATTTTTGAATAAAGAAATATCCCTCAAACGTTCGTAAATCAGTACGTTCTGGCAAATGTGTTTGCATGTCATATGAATCAGAGGTGGTCACGCCACCTACACGTTTAATATATGGGTAAATATGACAGTAGAGTTAAGCATCGAGGAATGTGATTATAGATATGGTGACTTTTATTTTTGAATTGAGAATTTGCGCAATGACGTGATTTTGTGAATTTTACTTCCTCTCTGCAGTTTTATATGCTATGTTGTACATTTATGCGCTGGTCGATAGAAAAGGAAACTTCTACCATATATGCACGGTGCATATGAGTCATATGTGTTTCAGAATTAAACGCATTCCGTCAACAAACACACACATAGTATAATATATAAAAGTGTTGCGTTAGCTGTGGCCTTGAGTGTATGGCTCATTCAATGTCGAAGTGCTGCAAAACCCAGTAATTAAGGCCGCCATTACTAAACATCTTGTTTGCTGTGATCTTTATTGAAATGGCTTAATCTGAATTTATACACTTCAAACCATGGTTATAGACAACAACACTATTTTATTACTATATTAAGATACTGAGATATTGACGAAAATAAAATATTCAGTAATGACGGCCTCAATAGTTATTTGAATATTACGCGGCTTGCCCACTGATGACAGTGTTACATCATCCAGAATCTTAAAGAGATCACCTAAGAAGTATGGAGCGGACAAAAAAACTTGCTACGGAACGAATGACAAGGTTCTCAAAGGATCATGAGTTTGGCAACCGGACTAATGCCTGTATATCATCGGGGATTCGGATAAATTCCCTAGTCATGCAGCTGATCTGACGGGGGACCGCACTCATGACCCTTATACCTTAGTCGAGTGTGTAACCATTGTACTTCTTCAGCCGATATGAAGATAACATTTTTCGGATGTAATGTTTACGTTACATCATCAATCAAAACAAATTAGTTATTATTATACACTGCCAAGAGCGACCAAAGATTCGGACAATTTTACTTTATACAGTTGAACTTCGATATCTTGAACTCTTTTATGTCGAACACGTCCGTATTTCAAAGTTAAAACGTGGCTAAGCCACGTTTTAACTTTGAAAAACGGATATCTTATACTTAACCGAGCAGAAAATAATGATATTAATGTGCGGACAATATAAAAGAAAGACTACATACTTGCTCCCGCTTTGAAGTTAGCGTCTGTTTTATTCAGCCATTGGTAGATTATATCTTGCGCTATTCTTGTTTTGATGTCTGCCACCGAACAATGTAAAATAACACATGGCAAAATTTTACATATTAATGTATATTTGGTGTGTTAAGTGTTTCGGCACTACTCATTAACATATATCCACTTATGAGTTTAAACCTTAGCACTTGGCGTGTACATTTTTTAACAAAACATGTCATCAGAGTCTCTTTGGGGATACAGCAATATCTAACACTTTGAAGTGAAAGTACTCCCTCCCTACAACTGCCCTCAAAACAGCAAACCCTTCCTTACAATGATCCTTGTCATAGTTTCCGAAACAGAATAACATATTTGAGGCTGCAATGTCTTCGAATTAAAATGGTCGTCTGCTTTTTTTCTCAGAGTTACATAATGTACATGTTGACTGATTCCAAGCTATTTGCAATTTTCCTTTCATAAAACGAGTCACTACGAACAACGCACATAAGGTGTGTTCCTCGTTCGATGTCGCTGTATATAACGCACATATAGTTAAGTGTGCTGAAGGTTAGTTAAACTTTCCAGAGACATATGCACGAATTGAAAGAGGATAAAACAAATACACATACGAACTAACATGTGGTGTTTGCTCGTATAAAACGAGGGTCTTCGTTTTTCGCTACTAAAATGGAGAAAAAAAAACTGTTGCATACCAAACTGCTAGCCTGATCTTGTTCCTTGTTTGTTATTCTGTAGCACGATTTGTATAGAAATTTCCAATCCCCTAGACATGGCCCTGTAGATAACAAGTAGATTAAGTTCATTAACCCTTTCACTCTCAATAACGCCATAAAGCGCAAACAGTTTGGGTCCTAATCAGACGCAGCATAACACGTTATTTGATCAGAAGCCAAACTGTTTGCCACCTAATTGATATTTGTTAAGTCATACGACCTCAAATCTAACTTTGTAATATGTATTGCAGACAACAATAATGAAGCAGACGACAATAATGCGGTGAAGGGGTAAGCATATCCCGAATAATTTGATAAAAAGGGTTAAGGTCATATAAGAGAGTCTGTATACCGGCTTTATCAATCTTACTTGTTATAAATAATCTCTGATAGATGTATTCATATATAAAGGAAAAATATCAAAATAGATCTACTATGTTTAAATGAATCTATAAACTTTTTCTCCGTATTATTGCCAAATTTTCATCAAAAAACGACCACAAAAAAGTATATACATGTATTGTTTACATAGAATACTGTGTAAACTAGCATAACAGTAAAACAGAAAACTCTAAAAGAAGCATCAATCTGAGTTGAAAAAACGCTGGATATGGTAATATGCATTTTGGATAATAAGCTAATTGATATTTAAATTAGTTGTTAATTAAGTAAAACATGTTTTAAATATGTATCTATCTCAATCATTGGAAAACTTGTAATTTCTTTTGAGATGCTTTATATCATTATGAGCAATAATTGATGACACAGCAAACTGTTTGAAGTTTACCTTTGCTGTACAGCTGTGCCCCAATGAGTACCAATGACCAATCATCATCTTGAAATCCGCTTCTTAATGTGTAACAGGCTTTGTTCATCTTGTTATAGAAAACCGCACTGCAGTCAGCCATGTGGGGACATGCCGCCAGACAATGTAGTAGATTTGAGGCGAGGAATGTATTTACAATGAAACGTGCAGAACATAGTTTGTCTGCGTACAGTGCCTGTGCTTTATAGCTGTTCCAAATCTCACCATTGACTCTAACCGGCGGCCAAAACAAGGCACAGATGACCTGTAGAACTGTTGTCTTGCACATCGTCTACTTTCTAGTAAGCTCTCAAAGATATTGCATGTCTTTTCTCGTCAAATGCAATGCCCTTCTTGAAAAGTTACATTTAAGTAAAAGTAGAATCACGCTGTTAAGTTAACTGAATTATGATTGAAGTATTTTCGCTGTTATTTATCAAATGGATGACTTTTCTGACAACATATAAGTGACCCCTAATTTAAACAAATGCAAAAGTATTCGTATTTACAGGATACTTTGATTTACACAATATGTATGTAGAGCCTACCGTTTACCTTCCGAAATAAGGCTCTTGTGTTAACACTTTACCTGCTGGTTGCGGCTTCATGGTCTTTTTCAAACAGTTTGGATCCAGATCAGATGCCGCGTAAAGCGGCGTCTGATCTCGATCAAATCTGTTTGGCACTCTTCTTTAGGTTTATGTACTTACAACATGAATAGCTATGAATTGAACAAATTTTCCAGACGACAATCTAAAGCAGACGACATAACAGCAGGATATGGGTTAAATATGAATGCTAATTGCAAACAGTATGACCAGTAGAACTGTTGCTGTGCACGTCGTTTACTTTCCAGTAGCTCTTAGATATATTGTATGTATTTTATTCCTTCACTGCCCTACCCCGAATACACAAGTAGGTTTCAAACAGATTGAATCCTGATCAGACGCCGCGTTACGCGGCGTTTGATCAGTGTCACAAATATGTCCAGTATCTTCAGTGCTTTGATTGTATTTTGTGTACTATTGGCTTATTGCATGTGAGTGAGTGGTCAGCTTGACCAGTAGTGAACAAAGGGGCTATTGTTATGTGTGTAGTGGGTATATGGTTTTACCTGAGGACAGTCATTCCTTGGCCAGAACTCGACATGTAAAGATGTGAAGATGTGTGTACATGTAGTGTGATATATGCGGGTGAAGAAATTACTTATACTGTAAGTTTTCCCTTATCCCTTCCCCGTAGTTTAGTATTGTGTTTTTATACGCGTGGATTTTTATGTTGCATTTTAGAGAGTAATAGCTGTAGTTAGTTAGACCCGCTCATTGTCCTTTTGACGGTGGCTACTATGGTGGGTTAAACGGGACTTATATAGATGGCGGAAAACTTGGGAATGTCGTCAGCTAGATGATAATGGCCAGATGGTTTTGAGATACTCCTTCGTTTTCTTTTTGCTGTTGTAACGCCGAGCAACGTTGGTTATACAAGTCCTTGGAGAGTAGACTATATTTAATACCAGTCCTTTTGAAGTAGACATTGTCCAGTTCACCCACATATCTATACTTAGACATAGACTTTTGCATGACTGTGTGTCAATACTAATTTAGATTATCATGCGGCGTTAACTGGTGTCTGTAAGACTATGTTACTTAACTGTACTCGGTGTGCTATGTGATTTAACTTGTGCCCATGTGGCTATAACAATCAGTGTGCTTAAACTTTAAGCCTAAGTAGTTGTAGTAATCTATGTGATTAAACTTTAAGCCTAAGTATGGCTATAGTAATCTGTGTGATTGAACGTTGAGCCTAAGTGGCTATAGTAAATTGATGACATCATGGCAGTGAAGGGGTTTATTGTCTTAGGTTATTCTTAAATGGTTAGAGTTAAGTAAAAGAAGACCACCAGCGCTGTTAAGTTTGATTAATTATAATTGGAGTCTTTATGCTGATGCACAGCAAATGAATGATGTGTCTGGCAACATACAATTGCACCACTATTGGAACAAAAGCAAATACATCGACACCGAATGGAAGACAAAAATGTGTGCGTTGTTCGGAGGGAGTCGTTATATGGAGGGCAATTGGCATACATTGCAAACAGCTTGAATCCAGATCAGAATCCGGATTCAAGGTGTTTATTACTCGTCATTATGGTTTTCTTCTGTCAAAATGTCCGTTGTGTAGCTTTAAGAAAGAAGTAGCTTTATTGTCGTCACCCTGTCGTCTGCGTCTGCGTCAGCGTCTGCGTCTGCGTCAGCGTCTGCGTCGGTTAAGTTTTTTGCTTAAGGTTTTTGTAAGAGTTGATTTCTCAATAACTATCAAAGGTATCCATTTGAAACTTGAAATAGTTGTTCAGTATCAAAAGGGCAACTCATTTCAACAAGGCAGGTAACCCTGGGATTTGTCCTTTCAGAGTTATTGCCCTTGTTTTATTTACTTAAAAATGATAAATTAACATATCTCAATAACTATCAAAGGTATCCATTTGAAACTTAGAATAGTTGTTCAGTATCAGAAGGGAAACTCATTACCAAAAGGCAGATAACCCTGGGATTTGTTATTTCAGAGTTATTGCCCTTGTTTTATTTACTTAAAAATGATAAATTAACATATCTCAATTACTATCAAAGGTATCCATTTGAAACTTGGAATAGTTGTTCAGTATCAAAAGGGCAACTCATTACAACAAGGCAGGTAACCCTGGGATTTGTCATTTCAGAGTAATTGCCCTTGTTTTATTTACTTAAAAATTAAAAATTAACATAACTCAATAACTATCAAAAGTATCCATTTGAAACTTGGAATACTTGTTAAGTATCAAAAGGGCAACTCATTTCAACAAGGCAGATAACCCTGGGATTTGTCATTTCAGAGTTATTGCCCTTGTTTTATTTGCTTAAAAATTGTAAATTAACATATCTAAACAACTATGAAAGATATTAACTTGAAACTTTGAATAGTTATTCAGTATCACAAGGGCAATTCATTACAATAAGACAGGTAACCCTGAGGTTTGTGTATCCAGAGTTATTGCCCTTGTTTTATTTACTTAAAACTTGTAAATTGCAATATCTTAATAAATGTCAAAGGTATTAACTTGAAACTTTAAATACTTGTGTTGTATCAAAAGGGCAACTCATCCAAACAAGAAAGGTAATCGGGGATAAGCCATTCCAGAGTTATTGCTCTTGTTTTTATTTACATCAAACTTGTAAATTGAAATTTCTTAATAATTACCATAGGTATTAACTTGAAACTTTGAATACTTGTTCAGTTTCAAAAGGGCATCACCTTTCAACAAAGCAGGTAACCATGGGATTTGTCAATGCAGAGTTATTGCCCTTGTTTGACTAAGAATTTGTATATGAAATTATTCAGTAACTGTAGAAAGTTATTAATTTCAAACGTTCAATATATTTGAATACTTGTTTAGTTTCAAAAGGACAACTCATTACAACAAGGCAGGTAAAGCAGGCAAAGATATTGTCCTTCTTTTGACTTATAGTTTACTTTTAAATGGAATGTAGACTGTCCAGTATGTTTAAGTTGTTGTTGCTTACAAACTTCTATGATCAATAGGGCATTAAACACCCATATACACATTCTTTAAGTTTGAAAAATGTAGCCGTCTCAAGTATATGAAAGTCGAGCGTCCAGCACCCGTTTGCGGTGCTCTCGTTTTATTTGAGGAACAGCGGCCAAGGTCGTTCTGAGGGGGGAATTGTTGTCAGAGGGCCGTTGTAGAAAGGGAGCATTGTACTTGCTAATTACTATAGTAGACACAGGAAGTGTATAATGCGGCCCATACACCTTCCCAAACGAATGGAAGTGAACATTAACAGCAATGCTTTTGCGAACAGTAACGATGTTAACGAGTAATTGTTGGTCCGATCAAGGTCGTTACTGTTTGATACTCATTATCACTCGATTAACTCCTTTTTTCAAAGTAATTCATCTTTATACATTTTACTGCTTTACGATTAGGGCCAATTTCATTTTAAAGGTTCGCAGCAAGCACTATCCACTTATACTGCATCAATGTATAATAAACCAAATCTCCATTTAGACAGCGGCTTTACCTATGACTAATTTCGTCTCTGTCTTAATATATTTACGAGTATGTGCAAATTGCATACAGTGGAGACGCTTATAGTATTCATTGTCCTTGAAAGAATGCACAGTTAGTGAGAAACTGTTAAGTTCCTAATGAGACGACGATTTTCTCACATAACTACCCTTGTTTTCTATAGCGAACAACGATCACGAATATCCTCATCTCCAACATGTGGAAGATCAGTTTTATAACGTCACTATAACGTCACTATTTATAACGGCGTTTTCACGTCACCGGGGTTCAAAACAAATGCCTATAACTTTACAAAATACATGTAGCTAAAAATCGTAGGTTATGTGAGAAAAAGAATCTGTCATTCGTCGATGGTTAAGACAAGTTGAACTCAAACTCATCTACGATAGAAAAGGTATAAAGCGAGCCAAGGCTCGCTTAATAACATTTCAATTCTAGACTCGTTTGAGACCAGCTTGTCGTAAACATCGACTCATGACATATCCTATATATCATTTGTATCTAAACTATTTTGCACGCAGGATATGGGTTAAATATGATTGCTAATTGCAAACAGTATGACCAGTAGAACTGTTGCTGTGCACGTCGTTTACTTTCCAGTAGCTCTTAGATATATTGTATGTTTTTTATTCCTTCACTGCCCTACCCCGAATACACAAGTAGGTTTCAAACAGATTGAATCCTGATCAGACGCCGTGTTACGCGGCGTTTGATCAGTGTCACAAATATGTCCAGTATCTTCAGTGCTTTGATTGTATTTTGTGTACTATTGGCTTATTGCATGTGAGTGAGTGGTCAACTTGACTAGTAGTGAACAAAGGGGCTATTGTTATGTGTGTAGTGGGTATATGGTTTTACCTGAGGACAGTCATTCCTTGGCCAGAACTCGACATGTAAAGATGTGAAGATGTGTGTACATGTAGTGTGATATATGCGGGTGGAGAAATTACTTATACTGTAAGTTTTCCCCCTATCCCTTCCCCGTAGTTTAGTATTGTGTTTTTATACGCGTGGATTTTTATGTTGCATTTTAGAGAGTAATAGCTGTAGTTAGTTAGACCCGCTCATTGTCCTTTTGTAGGTGGCTACTATGGTGGGTTAAACGGGACTTATATAGATGCGGAAAACTTGGGAATGTCGTCAGCTAGATGATAATGGCCAGATGGTTTTGAGATACTCCTTCGTATCCTTTTTGCTGTTGTAACGCCGAGCAACGTTGGTTATACCAGTCCTTGGAGAGTAGACTATATTTAATACCAGTCCTTTTGAAGTAGACATTGTCCAGTTCAACCACATATCTATACTTAGACATAGACTTTTGCATGACTGTGTGTCAATACTAATTTAGATTATCATGCGGCGTTAAACTGGTGTCTGTAAGACTATGTTAGTTAACTGTACTCGGTGTGCTATGTGATTTAACTTGTGCCCATGTGGCTATAACAATCAGTGTGCTTAAACTTTAAGCCTAAGTAGTTGTAGTAATCTATGTGATTAAACTTTAAGCCTAAGTATGGCTATAGTAATCTGTGTGATTGAACGTTGAGCCTAAGTGGCTATAGTAATCTGTGTGATTGAACTTTAAGCCTAAGTGGCTATAATTAATCTGTGTGATTAGACTGTGTGCCTATGTGGCTACATTTATATTGAGTAACCTATGTGGTTTAGTGTTTGCCTGTGTGGCTAACTTAATTTAAAGTGATCTGTGTGATCGTTCGAGTTTATTAGGTTGAATCATATATGGGCCGGACTTGTGAAGCTGAACAGTATTATACCTGTAGACATATTAATACAGTTATATCGAGGACTATATACCTAAAGACTAAATAAGGATTGATTGTGTATTACTAACCAGTGTTGTATTTGTTATAACTTTAGTGAGTGTGAATAATAATATTGAATAACTGAATTCGTTTGTCTCAGTTTTAATTACTTTTAAAAGAATTCCGGAATCATGGTTTCCTTAACGTAATAATTAAGGAAATTGTGACAATCAGGATACAAACTGTTTTACACACATTTCAATACTTCGTCAGTCAAAATAACTAAATATTTATTTTCAGAAATAAAAGCAGACGACAATTGTTTACAAATTGATGACATCATGGCAGTGAAGGGGTTTATTGTCTTAGGTTATTCTTAAATGGTTAGAGTTAAGTAAAAGAAGACCACCAGCGCTGTTAAGTTTGATTAATTATAATTGGAGTCTTTATGCTGATGCACAGCAAATGAATGATGTGTCTGGCAACATACAATTGCACCACTATTGGAACAAAAGCAAATACATCGACACCGAATGGAAGACAAAAATGTGTGCGTTGTTCGGAGGGAGTCGTTATATGGAGGGCAATTGGCATACATTGCAAACAGCTTGAATCCAGATCAGAATCCGGATTCAAGGTGTTTATTACTCGTCATTATGGTTTCTTCTGTCAAAATGTCCGTTGTGTAGCTTTAAGAAAGAACAGCAAACGACAGTTTTAAGCAGACGATATTGCAGACGTGAAAATGTTGGACATAATTGTTTTATTTGAGGAACAGCGGCCAAGGTCGTTCTGAGGGGGGAATTGTTGTCAGAGGGCCGTTGTAGAAAGGGAGCATTGTACTTGCTAATTACTATAGTAGACACAGGAAGTGTATAATGCGGCCCATACACCTTCCCAAACGAATGGAAGTGAACATTAACAGCAATGCTTTTGCGAACAGTAACGATGTTAACGAGTAATTGGTGGTCAGATCAAGGTCTTTACTGTTTGATACTCATTATCACTCGATTAACTCCTTTTTCAAAGTAATTCATCTTTATACATTTTACTGCTTTACGATTAGGGCCAATTTCATTTTAAAGGTTCGCAGCAAGCACTATCCACTTATACTGCATCAATGTATAATAAACCAAAAGTCCATTTTGACAGCGGCTTTACCTATGACTAATTTCGTCTATGTCTTAATATATTTACGAGTATGTGCAAATTGCATACAGTTGAGACGCTTATAGTACAGACAGTGAGACACTTTTAAGTTCCTAATGAGACGACGATTTTCTCACATAACTACCCTTGTTTTCTATTGCAAACAACGATCACGAATATCCTCATCTCCAACATGTGGAAGATCAGTTTTATAACGTCACTATAACGTCACTATAACGTCACTATTTATAACGGCGTTTTCACGTCACCGGGGTTCAAAACAATGCCTATAACTTTACAAAATACATGTAGCTAAATATCGTATGTTATGTGAGAAAAAGAATCTGTCATTCGTCGATGTTTAAGACAAGTTGAACTCAAACTCATCTACGATAGAAAAGTAATAAAGCGAGCCAAGGCTCGCTTAATAACATTTCAATTCTAGACTCGTTTGAGACCAGCTTGTCGTAAACATCGACTCATGACATATCCTATATATCATTTGTATCTAAACTATTTTGCACGCATGTCTACGCTAATTAGTACGAGTACTCATGCCTACACTATACGTATTGGGATATAAATAGGATGCTTTCATGACCTTGTGGTGAGATACTGATCAGATGATATAATTTCAGGAAGATGAAATCGGGAAATTCCTTTAGCTGTAGTTTTACTTTCATCATACTATAAATGGCTTTTTCCTTTAAAACTAGAAACAGACAATGGAGTCAAGACTTAAAATGACCTCATATCTCAACCTTTGTCTCGGGCTGTCCTTTCAAAGTTTTCTTATTTATACTTGTCATCAGTCAGTAAAACTTTAGACCTGTGATTGATCTGTCGCCAAAACAGATATACATCGCCCCCTCCCTACCACAGGTTCCTCCTTACAACGACCATTGACGCTGTGCTCCAAACAAGACATTTATGTCTAACCGATATCATGGCTGCAATATCGTCTTCTTAAATTGTTGTCTGCTTTTTTTACTCAAAGTTACATACAAGTGGACATTTTGATAGAATGGATATAATGACTAGTGACAAATAGCTTGAATCCAGATCAGACGCCGCGTTAGGCGGCGTCTGATTTGGATTCAATCTATTTGCAAAAGTTAGCAAAGTTATTTTTCACTCCCTATATCGACTCCCTCCGAACCATATGCAAAATCTGTGTCTCCTATTGGGAGTCGTTGAAGAGGGTGAGCGCTGTAGCTCAATTCCTCTTATCGGCTGAATACAATTATAATTTTGTAGCTTTGAAAACATGTAAACACTAAAAGCAGATTTATGGTAAAGCCAAAAGGTGCATTCTTGCTTTAAGCCACTATCTGCTAGAATATAGAAAATATATATTTTCTTTCATGTTTATGACTGTTTAAAAAGGAACTGTTTTCTTCAGCGAATGAATAAATCAATGGTATAAAAAGCGTATTTATGGGGTAATGGGTAAACCGAACTGTTGCCCCAGCCTTGTCATAAAAGTGGACGTCAAAATGTATATTGCCGCGCTAAGTTTTGTATTTATAATGTATATATACACCAATCTTCACTCAGACACATTGGATACTTGTAATTCTGGCATGTTAAACTCAAATGTGTGGTCGTTGTTACAATAACATTTAGGTTTATGGAATATTGATATATTGGAAAATATATTACATAACACACCCATTAAGAACATTCTACACATGATAGATATGCAGAAGCGCAATGAATAATACCGGGAGAAAAGCTATACAACTTTGAGATTGGAATGTTTAGATACAGCGATAGTGGAGAGTAGCATCTGTAAGGGCCTTCTGTTTCTTCGGTCAAGCTTTGGCACAAAAGTTAAGAGTGATAAATTAAAAAATGATTTCCTGTACACTAGCAGTCATGTATTTTGATAACCAATCATATTTAACATACATACAAATCTCCAATGACAGGTTGGTAGCTAGCATAGTCCAACATATGTTAGAAGTAACCGAACACATTAAAGAAGCCTCTTTTAGCGCAGAGGAAAGGGGCTTATGGACCTTCTCTTCACGAATCATTTTGATGCGTTGCTTCAGTAACGCCGGTATGGCGGTTCCACAACCTCCGTGTTAACAACCTCTTATGTCGGTTACACAAAAGGCATTATAATGCATACTTATGAAACATTTGATATTAGAAATTACAGCAAATATAACAAATGAACTGAAGTTTTGCGTTGAAGTTGAATAAAAAAGATTGGCTAATGTAACATAAATTGCTAGGAATTTGCCGATCATTTTCTGTTCTTATTTCGCTTAAACGCCGACAAAATTCAATTCGCTTCATATTTGTAATTGTATTTCTTGAAATGTCTATCCTCAAACCTAAGGTATTTGTGTTTCTTGTATATTTCTATGGAATATCAATCTAATGGTTATACTATTGGCATTTAGGTGAGATGCCGTTCCAGTCTATTTGTTTAACCCTTTCATCATCAAATTATTCGGAAGATTCACCCCTTCGCCGCTTTATTGTCGTCTGCAAAACACATTGCAAAGTTAAATTTAAGGTTGTGTGACTTAATAAATATCGATAAGAAGGTCAAACAGTTTGGGTGCTGATCAGACGCCGCGTGACGCGGCGTCTGATCAGGACCCAAACTGTTTGCAAACGCGCTTTAAGGCGTCATTGAGATTAAAGGGTTAAGTAGACCATTAACTATATAAGGAAATGGACGGTCAAGGCTGTACAACATGTATCAATATGTTGTCATATTACATAAATTACAATCTAAACAATCCATCTGAACAAGACAGTACAATTTACTCTTAACAACTACAATGTTTTGCTTTAAAGGGACTCGCAACCGGATGGTGTACTTGTCAACATAAAATAAAATACTCAAATAAAAGCAAATGTGTGGCATTATTTGGCTTCTGACATTAAAAAATATGATTAGTCCAAAAACATCTCAAGAATCGTCACTGAATCTAAGTTTTTTTAGATATCTTCCATCGTTTTTCTATAGCATCAGCTGACGGTTTAGTTGTTGTTGTTGCTTCTCTACACGGGCTCAGACATAAACCCGAGCCGAATAAAGTACTATCAATCGCTACCAGTGAAGTACGTTAATTCGCTACCATATATAGAGAGAGCGCTGGTAGCCGAGGGGATAAAGGTGTTTCCTCATGTTTCATGTTTGTCTCCGCATGGAGGGTCACGGGTTCGAATCCCACCAGAGCTTCTTCTTTTTTTTTTTTTTGGAAATGCATTTTTTAACAGAATTTATTATCCTAAACTAAATCTTACCCATTTATATAAGCACTTGACATATATTTACCACATTTGTATTGCTAAATCCGGTTGCGAGCCTCTTTAAACAATTACAATGATACGTTATCATCTGCTAAAAAGAGTTTTATTTGTTTTTAAACGGTTTGATTTCGGAAATATTAAGATGACCTCAATACAGTTTGGTTCCTGATGAGATGCCGATATACCCGGCTTCTCTTTGTTTCACATATCAGTGCAATCTGTCAAGGACAGTGTGTGGTGAAGGCTACTTACATATGTTCTTGGAAAAGGCATTATTCATTCTCAAGGCATCAGTTACTAATAGATTCACAAGTTGTCAATGGACTTTATAGATGTACTTTGAACTTTGAACATGTACTGCATGACAAACACATTAGGAAACAATGAAGGATGGGCAACTGTAAGGGAGTGGTTGTCAAGACACGGGGTCAGAAGTACAGTGTTAGCTGCACAATACGGCCGATCCCACGAATGCCGAAAATCCCTAAAACATTGGAAAAACCTTTGTTTGACATAGTTGTGCCGCTCTTCGACTCATAGGATCATAGGATCGGCATCCCTGACCTCATAGGACCGTCGAATGTTAATTCCATTTATATTTAACCTATTCACTTTCTTATCCCAAATACTATGGTTATTTGCGAACAATTTGGATCGTGACCACAATCCATGAGACGCACCGTCTGATCAGTATTCAGACAATTTGACATTTAATTTGATATTTCCTTAGTTCAAATATATAACTACTAATAGACGTTCGCAATCAGATAAATAAATCTGAACCGAAAACATTGTTTGGTCAATGACAGATCAAGGTCTCCGTCCATTTGTTCAATTAATTACCAAACTGCATGTAGTTACCCGTTTTTCTCTTAGTAGAGCTAGGGTTAAGCTGTATACTGTCCGAAAAGCCATCCGTTTTGGAAATATACTACATTGAAAACAGACAGTGTAAATTCGAAGTTTCAGGGAAGAGAGATTGATCAGCGTCTGCTATTGCTGAAACGTGACCATTTCACAAAGTCCACTGGAAACTAAAGACACATAGTAACTTTGAGAGCCACTGCAGTTCGAACAATGGTCAAAACAGCAATTCTACAGATCGGCTTAGCCATACTTTGGATGCTGATTCATGTGTACTGTGAAATTTGGACACGCTTTACAGAGCAAGATAATTTCGCGGGCAAATTATGTTCCACGAATTTCATTGCAAATGAATTTCTAGCTTTAAAGGGACTCGCAACCGGATGGTGTACTTGTCAAAATAAAATGAAATACTCAAATAAAAGCAAATTTGTGGCATTATTTGGCTTCTGACATTAAAAAAATATGATCAGTCCAAAAAAAGTCTCAAGAATCGTCACCGAATCTTAGATTTTTAGATATTTTCCATCGTTTTTCTATACCGACTAGTAGACGGTATAGTTGTTGTTGTTGCTTCTCTACACGGTCTCAGACATAAACACGAGCCGAATTACGAAGTTGTATGCACTTTCGATCGCTACACATTGAAATACGTTAAATCGATCCGAGATAAACGGATAGTTCCGTGGTCCATTGGTCTAAGCGGTTTCCCCTAGTTTGCCTTCTGTCCGCCAATGCCGGGCCCCGGGTTCGAATCCCACCAGAGACCAATATTATTTTTTATTGAAATACATTTTTTTAAACAGAATTTCAATCCTAAATTAATTCTTTACCATTTATATAAGCGTTTGACACATATTTACAAATTACTATTTTTAATGCGCCATCTGGTTGCGAGTCGCTTTAAATCTTCTTCATTGTCTGACATCGTGTCTCAGTGTGGCTAAATGCACTGCTCTGATCTTTAACGAAAATAACAACACATGTTACAGATTGAAAAATGGATTCAAAAATGATGATTGCTCCCTGTATCTCGAAGGAGCACGGTTGTACTTGCAAGGTAACAATTTCAACCAGTGTCAAATGTCCTTCATTGTTGAATAATTATTATACCTTTATGAGAAGTTGCAATGGTGAGAAACAGTTTCTTATCTGCAATAAGCTTATGTTAAAAAATGTTTAATGATTGGAATATATTTACTACATGTACAATATTAACCTTTTTATAAACAAATTTCGTGATGTGTGTAACCTTTCACCGTCATATTGTCGTTTGCTTAAATATTATTGTCTGCAATTTTGTTTCAAAGAAAGATTTAAGGCAGTACTTATAACAGAAGTAATTTCAAAACCAGTGGCATCTAGTGTTGATCCTAATCAGAGGCCTATTTCGCGGGGTCTGGTAAGGATCAAAAGTGTTTCCAAATGCGCTGTAGGAACTAATTGCGAGTGAAGGGGTTACTTTAAGAAATATATATTGACTACAGTGCTCCCTCTCTACAACGACAACCAATGGGAGACACAGATTGTGTGCGTTGTTCGGAGGGAGTCGTTACAGAGAGGGAAAATTAAAACTTGGCTTACATTTGCAAACAGCTTGAATCCAGATCAGACGCCGCGTAACGCGGCGTCTGATCAGGATTCAAGCTGTTTGTCACTGGTAAATATATGTATTCTATCAAAATATCCACTTCTATGTTACTGTGAGAGAAAACAGCAGACGACAATCTTAAGCAGACGATATTGAAGCAGTAAAATAGTTAGACTTAATTATCCCGTTAAGGGAATTACGGCGAGTGTCGTTGTTAGGAGGGAGTCGTTTTTGGGAGGGCCGTTGTAGAGAGGGAGCGCTGTACAATGTAAACACGATACTTCTGACAGTTTATATGTGTACATATTATAAAGACACAATACGCACCTGGGGCCCGTTTTACTAAACTACTTACGCAAAATTTTCGCGTTAGTCAAAATTTTAAAATTTGATTTATATTTTTTATTATCACTTGCTAAAAACAGCAAATAGCCAGATCAGAGGACGCGCTTTTAGCGCGTCCTCTGGTCTGGCTATTTGCTGTTTGCAAACGTTTATGATCGAAAAATAGGTGTTAAACGATTTTGACTCTGCAATCTTTTTGCGTAAGTTGTTTAGTAAAACGGGCCCTAGATATATTACCATAGCCGGTTGCTCCCATGATCTAAATTATTCGACACTAGCGATGATTATACTCGACTTTAACAATCAGTGTACATATGAATAATACACTAGTTATATATACCTAAGAATCTGATCAGCAGACTTCTGCAAGAATCCTCTGATTATGGTCTGCACTGTTTGTCATTTACTGTTAAAATGAATCATAAATACTAGAAATAGACTACACTGAAATTGGAAACTTGACTTTTCCGTTTAATATTTCAGGAGTTGATAGGTGAAATTGAAGTTTAAAATTGCGTGTACTTTTTTGTATCGAAATTTGTTTGTTGTTCACACGTTTTGCCTGCAGATCAATGTCCCCTGGAATGGATATTTCTGCAGAGTTCGTGCTACAGAATCATAGACAAACAAAGCCAGGTTAACAGCTCGGTAAGGCAAAAAAACAATATATGTATATATATAAATGGCAACGAAATTACCGCATGCAATTAATTATCCTGTCACGTGCCTATTTTCCTGACGGATAAAGGGGTGACAGATACACTTTGCTTTATTATGCTAGTTTGTCACATGACCGATGTTATTATATCAGTTGGTCACATGACCTGTAGCCGGAACTATTTTTTCCCACCGATACGCTTATTTTTCCCGCTGTTAGGAAAGGTATTCTAAAACTCTTTCAACAGAATCCGACGTGTAACGACGTTTATTCGAACTATTCGATGCAATCAAAGTGTAATAGAGTACGCGCCAACAATTACTTGCTATGATACTTCTAAAAGTGCCCATCTTTTAGATTTCCTGAGTGAAAAACACTAGATTTTAAAGGTTATTTTAACGTAACTAGGATGTGACGTCACTGACGTCATCTATATAATAGCGCGCTTTCCGAGCATAACATAGTTCTTTAGTGAGGATCTTATCTAGACCATAAATGAGTCTAGCTTTATAAAAAGAATTTTCTATTTATTTTACTGTTGTGACAAGGATAAATAGAATATTTGGTGACTAGCTTTGAATGAGAAATGTTATCTGGCTCAGCTTCTGAAAATATCAGGTTCGCCTGCGGCTTACCTGATATATTCACCCGCCTTGCCAGATAACATTTCTCATTCAAAGCTAGTCACCAAATATTCTCTATTTCCACGATAGTGATGTGAGGACTCTAGGACTATCGGTGAGAAATAGGTAGTTTCTAAGATTAACAGTATTAGTTCAGACATTTTAGCCGAATGAAGCACAACGAAGCAATAGTTTACATGCGTTTTATTTGAACACGAAAATGGTTTGCTTGTTTCTTGTACATCGGCCTTATTACTATTTATAGTCGTTTTCATTTCATTATAGTGTTTACCAATCGCTGACCATACAGGATATCTTAGTTCTTATAGCCCTTAACCCCCTTTCACCCTCAATGACGCTGAAAAGCGCGTTTGCAAATAGTTTGGATCCTGATCGGACGCCGCGTTACGCGGCGTCTGATCAGGATTCAAACTGTTTCACACTAGTTTTGAAGTTTCAAACTGCCTTATGTGTTAAATTTGAAACGACATTGCAGACAACAAAATAGAAGCAGACGACAATTAATCGGTGAAGGGGTAAAAATCTCACGCAGTATTTGGGAGTGAAAGGGTTTAACACCATTCGTTTAATTTTAGTCACACGTATTAGCCGCCACTTTCTTTTGGCTTGTTTCGTGTAATAGATATCTATTGTGTAATTAATCAGATCATGGATTGGTTGAGAAGTATGCGTTGTGTGTGTGATATTCTCTTTTGTACTTCTCTTTCTAATGAAATTTGTCTTTTTTAGGCCACATGCAAAAGCTTTGGAAATGACGCGCATCTAGCAAACTTCGAAATCAGTCAAGACGATCAGTTATTCAACCAGTTGCTTGCAAATTGGCTTTCTGCATCTGGTAATGACCTGACTCGTAAGTCATCGTTCTTTTGGGAAATGGACTGATTTTTTTTTCGGCGTTAAACATATATGATAAATTTGCAGATAATTTTCTATCGTTTATTTTCTTTGAACACCGAAACAATCAGTTTATTTCTGATATTTGCAATATATATGTATTTTCTGTTACGGTGTATTTCTAATATTCAGCAGGGCTCCAGATAAGAGGGGATGAACCGAACAATTTCAACATTTTCTCAATTATTTCAGCACCAAATAGTGCGAATGTAAATATAAGGATGTTATAACATAAACCCTTATTTTGCTGTTACTATCTTCTTTGAAATTGACGAGTGAGTCAAATTGTGTAATAACCATAATAAATGAGCAAGAAAGAGATATTCCATTGTTCATAACAACATATCTATATATCTGTTTAATTTATTTGAAGCTATACTTCTGAAGACCCTCCGCAATATATATTTGCCGCTAAAGATTTACTTTTTTGTAGTAACGTCATTCCGCAGCTGACGTAATTAAGTGTCTGGCTTCATCCGGGGCTTGTAAACGAACAGAATGGTCCGAAAATTACGAATGTTGTTTGATCTAAAATGCATGATGTATATAAAACAATAACAATTAATTGTTGTTACATAGTATGTTTCAATGTTTTATTAATACATTTGAAAATAAGTGTGTTAAACATCTCAAGGTGCGATATAAAGTAAACCTTTTCAATAAGTGCTGAATTTGGCATATAAGCCATTACAACAAAGTTTTCGATTGTTCAGTAGCGAGTTCAACTAATACACTGTCTGCTGTTTAGGTAGGCAGTTTGTGCCCCGTGCGCAGTGTGAAGAGTACAGTAGAGAAAACAGTTTCTTTTCAAAAAAAAAACCTTACGCTAAAACTATTATTTTCATTGCAAACAGTTTGGAGCCAGATCAAACGCCGGGTAACCCGGCGTCTGATCAGGCTCAAAACTGTTTGCCACTCAGATTACAACTGGTAGTCAGAATTGTTAAACACTTTTCATGTTCTATATTTCATTGCAATCGTTCGCGTTCGCGTATGAACGGAAGAAATACGTTTTCTCCACTGTAGTTCAGACATGAAGCCAACTCTCAATCGATGCCCATCGATTTCGTCACTGAACTCATCACTGATTTGAGCGAGCATGTGGTAACATCTGACTTTACATTCGGAACCATCTAAGACTCAACTCAAAATAATTAAGGGCATATGCAATGATATCATTGGTAAACCTTAGAAAAACAACTTCGAAATGAATAAGTTTATTCAAAATACGTAATTTGACTCAATCAATATTTTTCCCATCTAATTTTTATGAATGAAAATAGGTCGTCTGCATTTTGTGTTTTTAAAATTTAGAATAATTAAAGCTACAGATTACAATTCATCAAAAAAAGGTGAGATCTAAATCGTGCGAATATTTACTTCATATCATGTAGTCTAGATCATTTTCTTTTGCTAAAGTCAATGAAAACAAAATAAAAAAATAAAAAATTAAATGAAGGTGTTACTACAAAAAAAACTTCTCGTTTTCTAGGCTTCTGGATTGGTACAACAAACTGGACAGCTTTAGGCTGGAAACAAGGCGATGATACAAATATAAGGATGTGCACGACTATGTCCACATTTACTGTGGGTTCCTGGGAATTTGACAGGCATCTTAAAGGTCTTTGCCAAATGAACATTCAGTAGGTTGTAAAGGTGACGCTCCCTATCATCAACGACTCCTTCCTTACAACGGCCCTTGCCGCTGTTCCCCAAACAAGACAATTATATATATATAGCTTTCCCGGCTGCAATAACGTCTGCTTGAAATTGTCGTCTGCTGTTTTCCTCAAATTTACATATTGGTCATTTTGATATAAAAAACATAATGACGAGTGACAAACAGTTTGTATCCAGATCAGACGCTTGATTTGGATTCAAGTTTTTTGCAAGTGTAAATCAATGTCCCTCTCTATAACGGCTCCCTCCGAACAACGCACACATTTGTTGTGCCCCATTGGGTGTCATTGTAGAGAGGGGGCGCTCTATTAGCGGCTCTTCTGAAAATAAATCTAAGATTCTAAATAAACAATTCCAGTTTTCAATTTAGTTAATCTCCATGTTTTCATGGAATTTGCATGATGTGTGGTTGAACCAAACGCTTTTGTAGCTATGTTAATTTAGTTTGACCTGTGGCTTGACTGTTATGCCTATATGGCTAGATTTATCTGAAGTAATCTGTGTGATTGAACTTTATGTCTCTGTTACTATGTATTGGTAGAGTAAGTTATTTGGTTAGACTTTTGCCTGTGTGGCAACATTCGATGTAATAAATGTGATCGTTTACATTCAGCATACAAAATGTGCAGTTGAAACATAGATATAAGGGTATCAAACCTGTAAATTTGATCAATTAGACCTAGATGACCGTGGACCGTGGACAACAAGTTTGAAGACTATCTTATAGTCTAAGAGTATTTTAGCAATATTAGTATTGATTGAAGTATTTCTGACCAGTATTTTACATGTGCTGTTGTATTAGTGAGTGTGTATAAAAATAGTAAGTAACGGAATTCATAGTCTCTGTATTTATTTCTTTTTTTAAATAATCCCGGAATCATAGTGTGCTTATCGTTACATTTATGGACATTGTGACACGGGAAAATGAAATTTTACAAGATATGTTGTTTGTTTTCACCCTTTCACTGTAACTTCGTGGTCTGTTTACCGCTTCATTATTATATTTTCATCTAATTCAATTGTGGTATCATCAATGTCGTTTCAATGTTTAACAATTAAAGCAGTATGACCGAGGAAAGTTGAAAACGAGTGTCAAATAATTTGGATCAGGATTCAAACTGTTTGCAAACGCGCTTATTTTTAAAAACGTCATTGAGAGCAAAATTGTTAATGACGGTAATACTCATTGATATGGTGATATGAGTAAATTATGGTTAAAGGAGTTAATTATGACGATACAGTGATCCTACAACTGCCCTCCGAAAAACAAGTCCATCCTTACAACAATATATTCCGCTGTTCCCAACACATGGCAATAATGTCTAACGCGTTCACTTCTGTATTGCTTGTTTTAAGTTTTGGTCTGCTGTTTTTTTCTCTCAAAGTTACATATTTGACATTTTGACAGTAGAAAATAAAGGCTAGTGACAAACAGTTTTAACCGAGAACTGACACCGCCTCATGTGGCGTCTGATTTCCGTTCAAACCTTTTGCAAATGAAGCCAATGCATATTCAGTAATCGAAGGTTACTAATTTCCTAACCCTTTCAAAACTCCCTCCGAACACCATACATACTTTGTGTCTCCTATTTGGTTGTGTTGTAGAGAAATATAAGAAATAGTAAAATCAGCTGAGGGCCTTCTTGAAATTTCAAAATATTTATTAAATCGGAATAGCCAACAGTTTTGAGCCTTGTCATCTCGATACCTGGCGTTTGATCTGGCTCCAACCTGTTTGCAATAGAAACACTTGTTTAAGCGTGTTTGGTAACGTTTAACCCCTTCACTGCCATGACGTCATCAAATATAAACAATTGTCGTCTGCTTCTATTTTTAAAAACCTTTTTTAATTTTTTTAAATCAAGACATATTGAAACGAGTGTCAAACAGTTTGACTCCTGATCAGACGCCGCGTAACGCGGTGTCTGATCAGAGTCTTAACTGTTTGCAAATAACTACGGCAGTGAAGGGGTTAATGCATTCTGTTTGCGTTTTAAGGTACTTTGCATACGGAAGTCACTCTTGTAAGCGAGCGGAAATGCGTCTTGACGACATAGACTTTTTCCGCACGTGCTTATACTAGAAAATTTATATAAAGGCAATGTTGATACGATTTAGTATAGTCCTTCATAGCGCAGTCGGTTGAGTGATTGACTAGCAATCCTAAGGTGATAGGTTCGAGTCCCATTCGATCAAAATATTTTTTTTAGTGTCCGATTTATTGACTTGTCAAGCCATATCACAGTGATCAAGGGACATGTTATGTTTAGTCTTCGTTTATTAGAATTAGTGATGTTATATACGGTCCAATTATATATCCACTTGCATGTACGTTTTAGTTTAATGACTTACAAGTCAATAAAATCGGTTTATATTTATAAGATTTGATCAAACTATAAAGCCACACATTGAATTTTATCAATACGTCAACCTTTTCAAGATCGATATTGCCCATTATTATGTTGAAACAATATAATTAACCTTGCATGCAAGTCCATGAATGAATAATAATGCATTTTAATGACAGAATTTTAATTTTTAGGTAGGAAACTGTACCTCAACTTCAAATTTTCCACATTTTAAAAAAGAAAATCTGTTATAACAACAAATCCTGACTGTAATATTTTCTATATTTTTCTGACCAACTATTTCATCAACCATATATTTGAATAAAATGAAAACAAATATATTATATTGAATGAGTCAACTTTGTGTAATTCAGTTTTTTAGCATTTTGCAAAATTTAAATAGCTGATAACATCTTTCTGAACACCTATATTCAACATGTTTTTAGCCTTTCCTGTAATGAATGTTGTGGACTATTTATTAGGCGAGACTTTTATTTATGAGCTTTAATTACCAAACAGTTTGACTCTCTTCTTTACAGTATCTGGAAACCCGTCCACACCTCCTTAATAATTCACAATACAGTGAGCCCCCTCTGACCGGGACATACATTTCCGGTTAGGATGTTTTTCAAATTTAGAGGGGTTTAAACCCATTACCAACTTGTTTGTTTCTAGTATGGAAGCTAACTATTTAAAGCAGGGTGAAGGTTAAGCAGAATGCGCCTTTATGCGCATTCTGCTTTACTTTCAACCTGCTTTAAATCATTATCTGCTAAATATACATGTATGAACTTAACTTTTCTTCTGTGTAGGAATAAATTGAGGACGTGAAAAGGCGTATTTGTGGTATAATGGGTAAAAATAAAGAAGGGTTGGAAACAGGACCAACGTTTTTGTCCGGTTTAGAGAGAATTCCGGTATTCAGAGGTTCCGGTTTGGAAGGGTTTCACTGAACTAGCAGATGTTTTGCAACACTGCCTTTGTCATTTATAAACCTTAAAGCTTGACGTCTTGTATTGCGCAATTGTATATATTTTCCAATTTTAACAAGGAAACATCCGTTGGAGTTGCAAACAGTTAAACAGTTAAACTCCTTATCAGACGCCAAATAAATAAATGATCGATTAGAATCTAAATTGTATGCAGTTGGCTAAAGAAGAAAAGGGTTGGTTAAATGTAAATTTCATTGAAATATAGAACATTTAATCAAAATGTACAATGACACATTGCCATTGTAACCAGTACAAGAAACACGCAAAATGTGTAGTAACGCCTCTTTATCACTAACCATTTCGAAGACTACCTTTACAATAGTTTACTTTTTTAAATTTGTTTTTAAGAATTAATAGGGCAAAAGTGGATAATGGTCGGATGTTAAACTACAAACATAAGCACGTGTATCCAGACAAAACAATAAACGACTTATCTAATATATAGTCGAGGGAGTAACTGTTTTCCAAAACCGTTGTTTTCACTGTTCAAAATTGATTGTTCAAAACGCAGGCTGACAGTAAAGTAAAACACATGTTTATAAGATTTATCATCTACGTGCAGCCTGCTAAACGTATACCCTACAAGGACGAAGAAACGAAATACCGTTGAATTTTTATCAGTACAGAGAAGAAGCAGCAAACACACTTCTGTTAGGGAAGGGAACGTTCGTCGAAAGGTGCTTTGATTAGGGAAATGGTTGAACAATACTGGCTTTGTCAGGCGGATATTAAATCTGTTGAAATGGAAGCTTTGCGCACAATGGGAATCGACGGATTTTGCCAGCTGCTAAATACGGTAAGACTTGTTTTAATCAACCATTTCAATGTAGACATGCAGTCTTGAACAGCTTTATGCAATACTACCGTAAAACCCCTCTAAACCGGAACCTTTAAATACCGGAATCCTCTCTAAACCGGACACAATTTTTTTTCCGTTTCCAACCCTTCTTCATTTTAAACAATTACACCATTAATGGGCCTTTTTATTCCTTCATTGAAGAAAATACATTCATGAATATGTACCATCAAAAATATTTTCTATAGTCTAGCAGATGACACCTTAAAGCAGGTTGAAAGTAAAGTAGTGATCAGGCGCATTCTGATTTACTTTCAACCTACTTTTAGTGATCATCTATGTTCCATACTAGAAACAAGCGTTGGGTTAAAACCCCTTTAAACCAGAAACCCCTCTAAACCGGACATTTTTTTAGTCCCCACACATGTCCGGTTTAGAGGGGTTTCACTGTATATCAATGCAGAACGCTCTTAATAGATTGGTGTGCCTTAGTGTCATCCTACATATATCAATTACCTGTATTACTTTCTTCCTGCGTTTAGTAGTCACATGTTTTATGTGGTCTGCCTTCTTTTCCAAATATTGTCCTACAGGGGGTTGAATGTTCATTAATTAGGAAAGAGCTAGGAACAAAAGCACACTGTTTATGATACAAACGAATACGGTTTTAATCTTAAATTGCATTATTCTTTGCTATCAAACACTTTGCTTAATATTTGCATACATGCATTTCTTGCAATGTAAGTTATTAAAGTCAACTTTTATATTTGTAAAATGTTTAAATATTGATTAAATAGTGGATTGTTGCCACATTGAAGGGAGTGTTATATGTTTATGCTGATTTTTTTAAAAAAAAGCTTTCACTGTAAACAGTCAGGATCCTTGTTAGACGTCGTTTTTGCGGCGTCTGACCAGGATCCAAACTGTTTGACACTCGTATCGACACTTCTTCTGCCAAATAGCCCTAAAGCTGAATGTAAGAATATTTCAGATGGCACTGCCTATGCAGGCGGTATTTTGGCGTTCGGATGGTTAAAACAGGCAATAAAATTTGGATGTGAAAAAGTTAAATAGTAATTTTATTACGCCCTTTTTACCGCCATTATTGTGTTTCTTTTAGAGGTTAAACTGACGAGGTGTCACCGTACATACACACTTTGATTGAATTTAACTACCTTACAATGGAATATACATGTGATCAAGCCCTTATTTGCCTTTGAACCAGCGCAAATGATATTTATGAACAATCTTGATCTAAACTATACACCGAGTAACGCAACGTCTGGTAAGTATCTAGACTGGTTGATCGATTCTCTTTTCGAAGTTTTTCAAGTTTAAATAAAAAAAGGAAACGATTGCGAATTGAAGATGGTTGCAGGTTTCAATTAGACAATATCATTGAAGTTAGTCCGGCAGAGGAGATCTTTAACCTTGCTTGGAGTTGTATAGAAAAAAATGTTGTGGTTTTTAGTAGATTCGAAATATGTACTGCATTTTTCATCGTTATGCATGAACTATCTCAATGTAAACTTAAGCTGCATTGTTTTATGCATATTGTATTCTGTTGACAGTCTCTTATAATTCATTTATGAATAAGTTGATTGCGAACTTGATTGTGTCATGCTTTATTCTATATTATGAACAATTATAGAATCACGACAGGAAAAGACTGGATCAAATCTAAGCCTTGTAAAGTGTTGCACCTACTTTTCATTTTATTTTACATAAAAAATGGTACTTTGTCGGCCATTTTGGACACCGTTTTGAATTGGTTATTGTTATAGCTCAATTTTATGTTTTGTGTCTATTTAGAACTTTAATTATGTCACAAAACATGATATTGAGCTATAATTTGCTGAAAAATCAGTTAAAACTTATTGAACCAACCTAACATCTAGCCAGATGCATGCCGGTGGTCATCTTGGACACCATCTTGACTATCTGAAAATGCTCACGGATGACCGGCGGCCATACATCGGATCTTTGATGCTGAGTCTCTATTCTACCAAACACCACAAAAACATTTTCTATTACAACTCAAAGCAAGCTTCAGCTAAATTATCAATGTCTGCTACCGGACTAAGTGAGAGAGTTTCAAAGATAACAAAAGCATTGTTATACAAACATCTGCCAGTATAAATTGATCTACATTGTCACAACGTCCATATCTGTTGCAGAAGAGGATCACAACATTTGACTACCTTTGACAAAGATAAAGCAAGGGAAGCATTTCGGCGGTATGTACCCATCCTCATTTTAATCCATGTTCTATTTATGACTGAAATTATTATCATTTCAATTGTCTTGTAGCAAAAGAAAAATATGATTGACTTTTGTCGTATATTTGAATTTTCAAATTAGATATTTAAATGTAATGTTCTCATGAAATATCGAAATATTTGTTAAACAGCTTTGTGTTTTATAAGACATTTATATGTTGCACACCAACGTGCTTTTCGTTTGCAATTTTATCAGTCGAATCTCTAAACTTAGAATTCTCTTAAATCGAACTTACCTTTTTTCACAACTTAAATTTAGA
Organism: Gari tellinella; assembly: GCA_922989275.2. NCBI lineage: Eukaryota > Metazoa > Mollusca > Bivalvia > Cardiida > Psammobiidae > Gari > Gari tellinella. Next base: position 51,572,982 of record OV277872.1, read on the forward strand.
TAACTCTATTTCGCTTAAGTCACATTTAGCTCTTTTTTTGCCAAATCAATCGTAAGATTTTGACCCTTTCACCTTTTCATTGACTATGCTTCAATATTGTTGTACGCAATATCGTTTCAAAGTTAGATTTAAAGCAGTATACCTGACGTATTTTCAAAACTAGTGGCAAACAGTTTAGATCCTGATGAGACGTCGCGTTACGCAGCGTCTGATCAGGTTCGAAGCTTTTGGACAAAACGCTTCATGGCGTCATTAAACTTCTAAATATGGGTATGTTCATCTTAAACGATTTCAATTAATCGAGTTTCCTCTGTAGTTTCTATGTGACTCTAATTTTAAAAGACTATAAACAGCTTGAATTATTTGAAGTGTAGATTACAAGGAAGAGGACAATTGAACCCATTCGTGCCCAGTGGATTCTTCCATGTTTATATATTGGATTCGTCCATTTTTTATCAAAGAGATGACTGGTCAAACTTTTCTTTTCCATTTTGTTTTATATTGAAATTCCTATCAGCAAACAGTGTAGACACAGATCAGACGCCGCATTAGGCGGCGTCTGATCAGAGTCTACATTGTTTGCCTATGTCTCATATATTGGATCGTGGGCAAAAATGGGTTAAGCAGTCGAAAATGCAACCGAAAACGGTTGGACATAAATTATTTGTTTTGGGAACAGTGACAAGCGTTGTTGTAAGGAGGGAATCGCTATTTCGATCGCAAACCGGACCTAGTCCTTCGGATAAAATTTTATAAACCTAGGTCCGATGTAGCAGTGCTCTACACAGGGCACCCACAAGAACCAGACAACTCTGTCAATAATAAGAGTAGGACAATATCGCCCGGATTTTCTGTATCTGCTCTTTTCTCTCTGGTAGCGTTCAATACGTTCATAGAGGGGCATAAACGAACGTTAACAAACAGAGTCAAAACAATTTTATGGCAGAATTCACCGACGTAGTTTAGCAAGTATCCACCATAATGTCGTCTGCTTCAATTTTGATGTCTGCAATATTGCTTCAAAGTTGAATTGAAGTATTACGTTAGAATTTCAAACGAGTTTCAATCAGACTGATTATGATAAAAAATGTTTTCAAATTAAGAAATATTAAATTCATACCGGTGTTCTATCGTGCAATCGAACACTGGTAGGAGTTGAGATGCGTAGTAGTTTAATCACGAGGCCTTTAGGCCGAGTGATTTAATTACAAGCATCTCAACGACTATCCGTGTTCGATTGTTAGATAGAACACTGGTATTAATTTATTATTTCGATTCTAACACATAATTTAACCTTAATTTGCACCGACGTAATGGCGCTACATTTCTTGGCGTACGCATTTTCGAAGCCACGTGACATCACATTAGAACGTTTAGCGCGTGAGTGTTCTACTGAAAATTCGAACACCAAAACGGTCCTTCTTCGCTTATATAGGCGTGAGGGCGAGGTGTGTTAGAATGTGTCTTTAAGCGTCATAGACAGAGGAAACAATACAACTGGCGCCAATGTTGGCTAAGTAACAGTTAACCCTTTACCCAATAAACATGTTTATAACATTAAAGACAGGTGATCACTTAAAGCAGGTTAAAAGTAAAGCAAAATGCGCCCTAGGGTGCATTCTGTTTTACTTTCAGCCTGTTTTAAGTTACTATCTGCTAGGATATAGAAACTATTTCTTATGGTACATTTTCATTACAGTATAACATGGAACTATTTTCTTTGGCGGATGAATAAAATGAATGCGCTAAAAGTCGCTTCTATAAGGGAAAGGGTTAAAGCAATGTGAACAATGTATAATGCCTATGAACGGTAAGAAAAGGGAAAAATACTGCACAGTACTGTTTATCATTTTACAATAATTTAATATTGTTTGTTTTCATTACATTATGTTAGCTGTGATTTGCTGTAATCTTTGTTTCATAACTGATTCATCCTGATCAGAGGGCTCCTTTTGTGCCCTCTGGTCTCTGTCTTCTCTGTTGAACAGGACAACTGTACTATTCATATGTACATTGTTTGAAAAAGGACGCCTATATGCGGGAATAGAGTTCAAAGGGTATAAGTTAACTTAGCGCAATGCAAATAACACAATTGAAGTCACCTACTATAGAAAAAAAATATATAAATTTACATTTGGTTTTCAAAAATGTCAAAAAATTAATATATGAAATTAGCATACAGTTGAGAGCTTAGTCCGACCCCCTATTACTATAACCCTGAGCTGGCTCTTATGTGTTGATAAAAGACATCAATTCATAAGAAGGACACAAGAGTTTCTAAACTGTTTTAGTACATATCCGTATATTAAGAAAACCGAAAGCTATATCATACTGATCTGACATTGCGAAATTGATTCACAAATGTTAGTTTTAATTTATCCATATAAAATATAAAAATATATTAGAGCTAACATTTGTATCTCGTTATTTCGAACAAATTTATTTTACGTATCTTAAACTAAAAGTGAAAACATGGTCTTGCAACGTCTTAACTTCAATTCTCGATCAGTCTGACTAGAGCTTAAGCGTTATGTCGAAATTAAACTGACGAAATATGTACGACATACGTGAGTTCGAAGTGTCGTAGCTTCACTATTCTTTGTCGATATTATTTTTTTTTCTCCAGAAATATGACTTTCAAGATTTGTTTCACTGTGTTGACGCTGTTCTCGCTGTGCAGTGTTGGTGAGTATATATGTAGTATATATCTAGTTATATGTTTATTGTTGAAAAAATGGATCTCTAACTGTTTGAACTTATAATGCTGAACGTTTCTTGAAAAGATCAGTGAATATGTGTATTGGTCTTTATATCGGCAAATACTAAACCGTTTGTGTCCATGGTCCGATAAAAAGGACAAAGGCAACCAGTATAGACTCTGGTCATACGCCGCATAAAAATGCGGAGTCTGATCAGAGTCTACACTGGTTGCTCATAGTAATTTCAATATAAAACAAAACGAACCTGAAATATTAGACCAGGCACCTCTTAGATCAAATAATGACTTTGTATGCATGGACGAATTAACGTTGTGAAAAGATGTAATACATTTGTTAATTCTGAGCAGTAATGCAGGAAACTCACGGACCTTACGATGTTTGCTGTAAATGTTCCGCATATTGTATTAACTCGGCTATTTAAGAAGGCGAGTGTTTCATTTAGAGCGGAAATGCAGAAAACAAATGGTCATTTTGGCGGTTGTTTTAATTGGGGTTTTTTTTTCTCACAAAAACACTGACTCAATCGAAACGCCTTTAAGCACCCTAATCTGATCCTTCAAATAAGTGCAACGATTTGAACATTCATATATTGGATTTGCAAATCAAAAGGTAAAGATGAACACTCTTCGGTTGGCGTTCAGTTTTCAACTTTAATGGCAGTCTGTCATCTGTTTTTAACCCTTTACCTGATAGCCTAGTTATAATATTGAAGATAGGTGACTCCTTAAAGCAGTTTGAAAGTAAAGCAGAATGCGCCCTAAGGCGCATTCTGCTTTACTTTCAGCCTGCTTTAAGCTATTACCAGCTAGAATAAGGAAAGTATTAAATATGACACATATTTTGGAACTATTTTCTTCAGCGGATGAATAAAATGCATGTGCTAAAAGTCGCTTCTATCAAAGAAAGGGTTAAGAAGATACAAGTTTGCAATTACAGGTAGATGGGTGTGGTTGATATGTACCAATGAATGTTAGGGAAACAGTTTAAGCAGTCACCTGTGTACACATTTCGATCATAGTATTATACGTATCTTAATTTTAACCCTTTCATTGATCGTGAGAGTTTTACTCATTAATTTAAACATATTCTATTTCAAAATAGTACATATTTTATAATCATACATAAATATACTTTAGGATGAGAACGAAAGCAATGTTTGCTTATTAGGTTCTTCTCCTAGGGTTTTACTTCTTCACAACCATACTGCCGTCTGCTTAAATATTGGTGTCTGTAATATCGTTTCAAAGTTAAAACGTATGGCAGTATGACTAAATAATTTCAAAATGAGTTTCAAGCAGTTTGGGCGTTACAAGCCGTCTGATCAGGAATTACACTGTTTGCAAACCCGCCTGTTGGCTTTATTGAGAGTGAAGGAATTTATTTACCAACTATTTACCAACTATAGAACAAGTTTAAAAATAAATACGAAAGACTCAAGCAGGAAACGCAACACAAACAATACACCCACCTCTCAAGCAGAACACACACACAGTCATACCATAACAAACACACACACGCACACTCCCATTCCTTCATCTACACACTAAATAGAAAACAACACGCAAGACAAACATAAAGCAAAGTGAACATAGGAGCCCGCCTTGGTACGGTCATTTAACTTCAGCGTACCAACTATTTTATTACTCTTTTTTTTCAGGCATTGCCAATGGTAAATATACTTGTGCATTTGCAAACCCGCGATTCTTTTCCTTCAAACGCGATTATTAAAGAAACCACCTGTCTTTTACAATTAGTTCGAAGCCATTTCAGACGCCGTGAAACTCGGTCTCTGGTTTGGAGCCAAACTGTAAACAACCTTATTAAAACGATCTCATGTTTGTTCAAAATCTACCATTCTGTTCATTTCATTGTTTTTCGATATTCTTTTCGTTTTAAATATTCAAATATTCAAATTCAAATGAGTCTTCAACTGGACGATTCCAATTTTCAGGTAAGTCTAGTCCAGTAGTTAAATATAACATGTGGTTTTACAATATAGCTCGATTGACATTTACAAGTGATGAGTTCAGTAAAGAAATCAATGGCCGTCGATGGTCATCGTTTGCGAGTTGGCTACCGGTCTGAAATAAAGTGGAGAAAACGCAATTTTTTCGCTCAAAAGCAAACTCATCGCACTGAAATATATAAAATGATACCATTTTGACAATTCAAACTACCAGTTTTAATTTGTGTGGCAAACACGTTTGGAGCCTGATCAGACGCCGATTACCCGGCGACTGATCTGGCTCCAAACTGTTTGCAATGAAAATAATAGTTTAAGCGTAACCGGTATTATTTGGAAGGAAAACATTATCTCTATTGTACTTTGTACGCGGCACAGGGGACACACACTGCACACCTAAACAGCAAACAATAGTAATTGAACACGCTACTGCAGACCTTAAAAAGAGGAATATAGTCCACTGACATTTGCCTACACGGAATTCACAATAAAATCATTTTTACTCTTTACTTGTTATCTCTGACACTGCCAACAAGGACTTGTCAGACATATGCGACTATTTTGGATCAAGATCAGCAGCAGGTTTATTCTTTTTTTATGGTTAAATGGTAGAATTTATAGCTATACAATACACAAACGCCAATTAGTTCGTTCGTGCCCTCAATCCAATACATGCGGCATAGGCAAAAAGTGTAGACTCTAGAGTCTACACTATTTGCTGATAGGAATTTCAATATAAAACAAACTGAAATGCAAATTCAGACTTGACACAAAGGGGTTAAGAAGTGGGTGATATTATGGTACTATTGATTTGCTTCAGTTCTTCTTGGGAGCTTGAATGATGATGGTACGATCGTTTCAAAGGGAACAAGGCCTGGCCACGATGAACGAAGGACATGTAAGTTAGACACAAAATAACAGGCTACTTCCGGTTGTTTTTAGGAAATACAATCAATTCTCCAGTTCAATTTAACTTTTATTTAACTTAGTTCCAGGTAGCTTGCGAATGAGCTTAGTTTTCCTGAAAGGTGTTATGAAACTTTGCCTGAAGAATAATAATTGTCTAAGAAAGAATATGTGCCAATATAGGCAAACTTTACCATTTGGAATGTCTTACATTTTTTTTTTTGAAAAAAAAAATGGATTTTAGGTAAGAATAAAAATCTCAAAAAAGCTATTGATTATTAGTCTATTTCAATTATTTGTCCCTAATTGCAAGAAAGGCAAAAATAAAAAAGGAATTTAAAAAAAAACTGACTCGTTTAATGTATATTTTGTGTACACTATAATAATAATATTGTTGGATATATAATAGGGAAAAAAATATTGATTTGTTGTGATTACATGCTTTCTTTTTAAGAAAAGTGGGAAAATTTAGATACTGCTACTTCCCTAAAAATAAAATTATGTCATTGAAAGTGTTGAAGCATTATGAGGGACAATATCGACCTTGAAAATGTTAAAAACAGACATAAAGGATTGATAGGATGCAATGTGTGGTTTGACAATTCGATCACATTTTATATTCCGGTTTTATTCACTTGCCAATTTATTAACCAATACAAACACGTTATATAGCAGACACTGATTCTAACAACCGTAGACTAAACATATTCGTTGATCTCAGCGTTATAGACTGACAAATCAATAAAATAGGACAATAGATATATAAAAACATGTTTTGACTCGAATAGAATTTGAATCTTGGACCTTAGGAATGATAGTATATCACTTTACTTACTGGGCTATCAAGAAAGACACTGAAGCTTATTAATATTGTCCGTATGTATATTTTTTATAAGGACGACCGCAAGAAAATTCGGACATACGAGGGGGACTTAAAGTTGATGCTTACATAACAGTTTAACATAAGCTATGTATGGCTATTTACCGACATAGTGTAACACAGCGACTAACATGCAAATTAAGCAAATATGAAAAAAGTTAACAAATACAATATATATTAAGTCATTAAATGTATAAAACAAAATATAAAATTAGTAGCAAATCAGAAGGTTTGGCTTCTATCCTGTAAATCAATGCTTGGCATATATGTTCAAAACACGTGGATCAAGATCAGACATTGTGTTACTGGACGTATGATCAATATTCAAAGTGTTTGATAATAATTTAGTGGCTTACTGGTAAAATGAATATATGAATTTATACACAAACTAAATTCTAGAAACGTAGGATACGATATTATTATTGTTTTGTTTCAGATCTTCACAGGAGACTTAATGATGATGCTGGTATAGTTATTCACAAACAAGCAAAAGGTGACCGCTCTGGACGAGAGACAGGTATGTTAGCCACACAATTAATCGTAACTATTCAGCTAATTACTACATATTTCTTGACTTCAGGATATCGTCCAATACTGGCAAACAAAATAAAAATATCTACACAATGTATATATAAATACAAATTTAGAAACGGACGATACCATACTGTTATTGACTTATTGATTTGTTTTAGATATTCATAGGAGACTGAATGATGATGCTGGTATAGTCATTTACAAACAAGCAAACCCTGGCCACTCTGCATGAGAGACGGGTAGGATTAGATACAAATTAATCGTATCTATTCGGCTAATTCCCACTCTCTATTTAATTACATTCTATCTTCCGATACTGGTGAAGCGAATATAAATATAAACACAATATACAAACGCAAATTTAAAAAAACAGAAAATACCATAGTGTTATTGACTTATTGTATTGTCTCAGATTTTCTAAGGAGAATGAATGATGAGGCTGGTATAGTCATTCACAAACAAGCAAGCACTGGCCACGCTGAACGAGAGACGGGTAGGGTTAGATACAAATTATGTAATTATTCTGCTAATTCCGACACTATAATTATTTAATTGCATTTTATCTTCCAATACTGGTGAAACGAATATAAATATATACACACTATACAAACAAATTTATTTTGGGGGACCAAAATATTATTTGTACTTCCGCACTTATCTTTTAACGTAGTGTTTAACATAAGTCATTGTTGTGACCAATTTGTGTGTGCTTATAAAGCACTTGTGTGGAGTCTGAGATCGTTCTTGAGCATTTTATTGGTCAAATTTGATGTAAGCAAATGTTATATAAGCATGGATCCTCTTGTCGCCTAACATATGTTTTACTGTAGTACACGAAGTTAACTTGTGTTTTCAGAAAAGAGAATTGAAACCATGACTCACGAAGGAGAAGAAACTGATAATCACACTTACACTGGGCCCGAGAGTAAGTATTGTACATAACTCTTATATATTACCACCACTAAATTGTTTTAGATTTTAGGTGGTCATGACAGGTGCCTGTTTAAAAAACGATGACAGTCAAACAGAAAGCTCTTATCTCCCCATTTGCAGTTTAAAAAACAAATATATTTAATGGTCTATTTAATAGTCGTAGTAGAAAGGTTTTACTACACTCATAGCATATGCAAATAAATTTCAGATGTTATAAAGAGATATATAATGAATGCAGGTAATATTACCTCCTAATACACGTGCAAACTTTTCAAACTACTGTATCCGTTAAACTGTGATACATGCCTGCCATTTTAAAATATTCTTCAATGATGCTTCAATTCTTTTTTTACAATTCAAAATGCGTCTAGTTGTAAACGTAACCAAAGAGACGTCGTTGCTTTTATTATTTTCTATCATTTCTAGTACATGTATCTGTCTTCAATATTTTAGTTATGGTGCACCTAACCTATGGAACCGGGAACGAAACCCAATCAGGCAAGTATCTCACGTGTTTGTATTACTAAGTTTGAATACTAGTAATAACGCAAAACGTTTTGGGAAAGAAAGGCCTCGTTTAATTATTACACAGCTGTCTACCTGTGTGTTTTAATTTGCGATTTGATTGTATATTGTCTTAGTTGTAGATTTAGTACAATTTGATTGTAGAAACACTGATATTTACAGCGTTCCCTCTCTACAACGACATCCAATGGGATACACACAGTGTTTGCTTTTTTCGGAGGGAGTCATTGTAGGGAGGTAAATTGGCTTACATTTTCAAACAGCTTGAATCCAGAGCAGACGCCGCGTAACGTGGCCTCTGATCTGGATTCAAATTGTTTGCCACTCTTATATGTTTCTTCTATAAAAATGTCAAATATATAACTTTAAAGAACAAACAGCAGACGACATTTTGAAGTGGATGATATTGTAGCAATGAGAGCATTAGATATAATTGTCTTGTTTGGGAGAACTGTGGCAATGGTCGTTGTATGGAGGGAGTAGTTGCTAAGAGGGCTGTTGTAGGGAGGGAACACTGTATATAGGTTAAACTCTTTTGGACCCGACGTCCCATTGTTCGGTGTCTGAGCTGGAAATAAGCTAAGCTGTTCACCCTTTCATGATAAAATATATTCTGAGCTTTATACCCCATTCGCCGCCAAGGCTTAAAGCTTAGATTAAAGGCAGTAAAGGCAGGATCAAAATATTTTGTAAATGTGCTTAATGACGTCATTGACAGTAAAATAGTTTATTCAGGCGGTAAAGGGGTTCGGGGGTGAAGTAAGCATGTACTTATATGTAAATTTTAACTTACTACCCAATAAAAAAGCATTTTTCACCTCTATATAATACTCACTAAATAAGTAGTTCAAATTTATACAATCATGAATAGATATCACAAGAACCATATTCTATATTCTATATTCTAACAGATGGTAGCTAAGTAGGCTGGAAGTAAAGCAGAATGCGCGAATTCTGCTTTACTTTCAATCTATTTTAAATGGTAACCTGTCTGCAGTACTAGAAGGGTTTAGGGTATTGGGTGAATCCTATAAATATGTTTTTGTTGCAGTCGGTACTCACTTTCACCTTGCTGCAAACGAAGAAGCTGATAACACAGCAGAAGGCAAGTCTTACCCTTTTTTTCACTTAGGGGTGAATTGGTGGCAGAACGTAACCAACCAAGGCAGATACGGTTTTATCTAAGATCAGTGGTTCTAAAAGTAATATACCAAGTTAAAGTCTACTTTCAGTCCGAATGACCGCTCAGCCGACTGTACATATACTCCCCTGATCATCGAGCCATCTTGCCTATGAGCACTGCTAACATATGGCGCAGTCAAATGCAGCCGCAGTACCGACTCAGACCCTTCACAGGTACCCATTTAACCCCTGGGTGGAGAGGAGCAATTCGCGGTACATGTCTTGCTCAAGAACATTCCTGTACATCATCGGGGATTCAGAAAAATCCCCTAGTAAGACCGCTGGTCCGGCGGGGGATCGAACTCACGACCCCTGGTACCGTAGTCCAAGGTGTTAACCATTGGGCCACTACCGCCGGTCCTACCTAGTTGCCGATTTGTGCCTGAACCAGGACAGTGGTTAAAGGGATTCTGGGTTCTTAAAGTGGTTGTTAATGGTTAATTTATAATTAATTATTGATTGCTGCTGACCGTACCAAGGCGGGCTCCTATGTTCACCTTGCTTTATGTTTGTCTTGCGTATTGTTTTCTGTTTGGTGTGTGGGATTGCGTGTGTGTGTGTGTGTGTGTGTGTGTGTGTGTTTGTTATGATATGTATGTGTGTGTGTTCTGCTTTAGAGATGGGTGTATTGTTTGTGTTGCGTTTCCTGCTTGAGTCTTCTTTCGTATTTATTTGTTGCCACAATAGTGTTACTTGTATTGTTATCATTCCTCCTGCAGGAGCGTGCACTTGTTGTACAACTCGTCTCTTTGGCTTTCTTTCTTGCTACGTATGGTAGGTCTCTATTTACCGATGGTCAGATGAGCTTCGGTATTGTACCGGTTCTTCATTAACTCTTTACTTTCTATTAAAGATAAGGTATGGCGATGAGTTGCTCACGTCGCACCAGTTACTTTTTTCACTACTTACATTAACCATTTTCAATCTTCACATTTTTCCAATTGGAATTACTTTATAATAAATTTCGAACTTTCTTTCTGTAGAGTTATAGTCGATACATAGGGACAGGTGCTAACTTACTACTCTTAAACATGGAACTTCAAACAAACAAAAGACTAATAATACCCCTTACACCACTTAGAATGCACTCTGCGTGTTCTGTTCATATCCCTAGAAATACTACTAATTTTGCTTCACTAAAGCCGTGCGTACGGCTAACACCACTTAAGCTCTTTTCGGCATCTTCTTTTCACATTCCTTCCATTTCTATTAATAATTGTTTTCATAATGGTCCAAAAGTGGTGCTTTCACCTCTTAAATATTCTATTCAACGCAATAATTCTGTTTTATTACGACCACTGAACAAAAAACGTAGAGTGCATCCTATTATTGAAAAGTGCGATGCTAAGAGGTGAGCGTGTTGCAATTATTTATCTTGCAAGTCTATTATACAATCAACAGTAAACGGTAGATTATTTAGTGTTGTCATAGATTCAGACATCAACTGACAAACTAATCATATTATATGCGTGTTAACTTGAAAAGCACCAGGTTGTGATATCCAGTATGTTGGGCAAACCGGTCGTCCTTTCAAAACTAGGTTTAATGAACATCTTCGTACTTGTAGGAACAAAAAACTGAGGAACTTTCTGTATCAACATTTTCGGAAATCTGGACATGGATTAGATTTTATTTCAATTCAACCTGTTGAACATATAACGTATGATATAAATGCTACTAACAGTTTCAAATGTAAGGCTAGATTTATAACGGAATTAAAATGGATTAAAAATTTACAGACACCCTTTCCTTTAGGCTTGAATGATAATATATACCAATCTGGCAATATTTCTAAAGAACCTTCAATCGATATTTTTTCGATTTATTCTACACGAAAGCGTAAATCTAGATCGCATGGTATTCGTATAAATGGAAATATTAAACGTAAATCACGTCAGTCGATTTCTATTACAGATTTGCATAATCTGCTGTTACATTCTGGTAAACATAACATGCTTTCTCGGCTTTCTTCGTTGTCATTGTCGTCTTTAAAAGATATTGACGACAAGGCTGATGGAATGATTTTACGCACAGATCCTCTGTATTATACTGCAGGTTTAATACAAAGTTATACTCAGCATGTTCTTAGACCTCATATTGATTCTTTAAACGATCACAAAAGATATTTCATTAAGGTCCCTTTTATAAATAAAGGTATTGATTTCATAGATTTACAAAGTATTCTCCGTAACAAAAATGTGATGAATGCTATTCCAAATTATTTCAAAAATCTTGAACCACCTATTATTTGTTATAAGTATAATAAATATGTTAGAGGGTTAATTTTTAACTACAATAAAATTGTTTCTGATCTTAAAATTCTCGAAAACACACCAGATACATGAGACTGTACCTCTTCTAAATTCTGTTACGCTCCAGTGGGTCATATAATAACTGGCAATTTTGATATCATTAAAGATAAACGCATTAGAGCGCTTTTGAGTAAGGGACCTAAATTTAGATTACCTGCCTTAATTGATTTCGATACTTGTCGCAATCATATTTCTGAAGCTTTGAATAAGTATAGTACCAACTGGTGCCGTAGAGAACATGCTGAAAATGACGCTCTTACTAAATGGAAAGAATTCATTTTTGATATTATCGATACCCGGATTTCGTTCTATTTATCTAATAACCATCTTTTACCACCTAAACATAACTTTAACATTCGTCACTTAAAGAAGGGCATACAAGACTTTCATTCCAAGTATGTACTCGTTCCTGCAGACAAAGCATCCAATAATGTGATAATTGTATGACGATTACATTATGTTGATACTTTAAACCAGGAACTTGTGAATACCAATTCCTATACAACAACTAATTTAACGGAGCATAATGTAGTATCTGATCATCTTGATACTTGTAAACAATTAAAAGCTGACGTCAACATTACATGTCATAAACTTCCTACTATGTACTGGATACCAAAACTCCACAAAACACCATATAAGTCTCGTTTTATTGCTAATTCAAGTGCATGTACTACTACTAAGCTTTCCAAATTTTTGACATCGTCTTTAATTAAAATCAAAGAACATGTTCAAGGGTATTGTCACAAGACTTACGAGAATTCTGGACTTAATCTGTTTTGGTCTATAAAAAACTCGAATGGAATTTTTACGAAGCTTGAACATAGAAAATACCAAGCTTGCAATATTAGTACGTATGACTTTTCAACACTATATACTACCTTACCTCATATTTTAATAAAAGCTTAACTTATACAACTTATTGAAAAGACTTTTGCCAGAGAAAGGAAACTATTTCTGGCGTGTAATACTGATCGTGCATTTTTTACAAATGACACGGTTAAGCATTACACTATGTGGACTTGCACCGATGTCTGTAAATCACTATCATTTCTTCTGGAAAATATTTATGTACGTTTTGGGAGTACCATATACCGCCAAGTGATTGGTATCCCTATGGGTACAAACTGTGCGCCCCTTGTCGCAGACCTATTTTTGTACTGTTATGAGAGGGACTTTATACTAAGTCTAAAACCTGATACACAGGCAGATATGATCGAAGCCTTTAACAACACATCGCGCTATCTAGATGATATTTTTAATATAGACAACCCATTTTTGATACGTTGTTTCCTTTTATTTACCCAAAACAAACGAGTCAAATTTATCGGCACCATTTTTAGATTTGGATCTTTTAATAAATAACGGAATTGTTTCTTCTAAGATTTACGATAAACGAGATGATTTTGATTTTAGTATTGTAAATTATCCTCATCTAGATGGCGATGTTCCCCGTTCTACATCTTACGGGGTTTATATTTCACAACTTATTCGTTTTGCTAGGGCTTGTACCTCTGTTGAGGACTTCCACATTCGTAATAAAACTATTACCGAAAAGCTTCTTAAACAGGGGTACAGATTTCATAAACTTCGTAAAACATTTTCTAAATTCTTTTATAGAAATCTTCCTCTCATTAACAAGTATAAATGTAACTTAAATTCTTTTCTGCGGCAAGGTATTTCACATCCGGAGTTTTATGGTGATGTGATTTACAGACTTCGTAAGATTCTTGGACATATGCATTTTCAAAACCTATTTGTAAAACGTATTAGATTTGTCCTCAAAAAAGATTATGATCCAACTATATTGCTGCGCACTTCACGTTTGGTTATCGATCAATCTACAATTGATAACTATGCTTTCCTCTTTGGTTGTGCGACGACAGACAGGGCTTAGCACTACATGATGATGTATCTCTAAAGCCGTCCTTAACCGGGAGAGTTATGTCGGATTTTCGTGCTTTGGTTTTTCTCTCCCTCTCTGTCGTACCCTAAACCCTCCCATATCTTACAGTTACTCGTGACTAAAGACTATTCGCTTGAGTACAATTTGACCGTTGCCATAGTGGGTTATTTTTAACACGGGCTTGAATGTTTAATTCTTTCCCGTGTTACTAATAATCCTGTCAGAGAATTTTGTTAGATGTTTTACATGTATTTACTTACTGTGCTGGTGGTCTTTTTGATTGTAAGGTTGTGGAACAGGGTTTATATTTTATGTACACTGTTCGTCTTTATAGGTGAATATAGGAGATAAGTGTGAGGTTGAGCGCCCCTAAACCCAGGTTTAACCCCCCAGTGGTTGTTAATGGTTAATTTATAATTAACGATTGATTGCTGCTGACCGTACCAAGGCGGGCTCCTATGTTCACTTTGCTTTATGTTTGTCTTGCGTATAGTTTTCTGTTTGGTGTGTGGGATTGCGTGTGTGTGTGTGTGTGTGTGGTTGTGTGTGTATGTGTGTGTGTTTGTTATGGTATGGCTGTGTGTGTGTTCTGCTTTAGAGATGGGTGTATTGTTTGTGTTGCGTTTCCTGCTTGAGTCTTCTTTCGTATTTATTTACACCACCTGTAATTAGCTTGACGTCGCGATATATTGACATACTGTTAGAGCGACGTAAAATCATAACAAATCAAAGCAACATATTTATGGCCATTTATAGCGCCGATGTGCATGCATATGTGTGAATGTATTGTCTTTTTAGGAGGAGTCTTACCACGCTACTTTCAATGCAACTGTTTCTTTATTGAACCTAATTTGATCACTTATCAGACTTAACGCAATGACAACGGAAACATAAAAATGACAATTCCAGTTTACAAATAGGTCTATCCCAGCTTTAACTCTAAAGTTTTCACATTTAATTGGTACTCATCACGTCACACATCTGGTATATATCCAGCCATTTTGAGTTATTCTATTAGACCTGATGTTAAAGTGATTACAAACTTACCATATCCCTTTATCGACATCATTTTTGTTACAGAACGGTTGTCATATTTTATTTATTTATCTTACCTTATAGGTATTTTGACATAAGAGTAAAACAGTTTATGATTTGATCAGACGAAGTTTTAATCACTACGCATTCTGTTTTGCTTTCATCCTACTCTTAACCATATCTGCTAGTATAATATATTTTTAGATGGAAATGTCCTGATATACACCCTGATCAACTATGCTTTATGTGCTCTTTATGTCGTTTATATGTTTTCATACACTGTAAGGAAATTGTTGATCAGTCCAAATCTGATTTGAAAGGATACATGGTTTTACTTCTCTGTTATCTGTAACACCTTTGTGCTCATTTTGCTCTCAGATTCTTATTAATACTCTTTTATAGGCAGGTTTTAGGCTTAGGTTACGATCAACGATTTTCTCGCAGGCACTTAGTTTTATAAAATAGTTTTATGAAATTGATATGATTTACTGGAACTGGATTAGGTGTCGGAATACTTGACACCTGATCTAGATCCATGATCTCCGATCATAAAAATATGTATAGACGGCCGTAAACCCAGATTAGGTGTCAACTATATGACACCTGAGCTGGGTACATGTATATATGCCCTCAGTACATGTACCCTATATCAGGTTGTTGCATGTGCTATAATGTATAGATTAAGTGTTAAAAAAAATCTCGGATATGGGTGTCAAACAGTAAGGATCCCGATCAGATGCCGCGTTACGCGGCGTCTGATCTGGATCTAAACTGTTTACATAATTATATTGATGTCATAAAGCCTGGCAGCTAAAGGGTAAATTGTACGTTTCCTTAAATCGCGCTTCAAAATTTTGAAATCTAAGGATTTTTTTAGCAAATAATGGTAGCCCTGAAGAAACAGGCTGTCTGTTTATACAAGATCATGAAATTAGTTATTATTCCAATATGTGATGCTTTTAACCATTTAATTGCTATTTTAAAAAATCTAAAATGTATTTTACAGGTTATTTACCTTACAGGTTATTTCTCGGTTAAATGTATTGTGTTAAGAAACATTCGTTTTAGTCGGAAACAGCTTCTCGTAGCTAATGTTAAATCCATATTTGTAAACACCCGATTAAAATAAAGTTTCTTGTATCTTGTGTCTAATTAAACGACCATACAAAAGCTCAGATACTGTCGCAAATATATAATTAAAGTGTCATTAACCATATATTAATTCATAATGAACATATTAGATCGACAGACTCGCCATAACCTATACGTGGTTTATATCATGTATAAAAGTGCGTAACTAAAAACACGAAAATCAACAAGCACACTTCTCCTTATTGAGAATCAATTACTTATTGCTTCTTACATGAAACAAGTGGATAGTCTGAAAAGGTCTATCGGCACCGCGACTGGTACGGATGCTTTGGGGACAATCAGAGAGTATTTGAAATCATCAGAGCTGCTAAACCTGGAAGCTCCAATCTCAGCGTTTGCTTAATGAGATTGAACAATACTTCAAAAACAGGACTCTTCGCTGGGAATGTAGATATTAAGAGCCTTCACACTATCTCTCTCATTGACACCATAAAGCTTGTTTGCAAACAGTTTGGGTCCTGTGTAACGCTTCTGATCAGGACCGAAACTATTTGACAATCTTATTAATATTTACTAAAACATACAACCTAAACTCTAACTTTGAAAAGTGTTTTGAATACAAACTCCTGTAATAGACGCGGTGAAGGGGTAAACATTCCCGAATTATTTGATCATAAAAGCATTAAGAATGCCAGTTTAGTCTACTTAGGAGGGTTGTTTGAATACCTTAACTAGGTTGCCATTAGCCAATTCAGTGATCACTTTTGTGACATAAGGAAATCTTATACTGAAGGGATAAAGAACTTTAAAGATGCTTCTGGGAAAGATGTCGTTTAGAATGTTCAATAATGTAGGGTAGGAATGAAGAATGATGAACATTTGCAAACAGCATGAATCAAGATCAGACGCCGCGTAACGCGGCGTCTGATCTAGATTCAAGCTGTTTGTCATTCCTCATTATCTTCTTTCTGTCAAAATGTCCATTAATTTATATGTAACGCCGAAAGCCGTTAAAATAATTAATTACACAAATAATGTCTTCCTAAAGTTAACACAATTATAACATATCATAACATTATCTGTATCTGGACATTAACAAGCACAGTGGCAAAATTACAGCCAGTACAGATGTTATACATTTAAAAGGTAGCACGTGTAAGTTTTAACACGTGTGTGCCCACGATCCCATATATGGGACATATGCAAACAGTGTAGACTCTGATCAGACGCCGCAGATGCGGCGTCTGATCAGATTCTACACTGTTTGCTGATAGAAATTTCAATTTCAATCAAAATGAAAATTTGACCAGGCATCCCTTTGATAACAAATGCACTAATCCAATATAAAACATGGAAGAATCCATTGGGCGCGAATGGGTTAATGATAACCATAACAGAGAAAGTTTCAGTGTTTAGTGTGAAATAAAATAGTACTCATTAGAATACAATACATACACATTACCAGTTGACAGTGCGATACAGAGTGGTGTATTGAGCTCGAGACGTTTTTGGCGGAAATAGCCCAAAACGCCGAGAGCTAAATGCAACACTCTGTAGCGCACTGTCAACTGGTAATGTGTTTATTATATGCCTTGAATGCACACCAGAAACAACTAAATAGTTGTTTAAATCATTTTATATCCAAAATTTATTAGTTATTTGAAGCAGAAAAATATTGTTTGCATGCCACAAAGAAAAACGCGGCACTTATACATGTACGTAAATGACGTCACGCTCAATCGAAAGCGACGTCAGAGTAAAGCACAAAGTGGCTGATACAAGGTGGCTGATACAGACTCTTGTATTGTACTCTGAAGATACACGCGGAAACGCTCGATATCATACGAAGGTATATAATAACTTTTGTTATTATTATAATTAATCAGTTTGCTCGTCATTATCAAACAGTCTACTTATCACACGCATACTTGTCCTATGCAAAAAGTGTATACCCCCAATTAGAGGGTTCCTGAATGAACCTTCTAAGAAGAGGATGTACTGTTGTTTATATAACAATGTAAGATTATGATAAACTTTAATTTGTCAAAAAAGGACTTTACTTAATTCAGAACTTTTTATTCACAGCTCATGGTTGAATAAGTAAAAGACAAAACTGGCGGAAAAGACCTAGCCCTATATTCAATTTCACATTAGAAGTAAATACGTATGAACTAATATAACATGGGAATAAACAATCACACTACTGCTTTAAAAAAGTATATTTTGCTTCTTACATGGAACTAGCTGGAATTCTGAAGAGGGCAAATGTAACATCGATTCGTACAGCTACTTTGAGGGAAAACAAAATGAACCCGAAATTAACCGAACTGCTAACCCGGAAGCTCCCATTTCTGCGTTTGTTTCTTGAGATTGATCAAAGAACTCGTGATGAGATTGCTGTCATGACGACCCTTAAGGAGGCCAGTGAAGCCTACTTGAACAGATTGCTTTAAGATATGAGCCCGGCATTTGTGGAATAAGAAAAGCTAGTGTTAGACAATCAACATGTTTGAAGGCGACTTGCTGCAATTTTTAAACATATGAGTTTTCTATTTTAATTGATGTTTGTCTATATTACTGTAAGCGATTTGGGGCCATAACTTGGAAGAGACGGGGAATCGCTTATCGAATATCTGGGATAATATTTATTAATATAGATATTGAAATTGGGAAATTGGCGTAAGACTTCCCTGTGAAGGAATAACTGTTTTGAGTGATGACCACCTCGACAGCGACGAAATTCAGAAGAAAGCATGAATTGATACAAGCTTAACATAATTCTGAATCGTCTCTGACCAGGTGGTTAATTTTAATTTTAATGCATTTACGCCTGAAACTTTATAGGGAAAATTAAAGTTTACCATATAGTCTAGTCCAGTTTTGACTATATATTGGTATCTTCAAAATATATTGCACACTGATAAGGAGTGTATACCCTGGTCCTCACTGTTTACATATAATATTGATAAGTTACCCGTTTGTAAACAATCAACATACTCGTTGCCTAGGACTGAATGGGTTATACAACATGCTTGCTGAAACACCATAATGAACACAATTCATTATACAGCGTTTACGTATATTCGTTTACAAACAACAAATAAATGACGCCCTGCAGATTCATAAAAAAGTAAAGAAATCGATGGCCATCGATTGCGAGTTGGCTACCGGTCTGGAATATAGTGGAGAAAACGTTATTATTCTGTTTAAACGCAAACTCATGGCAATGAAATATAGAAAATAACAACTTTTTGACAATTCTGACTTCCAATTTTAGTCTGAGTGGCAAACAGTTTGGAGCCTGATCAGACGCCGGGTTACCGGCGTCTGATCAGGCTCCAAACTGTTTGCAATGAAAAAAATACTGTAAGCGTAACCGGGATTATTTCAAAAGAATATGTTTTCTCTACTGTACTATGCACGCTACACACGGCACACGGGGCACAAATTGCAAACCTAAACAGTAAACAGTGGTAACTGAACGCGATACTGTGCTCTCTCTACCACAACACCCAGTGTAATACCGAGATACCTGTGTTGTACCATAACACCCAATGTAATACCGAGATGCCTGTGTTGTACCACAACACCCAATGTAATACCGAGATACCTGGATTTCGTTATAGGATTGGACAATTAACACTTCGCTTTCATTTGCAAACAGCTTGATTCCAGATCAGAACGACAATTGTTAGCAGGATATATTGAAGCAATGAAAGTTTTAGACATAAACGTCTTCTTTTGGAAATAGGGTCATGTATTTGATAAGGAGGGAATCATTGTTTGGAGAGAGGGAATACTGTAGACTATTAACAATTTCTTGTAAAACAACGATGTACATTACTAACATTATACAGCAAGGTTAGATGTAGGAAAACTAATTTTGCAAATTAATGTACAGCGTTTCCTCCCTACAACTACCCCCCCCCCCCCACCCCCAACAACGATTCCATCCTTACAAAAATGCTTGCAACAATTTTGTCTTAAATTTCCACTGCTGCAATATCGTCTGCTTAGAATTGTCGTCTGCTGATTGGTTAAAAGTCATAAATTAGACGCTCTGACCGACAAATCATAATACCGAACTAAAAACAGAGAAACAGCTCTAATCCAATTCTGATCTGTATCTAAGCCGTTTGCAAATGTAAGCCAATGTTCTTTCCTAAGAAAACACTAACCCGAACAACACACACGCTCTTTGTCTCCCATTTAGAGCTGATGCATAGAGGGAGCACAGTATAATCAACTGAAATACTACAGTGGAGAATGTGTTATTCTTTCCAAATAAACGTGTTTACACTAAAACTATTATTTCCACTGCAAACAGTTTGGGGCCAATTCAGACGCCGGGTAACCCGGCGTCTGATCAGGCCCCAACCGGTTTGCCACTAAGATAAAAACGAATTGTAAAAAATATATAAAAATTGACATTTTCGACATTTTAGTGTTTTGTATTTGCATTTCGTTTGCGTTTAAACGGGAAAGAATAACGTTTTCTCCACTGTATAAGTGTTTCTGAGATAGACGTAAATGGAACATATCGTTTTGTTTTATTTTCAGAATAGAATGAAGTACTGCCTCCATGAAAGAGTAGACAGCTGTGGAGAAGACGTTACGATTTCCCAGTAAACAATCCTAGTCGTGTTTGTTTGAAGTCTAATCAAACATTGGATATAATTTTTTGAAATCAATTTAGCCGAGTGACGTCGTTATCTACTCTTTATATGCTCTCAATCTACACATAAAAATTCAAATTTGAAACCGATGGAAATTTAAAAAAAATAGACAAGCACCATGATTTGTTGTCAATTGTTATCAATTGTTCTGTTCTTTATTGTCTGAAATTAAAAAAACAAGAGGCCAATTTTCGATAATTCGCTCACCTGAGAAAAGCTGACAAAATTGAGATAGTGACCAATGTGCCAAAACGGGGTCATATTTGACCCCAGGGGCATAGTAAGAACTCTCTTGATACGGCGGCCGCTGACTATCAAATATATTAGCACTGTGTATATGGGTTTCAGACAAGAATTATATTTAAGTTTCCATTGAAACAAAAATTAGTGGACCCTAACCAACTCCACAATATTACTAAAGGACATCTACAAGTTCCACCATGCTATATACCAAAGTTTTGGCAATATTAATTTAAAATAAGTAGACGTTGGAAAAAAAAAAACTATTTGTAAAACTTTTAACAGTTAACTTTGAACTCCGCAGCTCAACAATACTGCTTGGAGTTAACATACAGTGTCGACCAAGATCAGAAGGCTCCTATAACACTGATCAGGGTCTACACTGTTTGCAAATGCAATGAGTATATATATGTTAAATATGTAAATTGTGTTGAAAGAGTTAAAACACAATGTATGTATTTAAGCCTAAAGTGGAGAATCTGTTACTCTTTCCCGTTTAAACGCAAACGTACGCTAACGCAAAGCGCTAAAACGTAGAAAAGAACAACTTTTGGACAATACTAATAATTCATTTTTATCTTGGTGGCAAACAGTTTGGAGCCTGATCAGACGCCGGGTTACCCGGCGTCTGATCTGGCTCCAAACTGTTTGTAATTGAAATAATAGTTTTAGCGTAAACGCGTTTATTGGGAAAGAATAACACATTCTCCACTGTAACGTATGTTGATAGAGTGTGCGCTAAGCCGTTGTCGCAATTTTCTATTTAAGGAAGTTGCAACCATTTCAAATTACGGGTAAATAAGATTTGAAAATTTTACTTGATGTTGATAATAATATTTTTAACCTTATATGTAATCGTGGTGGAGACAGTTACTGTAGAGTAGTGTTGTACTGAGTAAGGTCATGAGTTCGATACCCAGTGGAGGCTTTTTTGTTAGGTAATCTATTTTCATTAGATATTAAAATCATTTTGGAGCTGATCTGAATCACATATAACTTATATGGGTAGCCTTAAAGGTATCCATAAGTTTCATATTGAGCTTTAACTCATTAAAAAAATATGCACTACATTTGCCCCCATTAATACACTGAAGACACAGTTCAGAGTACTCCTAAAGGAGCACTCTTATCAGGGCCACACTGTTTGCAATTTTGCAGCTGTTATACATTGACTAGACTTAGTTGAAAACTGGAATGGTCCATTAAAGCTTCAATTGAAATTAATGCATGCGATTGATATCTAGAAGTGAAAGACCACACCGGTTAACTTGTACATACATTTAAAACTTTCCATCGTTTAAATAGTTTCACGTTGAGGTTATTCATGATATATGTTAAATAATTCAAATAAAGTAATTGTTTGAGAACTAATGCAATAAAAATTAAAACTAATTATTATATTTAATGAAATAAATTATGATGGGACTCGAGCTCATAACCTGTTTATGCTTTTCAAGTACTCTAACAAGGCACCTATTACTCTAACTCAAATATTAGTTTAATTTCGACAAAAAAGGCACACTATTCTTAGTAAACGATGAAAGGTAGGTAACACATGAACACATTCATGGTTTGTGACGCGTTTTACCTCTACGGGTGGACTCGTTCTTAAGGTCACAGTTCACGGACTAAAATCCGACTAGAATTGGAACATTGTTTTGATAATGATCTACTTGAATAATGTC
Organism: Gari tellinella; assembly: GCA_922989275.2. Taxonomy (NCBI): domain Eukaryota; kingdom Metazoa; phylum Mollusca; class Bivalvia; order Cardiida; family Psammobiidae; genus Gari; species Gari tellinella. The sequence goes on from OV277872.1 coordinate 51,595,571, forward strand.
CATTTTGACTTTTGAATTCGTTGTTCACTGATATATTTAGGAAATATCTAAACCGTTTCGCTGTCTTATCCCGAGTACAATAATCATTGAAAACAGTTTGGATCCCGATCATACGCAGTGATCCAAACTTTATGACCCTCATTTCAATATTTATCATATAAAATAGCTACAATTGAAATATTAGAAAAAAACATGTGATGGTTGTTTGACGTTGACTACGTCATACCAATTCAGGGGTTGACCCAGGGTGGGTTATTTACAACATCTGATTGTCTTTGTTGACAGTATAATGAACGTATTAACCAATAGGGTGTCCATGGTAAATATCCCCTACAGCTGTTCGTAAATAAAATAGTACATGTGTAGCTAATATTTATCAAAGCAGTTTGTAAATTTCAACTCCTTTCTATATGATGAGATTAAATTTGGTTAACTTGGTTCACAAAAACGAAAAGAATATAAAGTAAAATATAAAACAAGTAAGACATGTATTTGTGCAACCTTTTTATATCAAGTACAGTAAAGGGCAGAATGACGTGCCGGTTGCTTATCGGTATTTCCCAATAAAAAGCATTCTAAACTGTTCTGAATGAGGATTTGTAATGAATTCTTAGATCCAGGGGGCCGTTTTACTAAACTACTTACGCAAAATTTTTGCGTAAGTCAAAATCGTTTAACTCTTATATTTCTATCATAAACGTTTGCAAACAGCAAATAGACAGATCAGAGGACGCGCTTAAAGCGCGTCCTCTGATCTGGCTATTTGCTGTTTGTAGCAAGTGATAATTAAAAATATAAATTAAAATTTAAAATTTTGACTTACGCAAACATTTTGCGTAAGTAGTTTAGTAAAACGGGCCCCAGGCCTATCAAACTGCCCACTATACCCCCAAAACCTCCAAGTCCGTTTGTCTGTTGGCCATCTGATACTTCAAAAAGAAAACTACAGTTTAAAATTAAGTATAGTCCATTAGTCAATTACTTAGAAATTGATTTTCAATTTATTGATAGAATTGCAACCCCTTATTAGGAAGTTTTTACGACCCATCTGATTGGAGTCAACAATGTTTGCATAGAACTTGTCAATTCGTGAAAAGCAAGTTTGTAAATAACTGATATAAGATCAAATGGGTTTAATACGAATGCATTTATTAACCGGACAGAATAACGAAAACTATTTGTCTACAAATGTTATCAGAGGTAACGGTCAAACACGTACAGACCTGAAAATGGTATGAATCATGCATCTGTATCAAGAGATTGTCATCTAATATCTTGCTGGTTTAGAAAGACATATCCTATATTTGTCAAAAGTATTGGTCAATGTCATATATCCATTTAAATGATTCAAGCTATTCCATTATCCTGAGTTATGATATATTTAACTGATCTAGAAGAATATTTTACTTTTTCAACATAAACCTTTTTGACTGCACTCCGAAACCCCAAGATGTACTAAGACACTATGTTGATATTTTTAGTGGATTTAGGTTTGTATACATGCTTCAGAAGTGCTTTAAAATAATAATCTTAAAAGGTCAAAGTCACAATGACCTGGACGTTAGCGCAAAACTTCGCCATCCGCACACTACTATTGATATAGTATACAGAAAATGTTTTGTACAAATTGTAGGTCAACGGTAAAGATCAAGATCAAAATGGTAGGGACCAGATCGTCATTTTAAGATTGCCTCTGACGTCTTATTTATTTCCCTAAACTAATTGGGTACATGACATATTGCTATGATTAAGATAAAGGTGACACGCTAAAGGCTTTATCTGTAGCTGACGTGGTATAGCACATATACTTCCAACAAGAGTTACATTTACGGAAACACGGACAATTAACGAACACACAGAAAAGCGGACTGTGGCCAACACTGTTTAGTTATTTAAACCGAAACAAAATGTCTTTCCTGTCAGAAATATAGTTAGTATATTATTCTATATTCATTTTTCTCTATTTATACCAAATTGGGCATGTAGCCTGTTGTTAAATAAGTTCAACATAGAAGTTGAGTTTGAATTATAATTTATCAACAAAATAATTCAGACGGAGTCATAATTATAATTTGTGTAAAAGGATTCCTGAGTGTGAACGTTTACCGACATTGAAAAGAAAGTGGCTGCTTAAATATGACACAACAAAACACAGAAAATAACCACTTGTCATATGATATATAACCAGCTTTGTGTTTAAGTAGCTGAGGAGGTACATAGCTCCCTCTCTACAACGACACCCTAGGGGAGACAAACAATATGTGCGTTGTTTGGAGGGAGTCGTCATAGAGAGGGGAATAGGCTTAAGTTTGCAAACAGCTTAAATCCAGATCAGACGCCTGATCTGGATTCAAGCTGTTTGTCACTCGTGGATAAGTTTTTATGTCAAAATGTTTATTGATAAGTAACTTTGAGAAAAAACAGCAGACGGAAACTTTAAGCAGACGATATTGCAGCAGTACAAGCGTAAGACATAACTGTCCTGTTTCGGGAAGAGCGGAAATGGCCGTTGTAAGGAGGGGTTCGTTGTTGGGAGGGCCGTTGTAGAGAGGGAACACTGTATAACTTAAGTGTAAGGCCAAGAAATGTGTTTGCTTGTAGAGGTGTTTTATAAGAAAGCGAGTTTACTATACACTAGTATTTTCATTTCTAAAGCGTGGGACACCCTAAATAGGTAATGTAATTAATAAAATCCAAAATATTCTAATTACTTTGATTCATCCAAAGGTGCACATTATATTATATTTGCATTCACCCTGTAAAGTCTTTATGTAACCCTATTAAAAATATGCGGTACATCTGCCGATGAACCTACACTTCGAAACTGGTTTTAGCCAGTTCGGATTTCGCCCGTGCTATTCGTGGACTTCTTTAAATAGACTACATCGGGCACTTAACACTAAGCTCCCATTGGTCGACGGTCATATGACACTAGCGAGTGATACAGACCAATAGGTCGTTGCCATCGCGTTGCTATGTGTGTAAATGGATTAAGAAAACAACCGCGACCTGTATTTTCAGAATGTGCTTTGGCAATAGATTTTCAAGTTGCACTGTTATTTGTTTGCCTAGTAAGTCTTTTCCATTCACAGAGAGAAAGTTTACTGGAAACAATCCTGAATTTTTAATACAGTTAGAGTACATGTAGTTGGGACTACTTTCTCACCATATTTAGAAACTGGAACGACATTACATCTATCAAACCTCTTTGACCGGTATATGATAAATTCTTATACAGAAAAACAAATCTGGCCAATAAACACATTAAATTGACAAGACAGAAAATATAAATATAAGGAATAAACAACATCTCTTTGCCTTTACGAAATTTACCCCCTGCGAAGCTAATGTAGTCATACCGTCATGAACGTCAGAAATATGTTGTTTATTCCTATAATGAACAGTGTAAACCTTCATTGAATTGTCATGAAAACTTAGTCTGATCAGCGTTTACTCTGTTTGCTCAGACCTACCTATCACAATATGGTAATCTCGAAAGAAGTCAGAAATTTAGAGATAGTGTACCTTGTTTGATTTGCCTATTGTTCGCTTCCTTCTTGATAAACAGATCATCGCCACTTGTACTCCTGAAAATGGCTAAAACCAAAGGTAAGATAGATATCATGTTTTGTTTCAAGTCCTCCTCGGTCCTTCCCCACTCTCTTCTATACACGTATATATTTTCAAAACCCTTTTACTCTGATACAAAGAGAAGCTGGCGTTGGCAAACTGATACATTATCATGATCAAACACTATAGTAATCGGCATATATTCAATATCATAATAGTTTAATACTCATATCAATGGTATGTCAGTCAATTTGCCAAATAACTATGAGCCGTGCCATTACAAAACATGTCGTAATGCATTGCATTATTGTACAGACCATGCGCTGTCATGCCAAGCACTTTATCTGAGAGTGGACTACACTGCCAAAAAAACCGCACATAACACAGCTACATTAATTGCTTTAGATACTTGCGAGTGTCAAATAGTGTAGATCAATGCGAGTTTTTAGTAATGCACTTAACGGGTATTAATATTCACTCCCTATAACAGCTCGTTCCAAACAATAGACATTACAGTTGTATCACAGTGGGTGCTGCAAAAGAGAATGAACACTGTACTTCAAATTGCATGTTTGACGACATATTAACGGATCAGCACTTGACTGGCTCAAGCATGATGTGCTTGACTCAAAGTTTTTAATATAACGCACCAACAGAAACAAAAAAACAGATAAACAGGATAATTACCTTTGGCAGAGCCTGAAAAGCAAACAAAAGGTGTTAATACAATATTGGTATCATCAAGTTTCGTCCGATCGGTGACTGCTTCCGAACAGAAAATTCTCCGAAATTCGAATCTTTCTGTGGTTGATAATTTGCCAGTACATGATCACTGAAAAACCGCTGCAAGAACGGCCTCGGTATAATATTTAGCCATGCGCAAGGCGGTCACAAATAACGTATTTTTGACCTAACAATGACATTTGACAAATAATTCGACTACCCTGCAACCATGTGAAAACCTTATTACCACACTATGGAGTTGTGTTACTCTTTGCAAGTAAGCACTGACCTAATGTGGCCAAGGCCATAGCTTAATTATGAAAAATGATCAATGAAGTGTAAAGCAGATCATACTTAGTATATTAATCTTATGTTTATTCTTAACTCACATGACTGTTAACGGACCCCCAACAGTGCAATATAATACAATTCTTTAATGGTGTTCTGCTTTATTTTCATACTGCCATAAGCTATCACCTTCTTTCTATACAGCAAATAAATATTCAATTTGTTGAACCTATAGGAAGAATTACGCTGTATGGGACATAGGCAAACAATGTAGACTCTGATCAGACGCCGCGTTATGCGGCGTCTGATCAGAGTCTTCACTGTTTGCTGATATGAATTTCAATAAAAAAACAAAATGAAAATAAAAATTTTGACCAGGCATCCCTTTGATAAAAAAAATGGACTAATCCAATATAAAACATGGGAAATTACACTGGGCTCAAATGGGTTAAGATAGTCAAATGTGTTTCGATGGAGGCAATTGATAGTTTACCCGGCAAAATATTACAGCAAGCTCCAATATTACTATATTTATACACACATATTGGCTTTAAGCAAAATCAGACAAGTATAGTAATTGTATCTACTCACCAAAACCACACAGTACAAACAGAGCCAACACGGTTAAACAAACGTTGAAATTCATTGATCTGAAAGAAAACCACATTGCTTAATAATTTGTTTGAGACATGAATGAAACATTTAGAAACAATAAAGATATCGGGCATGATTAAACTATTGTTTATCATTCGCTTCTTAACTTATTTTGTTCATCCGCCGAAGAATATAGTTCTCTTTTATACAGTCATAAATACGTATCATAAGAAACATTTTCTATATCCTAGCAGATAATAACTCACAGCAGGCTTAAAGTAGGCACATTCTGCTTTACTTTCAACCTGCTTTAAGTAGTCACCTGTCGTCAAACCTAAAAACAAGCTATAGGGTAATGGGTTTACATATTTAACCATAGCGACAAGTATACTCGTCAATCAAAAAACACTGTACCTATATATGAAGAGTAAACTCTTGCAATACAGTGTTAAAATTAACCCTCTTAGATGTAAAACGAACTAGAAATAAATAAGAAGCAATGAAATAAATGAGCATTTTGATTTATTGATATAGAGGAAAGTACATGTACATGTCTTAACTCATTCTCTGCAAATTATATGTATTTGTATACCTCAGCATCAATATTGCTGTGTCGAGATCAACATAAGTAGTGTAATGACCAAATGAAATTATCACTTTAGGGCATGAAAAGAAGAGTTGAAGATGACAATACAAACAAGTACCGGTACATACCGTCGGAATACAACTCTCGCTTTGGTTTCGTCTGTAGTTGTTTAGCGTTGTAATTCTCTTCTGCAGTAGCTATAGAATTTTGGACAATTAATTTATACGGACCTAGACGGATACTCTTATCAACGTTCAAACCCTTTTACTTCAATGCTATTAGCTGATGAAATCGCACAGTCTGTTTGTATTTCTCAATTTTAGATTTCATTTTTGTTAAAATTGGATAACTCTTAATGAGGGTCGCAAAGTTTGGATCCTGATCAGACGCCGATCCAGTCGGCGTCTGATCAAGATCCAAACTGTTAACAAATGGCACTGCGTTCACCGGAAACCAAGCGATAAAGGATTGAATTAAATGTATATTTGAATTTTAATTAGAAACTCGTATATTATATTGCTGGATAGAGATGATTATTTAAGCTGTGGGATAATGGTTTTGCAATAGGCCTTCCCTTCGATGTATATATAGATCTGTGAGTATATCTGTATATGTATTTCAATTTCCTAATAAATGTCTGTGTTACTGTCTCTCTGCTTGTATGTAGGTTTGAATGATTTTTTACGGTTGTTTGTCTGTGTCTGTCTGTTGTCTGTCTATTGTATGTGTGTTTTTGTCACTCTCTCAATTTCTATAAATATACTCAACAAAATAATTAAAGGGGCAAAAGTATAAGTTCATATATTTTTTTCGAAAATGAAACCATTTTTCAAATTAAAAGAACAAATGTCCCTTAGAATAAAAAATAAAGAAACAGAAGTCACTTTTTGCAAGAACGGTCATGGTTGAATCAATTAAAGCGGACAGGTATCAAAAACACGGTTTCCAACGTCCAAATTCATTGTTACTGCCGTTTCTGCAATGATTCGTTCTGCAACTGTTTTCATAATATCAAGTGCATGTTTTTGTTTCAAGCAAAAGTAGATTGCGTATTGGTATAAAAATTGATAAATATGCCTTAAACACGCCAGTTGTGCATTTGACTATCTGCTAGATGGTCAGAACAACGTCATGTTGCAGCGGAGTTTGACGTTAGCAAGGTGACGTCGAAAGGTTGGTTTTTTCGTACCTGAACACCGGGAAGGAAAATCGGAGATCAGGTCAATGCCATTTGAAGGTCACACATGAAGTGCAGGACTGACGTTGTCACTTATTACATGACGTCAACGGCCAGATCACTATGTTACGCTTAATATCGTTTATAAACAGACGTATAGCTACAATATTTCTGTTCAGGTCGTCGGGAACAGACTTCATTCTGACAACCTATGGGCTAAAAGACCGGTCCTGTGAGCGGCCTTGACCCCATACCACCGAACTTGTCATCCAGTGTTTTGCCTGCAACCATGCCATTTGGACGTCTACGATTGCGCAACGTTTTGTGGACTGGTCAGTCAAATTTGATTTTGATTTCAATAAAGGATGCAAACGAGTGTAAAGAAAAAGAAACGAACGATTTTTGGATTGTTATGTGGCAGAGCATGACCAACCCCGAAAAGGACCAGGGCTCGTATGGGAGGGCATCTCCTACAACGGTTGCATGGATCTTTACGTCATAAGGGTCTTGGCTCTGATCAGTTTGGGGTACAGGAACGAGAATCTAGATGCTATTGAGCGCGCTTACGTTGGAACTTTTGGTTCAGGTTCCATCCCGACAGACGATAATGCTCGCCCATACCGAACACATATGGTGGACCAGTATCCGGAACATAAGGTCATGGGGCAGATGCACTGGCCAGCAAGGTCACTCGACCTCAATCACATTGATAATGCATAGGACTTGCAACAACGCCGGGTATTCGTTTCACTTTCAATTTCAGAAACAATGACAGACAAGAAAGACAAGGCCAAACATACCAAATGATAATCCAGCTCTATTCCAGGCAGTTTTTTGACAATTATGATTGCGCCAAGATGTTTAATATGAATTTTGTTTCCCTCAATCATTGCATTGTAATGGTGAAAATAAATGAGAACATAATTTTATATACAAGTACCTGGAAGACAATATTAACATTCGATTTAAGCCATGGATTGCCTCAAGACAGGAATGAGTATATAATAAAAGAAGTAAGACGCTATCTGAAAGTAATCTTTAATGAAAAACATCCTTTTATTTATGCTTTTCGGTGGATTACCACGAAATAGCAATGGATTAACACTTGCTAATCTCACTGCTTTAATCAGTGGGATTAACTCCACGCGCTCTTTTACTATGAATTTTCCCCGTAGGGCTCCCCAAAATTGTAGTCAATGGTGTCTTATCGTTACATTCCGGCAGTCCGATTTGTCGCGGACCACTCAACGGAAGAACACGAATCCAAAATCGGAACCAACGACGTAAATCGGATGACGTCAACAAAAAAAAGTGACGTCATCATACGGGAAACTGTTTCGTTAATGTGTTCGATGTAAACTTGTGGCTCAACACGGGGTAAATCATTTACTTTCGCTTTCACAATTGTCGAACAATTTCGTTTAAAAAGTGGATTAAAAGCATAAATAAATAGAATAATTGTATTTTTTCAGTATAAGATCGAATTTAATCCAGTTCGTGAACATCAGACTGCTTCGCCACTCGTGCAAATTTAACGTCTGATGTTCACTCAATGGATTAAATTTCGATCTTATACTGAAAAAAACAATTATCCTCTATATAATAAAAGAAGCAAGACACTATCTGAAAGTAATCTTTAATGAAAAACATCCTTGTTCTCAAATACGTTATTGCACAGAGGATTGTAGAGCAGCGAATAGCTGCTGTTCACTAATTGAAACAAATGATAAGATAGACAAACATTTAACATGACAAAGTTGTGTTTATCCTACCATAGATAATACGTATTCGTAGAGCCACGAATAGCTGCTGTTCACTAATTGAAACAAATGATAAGATAGACAAACATTTAACATGACAAAGTTGTGTTTCTCAGATAATACATATTCGTAGAGCCACGAATAGCTGTGTTCACTAATTGAAACAAATGATAAGATAGACAAACATTTAACATGACAAAGTTGTGTTTATCAGATAATACATATTTGTAGAGCCACGAATAGCTGTGTTCACTAATTGAAACAGATGATAAAATAGACAAACATTTAACATGACAAAGTTGTGTTTATCCTACTATCAGATAATACATATTCGTAGAGCCACGAATAGCTGCTGTTCACTAATTGAAACAAATGATAAGATAGACAAACATTTAACATGACAAAGTTGTGTTTATCAGATAATACATATTCGTAGAGCCACGAATAGCTGCTGTTCACTAATTGAAACAAATGATAAAATAGACAAACATTTAACATGACAAAGTTGTGTTTATCCTACCATAGATAATATTAGTGTTTTCTTCTGACCTGTCGGAGTTATTTTTAGATTGGAACATTCTAAAACTTTCAAAGGGATGAGTTTTCTCTACATACGGTTAATGATACGGATAGCTGGTTTTTTTGTGCGCAATGTATATTAGAGGATACCTTATTCTTTCCCGTTTAAACGCAAAACGCAATGCACTAAACTGTGAAAATTTACTTTAAGAAATTTTCATTATATTTTTAATCTGAGTAGCAAACAGGTTGGAGCCTGATCAAACCCCGTGTAACACGGCGTCTGATCTAGCTCCAACCTGTTTGCAATGGAAATAATAGTTTTAGTATATAAATGCGTTTGTTGGGAAAGAATAAAATATCAGTAAAGTTAGCGCAAGGGTCTCGTGCTGCACGAGGATCATGTTATCTCAAGTTGGAAAGTGTACGACTATATAGATCCGATGTTACCCTGTTATATATTTACCATTATGAACTATTCTGTTCTCAAAATATAACTCCGGCAGGTCAGAAAAATCGAACAATACCTATTCGCTTATCCAAACATACAACAGGTATTCTTTAAAATGACAATAGACTGTCTAAATACTAGTGTTGATAACGACGTAACAAAACAAATGTAAATAGCCAAACATCGACTTTTCAGACAAAATGGTTCGTATATGCTCTACATCTTCTGACCGTAATTATAGAAGTAATTATAATGCCGAGTGCAACAATATAGTCATGCTGGTATATTTGCGGCTAATTGTAAAATGTGCAAGTGTATTTCATAATAGGATATATTAGAATGTCAGATTCAATAGAATAATGGTCCAAACGGCATTGAATGATCGTCGGTTTTTTTTTCTATTGATGTATCGAACGAGATTGCAGAAAGAAAATATTATTTCAATTGGTTTCAGCCATTATCTGATTCCACATTTGACGAAGACCAACGTTCCGATAAGAAGTAGGACTATTTCATGCGATATGTTGTCCTATTGTTTATCGTATACTGTTCATGCATAAGTTCAGTAACGAAGTCGATGGCCGTCGTTGACCATCAATTGACTACTTGGTCTACAGTGGAGAAAACGTTAGTGTTCCGTTTAAACGGAAACGAAACGCAAACGCAATGCAATGAATAATGAGAATGATTTTCTTTTGACAATTCTGACTACCAGTTTTATTCTGATTGGCAAATGGTTTGGAGCCTGATCAGACGCCGGGTTACCCGTCGTCTGATCTGACTCCAAACTGTTTGCAATGGAAAAAATAGTTTTAGCCTAAACGCGTTTATTGAGAATAATACGTTTTCTCTACTGTACTCTGCACACACTTCACACGGAGCGCACACTGCTAACGTGAGCCGCACACAGTGGCAACTGAACACCTACTATTATCATTCGTATGTTAACGTAACTGAATCATTATCATTTGTAAATCATTGGGATCCAGATCAGACGGGTCACATGGTTTCTGACCTGAATCCACACTGATTGTCATTCATATTTAACTATGCTTCAATTTTAAAGTTATATAAATAAGTTTTTTTCGCAGACGATGCAATTCAGGCAGACGTTATTTGAGCATGATAAGGGCTGAAAAGAGTTTGCATCTTGAATATATTACGACCGTAATCTGGGATTATTATTTAGCACGTGTATTTTGTTGCTGACAAGGAATACATTAAAATATAAACTTCAGACATGAAACACAAGACTGTCAAACAGTTTGAATTACCATCAGACGTATGTTGCGTCGACACTTGTTAAATCCGGCATCATGATATATCCATCGGACGTATGTTGTTTTGTTGGACATGACATTTGGAAATAAACAAAAGTCAACAGATAATCAGAACGTGTATGTCATCTCAAAGGGATAAAAATACAAGGTAAAGTGAATATGTTTTGGTATCGTATTTTTTAAATGTCACCTAGATCGAAATGTCACTTAGATTTAAACATGTGAACGAGAATTTCATTGTCCTTGATATTGACCCGCGTCTATAAACCCTACATGTCTCTGTTATACCGGTAGCTGATTGAGTGTAGTATTTACGATTTGACATACACATATAATGTAGATATTGTCATGTAATCAGTTAATCACCCAGGACCCTTCCCAATTAATGGATCCAACCATAAACAGTTATGAAAAATAAGGCACATTCTGCTTTATTCTTAGCCTGCTTTCAGCTACCATCTGTTAGAATATAGAAAATGCATAACTGCATAAAGTTGGAGTATTTCTTGAGTGAAGGAATAAATTAAAGTTGTAAAAAAGCGTATTTATAGGGTAATGGATTAATATACTTATATAACAATGCTAGGTGCGATACTAAAAAGCAGTCTGGAGACCGTGTGTCCTGTGGTCCGTTTCATATAACCTCGTACGACAAATGTTGTCGTAAGTCAGATTATACAAACACCAATTATCATTTATTTCTCCATCTAATCAAGTCTTGTGACATCTCTTTTGAATCGTTTTTCGTGACATCTCTTTGGAATTGTCTTGAAAAGATGATTCCAAAGAGATGTCACAAGACAGGATAAGATAGAGAAATCAGATATTAAAGGTATTTTAATGTTGTGACTTACGAACGTATTTGTCGCACGAAGCTGTATGAAACGGTCCCCTTGTGTCCTGGTAGCACCATGCAAGCTTAGGTGGTCTCATATGAGGTGTAGTAGTTGTTCGGCTCTCTCCACCCTTTCTATTTTTACCTTTCAACACTAAGTAATTATTGTGAGGTATTATGTTCCCTTGTTGATCGTTTTAGTTACCAAGACATAAACCAGTCTACTTGGAATAGTGGATATTTGAATACATACTGTTCTGAATTAGCAAAAAGAGTAGAAGCATATGAGAATCCTCTGATCTGTTTCTACGCTGTTTTCTAATGCAACGAATATATCTTAAAAAGATGTTGTGTTGATGTAGTCTAATAGCTAACAGCATTATTTCTAAATTTACCTTTTTAACTTGGATTTCTTTTCCTTGCAGGTCCACTGCCTTAGCATTATCTAAAGTACACTTGTTTGATACCATAGCTACTAGACGCCATAGTTGGAAACAGTTTGATTCAACCTACACTAGCGTCATGTCGGAAATTTCACTTTCATCTAAGACAGATGGATCTTCAGCACTATCTAAATCTGAGAGATATTCACCAGAAATATCGAAGCAAAGACAATCAACATTGACATTCCCTCCGTGTGTAATCTGCGATGGGAAAGCCTCAGGAACACACTATGGATGTAACACTTGTGAAGCGTGCAAGAACTTCTTTCGAAGATATTTGATTCGTACAAAACCCTCAGTTTGTTCGAAACAAAATGACTGCAATGTATATTTTCGGAACAAAGGCAACTGTTCAGCATGCCGGCTGGCAAAGTGTTTGCATTTTGGTATGTCCAGGAGTAAATCTAAACTAGGTAGATACACTTACAGCAGAAGAACTGAGACTATACAGAAGGTTAAGCAGTTGGAACAAAAGGAATTCAATGCGACTGTGGCAGACATGTGGTCTACATTGATTAATGATGGAATTGCAAACACATGTGTAGATTGTATACATAGTAGTGGTAGTACTGATGAGTCCATAACAGAGCGTTCTGATCAAGATCTTGTTGATGCATTAACTCAGTATGTGGCTGAAATAAGAATGTATGGAAACGAGATGGAGGATGAGGAGGTGATAAATGCAAAGTTCAAAGCCCATCATGAGAGCTACAAGGCCAAGGTTAACATGTTTGGCTCATTGAATGCAGTACCAATGGAAGAGTATAAATACCTATTGAAACAATATGGCATCGATATCGGTGGGCAATTTGAATCATCAAAAAGAATTTCAAAACTTTATGAAGATATTCTCAACAGATATTTTGACTTTGCTAAGAAAATACCAGGTTTTAAGCAATTGAGTTACAATGACCAGGCAGGCTTACTGAAAGCAACTCATCATTTTGCTTTTACTCTTTTGAGGTACAAATTCTACAGTCCTGAACACGACGTCTTCATTAAAGTGAACGGTGAAGCCTTCCACATGGAAGAATTAGCAGACAAATTTGTAACTCGTGGCTATATGAAACTGTTCTGTAATTATGCAATCTTCTTGCAGAAATTAGATCTAACAAAGAAAGAAATTGCACTGTTGATAGTCATAGCAACCTTTTCCCCTGATGTTTGTACTCTAGAGAACACCAAACTTGTTGAAACGTTTCAGATGAAATATGTTGATCTGCTTACCTGGCATCTAAACTCAATATTTAACCAGAGAGAAGCTGCTATTAGACTTGCAAAACTTCTTGATGTTTTAACCAGGATGAGAGATTTATTGGCCATCTACTACCAAGAGACAACCTCTTTGTCTCAGGATGATCTGCTTTCAAGTGTGTTCCCTTTAATCCACGAGCTTGTACCAGAGTCCTATTGAATAAAATCCTGTTTAACCCATTCACTGCAATGACGTCATCAATTTTAAACAATTGTCGTCTGCTTTTATTTCTAAAATTTAAGTTTAAGGTACATGTATTTTGACTTTAGGAAGTGGTATCAAAGAGTTATGATACAGATCAGACGCCGCGTGACGCGGCGTCTGATCAGGATCCAAACTGTTTGCAAATAACTATTGTACTCGGGATAACGCATTGGAGGGGTTAGTCAATCGTTCAATAACTGCAAATGACCCTCTTTATTTCTATAGACGTTAAGTAAGTTCCATATCAATATCCACATATGCATTAATTAATTACTCTATAGCCTCTTTCTACCTTCGGAGACAGTAGACTTCTTAAAGCTGGTAGAAAGTAAAACAGAATTTACTTTCAGATGTATAATAATTCTGCTCTACGTTTAGCCTGCCTCAAGCTACCATGTGCCAAGATATAGAAAATATATTAAAAAACATATATATACATGTATATTGTACTGTTTTCTTAACTGCAGGAATAAATTAAAAGCGTAAAAATGTATTAATATGGTAATTGGTTTAAATGAAAATGACATCCGTTTACAGAACTGATGAAAAGGAAGCTTGTGTTCTATTAAGTTGTCGTCACACTTATAAATATTACATGTTTGTATGAATCAACTGGTTCCTTTCCTTGTTGACTTTGATTTTGTCAGCAAAGATAGGCTGCTGACAGTACGCAAAAGTTGTAAGTGTGAATCGATTTGAGTGGTCGATAAAATAAATCATTTATGGATTATGCACTTACACTATAGAAACAGACATTTTAGGGGTCAGTATGATGTTTATCATGGTATATATACCTCATAATTAATATAGCGCTAACTATCTACAACGACAGTCAATGGGAGACAAAAAATGTGTGCGTTGTTAGGAGGTATTATTGTTGAAGGAAGGGAGCACTGTACTATCATCTGAATTACTGTTCATGTATTAGCTAATAAACCCAGAAAATGTTCCCTTTGGAAATACAGTGCTCCCTCTCTACAACGACATCCAATGGGAGACACAGAGTGTGTGTGTTGTTCGGAGGGAGTCGTTATAGAGAGGGACAATTAAGACTTGGCTTACATTTGCAAACAGCTTGAATCCAGATCAGACGCCGCGTAACGCGGCGTCTGATCAGGATTCAAGCTGTTTGTCACTGGTCAATATATGTTTTCTATCAAAAACTCCACTTATATGTAACTGTGAGAGAAAACAGCAGACGACAGTCTTAAGCAGACAATATTATAGCAGTAAAAGAGTTAGACTTAATTATCCCGTTAAGGGAATTACGGCGAGTGTCGTTGTAATGAGGGAGTCGTTGTTGGGAGGGCCGTTGTAGAGAGGGAGCGCTGTAGTGCAAACTTGTGTCAGCAATGCAGACCACTATTTGTTAATTATACATATTAGTCACTAATAAAATAATTGATAGAATTCCAGTGCTTTGTTGACCGTTGAACACTAAGAAGGTTACCTTCTTTGTTGGACCTTTTAACTACCAAGATATGTATCATTTACTTGGAATTGTAGAAAGTTAAAACAAACGCTGGTCTAAATTAGAAAACAAAATGATGACCCTGATCAGAGTTGTCATATAGGAGATGGGCCATCGAATCAGGGTCTACACCGTTTGCAAATGTATTGAGTATGTTTAAAAAGCTCCATGGTGTTTAACAAGTTAAGTAATCTTCTAAAAGTAATCGAACTGTATTGTGTAATGTTCATACAGTTGCCGAAAATAGTCGATCAATCTCCGTAGAGTTTCAATATTGACCGACATCGATCCGGTCTCATTTGAGTCCTCAGCCTTAAAGTTCTAGTTTATGTTATATGGCAACTGGCATAGTCTTAACTATTTCTGTGTTTGTATTGTATATGTAATACGTTAGCACCTAGTTGTGGTGCGGATGCCATTATGACTCAAATTGTTTAACAATTACAATTGTGTTCTACGTAAAAAAACAAGAAAAATAAATTTCGTTTTAGAAACGACAGAGCATTTCAAACTAATGTATGCGCTTATTTAGATTATAAAAGCTAAGAGACGAGCGGATTTAGCAGGAGCACTTTACTCTAGACCTTCAATGTTATAAAGTGATTGAGTTTAGTCTGTGATCGGTTTTAAGCATATGATCTATCTGATTTGAGCTGGTGCTCAAATCGGATCAATCAACTGTTTTAGAATGGTCTCAGTCTCGACTCAAAAGATTCATCATCTAGGACCCAGCACATATTTCAAATGGTAATTGTGTCACCATAAAGTCAGACGAATTTAAAATATCAAGAATGAAATATCACCATGTGTCAATCAATTTAATTTGTTTTCCAATGATATATGGTTCGGACCCTCTTACGAGTAAGTGTTGATTTACGTGTATGTGTTTAATTTGAAACGTAAAACATAATTATGAGTTGTGCCATGACAAAACCCGCCTTATTGCATTGCAGCATTGTACAGACCAAACACCGTTGCAATCCCAGCCTTTATGTCCGAGTTTGGTCTAAACTGCCAAATATCGTATATAAAACTGCTACATATTGGTGCTAATCAATGTAGATCAAGGCCTGTCGCCGCGTCTTAGAAATACATGTACATAAAATTGACATGCAGTGTATATTATAATAAAGCTGGTTGCGAAGCAATTTTATTGAGTTGTTTAGCTGATTTGTTTAGCTACCAGTCTGTTGTTATGCACTGTGTGTCTTAGCTAGGCACTGCTGCCGTATCCGACTGATTGGGATAGTGGACTGTATACGAGTGGTTTACTGCATCACAGGAGTTATCTGATTACCCCCCTCCTCTATTTAATAAACAAGAGGCCATTCACAGTGTATTTAATTTTAATAATGTCCAATGCCATGGTCGTTTTGCGTTTGACGTTATATATAGAGGATATTAATGAGTGTGTTTTTAGTAGTGACTTTTTTTTGAACGAGTTGGATAGAATAATATGCTGCGAGCCTTGGTGAGCAACATATCATTTTATCCAACGAGTTGAAAAAATTCACTACTGAAAACACACGAATTTAATGTTCTTTTTATCACATAAAAACCAAATGACACGAAATTCCGACGGTCTTACTTTCAATTTTTCCCTCGGCTCTTGGGTAAACGATTCGTCATAAGTGTTATTCGGTTTTATTCATACGTATATAAAAACATCTATAAAACTAAAATATAGAACACAACATCAATGTGTTGTGAAAAGACTTCTCTGGCACCATATGCTAAATTTGAAGAAAAAAAAACCAGCAGAATGAATCGCTGCTAAACTAGAGCTCTTAGTAGCCTGATTTGCAGCATAAATGTGCGTGACCGCTCGGGTAATGTTTTTGGGACACGTGGAACTATCTTAAATGCCTTGTGGTGATCTTAGTGTTTCTAGATTCTCTTAACTGATTTAATGTGGGCGTAATAGTACAGTAGTTTGGTGATTCGAAAATTAGTATTAAATATATGCCCAGTGGGACGTACGAATTTTACGGATCTCTATATTTTGCACGTTTTGATTTTTCTACACATCGATCATGTGTAGTATGTTTGTAACGAGTCTGGTATGTAATACGTTAAGATTTACATCAATTTACCTAAGGGACATTGTGACAACGAACACCCACTTGAGTAATGGTTTATCAGAATTACCATTGTCCCGTACAGGTGTCTGGGTGAAGAATGATTGGTGCATATATATACATTATATATACAATGCTTAGTCCAACTACAAGGACGCAGTCTAGACTACACTCAAACCCCCGACATCAAGATTGACAGATGGGAGACCTTTTCCAAATATGATTTGAGGCTCATACTGAACAAATGTGTCAAGGCCTTATGGTCAAATAGTCTTGGCAGCCTAGAAGCAAATTGCCTAGCTCGGAAATAAGAGGAAACATAATGTAGCTTGTCTGCAAATGGGACAACCTTGCGTTTTCGAATTCGGATTCCGAAGCCAAAATTTCTGCGACACTTAAAGCTGTCTGACGAACAGTTTGACGTCCCTTGTTATTATAAGGCGTGAGTTACAGTGTTCCCTCCCTATAATGGCCATCTCAACAACGACGTTTGCCGCAGTTCCCTAAACAAAACTATTATGTCTACTGCTTTTACTACTGCTATATCGTCTGCTGAAAATTGTCGTCTGTTGTTTTCTCAAGTTACATAATCGACAATTTGATAGAAAAAAGACTTAATGACGAGTGACAAACGGCTTGAATCGAGATCAGACGGCGTCTGATCTAGATTCAAGGTGTTTGCAAATGTAGTCAACTTTTCTCCCTATAACAACTCTCCTCCGAACAACTCACACAATGTTTGTCTCCAATTGGATTTCGCTCGAGAGAGGAAACGCTGTAATTTAAGGCATTACGAAACTGAATATGTCATGTAGCGCCTGAGCGAACTAATTTGGTTACATAAGTATCATTAACTCATTCACCCTTGAAACATTTAACCATTTCATTATCTTATATATCGTGAGATTTGTACCCCTTCACCGCCATTTTGTCGTCTGCTTCAATAGTGTGTCTGCAGTATCGTTTCAACGTTAGATTTAAGGAAATATAATTGGCGTAATTTCAAACAGTTCTTACTCTGATTAGAGAGCTAGTTGAGGAACCTTTTGGTCAGGATTTTTACCCATTATATAGCAAAGGACAAGTGCATCTTTTAAAAGTGCACTGTTTGTTAATGAGAAGGATATTTGTCTCTGGGATTGAACATGTTAGCACGTGGCATTGAAACCAGTTATGTATGGCTGCCTGTCATAAAGTATTTATCGAAATACATGTAGAAATAACTGCGTCGCATACTCTCTTGAATCTGACCTAGAGAAAACTGACGGCCATAACTAGTAGTAGGAACAGCGTAAACAGACGTGTTTTTTATACTCTCGCTCTATCTCTCCCCTTTTCTCCCTCATCCCGTTTTTGCATATTCTCTCTTTCCATTTGTCCCCTTATCTTTTTGTGTCCTTTTTTCTACATCTGTCCCACTCTCTAGTCTTTTCTCTCTATCCCACGTATGCCGTGTCTCTGTTTTTCTCTATATGTATATCTCTGATGTATGTACCTAAGTCTCACGTTATCCATATCTTGATTTTACGCTCTGTCCCTTATTCTGCGTTTCCCTGTCTTTCTTTTCAAATATGTCTTACTACTCTTATTATCGAATCATATATCCCTGTTATCCGCACCAACTGTTAATATATGTTTAATGAAGCTACTATTCGACACTTGGATAGATGAGTTGAGTTTTATATGAATATGCCATATAACGCCGATGAATGATGGTGGATGATGCGCTGAAATGATACCGATCTCAGATAGATGATTTCGACTTATCTCATTCAATGCGAACCAGCGCGTGGGATACAAAATCACGCACCTGCTTTCTTGTTAGTTCTAGGCAGATGGAGATAATCTCTGTCAAATAAACTTTAAAATTCCCTGTACT
Source organism: Gari tellinella (assembly GCA_922989275.2). NCBI lineage: Eukaryota > Metazoa > Mollusca > Bivalvia > Cardiida > Psammobiidae > Gari > Gari tellinella. Next base: position 51,614,684 of record OV277872.1, read on the forward strand.
GTTACAGTAAAAACCCAGGGGCCCGTTTCATAAAACTTCGTACTACAAGTGTAATCGTAAGTCAAAACTGTAAAATACATTAAATTTCCGATATATCTTTATAATCCTGTCTTGTGAAGTCTCTTTGGAATTGTCTTTTCAATCGGACAATTCAACTTCAAAATTAGCATAGAGTCCATAAATAGTAATGTTGACGAAGATTGACAAGTGTCTTGCACACATAGAACACTATCGAATGCTATTTCATCCTTTACAAATACATTAAGCGTGAAATGTTTACATATTTGCAAGGTATTTACAATATAAATACGACAGACTCAAGCAGGAAACGTAACACAAACAATACACCCACCTCTCAAGCAGAACACACACACACACAGTCATACCACAACAAACACGTACACACACACACACATGCGCAATACCATTCCTTCATCTACACACTAAATAGAAAACAACACGCAAGACAAACATAAAGCAAAGTGAATATAGGAGCCCGCCTTGGTACGGTCAGTAGCAATCAATAACCAACTATAAATTAATTAATTATTAACAACCACTGGGGGGTTAAACCTGGGTTTAGGGGCGCCCAACCTAACACTTATCTCCTATATTCACCTATAAAGACAAACAGTGTACATAAAATATAAACCCTGTTCCACAATCAAAAAGACCGCCAGCACAGTAAGTAAATACATGTAAAACATTTAGCAAAAATTCTATGACAAGATCATTAGTAACATGGGAAAGAATTAAACATTCAAGCCCGTGTTAAAAATAACCCACTATGGCAACGGTCAAATTGTACTCAAGCGACTAGTCTGTAGTTACGAGTAACTGTAAGACATGGACGGGTCTAGGGTACGACAGAGAGGGAGAGAAAAAACAAAGCACGAAAATCCGACATAACTCTCCCGGTTAAGGACGGCTTTAAAGATACATCATCATGTAGTGCTAAGCCCTGTCTGTCGTCACACAACCAAAGAGGAAAGCATAGTTATCAATTGTAGACTCTTATAGTCGTCAAAATTGAACAATACTTAATTTTAAACTTGAATTTTCTATTACAGTTTTCAGTATGAATACGTTAAATCTTTTATAGATGATAATGTATTATACCAATGCCAATGACGTCACGATTTGTAGTTGCCATATTAACCTAACAGTAGGCTATATACGACTTTATCAACATTTTAAAATGAGTAGGATCCTGACCAGATGCTGATAAATAAGTGATCATTATTCAAATTGTTTGTCATCTGACTGGCTAGGTTTCCTACGGAAAAAACACATTTTATCACTTTAGCAGATCTAAAGTTGACGATAGTTTGGTAGTCGAACATTGGAATCTCGATCAGTTGAACATTGGTATCTTGACTTGTCGAATATTGGTAACTCGACTGGTCGAATTGACCCGTACTTTTACAATTTAAATGAATATTGTTTTGGCATACCCACGTTTTATCTTTAAAACGTGTATATATGTCACTTTCTAATTACCATTGGATGATGCATCAGGAAATGATTGTGAGGGACCCTTATCATTAAGTAGAAACATCATTTACAACGCGGATATGTTCATCTTTAGCGAAATTGATACATCGAAAATTAATTGTATATGTTTACAGAAAACTTTGTCGTGGTTTGTCTTAACCATTTTCTCCGTGAATGTATTGTCATCTTAGCATGTGATGTATAGCCATCTTAGCATATGGTGCAAAGCCATATTTCAATGTCGAAATAAGCTCTAACGGAACGATTGCATGCGAAAGGTCAAACCTATTTACCTTTGCAAACAGTTTGAATGTTGATCAAATTCCGCGTAGTTTGGCGTCTCATCAGGGTCGAAACTTTTGGACAAATTAAATCGATGTTAAAAACTTGTTTTTAGAAATTTCTTATTCTAGAATTGTTTGCAAACGGCCGTTGTGTTGGATCATCGTATTTCTTAGCGTTCCTAGAGTTAATAATTAATTTCGCTTATGTAACAACGTCCTCTACCCTCTAGACGACTTCATATCTTCGAGCTCTCTTGGAATGCAAGACATGCACAAGGAACGATGACCAACCCTATAGTTCTACATGTCATTTGTGCATTGTTTTGGGAACCGATCAGAGTCAATTGTGAAGTTTGGGTCAGCTATAAAGCACAAGCCCTTTACGCAGACAAAATTTGCTCTGGACATTCGATTTTGAATGAAATGTTCGCCTCCAATCTACTTTATTGTCTGTCGCCATGTCGCAACATGGCTGACTGCAGTGCGGTGATCTACAACAAAAAGAGCAAAACGTGTTACATTTTGAGAAGTGGGTTTCAACATGATGATTGCTCATTGAAGCTCTCTGGAGCACAGCTGTACAGCAAAGGTAAACGCAGTTAAGATGGTGATAGTGATGATAATCCAAATAATAAGAAGAAGAATGGTGGTTTAAGCAGGACAATTTTTCTGGATGTAAATGATTGCAATTAAGAAAAGTTCAATAATTGTGCTTCTCTTAGATTTTTATAAGACTAAAGTAAAACATTGAGGGAGATTTCTATTTTACTTTAACATTCATTTAACCCTTTCACTCTCAACTACGTCACAAAGCGTATTTGCAAACAGTAATGCAGTGTCTGGTAAGGATCAAATATGTTTTCCACTTGCTTTAAAATTACGTCAGTAACACTGCCATAATTCTTACTTTGAAACCCTATGGCAGACAAAAATATTGAAGTAAACGGCAATAAGGTGATGAAGGGGTAGAAACTTTAATCATGAATGACTTTGCAGCGTCCTGCATTTTACACACACTAATTAGTGGTCGTTATAGATATTTTACTATAAAATATACGAATTCACTGTACGGGTGCGCGATCGGTGGAAGACATAATGAAAACATGTGACCGTCAGCTTTATCTCTTTCTTCACTGTCCAAAGTGACAATTATCTTTTAAATTATTACACCTCGCTTTGAGTTACAATGTTAATTTCCCATCCTGAAACATTGTGCATGTCTTTTACATCTATCCAAAACATTATGTCACTCTATATGATATTCTTTTTGTCACTTTATATGATATTATTTTCTCTATTTTTCTTTATTTTTTGTAATGATATAAACAATGAGACGTGCACGACGGTTCTAAATTGGTATTCATAACATATTTTATAAAATACGAACGAGACGATTCCACAACCTATTTCACTTTGCTTTATGTTTGGCTTGCGTGTTGTTTTCTATTTAGTGTGTAGATGAAGGAATGGTATTGCGCGCGTGTGTGTGTGTGTATGTGTGTGTGTTTGTTATGATATGACTGTGTGTGTGTTCTGCTTGAGAAGTGGATGTATTGTTTGTGTTGCGTTTCCTGCTTGAGTTTTTCGTATTTATTGATTAGCTAGGTGTAATAAAATAAATATGATATGGCAGTTTACGTGACATTCAAATAGTCAACACTCGGAAACAAGAGTTTCACCCTCGGCTTTGCCTCGGGTTGACAATTTGAGTGTCACGCAAACTGCCATCTGATAATTATATATTATCAAGCTGCGTTGAAGTTAGATTGAAAGTGGTGTAGGAGATTTTTATTTTATAGTCCTCTTGCATTCACCCTTTACCCGATAGCCTGTTTCTAGTTTTGAAGAAAAATTTCAACTTAAATCAAGTTGACTAGAAAGCCGAAAGTGCATTCGGCTTTACTTTTAGCCTGCTGTTTACAAGCTTCCATCTTCTACGATATAACAACCGTTTTTATAGTGCATGTTCATAACTCCGTCAATTGGAACCAGTTTCTTCAATGAAGGAATAAGATAATTGCTTAAAATGCGTATATCTGGAGTAATTGGTTAATATGTCACCCGTATCAACATCATCGATGAATAATCATATGTGAAAGATCTTCTGCGGAGGGAGGAAATGTGTAGCAGTTAGGACGGAGTCATTTGCTGGGGGAATAAATATATACCTCAATATTCGCATGTGTTACATAAGAGCTTTAGCACAATATAAAATAAAGAAATGCTAAAAATTGAAATATGTTGTTTTAATTTTAACGCATTTAACCCTAGCGTCGAATATACTCGTCATCAGCAAATAGTGTACATGTACCTGTAAACGGTTAACTTTACACATGCAAGCAGTGGAAACCTTGGTCAGAGGGTGTCTATAGTAGTCTACTAATGAGGACGTGCACTGTTTGTCCTTTTAACTGATATGCCATTCATGTAAGACATACAAGGATTATGTGTGAAGTGCAGTTGAATATTTATACATTTGGCGCTATATAAATGTGTCTGTATTTGTATTCATATTTTGCAAAATATTGTTACAATTAACCTTAAACAGTCCAAAGGTGACTAGATTTACATTCTATTTAGAAATTTGAGTTATCCAATAACAGTTTCAGGGAAGAATGAATTTCAAAGTGAGAATGAGATTATCTTATCTATTGTAGTTACTCATGGCCTTGATTTCATTTCCAGACACATGCCCTCTTGGCGGGGTAGTTGTTAACGGGATATGCTACATAATGATCGACAAGGAACAAGACCAGGCTAGCAGTTTGGTATGCACACATTATTTCTCTTTTCCAGTACAGTGCTCCATCTATACTACCGACGGCAGTAGTCCAGTGGTAACACGTTGGACTACGGTAACAGGGGTAGTGAGTTCGATCCCATCGACCTGACCAGGGGATTTTTTCCGAATCCCCGATGATGAACAGGAATGTTCTTAAGCAATATATGTACCGCGAATTGCTCCTCTCTACCCAGGGGTTAAAAAGGGTACCTGTGAAAGGGTCTGAGCAGGAACTGTGGTTGCCTACGCGTCATATGTTAGCAGTACTCAATATTGTAGGCAAGATGGCTCAATGGTCAAGGGAGTAAATTTACCGTCGGCTGAGCGGTCATTCGGACTGAAAGTGGACTATAACTTTGTGGTCTTTTTATTTATTTATGTTACAGGGATAACGCGTTATCAGGGAAAACGTGATATCACTGAAAAATCAGGGATTTCACAAAAGCCCTAAATCCCAAAAGGTATTGAAGCTTTTCGTTGACTTTTCATAGATACTAGATTTTGGCAGTTATCTTTAGTTAAAGTAATTATTCTTATCTTCTTAACTTCATTATGTTCAAAAACAAGTAACACGCTATGAATATTTGTTTACCTAAATAACAAGACAAATTTTTGTTTATTTATTCACCTGTGCGAGAAACTTTGTATGAACGTTCATTAGACCATCATATTTCAAGAAAGCATGATGTTTTAAACCAAAAGAAATGTCATAATAATACAACGGAGGGACAACAAACCCCTTTCACTGTTTTGTCCAGAGTGGAGATAAGTATTTGCAAACAATTTGGATTATAATAAGACGTCGCGTGACGCGGTGTCTGATGAATATTAAAACTGCTTGACACTGATTTTGATGTTTATTTGCGAAATGTAGATAAGTACAATAGAGAAGGCGTAATTGGAGTAGGGATTTGTATGACCGCAGACGTTATGCACTTAACTGTAGGAAATCACATATCTTTGACATGTCTGGCTTTCTATTTAATCTGAGTGGCAAACAGAATGGAGCCGGATCAGACGCCAGGTAACCCGGCGTCTGATCTGGTTCCGACCTGTTTGCACTGGAAAAAATTATGTTTAGCGTTAACGTGTTTATTGGGAAAGAATTACGTATCAGTAAAGTTAGCGCAGCGGTTTCGTGCTGCACCAGGATCATCCTTATTACAAGTACGAATATTTATTTCACACCTGCATAGATTAAACCAATCGAAAGCCATTCTTTTTACCACGTGACGGTACAAGAGAAACCTATATTGTACCGGAATATACAAAAGCTATCCCAGAAGGCCACATTTTTCTCATATTGGACTCGGATCCAGTGAAATCCATATCTTTTTCAGGGAGAGGGGTTTTGTATGGCCGGTAACGATAGCATCTTGACTGGTCATACCAACCCGTACACTCTTCCAATGGTCATTGTAATGGATTTATAACCAGCTGCCTTTTTAATCCATTACCCCATATATACGCATGTTTACGCCTTTAATTAATTCCTCTACTGAAGAAATTAGTTCCAATTTATAATTGTATACTGTCACAAATTAAAATCATAAGAAATAGTTTCTATATTCTAGCAGATAATAGCTTAAAGCAGACTGAAAGTAAAGCAGAATGCGCCTTAAGGCGCATTCTGCTCTACTTTTAATCTGCTTTAAGTGGTCACATATCTTCAAAACAAAAAGCAGGCTTTGCGGTAATGGGTTAAACCCCCTCACAGATAGTTGACTGCATTTTTTTAAACAGATTAGTACCACTTGGGGCCAACAAGGTATTACGATGAAATGTTTTGCTACGACAACTTATATGGGTATTATAGCAGATTTGTATTGCTACGAAGGCAACTTTGTGTTCGTAGACAAACATTTCTCACTGTATACACTGACTTCGTAGCGATACAAATCTCTTATATTGTGTCGTAGCAATACATGCTGATGCCCCCCCCCCCCCCCCCCCCCTAGAATACATATATATTGCAATGTAGTGACGTAAATCATCCACTGATTACCCGTTTCCGGTTTTTGTTAACGTTCAACGTCTACTCCTTTAACCCTTTACCTCATATCCTGTTTCTAGTTTTGAAGACAGGTGACTACTTAAAGCAGGTTGAAAGTAAAGCAGAATATGCCTTAATGCACAATCTGCTTTACTCTCAGCCTGCTTCAAACTAAATTCTGCTAGGCTATATAAAATATTTGTAATGGTAATTGTTCATGAGGGTATAAACTGGAACTATTTTCATCAGCGGAGGAATAAATTAGATACGCTAAAAGTCACTTCTATGGGGGAAAGGGTTAAGATATTTAAGATCAGAATTTGATATGTTGTAAAATGTAATGCAGTTGGCAATAATTTGATAAAGATCTGTTAAATGTCGACACATTAGTTAAGAAATAATCTACAGTCTACCGTTGTTAATCGGCTATTGAACAAAACGTTGGGAGTTGTGATGCGCATACATTTGCTAAGAAGGCCGAAGGCCTGAGTGGTCAATTCCTGCGCATCAAAACGACGGTAGAAGATAGCTTATTTCGATTCTGACATTATAAATAGGGGTCTGACCGGGTCTACACTGGATCCGTTTTAGTAATAAAGGGCAACAATAGTCTCGGACTATTTTCACAACGAGTATCTACATAAAGAAGGAACGCCCTCCAATTGCTGTTCCATTCTACCAATTCCAAAACCGTCATACCAAATAAAAGTAGCATGTTTCTAGCTTTGTTCTGAAAAAAGGTGACCACTAAAAGCAGGTTGAAAGTAAAGCAGAATGTGCCTTAAGGTGCATTCTGCTCTAATTTCTACCTGCCTTAAACAACCATCTACACAACATGCCTTTCGTTGAGGGAACTGTGTTTTAACGTAGGAAGGGCACAGGAAGAGCCTGCATAACGGACTATTTTCACAACGTTGTATATCATATAAGATATATCACGATAAAGTTGTTCTTTGTTTATTGAGACGAATTCACGTATCATGTTAGAATTATGGATTAACACCAAAATAAAACCTATTCGACTGCATATTCATCATCCAAAGTCGGTTGTTCCGTCTTTTATCACCAGTCAACCAATCAGATTCCATAAATTTTCTTTAGCCGATAAAAATATATGTTTCTTCCGCAGACCACGTGCAGACGATTTGGAAACAATGCACAGCTGGCTGATCTCATGACCTTCAAAGAGATGTTAACAATACAAAATTGGCTTTATAGTACATCTTATGACAGACGTACTCGTAAGTACATTTCCGTAGTGCTTTGCAATTAAAGAACTGAAGTATAATGAAGCAGACGACAGTGAAGCGGTGAAGGGGTTAACATCTCCCGAATAACTTGATCATGAAATGGTTAAACTACAAACAAGCTATTGGGTAAGGGGTTAAAGGTATGATTCCTAAAGTCGTGTTCTAAGAGCTTTGGAAATAAAAAAAAATAGTTATGATAAACTTAATGTAGCTCTGGTGAATAGGAGCACGTTGATATCAATCAGCGCGTGTGCGTATATTCATAACCAAAACGCGGTTGATGCAAGGGAATTTGTTTATTATTATACTGCAAAGTAAAATCCTTACTTTCCATCGGTCACTGAGTCCTAGACATGATCCGAAGTACCCTGTAAGCTGATAGGGTACTTAGAAATGCAGCTATTTCCATCGACTGACAGGTCCCTGAGTCTTGCTTTGCTGAAAATAAGATGGCCGATTGCTCGACAGGATTGAGTGCATTCAATCGTGCATCCTCCGTTTTAAGTCCATTTTGGCTAAGAACCAATCAGTGTTTGGATCTTTCACTAGTCGCATTATTTCTGGGAAAGTTTGACATCGATATCTACGAGTATGTCCATTTTTCTTATGAATAACAACGTCAGAAACGTGACGTCACTTACGCTCAACGTTATCTACTTTGGCGCGATTTTGTTATAGTTTATTATTAGCGCTGTACACGACAAATTCCGAAATATTTATTTTGAACAGTGAACACTTTGCAGTATAATAAATTCGTTATACAATTTCTTCACAGTGTACATGAGGATTTTTTCCCGGCTGGTAAAATCATGTAACCCTCACCTAACGGCTCGGGCAACATGATTTACTCCAGCCGGGAAGACATCCTCATGTACACTGTGAAGAAACTGTATAACTAATAATGTCACAGAAAACCTACTACATTCTCGTTTCTCTGAAGCTCAATTTTCATAGGGAATGTGTATGTTTATTTGACAAAGATAATCCCTTCTTCCAAGTACTAAAACGAAGGAAGGTCTGCGGTTTTGATCCCATGCGGTGCTTCGCAACGAACAAGATTGGCCGAAACCATCTTCCTGAAATCATCATCATACCATTATTCCCCATTCATGGCGCTATATTACCTTTTTGTGTCACAGTGCCGTCAATTGATCTCATCCATCTATTGTTTAATGCTTAGTTTTAACATACATGTAATTATAAAATATGGGCTTTAAATTTGTTTCAAAATGCCATGAAGATGGTGTTTGTTTTCATTCAAAGTGAACTATGGTTTTTTTAAATCATTTTTATCAAGTGATTTGTTTCTGGAGTTGGGTTTTAACAGCACCGCGACACATGGTGCCGATAAACCACCACATATATTCAAACGACCGACCTTCCTAATTATCGCAAAATAAACAAAATCATCCACTATGATAGCTTAGCCCCAGAATCGCGGCAAGTGTGAAAGGTATCTGAGATTTAATCCAGTGTCAAGCTCTATAATACTTACATATGCAAACAGCTACGATCTAGATCAAACGCCACGTAACGGGGCATCTGATATGTATCCAAACTGTTTTAACATTTATATGCATCTTTTTTTTTTTTTAAATCAAACTGTACGCACTTTTAAATTACGTAAATTCTTAAATAAAAGAAGAATATAAGACAAACATCGGCATCTCATCTGGATCAAAACGGCTTTTATTGTTATACATGAATGTGTCGTTTCTATTTTGTAATCAAGTTAGATATAATCTTACACATTATTACACCTCGCTTTGAGTTACTATGTGAATTTCCAAAAGACCAAACTATTTCATATACATGTATATATTTTTACATCAATCCAGAAACTTCACCGTCACTCTATGAAATTAATGTCTGAGCAATGCGATATTCGTTTGCTATGCGACATTCTTTGGAATGTCATATAGGGAAAAGAACCTCTAATATATATTGATATATGTCTCTATACGAGACTGCTGTCTTTGCTATGCGATATTCCTTTCCTATGTGACTAATGTTCCGTGATCCCTGTCACAATACGACACTGCTGTCTTAGTTATGCGACATTCTTTTGCTATGTGACATTCTTTAGAGGCAAGTAACTCTAATGTTTCTTGAATTTCTTCCTGTTTTATCAAGAGAGCGTTGCTTATCATTTTATAAAACACGAATGAGATGATTTCAAAGCCATGGTTGTCAAGATCGGTGTAATACAATAAATATTAAATGGCAGTGTGCGTGAGATTCAAGTCGTCAACACTCGAACACAAGAATGTCACCCTCGGCTTCGGCTCGCGGTGACATTATGTTTCTCGAGTTGACAACTTGAATGTCATCTTATAGCTTTATAATATCTAGTTTTGATCCAAAATCGAAAACGACTCTCAACCATTGCATTATCGCCAAGGAGAGCGTTTAAAAACCGTTTCGATATTGATCAGACGCTGCGTAACGCGGCGACTGATCAAGATCTAAACTGTTTGATACTCGTTTCGATCTTTTTGTTGTTTACCTTTCAAATTTCTAACTTTGGAGCGTTATTGAAGGCAACAATATTGAAACGTACGACGATATTATTATGGCAATGAAGGGTTGAAACCCTCACGGTTTTTTTTGTGATGAAGGAGTTTAAGAGTCAAGAATGGTATTTCTACATCGCTCCCTCTCTACCATAACATCTATTTGGAGACAAGGATTTTGTTCGTTGTTCGGAGGGAGTTGTTATAGGGAGGGAATTTGCAAACAGCTTAAATCCAGATTAAACTGGTCATTATATATTTTTCTGTCAATATGCAATATGTCGAATATATGACTTTGAGAAAAAAGCAGATGACAATATTTATCAGAAGATATTGCACCACTGAAGGGGTTGGACATACTTGTCTTGTTTAGGGAACTGATGTTATGGTCGTTGTAAGGAGGGAGTCGTTGTTGGGAGGGTCGTTGGAGAGAGGGAACGTTGAATAATAAAACCGTCCTTACGGTTTATGACCCCGAATAGGATCGAACCATACTCGTCAACTTCCGACCGCTGCTCGTCAGCTGACGAGAATGGCCGATAGCTATACATAGACTACCGATTTTGGTCGATCTCATTGACCCCTTCACTGCCCTGACGTCATTACATTTAAACAATTGTCGTCTGCTTCTATTTTTAAAAGAATTTCTTTTGGTATTTTGGATCAAAACTGTTTGCAAATAACAAGTACTCGGGGTAAGGCAGTGCAGGGGTTAATAGTTTTCAACTTTTATGTTACAGGCTTCTGGCTTGGTCCGACATACGTACATGGTGTTGGCTGGACATTAGGCGATGGTAGGAGGATCAAAAATTCGGATTATCTAACTGTGTCCAAGGTGTGCGTCACTGCCCGGATTGTCGATTTCCGTGCACACAACACGGAGTGTAGCATGCAATATAGAGGGCTATGTGCAATGAAAACGCAGTAGGTTTGAAAGTTGACATTGGAATCCAATACCTTGATACTGATAACAACTATTTCCAGTTTCTAATTAGGTCTAGTGTGATGCTTTTCTTTTTTGTGTATTAAATGTGTTTTTAAAATTGAATTTCAAAATGACAAGCTGGCGCTCCTCTGTATAGTTACACTGTTTACAAATTACACTTGCGTTATTAATTCGTACGTTGTTTTAACCCATTACCCAATAAATACGCCTTTTTACGCCTTTAAATAATTCCTCCCCTGAAGCAAATATTTCAAGTTTATACATTCACGAATGTGAACCATAAGAAATATTTTCTACTTCCTAGTAGATAATAGCTTAAAACAGGCTGAAAGTTAAGCAGAATGCACCTTAGGGCACATTCTATTTTACTTTGAACCTGCTTTGATTGATTATCTTTCTTTAAAACTGGAAACAGGCTATGGGGTAATAGGTTAAGGGAAGAATCTACAAGTTACTAGGCCCAATGGATCAAACCTGAGAAGTGTGATAAGTTATCTTCTGAAAGTGGTGTTTTACTGTTTGTTGAAAAACGGAAAATAATGCAGACCCTTATCAGATGGATCCTTTAGGAGCCCTCTGATATGGGTATACATTGTTAACATATGACAATTGCACTCATCAAAGGTTATATAATATTGTAAGGACGAGTATACCCGTCCCGTGGCTAGGGTTCGATGAGACTTAAACTTGCAAAACCTCGCTACGCCCTTCTTAACCATTAAGGTTTCACTTAATATGTTCTAACTATAACATAAGAAAAGTGGCGGAGTGGTGAGTTTGGGGTGATAATTTTGCTGAGATAAGCACAATGTCACATAGGGCATGGCTCGGTTTATATCTACCAGTTGTGGCTTTAACAGGATAATGATGTAACATGTCGATGCTAGTAACATTTCTTTCTTGGACTTTAGATATACATTTTTTGTTTTAGTGCGATGTTGATTTTCACTCGTAGAAATGACAAAACCCCAAAGCACAACGAAGGGAACAATAAAAGTGTTATCATAAACAATTTGTGAAGTTTGATATTCCTGGGACCATTTTCATAAAACTTCTTACGACAAATGTTGTTGTAAATCAGATTATAAATCTAGGAATTTCGTTTACCATATTTCTCATTTTGGCACGACCGCTAAATACCATAGACATGAGTGTAAACCAGTTTAGATTATGATAAAAAGCCGGGCTCCAGATGAGAGGGAGTTAACTGCACTCGTCCAACATTTTCTCACTTATTTTAGCACCAAATCCTATGGTGTTACTACTCATTAGCATCGTCTCGAAGAGACGATTCTAACGAGTAGTAACACCATAGGGTTTAAAGCAAAAATAAAGATTTTAGTTTTTTAAATACTCCCCTTATCTGGAGCCCTGAAAAGCAAAGGTATTCGGGGTCTCATTATGATCCAATTTATTTCTGAATGTCAGTGCACTCTGACATGGACAACTCATGGTTCTTTTGTACGTTACAACAGGCTGCCATTTCTCCAGAATTTTCCTAAATCTTCGGATTTGTTTCAAGTACATGGTAGCTTAAAGCAGACTGAAAGTAAAGCAGAATGCGCCTTTTGGCGCATTCTGCTTTACTTCCAGTCTGCTTTAAGAAATCACATGCCAACAAAACTAGAAATAGGATATGGGGTAAAGGTACGATTCGTAAAGTCGTACTTGAAAAATGCAAATTTGGAAATCTTAGGAATTTGCATGTCAACTTATGGCAGCCCTGTTACAATGCAAGAGTGGAAACTACTGTCGTGAGTCAAATTCTAAAGACGATTCAAAAGAGATGTCACAAGACAGTATTTGATGGAGAAATCAGAAATTACATGTATTTGAATGGTTTGACATAGAACAGTTTTTGTATTCCCCCCCCCCTTGATGAAACGCCGACAGACTCAGAGTCTCATTAGGGTCCAGAAAGTTTTTATAATGTCAATACATTCGAATAAAGACAGTGCATATTGTGAGCTTTTGAACTTTATATGACATGCGTCTAAAACAGTTTCTCTCCTGATGAGATACTAGAATAGTCAGCGTCTCATCATGATCCAACTAGTGTCTCCAAGGCCTAGTGGTAAAGTCTCTGTGACTTCTATCATTAAGCTCGTCGCCGCTGTCGGTTCGAAACCCGGTTGTGCATTCGGATTCTTCATATGTGGAAGCCTTCTAGTTGGCTTGTGGAAGGTCAGTGGTTCTACCCAGTTGCCGATTTGTGCCAGAAACAGTGCATAAAGTGCTTCTGGGTCTTCCAAAACCTGTAATTAGCTGGACGTCGCGATATGACTGAAATACTGTTAAAAACGACGTAACTTTAATCATTACACAACCTAAGATTGTTATTTTCATATCGGTTGATTATTTCAATGGCAGTGCATAGTGTAAACTTTTGATCATCGCATGACATGAGTGTTAACCCTTTCCCCCATAGTAGCGCCTTTTAGCTGATATGATTTATTCATCCGCTGAAGAAATAGTTCCAATTTAATCAGTTATGAATATGTATTATGGGGAATATTTTCTATATTATAGCACATGATAGCTTCAAGCAGGCTGAAAGTAAAGCAGAATGCGCCCTTAGGCGCATTCTGCTTTACTTTCATCCTGCTTTAAGTAGTCACATATCTTAAGTACTAGAAATAGGCTATCAGGTAAAGGGTTAAAGGGTATACTCGGCGTCTCATAGAGATTGATATAATTTCGTCCATGTCAGCGCATTCTTACAAGGTCAGTGCTCTTGAATTATATATAATTTGACAACATTTCAATTCCGAAACAGACATACTTACTCATGAGTTGAGACTGTTGTCAAAATCAACTTTGGGTTTATAAGATATTAATGGAGTATAACCCTTTCACTTTCAAGGTCACCAACATAAACATTTGCAACCAGTTTGGATCCATTTCAGACGCCGCGTCACGCTAATATCAATAGTTCCTAAGCCAAAAATGCATACATTTAAAATTTCAAAAGTACAAGCAGATAAAAAACATAAGCAGACGACAATATTGAGTATCTTCAAAGAAGGGCAGTTCTGTAATTATGGTAGCGAAAGTGTTTACTGAGTACTGCATAAAATCTCAGCATGCTTGGTAATATTTTCGTCTGCAACAATTGTCGTCTGCTACACTGCTCTAATTTAAAAATAGAATTTTGTTATTCTCTTTTCAAAACAGGATAAGAGTGTCAAACAGTTTGGATCCTGATGAGACGCGGCGTCTCATCAGGATTCAACCTGTTTGCGAAGGTACTCACTGTGACAAATACTCCGCCGCTAGCATGCAAAATGCTAAGGACGCTGCATAAGGGATATTGGTCACAAAAAGCAGTTTAAAGTATCGCGCCACGTGTGATTTGACCTTGGACAGTGGAAACTATGAATACCATGATGGACAGTCTTAAGAGGGTGAATGGGGATGCAAAAAGACGGAGTTAAAAGAACAGTGTATTAAAACGAGGATCCGAAATCAAAGTGGTAAGCGTATGGGCTTCTGACAAAATCTGTCCCAAGTTTGCTCCCGGTTTGGTTCAGTATGATAAGGGTCGCCAGTCTAGACACTTGGGAATTCCTCGCACAAAGTTGACAATATATGTCACCATTCCAGCCGTCGAGAGTGATTTGACTTAACTGTATATACTTTGTCCGTATTCGATATAAAGTGAACAAAATATCACTGTTTGACTGCCAACGGCACCAGAAGGCGACTTTGCAAACAACTTTAATCCTTACGTGGCGTCTGATCAGGATGCAAATAGTTTGACACTCGTATCGACATTTCTTCAGTCAAAACAACCTTAAAGCTGACCTTAGAAATAATACAGGCGACACTACCGAAGCAGATTATATTTTGGGGGGAACAAGGTCAAAGCAGACACAAAAACTTGCCAGGAAAGGAGTTAGACTTTAGTTTGAATCACTGCGTCTGTTTTGGTTGTTAGTGACCAAAACACTGTTTGCTTAATGTTTGAAATTAGGAAATATTAAATTTTTGAAAATGCATGCATAGAAACATACGCCAAACAGTTCGGGTCATTGGGACTCCTGTCATGAGTTCAGTAAGGATATCAATGGCCGTCGATGGCAGTCGATTGCGAGTAAGCTACCTGTCTAAAATGCAGAGGAGAAAACGTTATCTTTCCTTTCAAACGTAAACACATTTCAATAAAATATAGAAAATGACACTTTTTGACAATTCAGAGTACCAGTTTATTCTGAGTGGCAAACAGTTTGAAGCATGATCAGACGCCGGGTTACCCGGCGTCTGATTAGAATCCAAACTGTTTGCAATTAAAATAATAGTTTAAGTGTAAATGCAGTTATTTGGAAAGAAAACGTTTTCTCTACTGTACTCTCTGCACGCTGCACACACGGGGCACAAACTGCTAACGTTAACAGCAAACAGTGGTAACTGAACAAACTACAAATCAGCCGTTAAATTCAAATAGTCCTTGAACTCAAACGTAAATCAATAAAATGTTTAAAGCTAAGTTACTTTGAATGTGTAAATAAATTGTTTCCAGAGTATCAACTAATATTGACCTTGATCTGCCCAGAATATCGCGGCATTTAGTCTAGATCTATACTGGTTGCTTTAACCCTTTCCCTTATAGAAGCGACTTTTAGCACATGCATTTTATTCATCAGCTGAAGAAAATAGTTCTAATATACACCTTAATGAATATGTGTCATATTCAATACTTTCCTTATTCTAGCAGGTAATAGCTTAAAGCATTCTGCTTTACTGTCAACCTGCTTTAAGTGGTCACCTATTTTCAAAACTAGAAACAGGCTATTGGGTAAAGGGTAAAGGCGGGCTCCTATATTCACTTTGCTTTATGTTTGTCTTGCGTGTTGTTTTCTATTTAGTGTGTAGATGAAGAAATGGTATTGCGTGTGTGGGGGGGTGTTTGTTGTGGTATGACTGTGTGTGTGTGTTCTGCTTGAGAGCTTGGTGTATTGTTTGTGTTACGTTTCCTGCTTGAGTCTTTCGTATTTATTTATTAAACGTTATTGTTTGTACATAAATGAGCTCATTGGGAACGTAACGACCCCCCCCACACACACACACACACACAAACGTACACATTTTCGATGAACAGTAAAACCTTTCTATTACGACCACTGAAAAGACGGTTAATTTATGTTTTAACGACAGGGGACAACTTAAATCAAAGTGATAATAAAATAAAAAAGGAGCTTTTTTTTTTTTACTGACATCTTATTTAATAACGAATTGATTAAGACAATTAGCGATCGTAATAATGAGATACAGTGTTACCTCCCTACAACGGCCCTCCGCACAACGGTTCCCTCCTTACAACGACGCTCACCGATGTTCCCCAAACAATACCATTTTGTCCCTTTTCACTGCTGCAATAACTTCTGCTTAAAATTGTCGTCTGCTCTTTTTCTAAAAGTTGCATATTTATTTGACCATTTCAGAGTAAAATCCCTAATGACGAGTCACAAACAGCTTGAACTCAGATCAGACGCCGCGTTACGCGGCATCTGATCTGGATTCAAGCTGTTTGCAAATATAAGCCAATTTCCCTCCCTATAACGACTCCTTCCGAACAACGAACATAATTTGTGTCTCCCATTGGGTATCGTTGTAGAGAGGGGGCGCTGTATTTCTGTATATCTCATGTTTCCTGAAAATAACTGCAATTGCATTTGTTAGAATAAAAGTACAATTATACGTTCCCAGAAAAGTCATTTATTCAACCGCATAAATACTTAAATTATAATTCATCAAGCTTAACCATGATGGTTTTCTTTCACTGAAATGTAACCATTTAGGAAAGACCTCTGACGATTAAAGACATGCAATACCCTTCAGAGGTTCTAGAAATTAAACGATGTCCAAGACTTTAATTCTACAGGTCATCTGTGCATTTCTATTGACGCCGGTAAGGATCAATTGTGAGATTTGGAACAGCTATAAAACACGGGCGCTTTACAAAGACAAATTGTGCTCTGCGAAGTTCATTCTAAATGAATTGTTCGCCTCGAAACTACTACATTGTGTAACGTCATGTCGTCACATGGATGACTGCAGTGCGGTGATCTTCCACAGAAAGAACAAAACTTGTTACACATTGAGAAGTGGGTTTCAACATGATGATTGCTCATTTGAACTCATCGGGGCAAAGCTGTACGACAAAGGTAAACTTATAATAGCTTGCTTTGACATTAAATATTTTCATGATAATGCCAAACGTCCAAACAGTCATTACAATTTCCCTATGATTGGAATTGTGAAATACAAATTTATATCAATTCAACAATGAATAGTTAATTAGCGAATATACACATCATTATTCAATATAGACTAAAGCTATTGTAATTTTCTGCTCCACTTTTGTGCTGCTATGAACAGTACTCTGTGTTCAACACAACCAACGATTATTTTTTTGCGGTAAGTTTGTTAAAGGAATTGAGACGTAAATCTTCGTTTACACAAAATATTTTCATAGTTTACCTTTATAAGTATGTGGATACGTTTTATCAGATATTAATTATAACATGTAACGATAGTAAACCACGAAAGGTAAATTTTATATGATATAAACTTTATTTCTACTTTTGTTTACAGATCCATGTCCTGTTGATTGGATATTTCTACACAGGTCATGCTACAGAATCACAAACGAGGAACAAGACCAAGCCAGCAGTGCGGTATGCAAACATTCTGTTTCTATTTCAAAAGAAACGAAATCAACAGTTTTTTATTGATGTTATGAAATGAACAGCCACCTCCCATAAGCATATACTTATGTCAGCTTATCCATAATGGCTATTAATGCTCAAAGAGCAAGTTCTAAATCCCTTATATCTTTACAGACCCATTTGATGTGACTTCTCATTTAAATAATCTGTTCTCTTGGTATAATTTATTAGTGACATTAGAGAAGAAAGTATGTAAATGCTTTCATACATTTTTTCTGCAGATGTTAAAACGTCATCATAACGGGGATACGTTGATACTTAACCAATTACCCCATAAATAAACCTTTTTACGCCTTGAATGTATTCCTTCACAGAAGAAAATAGCTCCAATTTATACAGACATAAAAATGCACAATAATAATTATTTTCTATATTATAGCAAATGGTAGCATAACGCTGGATAACAGTACCGCAGAATGCGCCTTAAGGCACATTCTACGTTACTTTTACCCTGATTTAAATGGACACCTATCTTTAATACTAGAAACATGCTTTGGGTTAATCGGTAATGCAGAAACACAAAACACAACCCAAAGACACCTTCTGTTAGATATTGTTATATATTTACATTCACCCTGTAAAGTCTTTATGTAATCGTATTAAAAATATGCAGTCCATTTTTCAATGAACCTATAAATCGAAACTGGCTCCAGCCAGTTAGAAAAAGGGTGGAGTCTCCTCCGGACAGATATCGACCTAGCGACCAGCTAATGGTTGTTATGGTGTGTAATTAGGCTGAAATAAACATGCGCGACCTACTTTTTAAAATATGCTTTAATAATAGATATTTAAGTTGCATTGTTTATTTTTAATGTTTTATACGTGTTCTTTAAGCGCACAGCGACAGTTTACTGGGTAAAAGCTTGACTTTGTAATCAACTCCGAAACATATATTTTGACCTACTTTTCATACCGCATATTATAGATCGTATGGCTGTTACATCCATGATTACATCTATCAACCCTATTTGGCCGGTATATGATATATTCATATACATGAAACCAAATCTGGTAAAATACACATTAAATGGACAAGACAGAAAATAAAAATATAAATATAAGGAATAAACAACATATTTTGCCGTTCACGCGGTATGAACACATTAGCTTCGCAGGGAAAGTTAATCGTTAACGCCCTTCGGGCGTTTACGAAACTTACCCCCTGCAAAGCTAATGTGTTCATACCGTCATGAACGGCAAAGAGATGTTGTTTATTCCTATAGTATTTTGTACAATGTGTTTGTGCCTTGTTTCGTTTAAACAGGAATAACAACGCATTTGGCAGTAATATATGTTTCTTCCACAGGCCACCTGCAAAGGCTTCCAAAAGCACGCGCATCTGGTAGATATCATATCAGGAGCAGAACAGGATCAAGTCCATCAATGGCTTAATAATACATACTCGAATTATAAAGCGGGACCATGTTAGTAGTCTTCCTTATAAATTATATTTAACATGATGTATATAACCCGAATATATGTCTGTTCTATGTACACAGTGTCTACCGATAGCAAAATGTCGGAATAATGTAAATATTGATATCAAGCGGCGTATGCATCTATACAAATAGACATGTTAAAAAGTAGACGTTTCTCTTAAACGGGTGTCTTTAAACCGTAACAGACAGAATAAATAGATATCCTGGAATAAAGAGTGTACCGCTGTTGTTTTCATTTGGCAGGACCCGGCGCGCTGAATATCAAATTTGTTATGGAACTGATTGTAAAGAAATTCTCAATATGCTTCACAATGTTGTCTGATAGCTCGGTCAAATGGTATCTTCTGATTTGATAAAACAATAAAAAAAAAATAAACAGTACCACAATAGGAACGTCAATATAGCGGACACTTGCTTCAATTAATGAATATTACAAACTACAACTTGTACCTTGTACGTTAGTTTTTTGTGGCTAGA
This sequence comes from Gari tellinella, assembly GCA_922989275.2. Taxonomy (NCBI): domain Eukaryota; kingdom Metazoa; phylum Mollusca; class Bivalvia; order Cardiida; family Psammobiidae; genus Gari; species Gari tellinella. Next base: position 51,634,590 of record OV277872.1, read on the forward strand.
CATGGTTAACAGATCGGACAACACTTTGTAAAATAAATGTTCAGAACCGACTCAAACTGAAACCTGTGCCTTTGCATTGCTAGTCAATCGAATTTGGTGTAAACATTATTTTTAAATGATTTCATGATACACGCGAATAATATTTCAAGCAAATAAATACGAAAGACTCAAGCAGGAGACGCAACACAAACAAACCACCCACCTCTCAAGCAGAACACACACACAGTCATACCATAACAAACACACACACATATACACACCTACACACACGCGCAATACCATTCCTTCATCTACACACTAAATAGAAAACAACACGCAAGACAAACATAAAGCAAAGTGAATATAGGAGCCCGCCTTGGTACGGTCAGTGGCAATTAATAATTAATTATAAATTAATTATTAATAACCACTGGGGGTTAAACCTGGGTTTAGGGGCGCCAAACATCACTCTTATCTCCTATATTCACCTATAAAGACGAACAGTGTACATAGAATATAAACCCTGTTCCACAACCTTACAACCAAAACGGTTATATATAGATTATCTATACGTATAGCCTTTAAATAGTTTAAAAACATCTCAATTAAACCTTTTCAACTGTCGGATAATCGACAGCGAATACCTCATCGGTGCCATCCCATTTGAAAGCAGAATGCAACGTTCCTGTTCCAATAATTATTCGTACACAAAAGAAGAGTAAACTAAGATTCTACTATTTTTATGATCACCATATTTACTTCAGAGTTTAACGTTAATTCACTAGATTATATCACATATCTTGTAATATAATTATACAAACTAAAGTTATTTCGTGTTCAACTGATACTATCCTACTATATTATTACGTGTTGTTCTCTTGAGCGGAAGAATACTGGTGTAACAGTTTTGGAAACTCGAAGCAAAATTGAACTAGGCGTATTTGAAACACTAACTTTGCATTAAAAGCTTAAGCTGAGAGTGAGTTAAATAGTAAATATAAGTGTTATTTTTTTTGTTTTCTAGATTTCTGGATTGGGGCAACATACACGACAAATGGTGGCTGGATATGGAGCGACGGTAGAAAGATCACAGACAAGCTGTGGTATATTCCAGACTTGTCTGAAGGCAAGATGTGCTCAAACCTTATCAATGGGTTATTCCATATCAAGGAGTGTGACGGGAAGCTTAGGGGGATATGTGAAATAAACATTATAATTCAATAGGTTTGAAAGATGATCGCGACTTCAAATAGATAATTCAAGTCTCAAATGACGTTTAGATTTTGTTAAAACGAACAATACAAGGACCCGTCTTACGAAACGTCATACTGTCGTAAGTCATATTCTAAAATTCTAAATAATTATTTATTTGTCCTTCTGTGTCTTTATGTGTCTCTTCCTGTGTTTGTGACATCTCTTTGGAATCGTTTTTTAAAGTCCATCCCAATTGAGATATTACAAAACAGGAATAGATGGAGAAATCAGAAATAATGTGTGTTTAAAAGTTTTGACTAACAACCGCTTTTGTACTACGACCTTTCGTAAGACGGGCCCGACAAGAGTGATATTCACAGTAACAATTCTCTCAATGCAACAAAATGATTCACTAGGAGCAGTTCCATAAGCCCCTCGTCCTCTGCGCAATTTATCTGCAAGTCCCGTCCCTACATAAATTCCATTTATACGAAAAAACGTCATCTTTGTTCAATGGATTGAGGAGGGCGAATGTAAATTAATAAAATCGAATGCACTTGATGCATATATTAACCTCGATATCAACAAGAGCCGCGTACTTATGCTATTTGTATAGCCACACACGTTTTATTGTTACATCAACCGGTTGTTGATAGTTGGTAGTAGATATTCTGATCTGATTCTTATTTTGCGTGCGTGTGTGCGTGTATGTACATGTATGTTATTAGTTTGTGTGACATGGTTTCGAAACATGCAGCTGTTAGATGGAATTAAAGACGAAACCTACATTCGTTTTCATTATATACCTAACGATGATTTATAGAGATTTCTCAGTTAGATAAATTTCATATCGTCACTGTTGATATCGTCACTACATGTAGTGATGATATCACTTTTGTGACGTCACGTCAAAATTAGTTAAGTGACGTCGCGGTAATTAATTTTGTGTGTTTTTTGTCTGTAAAAATGTCATTAGAATTTATATAATAAATAGAATAATCAATTCCCTTGAATAGATATGAAAAATATATCACTCGAATGGGTTGTTATCTAGTTAAAAAACTCGTCCTGCGGACTCGTATTTTGACTAGATAACAACCCATTCTCGTGATATATTTTTCATATCAATCCAAAGAAATTGATTATCCTCTATTTATTATATACCTATCGATGATTTATAGAGATTTCTCAGTTAGATAAATTTGATATCGTCACTGTTGATATCGTCATTTTGTCCAGTGATGATATCACTTTTTGTGACGTCACGTCATAATAATTTTTGTGACGTCGCCGGGCGTAAATAATTAATTTTGTGTGATTTTTCTCTAATAACGTTTATAAAATATATATAATTAATAGAATAATCCATTCCTTTGAATAGATATGAAACATATATCACTCGAATGGGTTGTTATTTTAAGACAGAATATTTTAACCTTCTTTTGGTGGAATAGACTTAACAAAATGTTACAATCATGTCAACAATTTTTATTTTACTTGTTTCTTCTTTCTTATTGCATTTATTACAAACCTACTGAACATAATTAAAAGAGTGGCGAAATATGGCCGCATGGAGAAAAATCTTCCTTTGATCCTCAGTTGCTCCAAAACAACTGTCATAAGGAAGACGCACTAAATGAGGGAAACTCCAGGCTGCCGAGAACAGGACGGTGTGATGATTTAATTAAACATATTCCTAAATCTACATGTACTAGCTTTATACGTCTCCAATATTTATATGTCTCCAATTTCCTACAATATATTGTATTGAGTTTCCGCTTGTGTCTCCATTTTTCCGATCTCCAGAATAATAAGTCTCCCTCTGCTATTTTTATTCTCCCATTGTTAGTCTCCTGTCTCCATTCTTCCGTTATTCTTTCCATTTTATGTCTCCAGCTGGGTCCACCTGTTCCGAGCGGATCCAGCTTTTCCAAGAAATAATTGACATAGCTAGCACTCCCCAGAACTGGTCCTCAACACGGAATTCAATGTATTCTATGTGCCATAAAAAGAGGAAAGCCAGCCTTATCCTACCTAAGTCAAAAGTTGCAATAATTCTACTTCCGTTTTATACCTAAGCATTTGAGTCTATTATTATGTATGACACTATCCAATCCCCAGCAGCCCAGAATTTTCCGCAAAACTCCTGTTGCGACACCTAAAATTATACAATAATAAAATAAAACACTAGACATTTAATAACATTTTAACAAGACAGTCTTTCCCTGGATCTGTATCAGCTTCCAGGTGTACATGTTGACTTTTAATGTTCTTTTCTCTCACAACTTAAATATGCTAGTGTTTCTATTAGGATTAGACCCGAATTGGGTCTGCACTGCATTCCGCAAAGTTAAAACTCTAGATGGTACGTAAACTGTCACTTCCTGTGGCCTGTCCTCAGTTTGGTTCCTTCACTCCAGGCTCGTACAATATGCATCCAAATGAGTGTGTCTCAGCAGGTGTGGCATGCCAGTATACGTCAGAAATAAACTCAGGGAGACATCTTGTAGGTACCCTGAAAACAGATACTTAAAGGCAGTATCATGATTCAGATTGAATTTGCATTCGAGTAACATATAGCAGTTACAAATGAAAAATACCTTAGCCAAGAGTAACACATACATTTGATAACTTGCGTGTGGCGGGAGGGTTACGAAATTTATACAAACAGCAGAATTCTGAGAAAGTTCCAAAAGCAAGGGAGATTATTCACTTCCTGTTCAAGAAGTGCCATATGAGCAAGGGTGACAAATGTGTAATAAAGACTTATTTTTTATAGTATTGGTTATCTCCCTTGCTCCATCCAATTCTGCTAAAATAACCAAGCTTACTTAACAGGCACTAGCAGTAAGCCATATTATCTGGTTAAAAAACTCGTCCTGCAGACTCGTTTTTTAACCAGATAACAACCCATTCTCTGATATATTTTCATATTAATCCAAAGAAATTGATTATCCTCTATATATAGATGCTAATTGTAACGCTGCAAGTATACTCAAACAATTGGATACTAAATGAAACAGTGCATTGTAAATTTCACATCACAAGAGCATTAAAGAAAATAAATCATCCATAGTACAGTATAACCTCATTATTACGACCACTTAAACATGGCTTATTGATTTCATAAAACACAGTCAACAGCTAAACTTAAAGTGAATGTAAAACAGAAAGCTCCTACAGAAGGTTTCTGTTTAACATTAATCTTGCTTTAATAAGTCACATGCCTTTAACACCAGCTAATTATTACAAGTTAGTGGTCATAATAGAGAGGTTATACTCTATTTACTTAATGAAACAACTGACGCTATTTTTGAGCCCGAAATACCTATATATACATGCTTAAGACCTTCCCAACATCTAAATCGTTTTGTAGGACAGTTCGCTTTAGCGTCTGTATAGAACAATTCGTTTTAATGAACGAACCAAATACACAATGAGAATACGCAATGAGAATTATACGTACTAAAACATTAGCACATTCAACCCTAGCGACACGTTTACTAATCACTTCCAAAAGAGTACACTTGTCCTTTGTAATCGTTGTAGATACTGATCAGCGGGATCCTGCAGGAGCCTTTTTTCAACCCTTATTCAAAAAAGATTAGACGTAATTGAAAAGGACCACAATGGAAATAAGCGTAATTCTTACTCTTTTTTGTGTTATCCTTGGCATATAATGTTGAGTAACATGGCTGTATTAAATCATACATATTGTTGCTTATTGTTTACTATATATTTTTCTAATAACAGCTTGCCATGTTATTGTACATTTTATGTTGAAATAAATCTATCTATCTAAGGAATAAGCTCTTAAAGCTTTCTGAAGTGACTGTAAAATATAGTCTACTTAACAATTGCTCGTCTGTCTGTATTCACAAATATAGACGTCACTCCCTTCATTGACGTGACCTCATCTGCTATAAAACATTTATCTCAAATTTAAATCTAAGGCAGTCTAATTGCGAACTCATTGATACATAAAAACAGTAGACAACAATATTAAACTGATGATATTACACAAGTGAAATGGTTAAAGTCCCATTGTGTTTTCAGACCTTTTCTTAATGTCTGAAATACAATAACGGCTAATAATAATGTTTGAACATTCTTAGGGGCCAAACTGATCTATGGAATGATGAAGACGGACCTAAATCACCAAAAAGGGCGATTTAAAATCATAACAAACCGAAAATAGAACGTCTGATATAAACATTACCACACGGCTTAGTATCACGTGATACAGCCGGATTCAACTTCACCGTGTGCAACCGTTATCTACCTTCGCCCGTCCATGCATCAGTCAGTTAGACTATCACACTTTTTGTCCGCTCTCTAACTCGAATATTTTTTATCCGATCTTCCACAAACTTGCTGAAAATGTTCATTGATATAAAATCAAGGTTTTGTTTGATTACTACTAAAATCGCATTAGGTATTTGTGAGTTATTGTCTGTTTATTAATAAAAGATGACTGTTTCAGTCATTTTTGCACTCTAAAACAAACAGCTTTTATCGGATATTCACCAAACATGCTGAAAATATTTATTCATATAAAATTTAGGTCTAGTTTGATTATTACTAAAATCGCATGTGGCATATCTGAGTTTTTGCCCTTTATGTATTAGAAATGACTGTTTTCAGCAAATTTTGCTCTCAAACACAAATACTTTTTTTTAATCTTCACCAAACTTGCTGAAAGTTTTCATTAATATAAAATCAAGGTTAGGTTTGAATCCTACTAAAATCGCATGAGGCATGTTGGAGTAATAGCCCTTTAATTATTAAAAAATGGCTGTTTCAGCCTTTTTTTGCTCTCTAACACAAAGACTTTTCATCGGATCTTCACCAAACTTGCTGAAATCCTTTATTGATATAAAATTTAGGTCCAGTGTGATTATTACTAAAGTCCCATAAGGATTATCTTAGTTATTGCCCTTTATGTATTAAAAAGGACTGTTTCACCATTTTTTGCTCTCTAACACAAATACTTTTTTTCCTTGACCTAGATTTAATACCAATACACGTTGTCAGCAAGATTGGTGAAGATCAAAAAAAAAAGTGTTTGAGTTAGAGAGCGGACAAGGCTGAAACAGTCATTTTCAGCAAGCTCAAGGTATAGATTCTCCGTAATATTTTTAAACACTTACCCATGGTGATAATATGTACACGTTGTCACTGGATCAAGTAGTGTTTAACCCTGTGCCCATTTGTCGTAACTTTACGGGAGTTTACAAACCGTTTACTATGTTACTATGACATCTGGATCCAAACTGTTTGACACTCGTCTTAAAGTTTGTTTAATTAAAACAATGCATAAATCTAAACTGAGCAAATTTTGCAGACGACAATGTCAAAGGAGACGTCTGTGCAGCAGAATAAGGGTTAACAGGGTAATTCTCAGTGCTCCAGCTATACACATGTAACCGGGAGTAATCTGAACTAATCTAACATTTTCTCACTCATTTCAGCACCGAATGCTATGGTGTTACTACTGATTAAACCGTCTCTTCGAGGCAATTTTAATGAGTATGACACCATTGGGTTTAAAAGCAGAAATAAAGATTTTAGTTTTTCGCAATACTACCGTTATCTGGAGCCATGTATTTACAGAGTTGTCCTTCTTTCCATTCACAAGGGAGGCTTTTTAACGTGTGCAGCACAAAAATATTATAAATAAAATTTAAAAAGCGAATTTCTTAGATAAAGCCGGTTTTTGTGAAAGAATCACGTCCTACGTAGATCAAATGGGACCCCAAACAACCGTTTTATGCAGGTTTCTCAAAAACACAATGCGGCTTTAATCAATTATTTTGCTTTGAGAACATCGGCGAGCATTGTTTCATGGAATAAATTGTTTTTCGGAGTGTCGTTGTTGGGGGACACTGTATACTATGACAAAAATGTATTTCAACTTGGATCCTGATGAGTCGCCGGGATACTCAGCGTTCCATCAGGATCCATATAGTTTCATATACGTTAGTGCATTCTTACAAGCCCAGTGCATGGTACATACAGTGGAGAATCTGTTATTCTTTCCCGTTTAAACGCAAACGTACGCAAACGCAAAGCACTAAAACGTAGAAAAGAACAACTTTTGGACAATTCTGATATTTCATGTTTATCTTGGTGGCAAACAGTTTGGAGCCTGATCAGACGCCGGGTTTGATGCAAATGCATTTACGCATTAGGTTAGACTAATGTCAAAATCAACTTTACGAGGTTAATAAGATATTGATGTAGTTAAACTCTTTCACTGAAATTGGCACTAAAAGCGACTTTGCAAACAGTTTTGATCCTGAACAGACGCCGCGTAACGCGGCGTCTGACCTGGATCTAACCTGTTTGACACTCGTATCGACATTTCTTCAGTCTAAACTGCTCTAAAGTTGAATTTAAAAATGTTGCAGACAACACTACCATTGCAGACGATATTTTCACAGTTAGAGGATTATAGCAGATGATAAACTTGGCAGTTTGAGTTAAGTGGGTAGCGCATTACAAATTTTATCAGGAGCCATACAGTGTCTTATATGTAAGTGCTTCGTTATAATCCCAGTGCATGTTACATACGTGTTTGAAAACATATCAATTTTGACGCACATACATTTACTCATAGGTGAGGTTGTTGTCAAAATCAACTTTAGGAACATAAGATATTAATGAAGTTTAACTATTTCACTACCATTGGCGCCAAAAGAAATTGAAGGCAGACGTAAAACAATAAAATGTATAATACTTACAGTACTGAATCTTATTAAATTAACAATTTTTGCGATTCGATGGCAATTCGCTTGCAATTCGATGGCAATTCGCTTGCGATTCAAAGTACTAACTTTACCCTCGGGTAAGTTTTCTTGAATGGTGTATCTCACAAATTTTCGCAAATATGCCTTCGTTATTTTTTTCGATTCCATTTTTGTCACAACCGCTTCGGAAAATTCGCGTAAAAATAGTCAAATGTAGGATTTGTTTGTTGAAGCGCGCGATTCGATGGCAATTCGATGGCAATTCGCTTGCGATTATCAATTTAATTTAATAAGGTTCAGTACTGTAGTTAGTTTTAAAGTGTTAAGGTTTTTTTTTCACTGAGCATCAAATAGTTTTGATCTGGAACTGCCAAGAATATCACGACATTTTGTCTGCATCTATACTGTTTGCAATAAACGTTATTTTTAACCCTTTCACAGAGCACCAGATAAGGGTAATTTTTCAAAACTTAAAATCTTTATTTCTGAATTAAACCCTATGGTGTCACTACTCATTAGAATCGTCTCTTCAAGACGATTCTAAAGAGTAGTAACACCAAAGGATGTGGTGCTGAAATTAGTGAGAAAATGTTGGATTTGTTGAAATAACTACCTCTTATCTGGAGCCCTGCTTTGACTACCAAATATGCCGCGAACTGTTTACCCCCTTACAGTTTCATTGTCGTCTGCTTCAACTTTGTTGTCGGCAATGTCGTTTCAAAGTTAAAATATAAGACAGTATCACTGAAGAAATTTCAAAACGAGAATCAATCAATTTGGATCCGGATCAGATGCCGTGTTACGCGGCGTCTGGTCAAGATCCAAATTGTTTGCAAACGCGCTTTTAAGCGTCATTGAGAGTGTGAAGGGGTTAAATGTATCTATTTGGAACGAAACGATTCCCAAACAAACATATACACGTTCAGTGTAGAGTAAAATCTTTCTACAACGTCTACTAAAAGAAAGACTTATTTATTTATAAAACACAGGTGACAGCTTCAAGCAATGTAACAGTAAAAAAAGCTTTCTGTTTCACTGACACCTTGATTTAAGCAGTCACCTCTCGAAAACCAAAATGATTAAGCCAATTTAGCGGCCATAATAAAGAGGTTTTACTGTATAGCACATGTCTCGTGCTAATAACCGCAATTGCATTCATTAGAATAAAGGTACTAATTACAAGTTAACCGAAAAGCCATTCATTTAATGTAGAACAACATAAATACTTAAATTACAATTTATCAAACTTAACACCGACAGTCTTCTTTTACTGAAAATTAACCATTTTTGAAGGACCTCCGGCGTTAAAAGATATGCAACATCTTTGAGAGCTTTTAGATAGTTTACGATGTCCAACGCAGTCATTCTACAGGTCATCTGTGCATTATTTTGGGCTCCGGTTAGAGTCAACTGTGATATTTGGTACAGCTATAAAGCACAGACGCTATACGTTGACAAAGTGTGCTCTGCAAAATTCATTCTGAATGAGTTTTTCGCCTACAAGCTTCTGAAATGTCTGGTGTCATGTCCCCTCATGGTCGACTGCAGTGCGGCGATCTACCACAGAAAGAACAAAACGTGTTACACATTGAGAAGTGGGTTTCAACGGGATGATTGCTCATTGGAGCTCCTTGGCGCACAGCTGTACAACAAAGGTAAACTTTAAACCGTTTGATCTGCCATTAAATATGTTTATAATACTGTAAAAACTCGATTCTACGAACTCGTGTTAGTTCGAACATATCCATATTTCAAAGTGAAAATGTGGCTTATCCACGTTTTAACTTTGAAATACGGGTATGTTCGACTTAAACGAGATCGACTTATAAAAAATCAACCTACGATATACTGGTAAAATAGATTTAAGCGAGTTCGTAGTATCGAGTTACATGTAATATCAAGCGTCCGAACGATCATTACAATTTCACTATGTTTGAGATAGTAAAGCATTTGAAACGTTTTTCGTCTAAATTCGAAACAGAATAGTCAAAAGGCTAATTAGCCAACATACACATCACTTAGCTCCTATATTATTCTATCAAATTGAAGTTTCCATTCGAGTTGTCTGCTTTACTGTCGTGTTGCTTTAAACAGTACTCTGTGCTGAATACTATCAATGGATATTTTATATGATACGTTTGAGGAAGTAATTTAGGATCGTTTAGACAAAGTATCTTGAGATTTTATCATCATACATGTTTGTGGATACTTTTTATCATAGATTAGTTACATCATGTAGCAATACTAAAAAGCGATACATTTCGATAGATTCAGACTATTTGAAATATTACCGTTCGTCCCATTCAACTCCTTTGATTAAAATGACGTTTAATTTGTATAAACGCAATTTATCTAGGGGCAGGACTTGTGAATATTTAAGCGCAGAGGAGGCGGGGCTTGAGGATCTGCTATCCGCGCATCATTTTGTTACGTTGCCTGAATAATGAACTTATGGCTGTTCCTTTCAGGGTACACATTATAACCTCTAATATCGATTAAACATACATGCCTACTAATAAAATGTTGATTTAATATTAAAAGTTGCAGCAAATAAAATTGTGCGCGATTCACTGAATTCGCCGATCATTTTCTGCCCTTTATTTGGCTAAAACGCCGAAAAAAATCAGTTCATTTCTTAACCCTTATCTGATAGCCTATTTCTAGTATTGAATATAGGTGACTACTTAAAACAGGTTGAAGGTAAAGCAGAATGCGCCTTTAGGCGCATTCTGCTTTACTTTCAGCCTGCTTTAAGATATAAAGTGATTGAATATAGAAAATATTCCTTATAATATATATTCATGACTGATTAAATTAGAACTATTTTCTTCAGCGGAGGAATAAATCATATTCGCTAAAAGGCGCTTCTATGGGGGAAAGGGTTAAAAAACTATTATTTACATATTTGCTATTGTCAACAGATCCTTGTCCCGTTGGATGGGTATTTCTACACAGGTCATGCTACGGAATCACAAAACAGAAACAAGACCAAGCCAGCAGTTCGGTATGACAACGTTGTTTCTATTTGAGTAGTTAAAGCGATATTCCTCTTTCTTAACCCTTTCCTCCCTGAAAGACTAATTTTGTAAATTAGGCTAGTCTATTGTTGACATTTTAGGGTTTATTTTCGCAATATGTATCAAAATGAGAAACAGTGTAGACCCTGATCAGAGGGCTCCATAAGGAGTCCTCTGATCAGGGTATACACTGTTTGCACAGGACAAGTGTACTCCTCACGAGTACATTGTTTGCAAATGACGCATTTATGCGTGACTAGGGATCAAAGAGTTAAAGAACGCTATTAACAGTTTTGTATTGCTGTTGTTATGCTACAAACTGCCACCTGCCATATGCGTATAATCGGGTCTACTTTTCCATAATTGCTAATCATTCTCAATAATAAAGACTGAATCCCTTATACCTTTTCAAACCACTTCAACCGGCGGACGTAGTCGTGGCTTAAAACGCTCAATTACGACGTCAGGTGTCGTGGGTTCGATCCCCTGCCGGACCAAGTCTTTCGGATGAGACCTTATAAACCGATGTAGCAGTGTTTTACACTGGGCATTTAAAAGAACCAGAGATACCAGTCGATAATAAGAGTAGGGCATCGCGCCCTGGTTCTCTGTATCTGCTCCCCTTTCTCTGGGGCGTCCAGTTTGCCAATAGATGGCAGAAACTGACGTTAGCAAAAAAAAATGACTTCTAATTTAAATCGTCGATCTTCATGGTATGATTTGAGTGTGACAGTAGAGAAGAAAGTATGTTCAGTGAAACCCCTCTAAACCGGAACCTCTAAATACCGGAATTCTCTCTAAACCGGACAAAACGTTGGTCCCGTTTCCAACAAGTCCTTATTTGAACCTATTACACCATAAATATACATTTTCACGCCTTTGATTTATTCCTACGCTTAATATGCATCATCAGAAATATGTTCTATATTCTAGGAGATGATAGCTTAAAAGCAGGTTGAAAGCAAAGCAGAATGCGCCTTATGGCGCATTATGCTTTACTTTCAACCTGCTTTAAGTGATCAGCTATCTTCCATACTAGAAACCCCTCTAAACCGGAAACCCCTCTAAACCGGCCATTTATGTTGTCCCCACACATGTCCGGTTTAGAGGGTTTTCACTGTAAATGCATTACAGCGCTCCCTCTCTACAACGAACCCCAATGGGAGACAACAAATGTGTTCGTCCTTCGGAGAGAGTCATTATAAGGAGGGAAATTGGCCTACATTTGGAAACAGCTTGAATCCAGATCAGACGCCGCATCATGCGGCGTCTGATCTGGATTCAAACTGTTTCCCAATCGTTATTATGCTTTTTACTGACAAAATGTCCAATATGAAACTTTGAGAAATAATGCAGACGACAACCTTAAGCAGATGATATTGCAGGAGTAAAAGCGTTGGACATAAATTGTCCCGTTAAGGGAACTGCGGCAAGGGTAGTTCTTAGGTTGGGAGCCGTTGCTGAGAGGGCCGTAGTATGGCGGGAGCGTTGTAATTCATTGGTGTACAGATGTTTAAACGCCATCTCATCAGGGATACGTTAATTAAGAAATAATCGATGTTCTTCCGTTGTTAAACGGTATTCTACAACGGACCAACCGTTGTAGAATACCATTTAACAACGGTAGAACATCGATTATTTCGATTCTAGCATGACTTACTTAAAAAAAATCATAAGAAATGCAAGCAAATGTTATAGGCGTATTTCCTCTGCGGATGCAGTTATCGACCGAATTCCTTCCCTTGTACATGTATAGCTATTACATGAAACCGATATCAGTACGTCATATATAAGAAAAATAAAAAAAATAGTGACGAAAAGATTTTTCTGTCATAGAACCATTTAGTATTAGTCAGATTAAATGTATCAGAGACAAATCAGTAAAATCATGAAAGAAAGGACCTTTTTACGTCACATGAGTTTTCATTGAAAACTCCGCTTTACTATATGGTGGGTACAGGAAGAGCCTGTTTAAAAAGACTACTTTCACAGCGTGGTAAAACACACTAGGTATACCACGGCGAACTTGTTCTTTGTTTATAGAGACGAATTCACGTGTCATGTTAGAATGCTTAGTTTCTTTTACAGGCCACCTGCAAAGGCTTCGAAAAGCACGCGCATCTGGTAGACATCACTAAAGAAAAAGAAAGGAGTCAACTCCACCAATGGCTTCATAATACATACCCGAATCTTAAAGCGGAGCCAGGTATGTAGTCTTTTCTAAAAGTAATATCATACAGTGCTCCGTCTCTACAACGATACCAATGGGAGACACAGAGGGTGTGTGTGTTCGGAGGGAGTCGTTATAGGATGGGGAAATTATGACTTGGCCAACATTTGCAAACAGCTTGAATCCAGATTCCAACTGTCTGCCACTCGTCATTGATATTTATTCTATCAACATGTCCACTTATATCTAACTTTGAGAAAAATAGCAGACGACAAATTTTAGCAGACGGTATTGCAGCCAGGAAGAGGTTGGGAGTAAATGTCGTGCTTGGGGAACAGCGGCAAGGGTCGTTGTAAGAAGGGATACGTTGTTCGGAAGGCCGTTGTAGGGAGGGAGCGCTGAAATATAAAAGTAAAATGGCCCTTGTCTGTTCTCTCTCTACAGTGTCTATCGATAGCAAATTGTGGGGTTGAAGCAAACATTTATCAGGGCTGCCATAAGTTGAAATGAATATCCTAAGATTTCCTAATTTGCACTTTTCAAGTGCAATTTTACAAATCGTACCTTTACCCAAACGCCTGTTTCTAATTTTGTTGACGCGTGACCTTAAGGCGCATTCTGTTTTACTTTCAGCCTGCTTTAAGCTACCATGTACAAGAAAACAATCCTAAGATTTAGGAAAAATCCGGAGAAATTGCAGCCCTGATTTATAGCAAGCAAGGGGTAGTTATGCGAGAAAATGGTGTTTCTTTACATTCTCCCCTTTCAAGTCCATTGAGAAAAATGCCGTTCAATTAGGGTAAACACTTCGCAGAGTAGAGGAGACAGGGCATATGCATTTTTCATTTAATCTTTGGAACTTGGACAGCTAACATTTGGCAGATTTTTAAAAAAAAAATTGTTCTTAACCGATGTATGCCTTCCGCGGAAACCATGAAGACCGACTAAAAGTCTTCTTTATTAATGAGACAAATTGCAAGAAAATTGTTTAACCTTATAAACAGCAGCTGTCTGCATTCCTTTATGACATGAAATATCAGTTTATTTATCCTACTTTAAAAGTGACGTCATTTCCAAATGACGTCAAATCGACCCTTTCGCGCAAATATTCAAGTTGTTTACTTTCGAATGTACACAGCATAAGTAATTCGGTCATAACTGTTCTTTATAGTGTACAAATTATTCGTGTTATTAACCTCTTATACCAATAAGACATACATTCGTACTAAAAATATTCATTTCAAATTGGAAATAACAGAAAATATAATGTAAATATAAGAAATGGTATTTGCCGATACATGTCTGTAGTTGGTTTCGCTTGAACGCCGAAAACAACCAGCTCCTTTCTTAAAAAAAACTGCGATTCAAATGTCCTTCGTTTTCCAGACTTCTGGATTGGTGCGAAATTCACGAAAGAAGATGGCTGGATATGGAGCGATGGAAAGAAATACAACCCGATAAAGTGGGAAGAATCTGCTATCCCTGAGAGCGGTAGGGCATGCGTAAGATTTGACAATGGGTTATTCCGGATCACGGAGTGTCACTGGAAGTTAATGGCAATATGTGAAATAAACATTCCAATTCAATAAAGTTGAAATTAAAGGCCGCTAACTCATTGCCACCTGAGTCTCCAAATGGACATAAAGGATCTGTCATGAGTCGATGTATGAGACAAGCAGATCTCAAGCGAGTCTAGAATTAAAATGTTATTAAGCGAGCCTTGGCGAACTTAATAATTGTTCTACTGTAGACGAGGTTGAGATCAGCTTGTCTCATACATGGACGAGTGACAGATTATGTTTCTCACATAACCAACAATTTAGTGTATTTTTACAGCAATATGCCTTTTTTAGAATCCCAGTGACGTAATATCGCCTTGATAAATAATAACGTTTCAGTGACGTCATCAAAGTGATCTCACACATGTTGGAGACAAGGATATTTGCAATCGGTGTTCGCTATTGAAAACATGCGTATTTATGTGAGAAAATTCAAGCTTCAAACTACAGTGCTCCTCTCTATGTAATGACACCCAATGGGAGACATATATTGTGGGAATCGTTCGGAGGGAGTCGTTATATGGGGAGTAAACTAAGACTTGGCTATCATTTTCAAACAGCTTGAATCCTGATCTGATTTTAAGCTGTTTGCTACTCGTCATTGTATTTATTCTATCAAAATGTCCACTTATATGCATCTTTGAGAAAGAAACAGCAGACGACAACTTTAAGCAGACGATATTGCAGCAATGAAAGTGTTAAGTAACTGTCCTGTTTAGGGAACTG
Organism: Gari tellinella; assembly: GCA_922989275.2. Taxonomy (NCBI): domain Eukaryota; kingdom Metazoa; phylum Mollusca; class Bivalvia; order Cardiida; family Psammobiidae; genus Gari; species Gari tellinella. The sequence goes on from OV277872.1 coordinate 51,649,984, forward strand.
TGACAATGGTCGTTGAAATGAGAGAGTCGTTGTTGGTAGGGCCCTTGAAGGGAGGGAACAATGTACGTCCAGTCGTGTTTGCAACACAAAATGCTCAAATCTGAGCAATCAAAAGTTGAGAACGATCTTAGACTTATCTCAAACACTTTATTTCCATATGCCCTTGTAGCTTTCTTCTGAATGTTTGCTATCTGCAAGTCTTGGATATCATTCTTTATTGTTTATCTATTTATGATTTATAGAGATTTTTCAGTTATACATTTTTATATGCATCACAGTTGATATCATTACTAGTGATGATATCAATTTTGTAGTGACAATATCATTTTGTGACGTCACGTTATACTATCTTTTGTGACGTCGCGTGTAAACAATGAGTTTTGTGTGTTTTCTCTGTATATAATGTATATAATAAATAGAATAATCTATTCACTTGGATGGATATGAAATATATATTACTCGAATGAATTGGTATCTGAGGACTCGTGTTTTAACCAGATAACAACCAATATTTGTGATTTTTTTTCAAATCGGTCCAAAGGAATTGATTATCCTCTATGTAATTAAGAAATGAATCGAATTTTTCGGCGTTCTAGCGATAGCGATTCATGGTAAATTTACCAATAAGTATCTGTCGTTAATTTCGCTTGAACGCCGAAAAAAATCTGTTAATTTCTTATATTTACAATGTATTTCCTTAACTTCTAATATTAGATTCACAATTTGTAAGTATGCATGTATGTTTAATCCATATTAGAGGTTGATAACACGAATAATGTGTACCCTATCAGGAACAGCCATAAACGAATTACTGGAGCTGCGTACATTTGAAACCAAAACAATAAGTTCCATTGTTTACATTCTAAGATCAACAACTTTGACACTTTGGCGCGAAAATGCCGTCATTTTTAAAGTAGGATAAATATATAGGTGTGTTTGGCATAAAGGAATGCAGACAGTTTCTGTTTATAAGGTATGTCAATTTTCTTGCAGTTTATTTCATTAATAAAGAAGAATTTTAGTCGGGAATCATGGTGTCAACTAATTGGAAAGCATAGATTGGTTAAGAACAAATTTTTGAGAAAAAAATCCGCCAAATGTTTGCTGTCCAAGTTTCAAAGATTAATTCGCGAATAAAAACTACATATGCCCCGCCTCCTCTTCGAAACTTTTTAAAAAGCCCCGCCCTCTCGAGATATGGTGTTTATACGAAGTGAACAGCAATGTTGTCATTGTAATCCAGGACTAGGCCTCTAGACCCGTTTGCAAAATGGTGTTGAGAGAGTTTCTCACTTGATGTGAGTTAACGAGACCCTAGACATCACAAATCACCGAGGTGCTTGTCTGCCACACTGTCACGTTTCCCATAATATCCAAATCCAATATGGCCGCCGCCAGCCATTTTGGAAAAGCTAACTTTTTTGTTTTTTGGAGAATAAATAAGTGTAATACCTCTAAATTGATTGTTTTTTGGTGTGGAACTCATTTCTGATGCGCTTTGTGCAATCTGGGGTGTCTTTGATTTGGAAAGGTCAAATTTCACATTAGCCAAATCCAAAATGGCCGCCGCCAACCATGTTGGAAAAGCTTTTTTCGTTGTTTTTTTAAGAAAAATCAAATATAATACTTCTAAATTGATTATTTTTTAGAGTATAATTCACTTCTGATGTCCTTTGTGCAATCTGGGATGTCTTTGATTTGGAACGATCAAGTTCCGCGATAGCAAAATCCAATATGGCCGCCGCAAGCCATGTTAAAAAAGCTAACTTTTTTCCTTTTTTGGAGAATAAACCAATGTAATACCTCTCAATTGATAATTTTTTGGGTGTTGAACTAATTTCTGATGCCTTTTTTGCAATCTGGGATGTATTTGATTCGGAAAGGTCAAGTTTCACAATCGCCAAATCCAATATGGCCGCCGCAAGCCATGTTAAAAAAGCTAATTTTGTTTCTTTTTTGGAGAATAAACCAATGTAATACCTCTCAATTGATAATTTTTGGGTGTTGAACTCATTTCTGAGGCCTTTTGTGTAATCTGGGATGTCTTTGATTTGGAAAGATCAAGTTCAACAATAGCCAAATCCAATATGGCCGCCGCAAGCCATGTTAAAAAAGCTAATTTTGTTTCTTTTTTGGAGAATAAACCAATGTAATACCTCTCAATTGATAATATTTGGGTGTTGAACTCATTTTTGAAGCCTTTTCTACTATCTGGGATGTTTTGATTCGGAAAGGTCAAGTTTCACAATAGCAAAATCCAATATGGCCGCCGCAAACCATGTTGAAAAAGCTAATTTTGTTGTTTTTTGGAAAAAAATCAAATGCTATACTTCTTAATTGATTATATTTTAGAGTAGAACTCATTTCTGATGCCCTTTGTGCAATCTAGGGTGTCTTTGCTTTGGAAAGATCAAGTTCCAAAAGAAGCAAAATCCAATATGGCCGCCGCAACCATGTTGAAAAAGCTATTTGTTTTCTTTTTTGGAGAATTATCAAATGTAATACCTCTAAATTAATAATATTTTGGTGTGGCACTTATTTCTGAGGCCCTTTGTGCAATCTTGGGTGTTTTTGATTCAGAAAGGTCAAATTCCACAATAGCAAAATCCAATATGGCAGCCGCAAACCACGATGGAAAAGCTAATTTAAAAAAATAATTATTAAGAAAGATCAAATATACATGTAATACATGTATATCTTAATTGGTTATTGCTTGTGTTTAACTCATTTCCTCTCTGAGGTCCTTTGTTCAATATGGAGAGTCATTGGTTTGAAAAGGTCAAGTGCAATGTCTTTTTGATACATTAACGACCTTTGGCTAAGCTTGAACAGCAGTAGTCAGTATGTAAACAAGATGTAAGTAAATGGCAACTCTCTGACATTAGACAGAGAACACACGACAGTGAGCGGGGCTCAATCCTACGTCCTGAGATAAGAGGCTTTTATCCTAACCACTAAGACTACCACAGGCCCATGGACAGACGGTAGGGCCGGGGCAGAATATATAACACCTTGTTCCACATGCATAGAAAGATACATCAATAAAGCATCAACAATTGATTAGATACACATGTAGTTCCAAAGTCATTTCGTGCCGGGTTTTCACAGGGTGAAGAAACTGAAGTGTCCAGTTTTCCATGACAAAATGTGTTACAAAAAGTACATCTGCAGCACAGCAAAGACATCAACGAGTATCACACGTCTCTGTACACTAATACAATGTGAGCAGACTCTATGGTAAAGGCTTAAGGCACTTTTAGGGCAGCAGAGTACCAATGTACTCCTTATCACAAGGATCCGACACGATTGATTTTGAGGGGAAAATTCGTCAGAAGGGATAAATAGAGAAAAGGGATACAACTGAATTGAGCTGATTGTCAGTATATTCTCACCTTATCTCGACAAAACCGGGCATATCATGAATAAAAATTGATGAACCGACACTTTTGTTGCATGTCTGTCTTCAGTTTCTTCACCCTGTGAAAACCCGGCACGAAATGACTTTGGAACTACATGTGTATCTAATCAATTGTTGATGCTTTATTGATGTATCTTTCCATGCATATGGAACAAGGTGTTATATATTCTGCCCCGGCCCTACCGTCTGTCCATGGGCCTGTGGTAGTCTTAGTGGTTAGGATAAAAGCCTCTTACCTCAGGACGTAGGATTGAGTCCCGCTCACTGTCGTGTTTTCTCTGTCTAAAGTCAGAGAGTTGCCATTTACTTACATCTTGTTTACATACTGACTACTGCTGTTCAAGCTAAGCCAAAGGTCGTTAATGTATCAAAAAGACATTGAACTTGACCTTTTCAAACCAATGACTCTCCATATTGAACAAAGGACCTCAGAGAGGAAATGAGTTAAACACAAGCAATAACCAATTAAGATATACATGTATTACATGTATATTTGATCTTTCTTAATTATTATTTTTTTAAAGTAGCTTTTCCATCGTGGTTTGCGGCTGCTATATTGGATTTTGCTATTGTGGAACTTGACCTTTCTGAATCAAAAACACCCAAGATTGCACAAAGGGCCTCAGAAATAAGTGCCACACCAAAATATTATTAATTTAGAGGTATTACATTTGATAATTCTCCAAAAAAGAAAACAAATAGCTTTTTCAACATGGTTGCGGCGGCCATATTGGATTTTGCTTCTTTTGGAACTTGATCTTTCCAAAGCAAAGACACCCTAGATTGCACAAAGGGCATCAGAAATGAGTTCTACTCTAAAAAATAATCAATTAAGAAGTATAGCATTTGATTTTTGTCCAAAAACCAACAAAATAAGCTTTTTCAACATGGTTTGCGGCGGTCATATTGGATTTTGCTATTGTGAAACTTGATCTTTCCGAATCAAATACATCCAAGATTGCACAAAAGGCCTCAGAAATGAGTTCAACACCCAAACGTTATCAATTGAGAGGTATTACATTGGTTTATTCTCCAAAAAAGAAACAAAATTAGCTTTTTTAACATGGCTTGCGGCGGCCATATTGGATTTGGTTTTTGTGGAACTTGATCTTTCAAATCAAAGACATTCCAGATTGCACAAAAGGCATCAGAAATGAGTTCAACACCCAAAAATTATCAATTGAGAGGTATTACATTGGTTTATTCTCCAAAAAAGAAACAAAATTAGCTTTTTTAACATGGCTTGCGGCGGCCATATTGGATTTGGCGATTGTGAAACTTGACCTTTCCGAATCAAATACATCCCAGATTGCAAAAGAGGCATCAGAAATGAGTTCAACAAACACAAATTATCAATTGAGAGGTATTACATTGGTTTATTCTCCAAAAAAGGAAAAAAGTTAGCTTTTTTAACATGGCTTGCGGCGGCCATATTGGATTTTGCTATCGCGGAACTTGATCTTTCCAAATCAAAGACATCCCAGATTGCACAAAGGACATCAGAAGTGAATTATACTCTAAAACATAATCAATTTAGAAGTATTTGATTTGATTTTTCTTAAAAAAACAACAAAATTAGCTTTTTCAACATGGTTTGCGGCGGCCATATTGGATTTTGCTATTGTGAAACTTGACCTTTCCGAATCAAAACATCCCAGATAGTAGAAAAGGCTTCAAAAATGAGTTCAACACCCAAATATTATCAATTGAGAGGTATTACATTGGTTTATTCTCCAAAAAAGAAACAAAATTAGCTTTTTTAACATGGCTTGCGGCGGCCATATTGGATTTGGCTATTGTTGAACTTGATCTTTCCAAATCAAAGACATCCCAGATTACACAAAAGGCCTCAGAAATGAGTTAAACACCCAAAAATTATCAATTGAGAGGTATTACATTGGTTTATTCTCCAAAAAAGAAACAAAATTAGCTTTTTTAACATGGCTTGCGGCGGCCATATTGGATTTGGCGATTGTGAAACTTGACCTTTCCGAATCAAATACATCCCAGATTGCAAAAAAGGCATCAGAAATTAGTTCAACACCCAAAAAATTATCAATTGAGAGGTATTACATTGGTTTATTCTCCAAAAAAGGAAAAAAGTTAGCTTTTTTAACATGGCTTGCGGCGGCCATATTGGATTTTGCTATCGCGGAACTTGATCTTTCCAAATCAAAGACATCCCAGATTGCACAAAGGACATCAGAAGTGAATTATACTCTAAAAAATAATCAATTTAGAAGTATTATATTTGATTTTTCTTAAAAAAACAACCTTTTCCAACATGGTTGGCGGCGGCCATTTTGGATTTGGCTAATGTGAAATTTGACCTTTCCAAATCAAAGACACCCCAGATTGCACAAAGGGCATCAGAAATGAGTTCCACACCAAAAAACAATCAATTTAGAGGTATTACACTTATTATTCTCCAAAAAACAAAAAAAGTTAGCTTTTCCAAAATGGCTGGCGGCGGCCATATTGGATTTGGATATTGTGGGAAACGTGACAGTGTGGCAGACAAGCACCTCGGTGATTTGTGATGTCTATGGTCTCGTTAACTCACATCAAGTGAGAAACTCTCTCAACACCATTTTGCAAACGGGTCTTCAGGACAGGTACAGGACTATTGGAATTGAATGGGGCAAATGTACAATAATGTACTTTTGAACATAATTATTATCTGAGTGTTAGGTAGATTGTCAGATTGTGTACTTTGCAAAGATAGCAAATATTCATTATCGGCCTAATAATGTTTACGTTGAATTTGTAAAACAATATTAATACAAGTAAAACCGTTCGTAAATTATATTTAAAAAATAATAATGAGCCGTGCTAAGACAAAACATGCCTTATTGCATTGTAACCTTGTACAGACCAAGCATCATTTCCATGCCAGGCTCTTCATCTGAGTTTGGTCTATACACCAAACTACCATATATTATAATGCTAAATGCAATGTTAGATGTTTGTTGGTTTCTTACAGGGTAGATCAATGCAAGCCGCCAGGTTTTGTCTTGGCACGGCACATAAACAGGCTATTAAAAAACCGAATCAATTATGAGCCGTGCTATGACGAAACCCGCCTAATTGCATTACACCATTGTACAGACCAGGATCCAAGGTTATAAAGAGTTTGAGCCGAGTCTGAGTATATTCTCAAGCATGTGATTTGTCAGATTTGAGCCTAGGCTCAAATCTGACCAATCAAATGCTTGAGAACGACTTTAGACTCAACTGAAAGCTTTATAACATTGGAGTTTGGTCAACACTTTAGATGCTTTTATATATGTTTGTGGGTGTCAAACAGGGTATATCAATGCAAGCCGCAATGATTTGTCATGGCACGGCACATTTTTTAAGCGGAAATCTTCTATATGTACTTCCTGTTGTACATTTGTCTAGCATTAAGTAGTCAAATGTCTTTAGCGATATCCGTGCATGTGCATGTGCAAAGTATGACGGCTGAATAAGTTTGACTGCCCTTATATTGATTTGATGAATACAGTAAAACCCCTCTAAACCGGAACCTCTTAATATCGGAATTCTCTCTAAACCGGAACAAAACTTTGGTCCCGTTTACCAACCATTTTAGGGCTTTTATTTATTCCTTCACTGAAAAAAGTACATTCATGAACATATATCTTCAGAAATATGTTCTATATTCTATCAGATGATAGCTTAAAGCAGGTTGAAAGTAAAGCAGAATGCGCATTAAGGCGCATTCTGCTTTACTTTCAACCTGCTTTAGGTTGTCAGCTACCTTCCATACTAGCAACAAGCTATGGGTTAAAACCCCTCTAAACCGGATGGTTTTGTTGTCCCCTGACATGTCCGGTTTAGAGGGGTTTCACTGTATATGAATTGTAATAACAACAAGTTTCCAGTACTGATGCTATTGTTGAAGCCATGTGTTTTGTTATTTCACCCAGCGGATATTTGTATTAGGAAAAATAAAAAATTAACTTATGTTTCCTATTACATGCCCAAAAAATTAGGGACGGACGATCGGAATATGGTTTTTTTTTAACCAATCATATATTTATATATTTAACCGTTCTGATCGAGTTATTTTTATATAAAATCATATTCATATATGAAAATATATGAATGTATTTTACTTTGCAGAACCCCGGGTCATACATAAAACCCCTTAAAAATATCAATTCAAATTGTTGATTTCATAGATAGGTCCCATTACCAAAATTACCGTAAACATATAAACTGGTATGATTGTTAACAAATATTGGTTTACCAAACCGGCCAAGCAGTGACTTTTATAATTATGACAGATTGAATTAATAATGTTTTGGAATGTTTTGTATGCATATCAAATGTGTCGGTAATATCTGTTGCCTGTATGTTGAATGTGTCAATGTTTAATTAACTAGCAGATCATATCTTCAAAGAAGGTACTTTATGACAGATTTAGATAAAATTTCACTTAGATTCCTGCTTAATCTTATTTAAAAATCAATTTTGAAAACTCTTAAATGACTTTAAAGTTGCTTTTTAAACAATTAAGTGGAGAATAGCTTCTACTATACACATGCGCCGCAAAAATGACCGACATTCACCGATACATTTTTCGAAAATTGAAAAAAAAGAATTTAGGGTCGGAGAGAAAACTAGGGTTGGTCGGGTTACCGGTAACAGGGTTAATTTTTTTATTTTGCCTTAGGTTCTTTCGTGCATGTGTGCATGCCTGTATGTGTGTTGCTAGGCTGTGTGAAATGGTTTCAAAACATGTCTTTACTATTCGATGGAATAAAAGATAATACGCTCGTACTCTAATGTTTCTGTTTGTTTTGCATTCAAATGATCGAAATGATCGTTACAGTGGAGACAACGTTATTATTTCCCATTTAAACGCAAACAAATGCAAACGCATTGCATTAAAATGGAGAAAATGACAACATTTTGATAATTCTTACCATGCATTTTAATCTGAATGACAAACAGTTTTGAGCCTGATCAGACGCCGGGCCATCCGGCGTCTGATCTGGCTCTTATCTGTTTACATGGCAAAAAATAGTTTTAACGTATAAACGCGATTATTGGGAAAGAATAACGTTTTCTCCACAGTAGTATACAAGCCAATTTTAATCCTAATCATGCTGAATTGTCGTCTGCTTAAAATATATCGTTTGCGAAAACAAAATAATTAAATTGGATCTTTTTTTTAACTTGAGATACAATTATAGTATGATTGATATACAATTTGGATCTAGATCAGACGCCGCATTACACGGCGTCTGATCCGGATCCAAGCTGTTTGCAATTATTATTCAAGTCGTGCTTAGCACGATAAGGACAAATACGCCTGGTGTAGAAGAAGAGGAGATTTTTCAAAGCCACAAAACCTAATGCGCAGCTTGTATATAGATACGGGAATATGACGGCACGCTTATTGAAAACGGGAGCGCAGTAAAATACAAACGATGAGATACAAGGAGTAGGATGCAGAGTCTTGTTTCAGTGGTAAATACGCTATTCCTACCCATTTAAGCGTTAATCTATGCGTAAGAAACGCATAGTTAACGGTTAACGAACGCTTAACGAACGCTTAACGCCTAACGATTTTAACGCGTTTAAACGCGTAAATAAACGATTATACCGGAGATGTTGCGGTTGGTGCGTTTCACGCGGAGATTTCGAATCGTATCGATGAAAAACCCACTAATCCGGTTAGTGACACCAGACCCATAAATCAATAAACCACCCGTCGCGACAGACTTGCATTGGACTCGCCGCTACGATAACGACTGCAATCTTTACTTACCGCATGAAATGTCGGAATATTTGATGTTTTGCTCACTTTGTGAATGACCCGAGTCAATATTTCAGGAGTATTCTTTAGAAAATTAAGACCGACATCCGTGCTCTTTTAAACGCGTAAAGAAACTCGTAAAGAAACGGCTAGGAAACCCGTTTAACAAAACGGAAAATAAACGCGTAAGAAACGCGGAAAGTGGGTAGGAATAGCGTATTTACCACTGTATTGTATTTTGCATGCTCTATAACGAGCCGCCTGATACGCATCAAACGTGTTTGCAAAGGCGTATTTTCGTGACATTGCCAGTGAAAGAGTTAATAGCGTAGGCAGCGGTGTTAAATAACTTGGTTGTTTAAGAGACGACGAGTAATTCGTAACCATTAACCCTCATTTGCCATGACGTCATCAATTTTAAAATAGTGTCGATTTCTTTTATTATTCAAATCTTAATTTTAGGGTATTTTGTTTTAACCCATTTGTGCCCACGATCCCATATATGGAACATAGGCAAACAGTGTAGACTCTGGTCAGACGCCGCATAATGCGGCGTCTGATCAGAGTCTACACTGTTTGCTGATAGGAATTTCAATATAAAACAAAACGAAAGTAAAATGACAATTTAGACCAGGCACCCCTAAGATAAAAAATGAACTAATCCAATATATAAGCATGGAAGAATCCACTGGGTACAAATCGGTTAAGAAGTATTGCAATGAGGGTCATCATCGCACGTTACCTTATGTTACTATTGTACTCGGGTCAGGAATTGTTTGTGTTGCGTTTCCTGCTTGAATCTTTCGTATTTATAGAAGTGGTAAAAAGGATCTAAATTTCAAAACGTTTTTCATGTCATTGCCCTCCGACAGAGACAACGCATTATGTGATTTAAAGAAGTATGCATAATCATAAAACACTTTAATTCTGACAGAAACGCAATTCATCACATGTGTGGTCGATGTTAAAAGGGATATTCTGTCTACAGTATATCGAAGTACTGTTCTCCCTCTCTACAACAATACCAAATTGGAGACAAAGGGTATGTATGTTGTTCGTATTGAGTTATTCTGTGGAGGGAAACGTAAAATCCTTAGGCGTGGCTTACATTTGCGGCGTCTGATCCGGATTAAAACTGTTTGTCACTCACTCGTATTTATGCTTCTTCTGTCAAAATGTCAAATACGTAACTTTGAGAAAAAAACAACTGGCTAGGATTTTAATCAGACTATTATGCAGCCGAGAAATCGATAAACATAATTTTCTTGTTTTGTTTGGGGAACAGTTGCAAGCATTGTGGTAAGGGGGGGAGCGTTGGTTGGAGAGCCGTTGCAGGGTTGGAGCATTATAAATCAATTCTATCACAGATATAATTTATCACAGATGTGTTGTTGTCAGAATGGCTATTTTACCTACACTATATTGATGTGTTTTAAGTGGATATTGCTTAGCAAACACATAAGAAACGTTTCATAAGTAATAAATGCGAAGAAAAGCAATTTACAACTATTAGTGTCACTTGCATTGCGATGTTGGAAACCTAAAGAACAAGGACGAGCGGCCATGATAACGAACATAGACGAAACTTGTAGTACAGTATTTCCTCTCTACAACGGCCCTCCCAACAACGACTCCCTCCTTACAACGACCCTTGCCGCTGTTCCCAAAGCAGGAAAATTATTTCCAAACTATTCACGACTGCAATGTCGTCTGCTTAAAAGTGTTGTCTGCTGTTTTCCTCAAAGTTACATAATGGACATGTTTACAGAAAAAAACGTAATAACGAGTATCAAACAGCTTGATCTGGATTCAAGCTGTTTGCACATGTACGCCAATTTCCTCCCTATAATGCCTCCCTCCAAACAACACACACACATTCTGTCTCCTAGTGGGTGTCGTTTTAGAGAGGGAGCGCTGTACTTAATTTTATACTTTTCATGTAATCCTCAAAAATGAGGCATGATCATTTCATAAGAGAATCGGCTGTTTAAAACAAAGCAACACTGTTGTAGAATGCTCCTTATCCAATTACCCAATAGCTTGTTTCTAGTGTTGTAGACAGATGTTTATAGCAAGTTGAAAGTAAAGGACAATACGTCTGAAGGGGTCTTCTGCTTTACTATTAGCCTGCCTGAAGCGACAATCTTCTAGGCTAAAGAAAATGAACGTTTTTCTCAGTTGTCGTCAAATCTGTTTTGAGCGATATATTGTAAATACCGTGCACTCACCTCTCTGTGTGTACTATGAAAAAGCATAGCGACGGCGAATGGGGAATCCAAAACCGAGCTCCCGAACTAGGAAGTAGACTCCTTCGCTCAGTGTTTACGGTATTGGGCTGTCACGCAAGCGCCCCGGGTTCGATCCCCGCCCGTTGATTCTTATAATGACCAAAGTGGTTATTTTTGCTATGCTTCGTTACTAACTTCTCTTAAGACGGGGGCTCGTCCGGGATGGTCTTTATAAGGCCGAATTGGCTTCTAGTATGCCGAATCGGCTTAAATGCCGAAGTGGCATTGTTGTCATCATAAATGATGTCTTTGTTAGGATGGTGTGTGTAATATCCCGAGCGCTCATGTGGTAGGGTGATCTTGTAATTTAAAAATAAACCAATTTGAGGATATTTTGTTTGTTTTATATTTTAGTCCAAATTAGTAAGATCTCTATTTAAAGCTAACGTCATTTACATTTTCAAGGGAAGTAATTCTAATTTAACTGCATGACTAACATTTTACCATTTCCCACTTTTGCACGTACACATTCACCGTATGATAGTCACTGAAGAAAACAGAAGCCATTTTCAGCCATTATCTATGCATTATTAATGCTTTACTTTCAACCTGCTTAAAGTTGTCATCTGTTTTCAAAACCAGAAACAGGCAACGGGGTTTAGATTTAAATAACTTGAGGCGTTAGTAATGTTAGACAGACTCTGTTCTAAAATGTTTTATTATTAAAGAAATAAACTTGTTTGCGATTATGTGTAAATTCCTGTTTAAAGTCATGAAGCTCAGTAACTAATATTTCTATTGTGTTAGTAATGACAATGTGTCCATTCGAAGACAATGATTAAGCAAAAACAAGTGTTAAAACTTTCACTCTCAATGACGTCATAAAGAGCATTTCAAACAGTTTTGATCCTGATCAGACGCCGCGTCACGCGGCATCTGATCAGGATCAATACTGTTTGCCACTTTTCAAAAAACGTCATTTATAAACTTTGAAACAATATTTCAAAATACAATATTTCAGTAGACGACAATGTGGCGATGAAAGTGTAAAATTCTCACGACATGTGTGCTCCTTAGAAGGTTAATATGACTTCTGTAATACTAATGAGTTCATTACGACAGACAATGGGTGCCGGACAATAGTACACTTGTTTCATGATGTTACATCTTTTTCGGCATGCTTCTGGTGCTCAATGTTAGCTTTATATGACTCTAACATGGTGGAATCTCCAATACGCTTCGACCTGAAAAAAAATGTAGAATAGTTGCATCTTTTTAATTATATTAAATTGACATTTTTTTCCAATGCAGCTATAATACTGCGGACAAGCTTTTTTCTTCTGTAGTCAAAAGGATCACATTAACCTGAAAATGATGGTCGACACCCTACCATCAAAATATGCACGGAATTTAGTAACCCTAACTGATTAGGTATATATGTGATCCCTGGTACAAGCTTTTTCTATATATACGGGCATACTCGTTTTGTAAAACTGATTTCAAAATTCAATGTCAAAGACACAGTGACCTGCAATTATAGTCCACCCTCTCCGATCCAAATGCGATATTTGCTTTATCTAGCTGATGTGATAGTGAAAATATGAGTTAAAAACACTGACTGATAAACTGACGGTTGCATGCACAGTTTAATCAAAATGTGTCCTCTTCTAAGCCTCAGGGGCCCGTTTAATAAAACTTCGTACGACAAATGTTGTCGTAAGTCAAAACTTTAAAATACATTTAATTTCTGATTTCTCTTTCTAATCCTGTCTTGTGACATCTCTTTGGAATCGTCTTTTCAAGACGATTCCAAAAAGATGTCACAAGACATGAATAGATGTAGAAATAAATAATAATTCAGATTTTTATAATCTGACTTACGACAACATTTGTCGTACGAAGTTTTATGAAACGGGCCCCTGGGACATACAAAAAAGCATTCTCAACCAAAATCATAATTGTTAAACACCAACAAAAGGAAACAATTTAACTTTTGAAGATGAAATAATACTGATGAAACAAATAATTATAATTATGATAGTGATAGTGATAGTGATGATAGATATTAATATTAATCATAATATGATAATAAACAGGTAATATCAAAAACAAGGGTATGAATATCTAAAGTTGGATCTAATACCATACGGATAGAAGGTATGATCAGAAAACAAAAAGGGAAGGAAACAATACACAAGCTGAGGGGTCAATATATATATATACCATGAAAATGAATATTTACATAGTTGACATAAGTTTACTGTAAATGTGGATAGCAACGTTTGGAAGACCAAAACAGTAGCCTTATAAAATGAGATAGATCTGAAAAAAATATATTTATCACCATCCCAGTGATAAAAACTGCTTTTCAAACTACTCATATAATACAAGTTACACACACCTTTTCATGACCAGCTTTAGTATGACAATCGCAGCCACTATGGCCCCTGCAACTACGCCAGCAACAACTCCAATAACCCACAAATAACTCGTCGCTGCTTTGTCAGCCTCATATTTTTCAGAAACGTTGTCCTCTGGAACGTTGTCCTCTGGAACTGTATCAGTTGGCTGTGCAACGTTATCCCTGCATTCTGTGGTATGGAAAGAAAGTCATATAATCATTCTGATTGCAGTATATTTTCTAGTTTAGATTTGAAATTTCAGAATTATAATGTATGCCTAATGCATCTCTTCTTTAAGAAACATAATCGTGTATCTTTGAGTTAGGGTCATGTTTAACGCAGATTTACCTTATTGTTATCGAAAGAAACATATATGTAAATTTCAAACAGTTAGGAAAGAAGTCAGACGGATGAAAATATCTACAGATGCCAACATTCATTTTTCAAACTCGTATTACGATACAACTTTGAGACGTATTTGTTATGACAGTACAGACATATTTTAATGTTCTTGTTAGGTTAATTGCATATGACAATCTTTTTAAGTAGGAATTCAATTTTAAAATAGAAAACTTTACAACCCTAACAAAACGTTGACTGTTTTAAGGGTCTGTAATACACCCAGTGATTTATAAAAATTTCTAAGGTATGGTTTTATAAGTACCACTGCTGATATCGTCAAAAGTGAATATATAAGTATTGTATTGACTATACAGTGCTCCCTCTTTCCAACGACACCCAATAGAAAACAAGGAGTATGTGTTATTTTGGAGGAACTGGCCTACATTGACAAACAGCTTGAATCTAGATCAGAAGCCGCGTCACGCGGCGACTGATCTAGATTCAAACTGATTGTCATGCGTCGTTATGTTTCTTTGAACGTCGAAATTTCCATTATGTAAGAAAACCAGCAGACAGCAATTTTCAGCAGACGATATTGCAGCAGTGGAAACGTCATAATTGCATTTGGAAGAGTGGCGAACGTTGTTGTAATGAGGGAGTCGTTGTTTAGAGGGCCGTTGTAGGTAGGGAGCACCGTATCATTTTACCGGAGTGACTTTTCTTCATATTGCCTACATTGCCTCCGAAGACATGTATTGAACAGACTATATCGTCTGATTAACCGTGTTCACGAATTTAACAGCCGTTAATAAGTAGATCATAAAAAGCAAAAAGAAAAGAAAAACAATTTCTTAGGAATGAAATTTAATTTATTGGTGTCCCGTTAAACATTCGTTCCCTTTTACCTAACTAAAAACACATTTCCGTGATATATATCGACATTATTAAAATGTAATTTATTATCCGCCATATACAGTGTACCATTTGACGTATAATTATCAATTATATATGACATTATTACGATTAATAGTTATATCAGTTGTCCAAGACGAGGTCGACTGTTCTGTATCACAAACAGAGCAGTTATCCTGTGAGTTACGAACACCACTGATAACACAGTTGTTTTCAATAAAGCAATAGCCATCCTGAAATATAAATCACGCATTTTGTTGTTAATGATATCTTTAATGACAATCAATATCATTATTTATGTGTATTTTTACTGCAACAACAACAGCTATTATAATGCTCCCATATATACGACAGGGGGTCGAGAAAATATTGTTTTCGCCTTGCCTGTTAGTTTATATTCTAAGTCGTGTCCGTAACCTTTACGCTGAACGTAACTCTTGAACTGCAACCAATATGAATAGGTATAGAAATATGCAGGCTTTTGGTATGTCAGATCACAGGTTAGGGTAACAAAGGTCCAAAATTGGAAATATATATAGCAATAACCTTTGACCCTCAGAAACTTCAATCATTGACTTGTCAATGCAGTAGAACCTCCTTATTACGACCACTAAATTGTCCTAAATATAAGGTGTTTACGACAAGTGAATACTTGCTTTAAGCTGTCACCTGTCTTTTATCCAAACTATAAGTATTCGTTTTAGTGGTCGTAATAGCAAGGTTGTACTGTATTACCTTGAGTCTAAAATGAACTTGTTCGCCGTTTGTCTCAGCAAGTTGGCACTCAGAATTGTAAACGAAGAGGTCATGTCCTTCCTGGTAGGTTTGTCCATCATTACTGACAGATACGCTGTAACCAAACACAAACTCTTCCTCTGGATTTTCTGAGATTGATCTTTTTTGTCGAATTTGATGTATAGGACACATAACCTCAATGAGGGTTTCAAACTCCCCGGGAAGGTGGCTTGTAGTGCCATTCCTGCGTTCGCCGTCAACAGTAACCTGGTTACAAGATGTATACTTTGAAAGTATTTCACAGACAGAAAATATAAACAATATAATGAGTTAGCTTTTCCAATTATATGAGTTTACAATAGGCACTGATTCCCAGGTTTTATGTTAGTGATTCCGATTAAAATTACTTGTATACTAGACACCTCCATACGTAGGATGGTTAGCATCGACAAGATGCAGTTTGGCTTTGTGCCTGGCCAGGGCACCACTGATGCAATCTTCATCATTCGCCAGCTGCAGGAGAAGCACATTGCAGCAAATAAGAAACTGTATCTTGCCTTCGTCGACCTAGAAAAAGCGTTCGATCGTGTCCCAAGGAAAGTCCTTTGGTGGGCTCTGAGGATCCTGGGTGTGGAGGAGTGGGCTATACGTATCATCCAGGGAATGTATGCAAATGCAAGGAGCCAAGTGCGAGTGAACGGGCAATACAGCGAGAAGTTCAGTGTAGGAGTTGGTGTCCATCAGGGATCTGTTTTGAGTCCTCTCCTCTTCATCTTAGTTCTGGAAACGCTATCTCGAGAATTCCGCTCTGGTGTGCCTTGGGAACTCCTTTATGCTGACGACCTTGCCATCATGGCTGACTCTCTGGAAGAATGCGTGACAAAGCTGAAGACATGGAAAGAGGGTATGGAGAGTAAAGGGCTGAGAGTCAACTTGAAGAAGACGAAATTCATGATCACGGGACCCGGCCTTGATGTCCTCCGTGATACTGGTGCCTTCCCCTGTGCAGTCTGTCGGAGCGGCGTTGGAGTTAATGCCATCATGTGCTCGCAGTGTTTACTATGGGTGCACAAGAAGTGCAGTGGAATCCAAGGGAGACTTGTTGCCAACCCAAATTACATGTGTCCTAGATGTCTTGGACAAGCACGTCCAATCGATGGCAGACCAGTCACACAAGTAGATATAGATGGAACCCTGCTTGATGTTGAAGCCAGCTTCTGCTATCTTGGTGACATGTTGTGTGCTGCTGGTGGTTGCTCTCTTGCCATAGTAACCAGATGTTGTACTGCCTGGGGTAAATTCAGGAAGCTCCTGCCAATATTGACATCCAAACACATCTCTCTCACAAACCGTGGGAAAGTGTTTGACACCTGTGTCCGCTCTGCTCTTCTCCATGGTAGCGAAACATGGGCCCCGACAGCTCCAGACTTACAGCGGCTACGCAGAAATGACAGAGCAATGATCAGATGGATCTATGGCGCCAAGCCCCATGATGACATTCCAACCCATTTGTTGTGTACCAGGCTTGGGTTACAGGAGGTGACAGCTGCCTTACGCTCTAGGCGCCTTAGATGGTATGGACATGTCGTTAGATCCACTTCCTCTATTAAGTCCATCACCAACATGGAGATTCAGAGCCCAAGACTGCGTGGGAGACCAAGAAAATCATGGTCAGATTGTGTTAAAGCTGACATTAATGCATGCAACCTAGATGTTAACCCACTCAACAGAGCTGCTTGGAGATCAAGTATCAGACAAACTAGCCGCCTGCTGCCTACCCCAGATGCTGGGACACCCGCAGCAGATGACAAATCAAATCAGGATTAAGTAAGTAAGTAAGTAAGTGTTAAACATATCTGTTATACCTATACTTTACCCAAATGTGTATGACCACGTTTGTCTATGTTCATCACTATGCTAGCTATTTTATCATTCGTGCGATCACTTGAAATGATATCTTGAAGAAGAAAAATCCCCACCCACCCCCAATAATGCTCTAGTACTATATTTTTTAAAAGGAAACTTTCTAAAAAATTCAGGTTTTTGGCAGGGTACATGTTTGGAGGATTTCTAGCTTACTTATATTATGCATTTGGTTTTCTAGAATTGTGTTACAGCGCGTTTGCAAATTGATTGGCGCGGCGTCTAATCAGGATACAAGCTGTTTGACACTCGTTTCTAAATGCCGTCAGTCATGCTACTTATATCTAGCCTTGAAAGGAAATAGCAGACAACAATAATGAAGCAGACGACAAGATGGCGGTTTCGGGGTTAACACCTCACGACAATTTTAACAATGAAAGATTTAAATGGAATTTGAAGTTCACTAATGTTGTAATACTAAGATGCGGTGCATGTTGAAATATATAGCGCCATATTAACAAAACTTACTGTAAATTCCTTAAATCGGCACATGAGAGAACTCCCATCAGTAAATATATGTCCGAAAACGTACACATGATCGCAAGCAAGTTGCCGCTCATCGCACAATCCATCATCAAGCAATCCAGAGAGGACGGGTGGTTCTGAAAGGTCTAGCGAACAATCAGATGCTCCGTATCCTTGGTAACATTCACACTGTCCTGTGTAATAAATAGTAACCCTTTCGCTGCTACATTTTGCATGATTTTTTAACCCTTCACAGTTTCATTGTTGTCTGCTTCATTTTGTTGTCTGCAATGTCGTTTCAAAGTTACAAAAAAGGCAGTATGACTTAAATATTCAAAACGAGTGTTAATCAGTTTGGGTCCTGATCAGACGCCGCGTAAAGTGGCGTCTGATCAGGATCCAAACTGTTTGCAAACGCGCTTTTTAGCGTCATTGAAAGTGAAGGGTTTGATAAAAGGGAAATAACGTAAGTACTCTTTAAACAAATTGATCAGGATGCTGAGGTTAACTATCTTAATATCTAGCAAACATGTATGTGTAATATTCATTTCAGTTAGATACATTATGAACATCTTAAAAAATTGTTTATACAAATGTAACCGGTATAATTTTCGCGTTTTCTGAAATTTCTACAGGCTTTTTAATACATCAACATTTTTAATTGGCCAATGCCGATATGACCAAATTAATCTAGTGCCTTACCTCAAGAACAATATATTTTTGCAACGGTTAGTTCCATGTTCACACGCAGCGTAACGAGGTGTTTGACCAGGATCAAAACTGTTTGACGCTTAAGGTACCGTCCTTTTGAACATGATGAAATTTTCCGAAAAAATGTTAAGAAGAATGCATACAGTCATTAAATACTATTTTTGCCGGAAAAAATGGGTTTTCGTACCGGAAGTGACTTTTTAACTTTTTTGTCCGATTTGTAGTTTACATCATACACCATTTACATAGGTAACTTTGTTACATCCGGTTTCATTTCAACTTCTCAGAATTTAAAAAGAATACAATAAAATGAGGAAAAAAGGATTTTTTTTAATGATATGGTCTATATTTTTTTATAAGATCCGAGACCCTGTGTTTTTATTTGCTATTTCACTTAAACTTAATGTCTGCAAGGCCACAATACAACATATAAACAATTTAGTAATTAGTTTGCTACAATTTGTAGGGCAATTTTCACTGTACCTGAATCTTCCATTATAAAAAGTGGGTGGGGTAAATTTTACCCCGTTCCAGTCAAATCAAACGGAAACGACATTTATTGTTTAAACTTGGCGAGGTCATTGTGGTGGAGATGAGTATTGGCACTATAGGTGTTTAAGCCCTTGCAAAACGAATTGAAATCGACTAAACATGAGTTATCAAGACTCTATACTTTATTGATACCTGGTGTTTATTATGTCGGTTCTTCAAATTTTACCGTAAACGAATGAGTGAAGACGATCGATGCATAACAACGTGCTCCACTAGACAAAACATTTAAGGACATCGTACTGTAAACGGCAAGTATTCACTGATTATAACAAAACCAATCAGACAAAATAAATACGAGTACACAGCATTTATCGCTCAAATTAGTTCGAGTTAAATACAGAGAGTATTCGAAAGAAAATGTTAATAAAATAAAATATGAACAGATGAAACAATATAAAAAGACAGTCCTCGAAAAATACCTTTTATACATAACCCAACCCCTGAGCAATTATTTGAGCAGGCTTTGTCTTGAATAATTTCTGCTATAGATGGCTCATTGTCAGCTGACTCGCTAAGCGTGCTGTTCCTCTCAAGTTCTGCTAGGCACGCAATTCGCATGTTTTCCATTGACAGTGAAGCCCACTCTGGACCATTGGTTATCTAAGGAAAATTACTGATTTTGTTGAAGCGAATCCTGGCATAACAGTGCAACATTGTAGAAAGAGTAAAACCCAAGCCGAATTCTGAAATGCAATGTTTGCATCAATTGTTTGCTTCCTCCTTACAACGGCCCCCTGAACAACGATTCCGTCCTTACAACAACGCTCTCCACTGTTCCCTAAAGACTTTCACTGCAATATCGTCTGCTTGAAATTGTTGTCTGCTGATTTTCTCAAAGTCAAAAATAGGATGTTTTGACTGAAAAAGACTTAATGGCGAGTTACAAATAGCTTGATTCCAGATCAGACACCGCGTCTTGCGGCGTCTGATCGGTATTCAAGCTGTTTGCAAATGTATGTCAATTATCCTACATGAATATTGATTCAGTTGAATTGAATTTCAGTTTTTAGACTTAAAGTAACCTAACGACGAAATATGGTCGTTGGACGCTTCATAGCGGAACAACGGGAAAGTAGACGAGAACAGCTCACAAGATACAATTATCTTATCTTAACCATTTCAGCGCCGAGGTAACATTAGGTCGCCTTTGCAAATAGTTTTGATCCTGATTAGACGCCGTGCTACGCAGTCTGACCAGGATTCAAACTGTTTGACACTCGTATCGATTTTACTTCAGTCAAACTACATTGCATCTTACTATGAAGCGATCTTACAAACAACAATAGTGAAGTAGACGAGAATAAAGTGGTGAAAGGGTACAAACCATACGATTAATCTAGCGCCAAAAGGGTTAAGTAGATATACATTTTGTTAGTATTAATGTCAGAACATATTAATATTTCTATCTTACATTTCATTTTAATCTCATCTACATTCGCAATCTACACAGCATAATTATAATAAACGTCCTGTTCAATATTAGAACATAGCTATGTGTACAAAAGCAAGTAAGATACGCAGCAAACAATATGAACTTGCACTAAGAATAGAACGTGAGTTCCTGTATTATTATAGTTAAACTACAAACCATAATGTCCATGACGCATTCTTCTAGGGCTTCATCTGGTCGAGCATGAGGAACCGAGTCGCAAAGGGAAAATATCGGCGACTCATCCATATAGTTGGAGCAATAGTCCCTTGCCATGGCTTCTGTCCAGTTTTGGGCTACAGTTGCCCTTTTCTATCAAATTCGTAAAGAAATACACTTTTACTAGTAAATAAATACTCATTTCCAAGTAAATGTCCCTTTGTATGCTTTATTGTGCTTTTTATTGGAATAAATGCATCGCGTATGCATTTTGGTTCGGTACATTCCTGTATATTAAGCGTGGCTCCTGATATCTTGTATTTTTCATTGTCTGAATGTGTTTTTGTCACTTGTGGTGTACGTAATAAATGTATGGTTTCACACGACGTAGTTCAAGAGCACAATGGTATCGAGTTTTGTATTGTGTTCATGTCTGAGGTGTTCAAAAGCCTGATACATATACACATGTTTACATGATAATTACTAGTATTTTTGATTAGCACTGTCCTATAATTGATCACACTGCAGTCATACTATATCATCCAAATTCAAAACATTGTTGTACTATGTCTATAATGCAGGTGCCATCATACCTATTTCAGCAATCGTGCTGTGGGTTTCCTGCGATCTTGCTAGCACTGTCATATGTCTAAACTCAACATTATAGAGGCATCATTGGAAAGGTCGAAATAACAACAATAATAATTATTATAATTTACCATCTGACATGATTGGTGTACACGATACAAGGGAACCGACATCGTGTCATAATTTTATGACACGAAGTAAATAGGGTTAGGTGAGGTAAGGTTAGGCTAACTCTAACCTTAGCCTCACCCTTAGTCTAAAAAGCCTTTGTTTCCAAAACATTTCCTCAAATTACCTGTAGATGCCCTTTTTCTACCAGTTCAGGTATATTTACAACCGGGATTTTCGGCTTTGCTTGGACAGAACGTCGTCGTCTTGATAGATAACTACAGCTATGTTTCCCAACTGGTTTATCGCTCAGACATGCAGCTGCTGTGTTAGGATTACACGGAATATGTCCTGTAGGTATTGAGGCTGAGGGGTTATTGTTAGGTTTATCTGGGCAGTTGCAAACATGGTATCCCGCTGTTTCATCTATAATCATTTCGTACTTGTTGCTAAATAAATTTTCGGATTTATGTTCAACCCTGTCAAAGAAAGAACAGCATGTTTTATAAGATGCCTATGAGTGAGAACATTGCATCGAGTTAAATAAACATTTTGGTAAATGGTAGCAAATATCTTAATGATTAAAGCATTATTCTGGTACTGCTGCATACGTCAGCTACTAGTATTGTTCCATATCGCCATGTCCATGTATGATATATTGTTGTTTTATATAATTATTTTGATCAAACAAAATATATGAAAGCATGTCATTAGAGATTTTCATTAAATTTTTGTTTTTATGTTTTAGAATTCAACCTAACTATTGAAGAAGTTTGTGCTATGCAAGAACATTTCTAGGTGTATGTCTAGTAAAATCTTGTCCATTTCAGTTCATAAATGTTTTATATGAGTCCGTTGGAGCAACTCACTTCCAGGCGTTGATGAAAGCTTCAGGCTGATTGTTGTGATACAATGTTCTACCACAGTGATCATTACCATCTATTTTATCCCCATGTTTGTTATGAAAGTCATTCAGGCAATTGTTGTTGTCATATATCCCGCAAAGACCTTTTGCAGCTCCGTTTAGGTCATGGCTTGAAGGCTTTATTATGATATTCATAGCCCGATCATTGTTGTTAACATTATACCACCAAACGTCATTAATTGATGCCTCTACATTTGTTCCGTATGGTAGTATAAGCTATAAAATACAAAAGAAAGCGGTAGAATTCTACTTACGGAAGAAAATCATAACTGTGTTGTACTATTCCTTGTTATGTGCATTTCACCCAATTTATATCACATGGTTAATGAAAACATATCGTACACAGAGGGCTAAGAGAATAGTTTATTTCGGCACTGCATTGGCCCGACAACAAGCCGCTTGGCGGACCTGCACAATTCATTCAAAATAGATGATATTATGAAACGAACATTTCTGTCATAAGAGAGCAAAACAGAAATCACTTTCACGATCGATATGCCAAATTCTTACCGGTAAATAGCACACATATTGATCAGTCAGATGTTATATTTCTATATTTGAAATGATGAACGCAGTTCTTAACAGTTGTTTGTTATCTGTTTGCTTGTTGTTGTTTTGACACCATAATCTAAAACGCTATGGTTTAAAAGTTCCTATATGTAAAAACAATATTTGTACAACATATATCTATATTAAAAACAAATCATTTGAAGGAAGCATCCACTGCAAAATTTGAAATAAAAGAAGTGTCCATTGATATTCAATACTGTTCCTTCTAACAAAGCTTAACAGTTTACCTTGTAAGTGTAAATGTCATTGCTATGAACTTTCAGTGCATGATCACCACATTCTTCATAACCCACAGTCATTGTACCGTCACAGACGCTTATTATATATCGATCATTTCTTGAGCGAACAGCAATACCACATGGGCACATTGCAAAACCTGAGCTACATATCTGGTGCTGGATTTGAATCTTAAATAGAACAAAAACTGGTTAATAAGATATATTTTATTTCAATCGGCCCATTCAAATCCATGAAAGAAATGACGTTAAAATCGTGTAAACGCTATTTCTCGAGAGGGCGGGACTTGTGGACAAGTTTCGCAGAGGAGGCGGGATATATGCATTTTTCATTCGCGAATTAATGTTTGGAACTCGGACAGCAAACATTTGGCGGATTTTTCAAACAATTGTTCTTAAGCGATGTATGCTTTCCTACCTATTAGCGGAAACCATGATAACAAACTAAAGTTCTTCTTTATTAATGAGATAAATTGCAAGAAAATTGATATACAGCAGCTGTCTGCATTTTATGACAAAAGAAACGATATATTCATCCTACTTTAATGGCGATGTCATTTCCAAACGACGTCAACTCGGCATTTTCTCGCCAAACTGTCAAGTTGTTGACGTTAGAATGTAAATAATGGAACTTTTTATTTGCTTTCGAATGTATACAGTTTCGGTAATGCGTCATGGCTGTTCCGTATAGGGTACACATTATTCGTGTTATCGACCTCTAATATGGAATACTAACATGCGTACTAACAAAATGTTCATGGCGGCCGTTTCACTTGTGGCGGTTGTTGTGTCGCCAAGATATGGAAATTAGATATTTACTTTCTATAACATTGATCTTAAGTTTATGGCATTTCAAATAAAATGCCCATCAACAAACATACATTACGTATTTGTCATCTATTTTCCATACAAGTGAGTTTCGGTACTGTGTGGATCTTAAGCCTAAGTGGGCAATGCCACATACATATAAGAACTGAACTGAATTTGTTCGGCGTTCAAGCGAAATAAACGACAAAAAATTATCGGCAAATTTATCCTAAATCGCGCTCATTTCTTAAGTAAATTTACATTACAAATAAACATAGTGTACAAGGTTAACGTTAAGACCGATCTTCAGAAACACAAATTGTAGATCTAAATGTTTGTGTTTAGAATTTGATTTAACACGCGACTTTAAAAATACCTAAAATGCCATGTTTTTGAAACATTAGCATGTGATCAGGAAATCTCGTTAATAATATGTATTCAGTCATATAATGACTAAAACCCCATATTTGGTGATTCTATTTCATTGGTCGTAGTGTTTTTTTATTTACAGGAATTAATGTCTATGTGAAATTTCTAGTTGTATAGAATAATCCAAAATATTGCAAAATAAACAATATAATGCTCTTTAACTCTTTGAACCCTAGTCCCGCATATAGGCGTGCTTTTCAAACAGTGTACATGTGAATAGTACACTTGTCCTATGCAAACAGTGAAGACCCTGATCAGAGGGCTCCGAAAGGAGCCCTCTGATCAGGTTCTTCACTGTTTGTCACAATGCCAAACATTGACAAAAACAACCCTTAAAAGTCAGAAATGGACTAGACTAAAATGGAAACTGGAATTTTCCATTTAAAGTTTCAGGGAGGAAAGAGTTAAATGCTTGAAAGAATATGAGTCGTTTATATTATGCCTAACGAGTTGATGTTCGGAAATTACTTTT
Organism: Gari tellinella; assembly: GCA_922989275.2. Lineage (NCBI taxonomy): Eukaryota > Metazoa > Mollusca > Bivalvia > Cardiida > Psammobiidae > Gari > Gari tellinella. Next base: position 51,675,162 of record OV277872.1, read on the forward strand.
TAAGCATTGTTCGAATAAGATACAGTTTGTAAGCGTTGAACTAAGATACTTTTTCAATTTTGTTTCTTAAGTTTTTAGGTTTCATTTGTATTATCCCGGTCGTTGAATTCACCATACTACATGTATTTCAGTTGATGATTATTTCAAACACAACTTCACCTCAGCTTGAAAGTTTTCGTTTTTGTAGACTGTAAACACTCCGTCCTTGTGATTGTCATAACGTCTACAAATATAGAAATTAAGTTAATGTGCACCTTTTATTTGATTCGAAACACTTGTCTAATATTATTCATTAAAACACATCTTATCTTTGTTTCTGTATATCAGGCTTATAGTATTACATTTAGTGGTTTACAAATTAAGATATATTCGATTCCAGTACTGTTGAAAATTGATTTACACATTGAATTTCAATTGTTGCTTTTTATATTTCAAAAACGTTTACCTGCCACCATACGTTCGCATGTGTGGATCTGTGCGTGCATAGCATGTCGCTCCTTCATCGACGTCTTTCTTTATATTTGGCGTGACAGTTACCTTAATAGTACAAAACCAGGACATATTACAAAAACCTTAAGTAAAGTGCAAACCATTTGGTGTTATTTTGAATATTGATGATAACCTTATTCTAGTAACCTGTTGATTATTGCACTTTTTATACAACTTAAAAATAAACCTGCTTAATGAATTTAGGATGCTAAAGCTTACTTCACAATATGAGTTATTCTTTCATTTAAACCGTTGATCAAACTATACCTGTATAGGTGGAAGGTGGTAGTTCTTCCATATATCGTTCTCTCTTGTGTCGTCTGTCTTAAGATATATTTTGTATGAAGAGGTTTGCGTTAGATATTTTCCAGTTTCTCCGTTGGTAATTGGTATTGTTATCTCAGTTTGTGTGCTATCAAACTCTATGCCACATGTGTCTGCTTGGACAACAAGTTCTGTGCATTCGTCAATTGTATATGTTGCAAGGCGCATACGACACACTTCGAAACCTTCACATCCAACAGGAACTGTTAACGTTCCTTTGATTACACTACTATCTCCTCGGGCAAACGTTACCGGGTCTGTTTGTATCTAGTAATATCCAATATATTTAGTTAAGTGGTTATGAAGCAGTGAATGGTTTTATTCGGTATCCATCAATAAGTAATTGACATTAAGAACTGGAACAAAAATTAAGTTACTTGCGATTCAGTACAGTTTAGTAAATACAACATGTACAATAACGTATGTTATGTACTGCTAGAATATTTTTATTTGACATGTTTCCAATATCTAAATGAAAATTTGGAATACAATATTCCAACATTATTTTTCCAATAAATAATAAGTCTAACAATTACATAATTTATATATGCCATTGCCAAGGATGTGTGTTTCAATTTGAAATATCCAGTATCATGTAGTTATCATGTGATGTTCATATTCATAAAATTCGATAATTAACCTTAACATTTTAATATAGTAATTGTCAAACGGTTACGTTTCCACAACACAAAGTAAATATAACGTTGTGTTAGTTGCAAGGTTCCTAAAACTTAAATTCGATATCATGTGACATGCAATCAACACTCATTTTATGTGAATATCAATTAATACGTTTACATTTAAATTGCAAAGTACATATTACCTGATTTATATGCTCACTGCGTTATACAGTCTTGACGTTTAAGCACAAGTATATATAGCGCCATGACAAAACCTGCCTTATGCATTGCAAACGCTGTACAGACGTCCCATGCGCTGCATTTTGGTTTGGTCTACACTGCCAAATACCATATACAGTAAAACCTCGCTATTACGACCACTAAAGTATGTTAATTATTAGGGTGTTTACGATAGGTGACCGCTTAAAGCAAGGTGACAGTGAAACAGAAAGCTCCTTTAGGAGCTTTCTGTTTCACTGTCACCTTGCTTTAAGCTGTCACCTGTCTATTATATAATCAATTAGCCTTCGTTTTAGTGGTCGTAATAGCGAGGTACACTGTTTGCTTAGACGAGGCGGCTGACCTGAATCTACACTGTTTGTAATGCAATAAGACAGATGTCTCATGACACGGTTTGTATATAACAGTAGTTACATCGTCGTCCAACAGTGTGTAGGGTAGTATGGCTAAAAATTATATTTACTCGTTTTAAAAATAAATATTGTTGCTTTTTTATCTTAAATAAAAATCAATAATTTCTATGTTTTACCTTGATTCCAACAAATTGGGAATCAGAAATTGGTGATGCCTTTCCGGGTGGCCCTTGCTCTACGGTATATGCCCGGACTGAACATGCGATCTAAACGTAGAAAATTACGATAATTATTTCAGTTCGTTCTAGATTTAAACAATCAGTAACATAATTATTAGTTTCGTTTTAACTTTTATATTGTATCTCCCTACAAGAGAAACTTCTTCAAAACAGTTTTACTCATTTAGAGAAACATTTATCAACATACTACCAGCGTTCAATATGTTATAATAGGGTTACATTTTATTATTGTTTTACTTCATTCAATGATCAAAAAAGTCTCAAAACATTATTCTTTTTTTCTAGTAGTCTAGTGTGACAATGTAGATTCGTTTACTGTATACTGCAAAATACAATACGGATCCTATTAGTTTAAGTTTCAGTTTCAGCTTTATTAGTATATCGGCAACAATTTGCCTTTGGCTAATTACATACATATAAAGAACATGGCATAATACAATCAATATGCTTACACAAACACATATATCAAATACAAACACTTTATCCAACAAGATAGATTTTCCATCAGAATTACGAAACAGTTAAAGACTCTAGGTTTTTTTGGAGTAAACTATTTGCCTTCTTGATATAAATTGAAAGCTTATTTATTACATTTCTATTTTTAGAACTAAGCAATGAATTTAATTTTCCAGTTGAAATTACACATCCTGCAAAAACGATCCTCTCTTACAATACCTCTATATCTTCCTGATTCTATTTCTAACGAATGGGACGATAATCTTAACCGAATAAATTGAATTCTGTTAGAGTCGTATCTTATTTTATCAAGATATGGCTCGTAACAGAATTCTTTTTTAAATTTGCAATAAAATGACAGTTTGGACATATTTGTTATTGAAGTATTCCATTCTTGTATAAATTGGTCTCTTATGCGTATTTTAATTGAGGGTAAATAAGACACATTAATGTTAAAATTGTGTCTTAATTCAGTGTATCCGAGATGATCAACTGTTGAGTTGATTCTTTTAACCCAACATTTACCATTAACATTATTAGCTTAAGATAACTCCTGCATGATTATAGCCTGGGCTAATTAGTGTTTCTCTCGCATTAAGTGTCAATGGTTTGTGATTTAGAATGCCCACTACAAATACTCTAAAACTTGTAGACATAACACAAACTGTGCGGCTCTCGACTCGAGTGATTTGTGATTTGAGTAAACAAACATATCACATGTAAAGTACCAACCAGTCCAATGTTGATATCAAGCTATAACCGAGGCTTAAGGACAGAACAGAACAGAATTTTATTCACCTTGTACACAATCAGGTACCTCGTTAAACATCAAACAATCATACAATACAAACATACATACATGGTCACTGTAGTTTATGGTAATTAGTAATATAGGTCTAAACTTGTAGTAATACAATTAAAGTAGAAAGCCATTTAGAGTACATAGAAAGCATTGTAGAAAGCACAGTACTGTAGAAAGCACTGTGCATCTTACTATAATTTATGTACTTTCTCTATAGAATATTTAACAAAGTTAAGCTGTTAACATTTCTAACCTTCCTTATTCAGGAGAATGAACTATGCAATTTTGCAGATAAATTAGACGATTAATTGATTTTTATGGTTGTTAAAAAGATTTGATTTATATCATGTAATATAACACTGACAAGGCATACATACATTAACAAACATACAAACACTTGATCTATAAGCCTGTGAGTAAATCTTTTCTCATATTGTTGGCCTGTACTATGTATTTACTTAATTTTATCAGTTTTTGACTTGAGCATGCATACTAGGGTTGCTATAAAAATAACGTTTAATGAATTTAAAGCGAAGATTTGTATATGCCGGACACTTCAAAATAAAATGAAACTCATCTTCCAAATCATTACTGTCACATAGTTGACATATTCTTTCATGTCGTTCCAAGCGATTTCGCCCATACCTTCCAAACTCAATACGTAGTTTATGTGCAGACACGCGCAAACGTGTTAAGGCAAACCTTGAGGATTTATATTTTAAAGTGTTCAAATAATCTTCAAGGCAGAGATCTCCTTTAATATATACATATAGGTGACTTAATACAGTATTTTTTTCTAAATCAGCGTGCCATTGTTGTGTAAAACAATCTATAACTCTCTGTTTGAATATTGGTAGAAAACGTTTAAAATCAACTTGTTCTTGGATGTCCCAGACGTCTGTGAAACCAAAATCATTTAGTAAACCTTTCACTTTCGAAGCCCAATTAGTTGCTCCCATCTTACATTCTATACGGACATCTTGATATATATATTTCAAAATTATATTGTTAGTACTTAATAAATTGATCCAGTATTTAATTATTTGGACAAATCTGTTAACGTACAAAGGATATCTTCCTAACTTAAGTAGTGGACAGACATACCAGTGTAACAACCAACAATCAAATACGTCACTTAACCCTTTCACTCTCATTGACGATTGAAACGCGCTTGCAAACATTGTGGATCCTGATCAGAAGCCGCGTTACGCGGCGTCTGATCTGGCTCCACAATGTTTGACACTCGTTTTTAAATTTCTTCAGTCATTATGCTTTTTTAACATTAAAATGACATGGTAGACAACAAAATTGAAGCAGACGACAATGAAAAGGTGAAGGGGTAAACAAAACAATTGGTAGTGAAAGGGTTCACGATCATCCTTACGTCAAGTCTTCGATCACGTGACATGTTAAGTTGAACTTACATCATTTCCCATGTGAAACCCGTTGGCAACATACAGCTGTTCTGTGAGGTAGAGTTCTGGGGCATCGCTGTTTTCTTTATACGGTGTCAGATATTGTACGACATCATTGTTATACCACGAAACCTGATATAACAGTTTTTCTGTTGGTGATTTGTTGAAATTACATACGAAGTATACTCTGGTTCTGACAAATTCATTTACGGCAGTTGTGCTTATATCATGTGTGACATGGGGTTTTGGTGCAATGTAGTCAGGTGAGCTACCTATTTGAGAAAGAAGTGCATAAACAATTATAGCACGCACACAAAAAATAAATATCAAAAAGTCACACAACTATTAAAAATAATTCATCGATGTAGCACCTACTACATTTATTTCTTAACTAACAAACAATGGAACAACGAGATTACATTTCATCATTTCCATCTACTTAGAAGCGGAAACATTTTTTTCCAATTAAAATGACCAACCACTTTTATTGCTATAATGAAGTTTAAATTCTAGTGAGAGTTCATATTTGACTGTGTATTACAAATTATCCTTATTTATTCATTTAATGCTGTGAGCTTTTCATAGTCTTTGAACACAAACTATCATAGCTTATTTTGAAGCGCTATTTACAACAAATGACAATACTCCAAGAAAGTCCTAATGTTGCAGTACATGAATTTGCTTTCAGACCATTTATCTTTTTTTGCCAGATTTTTTCCCTTAAGAAATTTGTCTTCCTACTGCAGGATGCAAAAAATGCATAAACTCTGTTGGTACAATTTATTCTTATAATCTTATCTAGTGGTATTTTGTTAAATTCATACCAGTGTTTTATCGTGCAATCGAACACTGGTAGGAGTTGAGATGCGTAGTAATTTAATCACGAGGCCTTTACGCCGAGGGGTTTAATTACAAGCATCTCAACGACTACCCGTGCTCGATTGCAAGATAAAGCTCTGGTATTAATTTATTACCTCGATTCTAACACATAATTTAACGTTAATTGGCCTCGAAGCAACGGCGTTACATTTCTTGGCGTACGCAATTTCGAAGCCATATGACGTCACGTTAGAACATTACATCGCGTGAGTATTTTATTGAGAATTCAAACACGGATAAGTTCTTTCTTTGTTTATTGAGGGGCGTGTGCCAAGTGTGTTAGACTGTCAATTCAGGAGTTGTGAGTTCAATTTCTTGTCTTCTGAGACTTTAATATATAATAAAATGGTCCTATGTATCAGTGAAAATATCCAGACTGTATCGATTAGGTATAGTATATTGCTTCCTCTCTACAACGACACCCAATGGGAGACACAGATTGTGTATGTTTTTTGGAGGGAGTAGTTATAGGGAGGTGAAATGAGACTTAGCTAACCTGGTGTCTGATCTGAGCTCCGGCTGTTTATCATTCGTCATGATATTTCGTCTGTCAAAATGTCAACTTATTTGTAACTTTAAGGAAAACAGCAGACGACAGTTTTAAGGATACGATATTGCAGCAGTAAAAGCGTTCACTTAGATATAATTGTTTTGTTTCGGGAACTGCAGCAATGGTCTTGTGAGGTGGTAGTCGTTGTTGGGAGGGTCGATATAGGGAGGAAACACTGTACATCTCACAAGTTGCTCTCTATCCTATTCCCTGTCTCTTTCTCTAGGGTGTCCAATTAGCCCGAAGCTTGCAGAAACAGACGCACATTAACAAAAGTAAGGATTGGCTGAAAAAAGAACACCATTTACACTAGTTTTGTTTCCAAGTAATTTTATTTTGAATGCTAGATGATATTTTGATATAGTCTAGAAAGAGTCGTGTATCAAAACCATGATTATAATATAATTACTGAAAATCTTGAACTCATTGCCACCTGAAAGATTAAATGGACGATTATTAGATATGACATTGATAATGTATTGCAGAATGACAAACAGTATAGACCATGATCAAAGGACACTTGTATGTCGCGTATGACCTGTGTCAACACTGTATATGTCAGCTGTACTCTTCAGTAGTACGTTTATTGTATATTGCAGATATATAATTTATATACATATCGCTAGGGATATATGGCTTGAATTGCACTACCCTATCTAGTATCTATTCGTTTACGAAGTGTGTTAAAACGAAAACCTAATAGTACATAACATGGAGGAATTATACCCTCCATGTACATAAGCACTTTTCTTTACAATACCACTGAGACCTATTTATCATGGCACAAACTAAATCGCAATATATTAATAGTAGAGAGTGATATTTCATTTATTTTTATTATCTTCATTTTATTTATTCGTTTCAAGTGGTTCCGTTTTATAGCATGCAACCACTGTTATCTAATATTCAATGTTGGCAATGTAAATAGCAATCTTCGTGTCGTTGCGGCAGATTTATTATCTTGTTAAATCCTTTCACCGCCAGAGTCGCCTAAAGTCGAATTTGCAAACAGTTTTGATTCTGATCAGACGCCGCGTACCGCGGCGTCTAATCAGGATCAAGACTGTTTGACACTCGTTTCTATATTTCTTATGTTATACTCTCTTAAATCTAACTTTGAAATTATATTGCAGACAACAATATTGAAGCAGACGACACAAATAATTTGGCGACGAAAGGGTTAAAGCGCTACTTGTCTATCTCTAGGTAAACGGAAGTGTAGTTCATACCTCGAAACTCGTTTAAAAGGTTGCTAGTTTATTTAACGCATAAGTCTCCCGATGTCTAAAACATGACCTCTTTGATGCCAAAGCTAACGACAGTTATGACACTGGTTATGTTGTTAAGCTTGTTTGGACTGTTGCAGCAGTGTTTCACACAAGGTATGAACTGTTTATGCATAACTGATTTTAGAGCTTGATATTTTATAAACTGTTGTCCAAATGAAATTAAATCAATTTGATTTCCATTGGTGCAACTTTTTTGTTGTGTTACTTAACCATCTTTCTCTCAATGATACCTTAAAGCGCGTTTGCAATCAGTTTTGATCCTGGTTAGACGCCGCGTAACGCGACGTCTAATCAGGATCAAAACTGTTTGACACTCTTATCGATATGTAACCTTAAATCTAACTTTGAAAAGGGTCTTGATGATAACAATACTAAATCAGAGGACAATAAAGCGGTGAACGGGTAGAAATATCCCGATTAAATTGATAATGAAAGGGTAAAGTTATAATAAAAGCAACTTTCATATGCTTGTTATATTTGTGTTTACCTCTACTATTGCCGGTAGCGATATGCAAGCAGTTTGAATCCAAATCAGACACTGATTGATTCGGCATTGCCTGATTAGTATTCAAACTTATAGACACCTAGAACAATAGATTAATTTAAGCATCTTTATGAAAGCATTCTGACTATCAAACAATTTTGATTAATGTAAGATACGGAAAAGTGATTGAAAATACCTACAATACCCTTTGCTAAAGCCGGTGTTAAGCAGGTCATTCAGTATTACATAAACCGCAACCATTGCCTAGTAGTTAGGGCGTCTGCCTCGGAAGCGGGAGGTCGACGGTTCGAATCCCGGAGCCGTATACGGGGTAGGGACTATAGTGGCCGGTTGGTCAGCCGCCAGCTAGTTAAACGAATGGTTGCCGTAGGCCCATCTCTTTCAGGCGCCCGACAATAAGAGAACGGATTCGGAATGTACTGTGCGCGAAAAATGGATAGGTGTCTCATACGCCAAAACTGGCTGGCCCTTTCAATAGGAGTGATACTATAATAAACAAAGCCTTTAACTTATTACAATGCCCAAAACAATGTATGTGTATGCGTGTTATGACTACAGTAAAACCTCTCTATTACGACCACTAAAAGAAGGCTAACTGGTGGCATAAAACACAGGTGACAGTTTAACCCAAGATGAACGTAAAACAGAAAGCTCTTAAAGGAGTTTTCTGTTTTACGCTCACCTTGCTTTAACTTTATTACTTGCTAATTAGTACAATTAAAAGGCCGTTACAGAGAGGTTTTACTGTATCTGGTATTTTCAATCTTTTTACAAGACCCTTGTAGTTCGCACAAAACACTTCCTCGGGCGGCATACAGAGGAGGACAGTGTATGTTCAATGAAGATAAACCATTGTGTGATAAGGATTTACCGGAGGGATGGTACAGAGCTAATTTGACCGAGAGAGATTTGCTCATTCAGACCAATGCAGCTGACCCATTGACATGCGGGACAAATTTTCCTTTCTGGATGAACGGTAAGACACCCAGTGGGGATGACAATGGTTTACCCATTAACTATTTCGCTGTCAAATCAATCGTTTGTTTTTTTTCCCTTCACAGTTTCATTGTGGTCTGATTCAAATATGTTGTTTGCAAGATCGTTTCAAAGTAAGATTCAATGTAGTATGACTTATAAAATATCGATACGAGTATCAAACAGTTTGGGTCCTGATCAGACAACGCGTTACGCGCTGTCTGTTCGGGATCCAAATAGTTTGCAAAAACGCGGGTTTTTTCGGCATTAAGAGTGAACGGGAAAAACTAGATGCAATAAATTCAACAACCATACAGGATGCGTTAATGCTCGACATGTATTAATAATATTTCATGAATAATAATACGTGTTCATCAATAAAAAAGAGTGGCAGATTTTTTATGGTAAGCTTGTATAAGTCATTAAATGTGTTTACAAGGAGAAGAATTAAAACATGTTCTTAACTCATTCACATTCTTTGACAGAAATATTTCATTTTAGTATTCAAATATCTAAAAAGTGGAAAATTAACATGTTTAGGTATACCCCGCAAACACTGTAAAACGGCACGGTCCGGCTTACATTGAGAGATGGCTCGGCATAAAAAATTATCTTTCTTCGATAAAAGGAACAAAAGTTAAATACAAGAACCATATTGCAGTGAATAAATCAGGCGGGTAGCGGTTATCGTTTAATTTTCCATTATACAAATGGGAAACATCTACAATTTTATTTATGAGGCATACCTTTAAATTCCAATTGCAAGTTAATGTTTTTGCATAATAATTCTTCTTTTTCAGTATTTTGACTTTATAAACCCTCCTCAGAACTTTTCGGTTGACTGGTTTGTAAATTCAAGCAAAGCGTGATCGGATTTCGAACGTAATTTTTATTTAAAACTTTTTCCCTCGCATTTAGTATTTCGCAATAACCAATTTAAATATTTCTTTACACATCATCTGGCGATAGAACGATTACTTTGTTTTGTTTATAATTATAAATCACTTTTAAGACACGTCTGAAATGTGTCATTTGACATGGATTTTTACAACGTATTTCATGAGTATGTAGAATTATTCTCAAAAAAAAGATAAGGGTCCACCACACAAAACAATTTCTAACTTTACACTCCCCTATCAAAAGCATATGACATGTACCCGATATTTTACGTGCTGTTATAGTAGATTAACCACAGAAGCAGCTTTAATTTTGGCACCCTCCAAATTGAATAGTGGCCGTCAATAAGTAAAACTAGTAATCTTTAAATTGTTTGTTTTGATTAGAAAATGACATTCATGACACTGCAAACCATCAATGTATCAAATAAAGTTCAGAGTATACCAACGAAATCGACTTTTTCAAAATTATTTGACCAGTACCGTAAGCCCCTATTTCACCGTACGCCATTACATACACTACAATAGCCAGTGTCTATGAATGGACTAACTAAATTCTTCAATAATATATTAACTGCTTGACGGATTCAAACGAAGTTTTCAGTGAATTTGTACAGTCACTTCATTGTTAAGTTGACAAAATGTCAATGCGCTTGTATTAGTTGGAAGGCAGAAACACGCAAGAGTGATATAATTAAATGAACGCCCCTTGTATGTTATTAAGTCTCTTTTCATCCTTTACCTTATAGCTTTTTGTCCATGTGGAAGAATGATGGTTGCTTAAAGCAGATGGAAAGTAAAGCAGAATGCTCTAAGCTACTATTTGCTAGAATGTAAATAAACATTCCTTATAATTTTCAATATATATTAGTACAATGTGTGATGAACTATCCTGATAGTTTTGCAAAAGTGAATACAGCTATCGATAGTACATGGTAATAGTGTTTTCAACTATCGATAACTTTCGAGATAGCGATTTTAATCGTATATGTCAGCCCTCGAAATAGTGCGCTCGATTTATCGGGGATCGTATACGTCTAACAGATATCATTTTCTTTCAATAATAGGCTTACTGCCCACAGTGGCCGATGGTGAAGTTTCTAGGCCAATGTGTCAAACAGGGTTGGACTCGACTTGCCAGAAATCTACAAACATAACCGTGAAAAAGTGCGGATCTTTCTACGTTTATAAACTTCATCCCACCACACACTGTGACGAAGGATATTGCTTCGGAGAGAATGACCCGTGCCCACCATTCGGTATGTTTTATTCATTTTAGCAAACTTCTATTTCAAATCACATACGATTGTGGGTAAAACTTGATACTTAAAAATGGCTTATTTGATTCGTTGCACTTGAAATATAAGAACATTTCTAGCAGCCTAAAAACTTAATTCATACAGTGCTCCCTCTCTACAACGACACCCAATAGGAGACATATATTGTGTGTTGTTCGGAGGGGTTGTTACAGGGAGGGAAAATTATACCAGAAGAGAACTGAGCACGACTTGACTTACTTTTGCAAACATCTTGAATCAAGACCAGAAGCCGCGTAGCGCGGCGTCTGGTCTGGTTTCAAGCTGTTTGCAGGAAGCCTCCATGGCCTAGTGGTATAGTCACTGTGACTACATCACTAAGCCCCTCGCCGCTGTGAATTCGAATCCAAGTCGGGTCGTTCGGATTTTTCATGTGGGAAAGTCTTCCAGCTGGCTTGAAGAAGGTCGGTGGTTCAACCCGGTTGCCGATTTGTGTCTGAAACAGTGCATAAAGGCTTTCTGTGTCTTCCTCCACCTGTTATTAGCTGGACGTCGCGATATGGCTGAAATACTGTTAAAAGAGACTTAAAATCATAACAAATCAAATAAGCTGTTTACAAATCGTCATTATATTTCTTCTGGCAACATGTCAAATAGTATTTAACTTTGAGTACATGAGGCAGAACATGTTGCAACAGTGAGTTTTTAAGAAATAATAGCCATGTCCGAGGAACAACGATCAACATTGTTGTAAGGAGCGAGTAATTGTTTGTAGGGCCGTGGTAGGGAGGGAACACAGTACTTGTATTGTTCGCTGCTTTAGTGCATTGAGCGCGATATAGTACAAGAAAGCTTCCAATGTTGTTATTCTTGTCAAAAACCATTTGATATTCGACATCAAAGGAGCTCATCCCACCACTCCAATAACAAATGACGGGCATATAATCCAACCAATTCTATTACAACCTCTGAACATTGGTGATTGTTGTTAACCATGGCCGGTTTTTCTTGCCAGTAATACCATGACCATTCAAAGGTCCATACTATTGATAGATGTTATTTGATTTAACACTTGAAATTTTTCGAGGTAGTGAATGCATACGAGCCAAACAGAAAGACATAATCAAAGGGTAATTTCAGTTATTTATTTACCGTCGCGGTATAAATTGATGTATAAAGCGATGTACCGAAACAGAACAAAATTAATCAGTGAAACGCTATTATTGTTTTCAATTTAAAACTTAAACACATGCAAATCATTACCACCGTTTTCATTCATACAATCTCTGTATATGAACAAGATGTATGTCATTTTGATTGTTTTACATTTGTTTTAGATTGATATGTTGTTGTTTGTTTTTTACAGATCCGTGTGCTGTCTATGAACACACAGAATTTACATTTGATGACAGTAAGTTAATGCATTCACGTTTTTGTCATATTTTATCATTTTGATAAACGAATTGACTAAATATAATAATTTATGATGATTACGATGCTGGTGTAATTTTGGGAATAATGGCGAGGATCATCATTTATGATGATACTGGGGATTATATAGTTTGTGGTATTGGTGACCTTGTTGATATCATAAACATGTTTTTATCCTTTCATGTCGAAACGAAATACAGCGAACCCTTATTTTCACACAACTTTTTATTTAAGTGTCATATTCATAGCAAGAATAATCATACTTGATATAATAAAATTTGAAGATAGTACAAAATCAAAATATATTTGTGTAAAACAAACACGTTAAAAAAGAATAACAAAACTTCGTATTAACTTTGTTGAAACTTACATTGGGTGTACATAAACTGCCGCATGATCTGCATTTGAGACTTCACAGGCTTGTTATGGGCTTGTTAAAAACTAACCTCTAACCATCGTCCAAATAACTGTTCGAGAATGCCTCTTTTACAATATGCTAATACTTAGTTTGAGCTTTTACGAAAGTGGGCATTGGTACATTAAATTCATCGAATCCTTAAAATCCAGCTTGATAATAATTCAATGCAATTCCACACTGTCTGTTATATGCCAGATTTTAAAGATTTAAAGCATACTCAACTTCATATTATAATAAGATTCCATAACCATTTCACTCTCAATAAAGCCCATTTACACACAGTTTGGATCCTGATAAGACGAGGGTCAAAACTGTGTGCCACTTGTTTTAAAATTACGTCAGCTATACTGCTTTAAATCTAACTTTGAAACGATATTGCAGACCATGATCATAAAAGGTTTAAATTGTTCAAAATGTACCAATGCCCTTCATCAAGTTTTTACATATAATATCTAGATATGCCAGCCATATGCAGCCAGGCAGAAAGATGTGATTCATTCGACGAATCTGCTTGGTTTCAATTCAGCGGTAAAGAGTTTTTACAAATTCTCAACCAGTCAAGTGCCAACATAGATTCCTCTCAATGTATAGCTGATACGCACGCTTTGATCGGAGGTAAGGCGCAAACATGTATAACATAATATGTCTATTATTCAATGTAAGTTCAAGGTTAACTGATCGACACCACAAATAAGGCATATTTGTAACCTTCTTGACAGATTACAGCTTGATACAGGACTCAATTATAGTCATAACAGATTACCTGACGTTGAGCTGTATGCATGAATAAATGTCGCAGTATAATTCAATAATCGACAACAGGCCGTACACTGTCGGGAAGGTTCGAATGATTACGTGATTCTTGTTACAGTTGTGATCTTCAGTGAAATAAAAATCCCACTTTGAGCAAGATGAAAATATTGTAGTTGGTGATAAAATTCCCTAGATCGTTTATAGAAAAGCATCATGTTGCGTTTTAGAGCGAGGTGCAATTCACGTACGCTCATCGATGCCCTTCCCTGCAACTCCCACCAGTTCACTTGATATACCTAATTGACAACCATTTGACTATCTCATAAGTCATAGGTGTCTCGTTAGAGCGACTATTTTGTAACGGCGAGGTTCCGTGTTAGTATCCCTATTTGGGAAAATGTTTCTTATGCTATACATATTATTTTATACACCACATAGGCGCTATGACATAAAATTTAGAAACATAACGAAAGTAACATGTTCTTGTATTTAAACTTAACAGAAGCAGTTCATTAGGGTAAAATAAGAAGAAAACATTCGATTTGAACCACTGTCTGTACGGAAAAAAGATATCGTCGTCTTCTTTACCACATCAGCTAAATACTTGTCGATATATGTCAATACAGGCAATGCTATACTTCCAGGGTAACGGTGCAGTTAAAATGTGCTCTATTTAGAAATGCAACGTCGAAATTATGCTAATAAAGGTCACCAGCGTCAGGTTCATTTTTCCGGTCTAAAGTACTTGAGCATTCTTACGTATATCATGTAATACGTGGCCCTCTGTCTTTAAAGATCATACGGCTTCTTCACTCATTCTTTGATTAATACAAGTTAATTTGGTAACTATGATCACTCTAAGTGAAATCTTAAATGTGTTGAGGACACACATATTGTGATTCTTGTTGTCGCTTATTGATTGTATTGTCATGTGACTGTATCTTAACCGTTTGCCCAATAACATGTAGATTATTTTTGAGTTATTTTTAGCATGTTAATAATGACATTTGTACAAGGATAACATATACATGTTTTCATTGCAGTTAAATATAAGATTAACTGTGAATTATACGTATTTCTGTTATGATCAAGTAAAAAAAAGAAACTCCTCAAATTAGCCTATAATACATCCATTAATTTACTGAGCATGCACTTGACTAAAGGATTAAACCTAGACAAAACACATATTTTTATTAATTTAGCCATCAGTCCGCAACACAATCCGTATTTTCCAATTGTAATTATGTGCTAGATGGCCTTTACTGTGTATTTAGTATTTACGAACTAGCGTATCGTGTTTTCTTTTCGCAGGAGAGACACAACTTCAGAATGGGTCAGTAGCGCATACATTGTGTTTGCAGGATGAGAACTCTGCCTGCATGAAGGTCGAACTGTTATCAAAACAATGCAGAGGTTTCATCCATGACTATCAGGTTTACAAGCTGCCACGAGAACTACAAAGTACCTGTAACAAAATCTGTACTGGTGAGACACATATAGCCGATCGGTAGACATGTACAGTTGAAACTCGATACTTCGAACTCGTGTTGGTTCGAACATGACCATATTTCAAAGTTAATACTTTGCTTTCGATCGTATTTGCGACAAATAATACAGTTTCACCTAGTGTATTCCTTTTCGTTTTTATTTCATTTTCGGTGCCAAATTATTCTTGAGGTGTTTACCACTTATTGCTTTATTGTCGTCTGCTTTAATATCTTAGTCTGCAAACCATTTCAAAATTGGATTTAAAGAAGTATGACAAAAGAAATACTGATATAAGTGTCAAACAGTTTAAATAATGGACTTTGTCACCGAAAAGTTTAACCC
Organism: Gari tellinella; assembly: GCA_922989275.2. Taxonomy (NCBI): domain Eukaryota; kingdom Metazoa; phylum Mollusca; class Bivalvia; order Cardiida; family Psammobiidae; genus Gari; species Gari tellinella. Next base: position 51,690,882 of record OV277872.1, read on the forward strand.
TTATCCGGACCATTTGGGTCTATTTGGACCCCAGCGGCTTTAATTTTGCTAGAAAAAAGTATTCAACCTAATGACGCTTATGACGTTTTGAGACAATATTCCTTTGGCTGTTTTTGACACTTGTGTGAAATACGTACTAAATAGGTCAATTCGCATAGATTTATTTTCAAAACACGTCCGGGGTCTTTTAAAACACTGTATGGAATGAATACAATTCTATCTAACCTCAAATTATGCAAATGATTTCAAGATTCGAATAAGTGTACTGTATTAGTTTTGGTTCTAGTCCTTTTTGGAAGTTTCCATAGCATTCATGGACCAAGATTGGTGACCTTGACCTTTGCATTGACCCTATTGAACGTTGGTCAACGAGGTCTGATCGGTCGGTATTTAAGGCGTCTACTTCAAAGCTTCATTGACATTTTTCATGATATAAGATTCATTTATATAGCTACAAGGAAAAACGACATACAGCAGACAAAACATGCTCCAATTATGATATATTGCAGACGCCTGTTCAGCAATGGCTTAACCTAATGTTTGATACAATTTCTTATTATTTCATTCATGAATCATAATTAATGTAATAGATGATGATCGCAGGAAACCTCAAATCATAGCTCATTACAGTGATACAAAAATCTGGTGTAGACCATTGTCCAACACGGACCGTGGTTACAACTGTAACTGAGTCTAGGACACTATAATGCAGCTGATCAGCTGATGATGTGAAGCAGACATAGTTATGAGTAGTACTCAAGACATGATGTTAAGCAATCGATATGATATTGAAAACCCTTATATCTTCACCATTTGAAGTTATTTGTGTGTTACTTTCATCACATGGGTTTTCCATACTTAGTTTTGTCACATATATTTGACATGCCACTGTCTCAGTGTCAGTGTCATTAATCCTGCACGGAGTTAAGACATGCACTGTGACAGGTCAAATTGGACAACTATTGCCATGAAATAATTTAAAGCAGAAAAAAAGCTTAACAAATTGACGCTATTGATCAGATTGGAAGCTGTTTTGGTTACATATCTTCCACTTATAAGGTTTTTAAATCAGTCGTGGTTAAAAACTGTATAGTAACCGATGTTAATATGCATAAATATTAGTTTGGGTCCACTGGACCCCAAACATATTTTTGTCATTGTCATCCAAATATTTTAAAAATTCTGTAAAAGATACACCATTTATGTAACAACAAGTATATATAGTAATAAATATGTCCACATTTCCCCATTTGTACATTTTCTGCACAAGTCATTAGATAAAATTCGATTTTACAGCAAAAGAAATAGTTTTAACAGGGTTTATATTTTATGTACACTGTTCGTCTTTACAGGTGAATATAGGAGATAAGAATGAGGTTGGGCGCCCCTAAACCCAGGTTTAACCCCCCAGTGGTTGTTAATAATTAATTAATTTATAGTTAATTATTGATTGCTACTGACCGTACCAAGGCGGGCTCCTATATTCACTTTGCTTTATGTTTGTCTTTCGTGTTGTTTTCTATTTAGTGTGTAGATGAAGGAATGGTATTGCGTGTGTGTGTGTGTGTGTTTGTTGTGGTATGACTGTGTGTGTGTGTTCTGCTTGAGAGGTGGGTGTATTGTTTGTGTTACGTTGCCTGCTTGAGTCTTTCGTATTTATTTTGTGTTACTATTGTCACTGGTAATAGTGAGAGCAACGTTTTGGTTTTATCACTACCATATGGCATAAACACACCAATTTATTATGCCGTATCAGTTATGTCACAAATGCCTATATTGACTAGGAAAAAAATGCACAATGGGGTCCAATGGACCCAAAAAGTCTCAAAACGGAGGTTTTTGCAAGGTCCATATGAGAGTTATACATCATCAGTTGATCTCCAATCATGATATAACGAGTTTTAGTCTAATCATAAGGTCCCGCTCAGTTTAAGACCATTAAGCAAACCCCTTTATTTCACTTGTTGTGACTCGAACCGTTGAATAAAATTTAAATTAGGAAGTTGGTAAACCTACCATATAATGTACTTCTATACTGATTTTGTCAGATTTGGCAGAATGTTTAATGCGAGTTTTAAAAGTTTGTTTAGAATTAGATTTTAAGTTAGACCAGTGCTAGATGGCCCATTGTTATTGAACGTAAGAGTATATCTATCTGTGTTTTACTGTCATGAAACCACCAAGTATGTGCAAAGAACACAAAGGCAAAACGCCAGGAAGATGGTTTATGTAAGTGAAATTATAAATTGCAGACCTTGGCAGCATACCAAAAAAGTGGTTTTCTTGCCATGATATAGACACTACAACCGAGTCAACAACAAGGACAACAATGAGTACCTCAATGTCAACAACTGGGGATAGTGGTGATTCAGGTGAGGTTTAACTCATTATCCCCTGAATATTCCAATGGACAATTCCAGTTTGCAATTAATTCTGTTCCATTTTACACTATTTATGGTTGGGTGTATTTTTGTAATAAATTGAAAAATGACAAACAGTGAAGTCTCTGAGCAGAGGGCTCTTGCAGGAGCCCTCTGGTCAGGGACTTCACTGTTTGCATAGGACAAGTGTACTCTTCACAGGTACACAATTGGTAAAGGACGCATATATGCGTCACTAGAGCTAACTGGGTTAAGAAAACTTTAAAAATAAAAATGTAATGTTTTTAGAGGCGTTATTCGTTGGTGAAAACAATATGTTTTACCTCCTTTCAATGTTCAATTCAATCCATTTTAACATACCTAAGAACAATGTAGAATTCATTAGATTTGAAAAAAAATTGTGATATCTCACAAATTTCACATTTTATTTATGCTTTTCGGTGGATTACCACGATATAGCAGTGGATGATCACTTGGTAATCCACTGCAGTGGATTATCACCAATCGCTTTTATTATGAATTTTCCCCGTAGGGCTCCCCAAGAATCGTAGTCAATCGTGTCTTATCGTTAAATTCCGGCAGTCCGATTTGTCGCGAACTACTCACCGGAAGAGCACGAATCCAAACTCGGGAGCAACGAAGTCATTCGGATGACGTCATTATACCGCCAACTGTCACGCGCATGTGTTCGACATAAAACGTGGGGCTCAACACGGGATAAATAATGTACGTTCGCTTTCAATTTTTAAACAATTTCGTTTAAAAAGTGGCTTAAAAGCATAAATAAATAGAATAACTGTGTTTTTTCAGTGTAAGATCGAATTTAATCCATTTCGTGAACATCAGACTGTTATATTTTCACTCGTGGCTTCGCCACTCGTGAAAATATAACGTCTGATGTTCACTCAATGGATTAAATTTCGATCTTACACTGAAAAAAACAGTTATCCTCTATTTAATCATTTCTTCGGGTTTTGCCTACAGGCCATAACCACGTGTATACATTATCAGAATTTGTAAAGTGAACACTTGACAAAAATGTCTCAGAATTTGAAAGCAATCAAATCAGAATGTTGAACGTCAAGCGTTCAGAAAGTGATGGGTTAAATGCATCGGAACCTATGGGTGTTTTACCTATGGTGCTTAGCATACTTTTGGTAGTATATTTCCCAACATCATCAATCTATTTTAACACATAAAGTCTTGTTATCACTAACAATGACCAGAATGTGCACTTTTGGTGTAATTTAATTATTTACACTTAAGATGCGAAAACTTTAAAAGATGTTAATTCACTAAACAGTACTCCCTCCTTACAGCGATCCTCCTATCAACGATTCCCTCCTTACAACAATGTTTGCTGCTGTTCCCAAATAAGACAATATCACTGCTTCAATATCTGAATATCTGAAGCCTAAACGAGTGCTTAGTTTTTATGAGTCTGATTGTGATTCAAACTGTTTGCAAAATACTTCATGTTTTAGCACAACAGCTTGTATAAAGATTTTTATAACATAACAGACGGCGTGAGCGTTGAATAACACCCGTTGTTTAAATGTCATATATAACTAGTTATATAACTATGCAAATGAGGTACGACACGACGTCGCTTTACTTGTGACGTCATTAAAATGCGTTGTATGCGTTCAATTTCCAACGTCTTCATTCCTTCATGTAGATTCAATTTATAGATTTTTGGTGTAATTAATCAATATTAGATCTACATTAAATGATTTATTAATACACATAATAACATAAACATTATGCTAGTGAACGGTGTTAATTTGGAACAATTTGTTCCCTGTATAGATTTACTCAAATCGCGCTTAGCCATTACTTGACCTCAAAGGCTGCGATAAATAACATTTCTAGGCTATGTTATAAAAAGAATATAACATTCGTGTTAATAATTTAATGGATTTATCACACTCGTCGTTTTAGAAAACGATAAAAACGCGGCAAAGCCTCGTTTTTATCGTTTTCTAAAAGACTCGTTTAATAAATCCAATAAATTATGAACACTCATGTAATATCCTATATGACTAATACGTTGGGGAAGAACGTATTCCCGGCAGTGTAAAAGAAAAGAAACACAACTCAAATGAAATTCAAGTCAATCAAATTTTAAAAAATGACAGGTTTTGAAATATTTATTCGACTTTCATTCAGTTTTTAACCTGATCAGACACCAATGTGCGAAATAAATGTGTATTAATGTTAATATTAAACGATCACTTTTAAATGATGCATCATTATTCTCTCTAATATGCAACTTGCTCGGCAACATTAGTCTAACATTTCGAAAGTGTATTGGTGAAACCGAATTATGCATAGCAAATGGATTCGATTATTGTTTTATTTGACTTTTGACATGACGTTTCAGTGTTATAAATTGTCTAAGATACTTCTTTTTTCTAGGATATGTCCATACATGTACATAGACTCATAGTTATAATTTGTTAGGCCAAATTATCATCTGATATAGTAGTATGTGGTGTCGTTTCAAATAATGACTGTCTCGATGTATGTGACACAATTTGTGTTCTGATCAGACGCCGAGTTGAGTAACTCGAAGTCTGATCTGGATGCAAACTGTTTGAAAATGTAAGGAAATTATTGTTAAGAAAGATTAAGGATGAGGTGCAGAACGGTGATCCTTCTCTTCAACAACCCAAGATGGGAGACAAAGATTATGTTCGTTTTTCAGAATGATTTGTTATTGAGAGGGAATTTGACCTACATTTGCAATCAGCTGGAATCCAAATTAGACGCCGCATATCGCAGCCTCTGATCTGGATTCAAGATGTTTGTTACCCTGTCATTATGTTTTATTTCTGTCAAAGTAAATTCGAGATAAACAAAATATAGCAAACGACAATTTTAAGCAGACGATATTGCAGCCGTTACAATGACATAATTGTCTTGTTTGGGGAACAGCTACAAGAGTTATTGTAATGAGGGAATCGTTGTTTAGTGGGACGTTGTGATGAGGGAGCACTGTTCATGTGATATTGTTCATGCATTATGTGGTAGTTTTTGTTTCTTTTGCAGATCGGAACAGTTCTGCTACAAGCGTCAACAGTTTGAAGTGGTACACAGCAGCAATCACAACGCTGTATATTCTTTCTGCGCCTTGAATTGAAATAGCATAACTGACTACTGCATTGGAAATTGATCGACATTATTGATGCATCTAAGCATATTCATGACAATTTTATATCATTTTTTTTGTTCAAGTAGAATGATTATTATAACAATTATTGCCATTGCTATTACAACAACTATCATTATTTCTATTATTATTGTTATTGTTACTATTATTATTATTATTATTATTATTCTTGATATTATTATTATTATTATTAAACGACCGTCCCGTTCTGACGAGAAGGATTATGAGAAATCTTTCTTTGGGTACCCGTCCATCCATCCTTGAGAGCGAACGGCTCCAATGCTTTCCATGTGGTACATGTACATTTAGTACATGTACTATTAACCCTTAGCCCGCCAAATAAATTGTCGTCTGCTATATTTCTCGTCTGCTTCAAGTTTCAAAGTGCTTCAAAGTTGCTCAAAATTGCTGAACATTTTGTCCGAGTGTCAAACAGCTTGGATCCGGATGAGACGCCGAGTTACTCGGCGTCTCATCCGGATCCAAGCTGTTTGCATATGGAGCTATAGTCGTGACTGGCAGGCTAAGGGTTAAGGCTGTTGAAACTAAATTTCTCCTCATACAGGGAAACACCTATTGAAATTGGTCCTGGGTTTCCTGCAGCTTTTTTCAAGTTTATACTTAGATATTAGAAAAAATAACAATTCCAACTCGAATTTAAGTTTATAATTTATCCTCCAACGTTTCGCCGTTACGCCTTTTCAGGGAATTATTATTTATATAATTTAATGACGTAACGATAAACAAAATGCTGTAGAAATTAGATCTACTATTACTACCTTTTTATACTTAGATTTTCTATATTTTCTTGCTCCAAATGGTTTTTGAACGATAACTTTAGTTCTTGTCCATCTAGATTAGCCTTGTGTCGTATTAAACCCATGTGGTGATTTTGGTTTTATTTGGATGTGTTTTCCTGCAGTTATGCCCCTCTAAATACATATATTTATAAACACAAATATGAAATAATATTATGTATGTAATTATTATTATTATAACTTTCTTAGTGTTATAATTATTATTGATGTACTATTACTTTTACTATTATTATTATTAAAATTATTATTATTATTATTATTATCATACTCATAAGTAGTATAATAGCAAATTTATTGATTATTAATTATTATTATTATCATTATCATTATTATATTATAATTATTATCATTAGTACTAAAGCATTTATCGTTAATGTTTTGACGTTGTTATGTTACGTTGTTTAATTAATTAATGTTACTAGAAGCATGAAGCATGGGTATGTGTAAATTGTAAGCGCGGTATGTGTAAATTGTGAAAATGATTGTAAGCAAATAAAAAAACCTAAGTTCTATGCATGGCATTGTCCGTACAGTTTTACCGGTGTGATCAATCTATTTTGGCAAGAGAATTGTAAGATTATACATGTACAGTCAAACTTCGATTTCTCGACTGGCTTAACTCGAACTATCCGATAGTTCGACACATGAAGTGGATTATTTCATGCTCGGTTCAGTCGAACATACCCATATTTCAATGTTAAAACGTGGTTGTAACTTTGAAGTACGGTGTGTTCGACTTAACTGAGTCGAGATATCGAAGTTCGACTGAAGAAAGAAAACTAAGAATAGCATATGCCAAGATTTCTTGTGGTACAAGGTATACACCTTGGAATATGCCGATCTTTTTGACCTGGCAGGGCGGTGTTTCGATGCAGAACTTTGCATTTCAACTTTATAGACGGCAACACGTTCGTTTATTATCGGAATTTACCGTTGTTGTCTGCCGTTTTTTCTCAACGTTACATATTGTTGGATAGTTTGATAGAATGAATAGAATGACAAGTGACACACAGCTTGAATCCGGGTCAGACGCCGCGTTTGCAAGCTGTTTGCAAATGTTAGCCCAGTCTTATTTTCCCCTCCCTATAACAATCCGCTCCGAACAGTACACGCAATTTTAAATCTAAAAACCTAAAACAATAAAAAGAGGGAAATAAAAGTGGATTGATTTAGCCTGGTACTAGGTCGATCTCACAAAGTCCCTCACATTCGCTATGATTCGAGACTAACATTCTATCCTTCAATCCGACATCGTCCTCTTCTATAACAATGATCATGCATAATTCATAGTCGACATAGCTAGGCTCTTTAGGTTTCCATCCCCAGTTCCCGACGACTGTCCCATCATTCCACATAAATACGCCAGTCTTATTTCTCTCTCCGCCAATCCATAGTTCTGCAACATACGTTAAAGGAGAAAACAAGATTAGCCATACTATGAAAAAACCCAGCCTTATTGCATTGCAACATTGTATCGACCAAGAACCGTTGTCATCCCAGGTTCTGTACTTTGGTTTGGTATACACTGCCATATACCGTTTATAATACAGCTACAGCTTTGACTACCATTGATTTTGATAAATAAAATGTATATATTTCGAACACCACTGATCGTTTTAAATAACAATGTATTATGTTTGTACACATAGTAATGGAAAGCATATTTGCCTTTTTTCCTGAATAAAAATATGTATCTATCATAAAATGCTTTAGATGAAGGTAGGTGTCAAACAGTGTGGATCAAGACCAGTCGCCGCGTCTTGAACGCAGCGGCTGGTCTTTATCTACACTGTTTGCAATGCATGGATCATATGTATTGTCGCCGTAGCGCCTTCTAATTCAAATCGAGAATTCCTATTTCTTATTCACAAATAGGGCAGACCCCGATATTGTTCAATAACACTCAGATGGTAGGGCTCCTGTAGGAAACCGGAGTTTTCCATTTAACGGTTCAGGAAGAAAAAGGATAACACCTTATATTTTTCACTATTTGCATAAGACAAGTGTACTCATCCCAGGTACACTGTTTGCAACGGACGAATATATACGAGACTATGGTTCAAAGGGGTAATGTACGTACTGCATGTGCCCCACGTCGTGTTAAGAAGTCCTCAGTGTTTATATAGACGAGATGGGATCCTTGGTGTAACAGATGACAGGTCGCCTGTAATGTGATACAAGTTATATTAATAACTGTTCAGTTCTGTCTCTCTACAAAGGTCCTCCAAACACCGACTCCCTCCCAGGATTCAATTTGTTTTCAATGTTAAATAATTTCCCGTCCTATTACGATTCCCTCCGAACAATGCATACAATTTGTGTCTCCCATTGTGTCTCGTTGCAGAGAGAGCGCGCTGTATATAATAAAGGTATAAAACATTGGAGTATGTTATATGTATATGTCGTAGAAGACGGTATTATTTGCCAATAAACGCATTTTTGCTCAAACTATAATTTCCATTGCAAACAAATTGGAGCCTGATCAGATTATATTTCCACCTTGTGAAGACGTTACTCTTTCCCAATAAACATTTCAATTGCAAACAGTTTGAAGCCAGTTCAGACGCCGGGATCAGGCTCCGAATTATAGTCAAAATCGCCAAAAGGTATTACCGTATAGCGGGTATTTTCTGCGGGGTAGAAATTTCTGCCATTCTGTGGTTCAATCGTCCGATCGCAGAAAACAATCGGCCGAACGAATTTACAATACTATCTTATCACGTAAAAATAATTGATAATCCTTCAGTAACCTTCTTCGATAGGTGATCGGTCTTTGCACTCACTCGAACATTTATAGCTTTTCAGACACCATTATAAATAAACAATAACCACAGAACATACTCACTCGGCAACTAAGACCATCCAATTTGTGTTGTTAGTTTCTATCAAATTTCCTTATATTAGACAATGGAAAAACTCTAACAAAACTTACTAAAATGTACCTATGTTTACCACGAAAAAGTATATGCACGTGTAAACAACAGCATGTGTGTAGGAACATTAGCTTTGATAACTGTCTTTAGAACCGAATTCGCAGAATTTCATTATGCTGCTTTCAAAGAAGCGCTGAAATAAAAACAATAGAATATAATTCACCCTGCTTTTTTATAAAATCGCAAAATATTATCGCAGCAGAAAATACCAGCTAAACGGTAATTCAAGAGATTTTAATATGTATTTAGGCTTTGCCTATGGACGGAAAAAATTGTACATGTATTAATGAAAACGGAATAGATCTATCGCCATTGTGTGATCGGCGCTCTTGTATCAGTTCGTTGTGTATTCCAGATCACACTCGAGGCTACGCCTCTCGTGACTGAGATCTTGATTACACAACCGACTCGAACTTTTATTATAAACCTAAATTGTTTGGGACAAGATCTATGTTGTTACTCAATAATCAAATAGATATATAAGCACCCGTGTATACAATGTTAAAAGTTAAAACTCCTCCGTACAGCTATATTATCAGGGCTGCTATTTCTCTAGATTTTTCCTAAATCCCCGGATTTTCCCCCAGGTTATGGTAGCTTAAAGCAGGCTGAAAGTAAAGCAGAATGCGCCATAAGGCGCATTCTGCTTTACTTCCAGTCTGCTTTAAGTAATCACATGCCAACAAAACTAGAAATCGGCTATGGGGTAAAGGTACGATTCGTAAAATTGCGCTTGAAAAATGCATATTTGGAAATCTTAGGATTTTTCATTTCAACTTATGGCAGCCCTGTATTATAATGCAATCTGAAACTATTTTTGGAAGTCATATGACCACCAATAATGACGTCATTATTTATATTGATGACGTATGGTAATCCGTTATTTTTATCGGTTCGATTGAGAAGTAGCTTTTTGCAAATAACGTTCATTTTTAGCGTTAAAAGGTATGAATTGAACTGTTTGAAAGTGTGTCATTTGGAGGAAATCATTACAAGTGAGTGTTGTGGGTTATTCATTCTTAAAATGGTTTAAAAATATCACCGAAATCGGGAATTCCGAAACGTCACGCACAACTCTTCGTAAAAGCCGTGACGTCATCATCCAAGATGTCTGCCCCCATGTTTTGTAGTTGCCTAGTTTTGAGGAAATTATTCACGCGCAAATCAAACACTTTTCAAAGACTGTCAGTGATTAAATAGAATTGGAATACCTTTGATTTTATCATGCATTACTTAAGAACGGGAAAAAGGCAAGCCTTTTTTCCGTATTACAAATGCTTTTGCGTTTCATTTGCATTCAAACGGGAAAGTATAATGGCTTCTCCACTGCAATCATTGTTAATTCATGTGTTTAGCACTTTTCTGACAATAGAGAAACCATATTACCTTTGCTATAGTTTGATTGCCTACTGCTGCAGTTGAGTTGTAACAAAAGAGTCCTCTCTGAATCCAGTTGTCTGGACAACGAACTGGCTCTACAATAAAAAATAAACTTTTTTAGAAATAAACTAATGAAAAATACATATGGCGGAGGGACTACAACCGATGTTTTAAAAGTGTTAAATAATGAACACTTGTGTCAGATTCTCTATTAAACTACTTTCTTAAATTCAGTAGTGATATTAATTTATAACGAATATTTCGGAACAATTATTGTACTCATGGAGGTATGAAACAAAACCCTGGCCACACTTTTGTATGAAACCGTTTCGTGGTTTCATACAGTGTAACCAGTTTTTGTTGTTTTCGCGGTTTCATACAAAAGTGTGACAAGTATTTTTCATACCTCCATGAATACAATAAATATTCGAATTATTCTTAAAACAAACAATCAACCTTATACCCGTGGTTTTCATACAAGTACCTGTAACGAGTATGGAAATAAATATGTTATAAATTCTATGTTTTGTGAACGCATGAACTAATGATAGAAACGTGACCTGTATGTTGTAAAATGTTTATATACTATTGAAACGATGTACGATGTACAAGTTGAAATAAAATATCTACATGTATCTATCTACCTGTGTTTTCCGTGACGTTATCCGTTGTGACGTCACAGTCACTAGAACTGCTCACAGTCTTTACGTCACATGTATCGTCTTTACTACACTTCCTGCACAACCCTGATTTCTGAATAAAAGGAGTAATCGAGCAAGTGACTAAGTGAACGAGTAAGTGAACGAGAGATTGAGTGAGTGATTTGAAAAAATGATGAATTGAGAGACAAACATTGAACATGAACGGTAAAATTACCAGAATGTCAATCAAGCTTACATGTGGGGAATACGTTATTGTTGTTGTTGGTTTTTTTTCTGTATAATAGCATTAACCCTTTTATGATAAAATTTATCGTGAGGTTTTTAACAATATTGTCGCCTGAATCAATATTCGTTATCTGCAATATCGTTTCAAAGTTAGATTAAAGGCAGTATAACTGACGTTATTTCAAAAGTAGTGACAAACAGTTTTGATCCTGATCAGACGCCGCGTCACGCGGCGTGTAATCAGGATCAAAACTGTTTGCAAACGCGCTTTATGACGTCATTGAGAGTGAAAGGGTTAATAATAAAATAATACTGTCTTTATTATCAACGTATCAAACGGTTTGGAACCGAATTAAGAGAAACAACGTCTCATAAGGCTTCAAACTGTTTAAACGCATTTTAGGAATAAAAAAAAGCTTTCGAACTCTAAAAGGTTGATATCCATGGCTATCAGTATGGAGTCAAATAACAGACGGAGTAGGACAATTAATCTTTAATAGGTAGAATTTAGAGAAAAGTCAGTTATTTTAGTTCTGTTGCGTTTGTGTTACGTGATACAACAATTTCGCTATAGAAAATATAAGAATTTAGGAACTCATCACAAGAATAATAATTATGATCAAATTTTCAAATATTTTCAGTTGTTTTTTGTTGTTGTTGTTGTGTTTGTTTCTTGCGGGGGTTTTCTTGTATTTTCCTTTAATTTTTTTTATATTTTTTGCCTTTTCGTTTTTTGTTGTTTCATTTTAAGGCAACATGGGCGGGAAGTTGAGATGACATTTTTTCCAAAAACAAACAACAAATTTCCATTGCAAACACACTGGAGTCTGAACATGGTTAACCGGCGTCTGGCCAGGCTCCAAATTATTTACACGCTGATCTTCAATGTTTAAAGAAAATGTTTTTTCCAAAGTTAACCCTTTACCTGATAGCATTGTTTCTAGTATTGAAGATATGTGACTACTTAAAGCAGGTTGAAAGTAAAGTAGAATGCGCCCTAAGGCGCATTCTGCTTTACTTTCAACCTGCTTTAAGCTATTAACTGCTAGAATAAGGAAAGTATTAAATATGACACATATTCATTACGGTATTATTTGGAACTATTTTCTTCAGCGGATGAATACAATGAATGTGCTAAAAGTCGCTTCTATAAGGGAAAGGGTTAAATGTGTTGTGTGTGCGTTTCGTATTAACTCATTCACCCCTAACACTTTAAAAGGACAATTCCATTTTCAAAATACGTCAAGTCTATTTCTGACAATTTAGGGGTGATTTTAATAATACATTTCAAAATGACAAAAAGTGTAAACCCTGATCAGACCCTGATCAGAGGGCTCCTTAAGGAACCCTCTGACCAGGATCTATACTGTTTGCATAGGACAAGTATAGTCTGCATATGTATAATGTTTGTAAATGACGAGTATACTCGTCGCCAGGATTGAATGTGTAACACTGAAAAGAACGACGTCATATCTCCATGGTCTTCAAATACTTTACCCTGAACGTGTCCTCGATATCTGTGAAGTTTATGAAGGTTCCTGATATTCGTTTCGATGAAACGGAATGTCCAGTCGTGACATTGACCATGTCACACTTCTTTGCTAATGTAAAATAAAAGGCACCATCGCATTCGGGATTCCTATAACACTCAAACGCACACCTTTGCAGCGCCAGGTTGTAGAGTGATAGAAACACGTTTTTGTTTGTGACGCAAGCAGTCCAGCAACTTGGAAAGACATCAAGTCTTGCAGATGCGTCAACATACCAACAACTGATCAGAAAAAGCAGGCAAGGATGTGTGTTCGAATTAGACATTTTGATCGTACTTTTGCCAGGACTGGCCGATGTACGAAAGTGTGTTCGATTAAACTGGCTGTGAAATTATATCATAAAGACATATATTGGTAAACATGTTATTATTTTCCAATTAACGTGTTTATTATAAACAGAATTTTATCAATTGCATGCTGTTTGGAGTAAGATCAGACGCCGTGTAACATCGTAATCTATCCAGGCACCGAAACTGTTTGCCATTCCTATGTTAACTTATTCGTCAACACATTTAATAAACAATCTTCTATCTTAAATTCTATTTCGTCATTTCAATTTTAGCTTAATTTGGGGTGTGACATCGTCCTTTCCATTGAACCACCACAGTCTTAATCCGTCATAAACAGTCACTTGATATGTCTATATCTATTATTAGTTAACACAATTAATATATTATGTTATTTTCAATACAGAAATCGAAAAATATACACTTTAACTTCCAAACCAAAATTTGGTAGTGTCTACACTGCGTTTACTGTTTCAATAATTAGGTTCACTTCAAGTCCTCACGAGTTTAATCTTCCGGCATACCAAGTTTATGGCGTGATTTCATACCACGTTACCGCTATATTGTCGTCCGCTTCAATATTGTTGTCTGAAATATCGTTTCAAAGTTAGATTTAGAGTAGTTTAACTTATAAAATACAGATACGAGTGTCAAACAATTCAGATCCGGATCAGACGCCGCGTTACGTAGACGATGATGCATCAGTGCAATCATAACACATAATTTTCTTTGGAACAGCGGCGAGTGCCGTTGTAAGGAGGGAGTCGTTGTTGGGAGGGTCGTTGTAGGGAGGGAGCGCTGTAATATCAAACACGGTCGTGAAAATGTTCCAAAGGATTGAGAACAGACACGTGTCAGACAGATTCATCGAATTGCAAACTATGATCAGACGGCTCTTTCATGAACTGTCTGAACATGGTCTAAAATGTTTTCAAGAAGCGTAAATATACGCAAGTACATATGTAATGTAACAGGAGAAGATTTATAACAAAAGCCGAGGTATTGACAAAATAGTAAATGTGTAGCCATCAATAAAATTATCTTTATACTTTCTGCTTCATAATTTAGTGCACAGACGCATCTTTGTGTTCACAAATAACTTTACTTTCACCTTTAAGTGCTGTTAACAAATAACATTTGATTGACATCTGTTAGAAAAAATATAACATGGTTCCACTGGGGGCCAACGGAGTATCACGAGGGGCGTTTCGCACAGAAGCCCCGTCATTTATACCATGATATAAAATGCTTCACATGTAGGCTATTTGGTAAACAAGACTTTTAAACATGATATGAATATCACCATATTAGATTGATTGTAGCATTGGAATATTTTTGGGGTTGTAAAGAATCTGTAATATTGCGATAAACGGAGTTTAAACCGAGTTTAACGAATTCACCGTGTATATGAGCCGCACAGAGTATGTATACGTTATCAAACGAAGTACATTGTATATGTATATGATACCAACTGAAGTCATCATTGAATTTACATACAATGCTTCTGTGCGAAACGGGTCGTCGTGATACTCCGTTGGCCCCCAGTGGATTCAATTGCGAAACATATCTAGGCCGCCACTTATCACTCTATTTTTGCTTGTATTTACATGAAAATATTTAGTTTAACCCATTCAACCCCAAGTTGATTCTTTCATATTGGATTAATCCACTTTTTATCTATGAGAGATTTCTGGCCTAACTTTTCATTTTCGTTTTGTTATATATTAAAAATTCATATCAGCAAACAGTGTAGACTCTGATCAGACGTCGCTTTATGTCAACACTGTCTGCCTGTGTCCAATATATTGGATCGTTGGCACAATTTTTTTCAATTTTAAGCATTTAAACGTTGAAATATGAAAGTGTTCGATATAAACTAGAGTTCAATATAAAGAAATTACACTTTTCAATTACAAGTAATTCGACTTAAGCGGGTTTGAAATATCGAAGTTCTGCTTTATTTCAATATGTCCTTTTCAACTTTACTACACCACCTATGCGTTTAAATTATTAATCAATCTATGCCCACGATCCCATGGGCAAACAGTGTAGACGCTGATCAGACGCCGCATTATACGGCGTCTGATCAGTGTCTACAATGTTTGCTGATAGGGATTTCAATATTAAACATATTGAAAATGAAAATTTAGACCAGGCACCCCTTAGGTAAAAAATGGACTAATCCAATATATAAACATGGAATACACCACTGGGCACAAATGGGTTAATTGTATCATCATCAGAACCACATATGACGTTATAAAATCTCGTGTTAATGAAACCACAATTCAGTAGAAAACCTTGAACGTTGTGACGAAGCTATGTCAGACGCCGGGCTACTCGGCAATTTGATCTGACTCCAAAACGTTTGCAAAAATGTGTTTCATCATACAAGAGTTTGCTGGGAAGCATCGTTTACAACTATTTACCTCATTGAGTCTTTCACTATTCTAAAGTTATATGTAAGGTAAAATGACCAAAGAAATCTCGATTCGATTATCAAACAGTTTGGACCCTAATCAAACGCCGCGTTTTGCACAAAGTATAGCTCGTTTGTTTATTACCCCGTTTGTATATTATTTCATGTAAATACTACATAAGGTATAACTCATTTCTTTATTACCTCTGTTGTATATCATAACATGTAAATACTACATAAACTATACAAGCTGTTTATTATCTAGTTTGTATATCATCCCATGCAAAGCTGTGATTTATATATTTTGTTGTTGGAAAGGTATGCATAAAAATCCACAGTGGCATGGTACATGTTTCTATGTATTTGATGAAGTTTGTAAACTATATTAACATGAGGAGACATAAATGAAGATTATATTGTACTATTGCAAATACTACATAAAGTATAGATATAGATGTAGATGTAGATGTCATATGTAAACTCTACAAAAAGTCATCGTGTTTGTTCATGAACACATGTTCAAACTACATTATGTTTAAATCGAATGCTTTACTAGTTGTATGTAAAGCATCACATTAAAAAACCACACCAAGTCAGTATACATTGTAATAATTGTTTATTATCATTTTAATAACTACACATATAAGTAAAAAAAGTAAAAAACTTGTATTCACGTACTTAGGCCACCGGCCCATCATACACACAAGATACATTTTCAAAATACATAGTAATGAGTGACATCAATATCATAGATATGCGCAGTTAATAGAATAACTGCACATGCATATATATATATAGGTTAATACATGCTTCAGTCTTACATTACGTTGATGTGTTTTCAAAAGAACACAATTCTCTAACATAGAAGAGAGTTGTCTCCTTTTGGAAGCACACCAGCAAACTTGCAAAAGTAAAGTTCAGAATAATTATAGTTACTGTATAGTGGATTTTCTGAGTTCAAACGCAGCGAGTAAAAACTTTGCAAGTTTCAAAATAGTACTTTCTTTTGAGTTTGACATTATTTGGTCAAAGGTTTGTATATTTCCTTGCATTCCACAGCAATCCTGCAATATGTTTTGTCGCAGTGTTTCATACGCCTGGCATTCTAATAAGAAATGGAATTCTGTTTCAACAACATTTATATCCTGTTTCTGACATACTGGACAAAATCTCATATGTCTATCAATGTTTGTATATCTACTTTTTTCTATATATAAATCATGACTAGAACATCTGAACTTTGCAAGACATCTTCATAATTTGACAGGCATGTAAATACTTAAATATCGTTCTACATTAAGTAGCGACTTAAATCCTCTGTAAGTATCTGCTTTAGTAGAATCAGTCAGATTTGAATTCCATTTTTGTACCGAGCAATCAATTATACGTTGTCTAAAAGTATTAATAAACCACCCTGAATCACCTACTTCTTGTGATAACCAGACATGTCCAAATACATTAGAATACAAGAGATTACTTCATAAATCCTACATGAAGACGATCCCCAAAATATATCATCTTGTTTGTATAAAGCAACAAATACGAGCGTATACAGTGGAGAAGCCATTATTCTTTACCAGTTCAAGCATGTATACTAATAAAACAGTTTGTAGTACCATCAGGCGCCGGGTTGAACAAATTCAAAACTGTTTACAATGGTAGTTTGCCTACAGTTGCAAGTATATGTCTTTTGTTTACATGTGTACGCATTTTGTTAGTGTTATTCTCAATTAACCCATTACCCCATAGACTGCTTCTAGTTTTGAATATAGGTTACCACTTAAAGCAGGTTGAAAGAAAAGCAGACTGTGCCTTAAGGCACATTCTGCTTTACTTTCAGCCTACTTTAAGCTATAATCTGCTAGGAAAAGGAAAAAAATTCTTAATGAAACAAATTAATTACTGTATAAATTGGAATTACTTTCTTCAGTGGAGGAATAAATTTAAAGCGTAAAAAAGGCGTATTTATGGGGTAATGGGTTAAAAGGAAAAGAATAATGTCTCCCACACGGTTGAGTCTACATCAAATCTATCTCGCATAGTCCAGGAATCTTATGACCAGTTTTTGCAATGAAACACGCCCTATCTCTCCAATACATGTGTGATCTTCTGCCTCGGATGACCATGCATTTTTCATTCTTTCTGTTATCCGGCTCACCTGGTTTCCAACCCCAGTCTGCTACAAGTGAGTCATCGCCCCATCTCCAGTCCTCATTACTGTTCCTGAAGCCACCTATCCACAGCACTGAAAAAGTAATAAAGCTCGCGAAAGCAGTCACTTAACCCATTACCCCATAAATACGCCTTTATACGCCTTTAATTTATTCCTCTACTGAAAATAATATCATAAGAAACAGTTTCTGTATTCTAGCAGATGGTACATGTTGCTTAGAACAGATTGGAAGTACAGCACTCCCTCTCTACAACGACATCCAATGGGAGACACAAAGTATGTTCGTTGTTCGGAAGGAGTCGTTTTAGGGAGGAAAATTGGCTCACGTTTGCAAACACCGTGAATCAAGCTCAGACGCCGCGTTACGCGGCGTCTGAGCTTGATTCACGGTGTTTGTCACTCGTCATTAACTTTTTTTCTGTCAAATTGTCAAAAATGTAACTTTAAGAAGCAGCAGATGACAATTTTAAGAAGACGAAATTGCAGCCGTGAAAATGCTGCACGTAATTGTCCTGTTTATGGAACTGCGACATGGGTCGTTGTAAGGAGGGAGTCGTTGTTGGGATGGCCGTTGTAGAGAGGGAGCGCTGTAAATCAGAATGCGTCTCAATGCGCATTCTGCTTTACTCTCAACCAGCTTTAAAGGGACTCGCAACCGGATGGTGTACTTGTCAAAATAAAATAAAATGCTCAAATAAAAGCAAATTGGTGGCATTATTTGGCTTCTGACATTATAAAAATATGATCAGTCCAAAAAAGGTCTCAAGAATCGGCACCGAATCTTAGTTTTTTAAGATATTTTCCATCGTTTTTCTATAGAGTTAGCTAACGGTATAGTTGTTGTTGTTGTTGCTTCTTTACACGGGCTCAGACATAAACCCGAGACGAATAAAGTAGTAAAAGAGTACTATCGATCGCTACTAGTGAAGTACGTTAATTCGCTACTATAGATATAGAGGGCGCTGGTAGCCGAGGTAGTATAGGAGCTTACTCATTTTTTCACGTTTCTCTCCGCATGGAGGGTCACGGGTTCGAATCCCACCAGGGCTTCTTCTTTTCTTTTTTTTGAAATGGATTTTTTAACAGAATTTATTATCCTAAGCTAAATCTTACCCATTTATATAAGCATTTGACATATATTTACAAATTACTATTTTTAATGCTAAATCCGGTTGCGAGCCTCTTTAAGAGGACACATGTCTTCAAACTAGAAACAACCTTGTGCGGTAATGGATTAAACGGCGAGAAAATATCGTCTTTTCCACTGTACCAAATTTTCGTAAGACATTTGTGCCCATTAGGCCGTGAGCCGGAGGGGTTGGTTGGTACCAATCGGGTGAATAAGGTTCACTATGATTTTCGGAAAGATCAATGTGTGACTAGTTAAGAAATGTATGATAGCAGTAAAATCATGGCAGCTTTGTTGACTTTTTAGGCATTTTTGTTACCCCACCCACCAAGTTTAACATTGCAAAAGGACCATCATTATCACAATCATACTTTTGGTAATGCATGAATTTTTATTGAAGCATCATATTGAAAATGTATTGTAAAATGCCACTTGACATTATTGGAATTGTTTAAGTAATTTACTTTGGCAAAAAGGCATATTTGTTACCCCACCCACCAAGTTTAACATTGTAAAAGGACCATCATTATAACAATCATACTTTTGGTAATGCATGCATTTTTATTGAAGTATCATATTGAAAATGTTTTGAAACATGTCATTCATGTCATTAGACATTATTGGAATTGTTGAAGTAATTTACTCTAGCAAAAAAAAAATATTTGTTACCCCACCCAACAAGTTTAATATTGTGAAAGGACCATCATAATCACAATCATACTCTTGGTAGCGCATGCATTTTTATTGAAGCATCATTATAAAAATGTATTGTAACATGCAATTAGACATCATTGGAATTGTTGAAGTAATTTACTCTAGCAAAAAAGGCATTTTTGTTACCCCACCCACCAAGTTTAACATTGTAAAATGACCATCATTATCACACTCATACATTTGGTCATGCATACGTTTTTTTGAAGCATCACATTAAAAAAGTATTGTAACGTGCCATTAGGCATTATTGGAATTGTTTAAGTAATTTACTTAAGCGAAAACAATAAATTACGTCATCCTTTTCATAACGAAAAATCCCTGTTTTGGCTCCTGGAATCTATTGATGCAGGTGGTATAATTAAAGTAATCGCCCTGTTCGTTCGTACGAAGTCAACCATATCTTAACATTTTATCTAGCATGAAAACAGCTCACTAGAATGATTTTACACTTCTACAGTTGTTGCCTTGAACCATTCCCAGCTATGTTTGAGCTATTTCTTGGTAAAATAGATTTTACCGTTTCTCCAGAGTTATTACTTCTTTCTGGAATGATTTGATCATTGCATACTGATTACATTGAACCTTTCGAAATCCAGGAATATCACCAAAGCTCGATTTGGCCTTGGACTTGACCTAATTTGGACCTTGAAAAAAATTCAGAATAAACAGTACTGCTAAGGGTGCCTCCGGGGTTCACTTAAAGCAGTAATGTTCTAAGACATTGTTACTCTCTTCTTATGCTAAGGCTAATATTGTACAAATCCTTGACTCTGCAATTTTCAAATATACCTACTAGCACATAACAGATGAAAAACATATATTTCGGGTCAAAGGATTTAAGTTTAAAGGCAATCTATTGGCGTTAACTTACTAACCATTGACAACAGTGTTATGAAAATGTCTAAACATCTAGTCGGCATTGGCGAATAATCAATGCAATACAACCACTGACGTGTAGGTTGTAATTCTTATGTAAGAATACCAATTCTCACATCTCCTTCACTCTCAATGTTTTCAGCCTCTTCCAGTGGATGTTCTCCATCATCTGATTCTGTACTAGTTGCCTGATAGTTTGCACATGTTCATACTATTCAAACCATAAGAAATGCATACACATTTAGGCAAAGTACATTTACTAGCACAGCTCCCCGCTAGTAGGTCAAGCATCTACGTCGGACCTGTTTTCTATCCAGCAAGCCGTCTAGTAGCTGATCAATCTCACCCTCTTTCACAACTTTCCATCCTCTTCCTACAGGACTTGGAATATCATCGACTCCAAATAGTAGCCTTGAGGTTAGCTCTTAAAGTGTGCTTATCTAAAACAGTCCAGACATTCCTATCTTGTTGTATTGTTGTGGGTTAATTGTCATACGGAATTGTTTCTCTTTGTTAGAACGAGATTATCCCCTCTTCTAAGAACTAAAAATAAGGAAGACGGGTAGTTGGTTTTGATCTTATTTGCTGTTTTGCAAAGGACGAAATTAGTCAAAATCATCTGCGCGAAGTCATCGTCATCATCGCGTCTCATCATTTCCCCATCATTCACTGGCGCTTTATGACCCATTTTGTGGCGCAGTGCCGTAAACCAAAATAATTTATCCATCCATCCAGGCATGAGTTGTAGCTGAAGGCGCTCTATCTTACCCTATGTGGTACACAATAAGCCGTACCGCTGATCATTCACTTTTGCTGATGACGCTTACAGGGCATAGAGCTGACGTTTATATCTCAAGTCTGTATATCAAAGCAGGAGGGGTACCCTTTTCCTATTCAAATTCTGGGAACATTTTTGAGCTTCAGCATTACCATTCATCAATTTCAGTGCGCGTGTTTTATTCTTACCAGCAAATGTGCTGACCGTGTTAAACCATACATTCAATTCAGTGACTTGCAAACATCAGTGTCAATCGCGTCCTCAATTTTCAGGATATCATATATAACTTGTGCGTGTCTTTGTCCAGCATTTCTTAAATACGTTCATTTGCTTCTTCTTGGCTGCTTCAAAGACCCTGTGCCTCCTCGCACCCATTGTTTTTTATTTTGAAGCATTTGATTTCAACGTAAGGTGTGATATTTCCCTCTGTAACCTAGGGGCCTCCGTGGCCTAGTGGTATAATCACTGTGACTTACATCACTAAGCTCCCCACCGCTGTGAGTTCGAATCCCAGTAGGGTCGTTCGGATTTCTCATGTTGGGAAGCCTTCCAGCTGGCTTACGGAAGGTCGATGGTTCTACCCAGTTGTCGATTTGTGCCTGAAACAGTGCATACAGGACTTCTGGGGTCTTCCTTCACCTATAATTAGCTGGACGTCGCGATATGACTGAAATACTGTTGAAAGCGACGTAAATAAAAAATTCAAATCAAATCCTCTGTAACCTTTGACTGTGCTCAGTTTTCATCCATTGATGCACCAGGAATGCTATAACAACATTATTATTGACCATATTGCTAAAGAAGCGTCTCCCCTGTATATATCTATTCTATCACTGTCACTGCCGCCTCGAGTACCATAGATAGAATAGTGCTTGCGCAGCCACAAAAATGCATCGGTATCTTTTGACTCTCTATACGAGGTTCATTCCGTCAATCACAGAGACAGTTTTTTTCGGGACACCTTCAGCTAAGCCAAGCGTTTTCTGTTAGCTCAATGCAAATGCAGCCTTGTTGGATTTCTTAGCAAACCATTTGATGTTGAGAAAGACTATTGCCAAAGAGCAATAAGTAAAATAATGAAATTTATCCGGAGATTGCGTGTGTGTGCCATAACTATGATGCGACCGAACAAAAGCATTATCAGCTATAAGAACTGACAGTCTTCCACTGGATTTCACTTTCATGCTGCTTGATGTCTAAACTTTGTTGCTCTTCCATCCATCATGGTTGTTCTCCTTTAAATTGTGCATACGAGCATTGACCAATAGCATCATTTACCAATCGCATGCGCACTCAGAAGGTCTTTTGCGATGCCTCAAGGTACTGCATTAATGGTGGATATGCTAATCAGATCTTGATTTATTTCAAATGGGTTGAACCAGCCTCTTATAAGATATGTTACTTTAGTAACGTTTTCCTCGTATTTCTGCATTTGTGACCTTTTCAGCTGTGTGTGAGAGTTATCGTGTTTCGTATCTTCAAAACGTCTCTAAATTGGCTGATAGATGCACTGTTATATAGTAACGCTTGGTGGCACCAATGTTCAAGCGGAAGTGTATGGTCCCAATGCGAGTTTGTGTGTCCTCATTGACAGTGATCTCTGTGGTATTATCAAGGTAAACACAAGGTTGGGTGATATGGATAGATTATGAATGGTACAAGGCGACAACTGTATATGTATCCAAGTATTTGATTAAGCGGTGCTAGACGAAAAGATAAAATCTATTTAACCTTGACATAGCACATAAAACATATTCTTAGTCCACAATAAGGTCAAGGTCAATGCCAAATTAAGTTTTGTTGATACTCGTTGATTGGGAATTATCGAATGTAACAATTGTGCAAGTCTCAAAGCATTCTAATAGAAGTTGTTAATGCTAGATGAAACGGTAAAATCTAGTTAACCAATAAACATCCCTTATAACAAGTCCGAATTCAGTCACGGTCAAGGTCAAAATGGAGGTTGGGTGATATGGGTGAACTGAGAATGATTCTAAGCCATAACTGTGAAAGTTTCATAGCATTCTAGTAAGCGGTAATAATGCTAGACGATGCGGTAAAATCTAGTTAACCAATAAAACAGCCCTTATAACATATTTTAGTTGCAAATTCGGTGAAGGTCAAGGTCAAAACTGAGGTAAGGTGATATGGTTGAATTGGCAATGATCAAAAGCAGCAAGTATCAAATCATTCTTATATGCGGTATTGATGCTAGACGAAACAGTAAAATCTAGTTAACCAATAAACAACCCTAATAACATATTCGTAGACAAAATTCGGTCAAGGTCAATGTCAAACTGAGGTTGGATGATATGGTTGTATTGGGAATTACCCTAACCAACAACTGTTTAAGTACCAAATCATTTTATTACACGGTGTTATTGCTACAAGAATCGGTAAAATCTGTTTAACTCGTACGCACCGCCAGTAGGATCACCATATGCCATCCACATCAAAAGACATTTGTCTAAAGGCATAAAAAGGTGATTTTTTTCGTTTAAAAAGGTGATAAAAATTTGGTTTTAACCAAAGTTAAAACCTTTAATAATGTCAATAACATTTAATGGCATGTTGCAATACCCGTTTTGATATTAGGCACCAATAAAAATGCATGCAGTACAAAAAGTACGATTGTGATTACAATGATCCTTTTACAACGTTAACTCGGTGGGTGGGGTAACAAAAATGCCTCAAAAGCCAACAAAGCTGCCATGAATTTACTGCTATCATACATTTCCTAAAAGCAGAGGGTTTGGGCTTCCTGAAAATCATAGTGAACCTTATTCACCCGAATGGTACTCGTACCTCAAATTTCAGGTGCCTGGCTCACGGCCTACATGGTCCTATATGTATATAGGCCATAGGCTAGCAGCGTAGACTCTGGTCAGACGCCGCATAACTCGGCGTTTTATCAGAGTCTACCCTGTTTGCTGATAAGAATTACAATACAAATCAAAACGAAAATGACACTTTAGACGTTCAGTGTTATAAAACGTTTGAGTTCAGTCTGGGATTGTTCTCAGGCATTTGATTAGTCAGATTTGAGCAATATATAAGCATGGAAGAAGCCACTGTGTGAAAGGTGGCTAAATAATATTCTAACACACTTCGCACATGCCCCTAAATGAACAAAGAAGGGACATATCGGTGTTTGAATTCTCAATAAAACACTCACGTGCTGTAACGTCTGAAAGTGACGTCATTTGTCTGCGGAAATGCGTACGCCAAGAAATGTTGTTAATTTGAAGTGTTAGAATCGAAATAATAAATTAATACGAGTATTTTATCGTGCAGTCGAACACTGGTATTCCTTGAGATGCTTGTAATTAAAACACTCGGCCTGCGGCCTCGTGATTAAATTACTACGCATCTTAACGAATACAAGTGTTCGTTTGCACGATAAAACACTGGTATGAATTCATTATTTCTTAAATAAAATGCTGGTCACGTGATAGGAGCGTGTGTTCAATACAGCGCTTCCGCTCTACAACGACACCCATTGAGAGACAACGATTATATGCGTTGTTCGGATGGAGTCGTTATAAGGAGGGAATTTGGCTTACATTTGCAAACAGATTGAATCCGTAACGCGGCGTCTGATCTGGATTCAAGCTGTATGTCACTCGTCATTAGTTTATTTTCTGTCAAAATGTCCATTATGTCCCTTTGAGACGAACAGCAGACGACAATCTTAAGCAGACGATATTGCAGCAATAAAAGGGTTAGACATATCTGGCGTGGTTAGGGAACTGCGGCAAGGGTCGTTAAAAGGAGGGAGTCGTTGTTGGGAGGGCCGTTGTAGAGAGGGAACACTATATATGCTTACTTCCAGTTCCACAATTCGTGTTTCGAAGGTTGTCTTGCTCTTCCTGTGTGTTTATGTAGGCAAGATGGGCTCTTGTATCCATCGCCTTGCACGCTACCTACAGATCAAGACAAGGACTTGAAACACAGGTACTTGACACATACATCTAGATCTATTTTTTTTTTACTTGACTTCTATTATACATTTTGATTATTTTTTTGGTAATATATCTAGATGTATGTGTCAAGTACCTGTGACTTGACACAAAGATTATGGTACATTTCCTAAACCTGGAGCCCGTCTTAACGAAACGTCGTAGGACAAAAATTGTCGCAAGTCAAAACTTTAAGATACAAACGGAATATTACTATACTTTGCATATCTTATGCACCGGATCACTCGAGTTGTGTGTGTAAAGGCTATATCCAACGAGACCGAAGGTCGAGTTGGATATAGCCTTTACACACACAACGAGAGTGATCCGGTACATAAGATATGCAAAGTATAGTAATGTTCCTTTTATTATATACCTCTTATAATAAAAATAAAATGAAAAACGATAGAAATGTTTCGAGCGTTACTATAAATAAACGGGATTTCCCATACGTCACACTTCGGGGAATGGCGCGTGAAAGTAAATACTCGCTATTACAACCACTAAAACGAATGCTAATTGATTAAATAATAGAGAGGTGACAGCTTAAAGCAAGGTGACAGTGAAACATAAAGCTCCTAAAGGAGCTTTCTGTTTCACTGTCACCTTGCTTTAAGCGGTCACCTACCGTAAACACCCTAATACTTAACATAATTAAGTGGTCGTAATAGAGAGGTTTTACTGTAGTTCCGAACTTTCGACTACACAGTAAACGTTCTTTTCCCATTACACAAGGTACATGGGTAATACAGAACTTTCAATCCGTCAAGGTGTATTTGTTCGATAAAATACAGAAATATTTCGGGCAGAACATAGGTAGGTATATAATAAATCTCATTTCTGATTTCTTCATCTGATCCTGTCTTTTCAAGACGATTCCAAAGAGATGTCACAAGACAGAATTAGATGGGGAAATAGATAATAATTAAGAATTTTAGCATGTGACTTACGACAACATTTGTCGTGCGACGAATCTTAAGACGGGCCCAAGGACCCCAAATAAGGTGGGTTATATTATAGTTTCTAAAGACGATTGTCAAGCAGTAAGTAACTGGATATGAACCCAAACTGTTTGCGATGATCTAGCAAGTCTCGATCGCCAGAAAGAGTTAACCCTTATCATGCTAAGCGCGACTTGACTTACATTTGCAAACAGTTTGGATCCATATCAGAAGCCACGAAACGCGACTTCTGATCTGGATCCAAACTGTTTGCCACTCATTATCTGGTTAGTTTTAATCATTTTCGCAGACGATTTGACAAATTTGAAGCAGCCTTCAATTCAGCAGGATAAGGGTTAACAGACGTGCGTTCTTCCTACCTTTGCACCCTTCATAGTTTCCGTGGCAACGGTTTTTCTGTAA
The DNA here is from genome assembly GCA_922989275.2 of Gari tellinella. NCBI lineage: Eukaryota > Metazoa > Mollusca > Bivalvia > Cardiida > Psammobiidae > Gari > Gari tellinella. Next base: position 51,717,702 of record OV277872.1, read on the forward strand.
CAGGAGCGGTCCCTTAGCAACCATCCGTTCGGACACTCTCCTGAAATTGACTTTGCCTTTTTCAATGTGATATATGTATTTCAACACTTCAAAACATCAGGGGCAAATAACTTTTGGAATTTTAGCTCGATTCCACCCATATTTGAACTCATATAATAACTTATAGTCATACATGTATATAGTTTTACAAAACTGATTTAAAACCATCTAAATTTGTAGACACTATCTAGTTTCCTATTTAGTTGTACTATCTAGTTTGTTTTGTTTGTTGTGTTTGTCAACGACCGTTTCTGCCATCTATGGTCTAATTAGACGCCTTAGAAAGAGGGGAGCGGATACAGAACACCCGGGCGCGATGCCCTACTCTTATTATCGAAAGAGTTCTCTGCCTCTTTTAGATGTCAAGTGTAAAGCACTCATACATCGGACCTCGGTTTATAAAGTCTGACCCGAAGGACTTGGTCCGGCGGGAATCGAACTCGCAACTCTAGACACTACCTGGAACGTAACCAATACTGAAATAAGGCATTTGCTGGCATTTCTACATATCTCAAAGGCAGATAAATCTTGCCACAGTTCTGAGTCTGATTTCAACAATAATTGCCCTACTTTGAGAATTTATAAGTATTCAAAGGAGTACTAATAAGTTCTCAAAGGTATGAGTACGTATATACTTTGTATGCAAGTATAATAAAATCCATTGACAACTGTTGTTACTAGAGTGTAAAAAAACACATCAAGGGCAGATAACTCTTAACCTATTAATTTCAATTAAAAAAACCTATCGCACTCGTTCGAGAACTTATGGCCATATACAATCTGAGCAAGTTTTAGAAAGAGCGGATAAACTAGTAGACCTGTAGAGTGTAAATACTAAAATTGTTAACGACTGACAACGCACGACGGAAATTCAAGTATGAAGCGTTACTTCCCTACAAAGACCCTTCCAACAACGACGCCCTCCTTACAACGACCTATGCCGCAGTTCCCTAAAAATCATCTGTTAAAATTTGTCGTCTGCTGTTTTTTCTCAAGTGACATTATGGACATTGTGACAGGGGAAAAAAAGGCGAGTGACAAACTGCTTGATTCTAGATCAGATGCCGCGTGACGCGGCATCTGATCTGGATTCAAGCTGTTTGCAAATGTAGCCAATGTCCCCCCCCCCCCCCCCCCCGAACAAACGAACACATCTATTGTCTCCCATATGGTGTCGTTGTAGAGAGGGACCGCTTTATCACAAAAGTCCACTCTGGGATTTGCTCAGGTGATCTAAAACGCTAAATCAGCACCAGCACACACCTATTGTAGGCGCTATACTCATCTCTTCCCCTAGCAGATCAGAACATGTCTGGGTCGATTCATCATCACAGTCTGGACAGTTCTCCGTACTTTCATCACCACAACCAGAACAGTTCTCCGTACTTTCATCACCACAACCAGAACAGTTCTCCGTACTTTCTTCATCACCACAACCAGAACAGTTCTCCGTACTTTCTTCATCACCACAACCAGAGCAATTAACAAAATGCCGTATCTGTGAAAAGAGACGTAACGAGTTTGTGTTTACGAGCAAGGACATTCAATAACCTGTAATGAAATGTCCCTGATACGAATTATGAACAGAGCATAGACCTTGATCAGTTTATTTTTAACTTGGTGACTGATCTTAAACCCTTCCCTGTTATGACGTCATTAGTTTTAAACAATTGTCGTCTGCTTTTTTTTCTCAAATTTAAATTTGAGGCATTTTGATTTTTTAAATATTGAAATGTGTGTCAAACAATTTTGATCCTGATCAGACGCTTCCAAAATGTTTGAAAATAATCATTGTATTCGGGGTAAGGCAGTGATGACGTCATCGCACATTTGTTCATAACGCAGGGCTGCCATAAGTTGACATAAAAAATCCTAAGATTTCCAAAGTTGCATTTTTCAAGTGTGATTATACGAATCGTACCTTTACCCCATAGCCGTTTTTCTTGTTTTTATTGACAAGCGACTTCTTAAAGCAGGCTGTAAGTAAAGCAGAATGCGCCTTAAGGCGCATTCTGCTTTACTTTCAGCCTGCTTTAAGCTACCATGTACTGGAGAAAAAAATCCGGAGATTTAGGAAAAATCCGGAGAAATGGCAGCCCTGATAACGGGTGAATTAACAAACATTTCTACCTTCTAAAAAAGTCGAAAAATAATCTTATATGATATAGTTTTCCAATTTCGCGCTTTAAATAGTGTTAAATCGTTCAACACCATGGACATGTTAAAAATATACGCATTACATTTACAAACAATGCATACCAAGAGCCCTCTGCTCAGGGTCTACATTGTTTGCTAGTTTAGAGAAGTATTTATTGAACTACCCAGAATTCATAGTAGAATGGTTTATGCTTTTGTAACTAAAATGGCCCAAAAGGAACCTAATAAGCCACAAGAGTTAAAAAAAAGAACTTAGTAATGAAAGAGTCTTCCAGAGGGCTCGATACTTACAGAAACACATGGACGTCGTCTTGTTGGTGTCGGCGTCGATACGCCTCGTGTTATATTGACCAATGCGCATGCGTGCGCCAACGGGTAATAGTTGGCGCCTTGGCATTCTTGCTTCTGGAAACACGCCAAAGCACATCTGTCAAAGGCCACGTTGTACAGTGTATCAAATATGGCGTTCGTTGAGCATGATTTCCAGCTGCTTGGTAACACATTACGTCTAGCAGACACACCAGTATTCAAACAACATGACGAGAGAATGAGACAGACACTGAGTAAAACAGTAAGGTCAAACCGGATATTTTCAATAAATCCTGAACACGGCACTCTCCATTCCATGTTTTTTACAAAGAACTCTTCTTTTGGAGCGACGGATTACTGTCGTTGGTTAACGTTACAATGACCCCGGAAACTTTTAATGGGAAAATCCAGTTTCCATTCCAATTTATTCCAAGTGTGCCTATTAACTGATTTGCTGCCAATTTAATCGTGAGATTTTTACCCCTTCACCGTTTAATTGACGTCCACCGTTTCATTGTTTGTAAGATAGTTTCAAAGTAAGACTCAATTTAGAATGGCTAAGAACATATCGATACGAGTATCAAACAGTTTGAATCCTGATCAGACGCCGCGGTAACGCGGCGTCTGATTAGAATCCAAACTGTTTGCAAAGTCGCCTTTTGGCGTCATTGGCAGTGAGTTAAAGAGTTAAAGGTTTTTTGTTGATTTTTTTCAATTTCTTGCAAAATGACAAACAGTTCAGACGCTGAGCAGAAAGTACTTTTATGAACACTCTGACCTGAGTCAGTCTTGTTTATATAGGATAGTGTACATGTATACTGTTACAGTGGAGAAAACGTTATTCTTTCCCAATAAACGCGTTTACGCTAAAACTAGTATTTCCAATGCAAACAGTTTGAGCCAGATCAGACGCCGGGTAACCCGGCGTCTGATCAGGCTCCAAACTGTTTGCCACTAAGATTAAAACAGATAGTCAGAAATCTTGAATTGTTGTCATTTGCTCCATTTTACTGCAATCCGTTTGCGTTTCGTTTTCGTTTAACGAGGAAGAATAGCACGTTCTCCACTGTAACATTCACATGCACATTGTTAATGGTTCGTATAGGATTCAACAGTTAATGGATGCTTTGTCATGCTAATACGAATATATCCTATAATTTCTATTAAAAATATGCCGTCTGCAGAAGTTATTAAAACTACTTTTTATGTCATTTTCACTGAATAAACGTTTATGCTAGCGTCAGACAGTTTAGATCCTGATCGTAAATGTCGAGTTTTTTCGTTCACTTTCATGACGTCATCAACTTTAATAATTGCCGTCTGCTTTTATTCAACAAATTTAACTTTTAGGTATTTTGACTTTGGAAATATTGAAATGAGTGTCAAACAGTTTGTATCTTGATTAGACGTCGCGTAACGCGGCGTCTGGTCAGGATTCAAACTGTTTGAGACAAGAAATATCTTTAAAAAAGATATTAGGTGGAATGAGTGGTTGAACTAAGGCTATATAGATGGGTGTGCAAAATTGAATGAAGTTGAGGTTTTCAAAGAATTGTAATATCTTGGATTGAAAAGCAAAAAATAAAAGTATACAACTGAAACAGTAACTTTTATTTAAAATGCAAAACTATCATGTACAGAAATGCAAAACAAAACAATAATTTAACTCATATCCTAGCTACTGGTAGGAGATCCTCACATTAATCTATTGTTCCATATATCAAACTTCATTCATAGAGTTTCTTGAAACAAACTATAGCATACACAAATGTACAGATTCAACAATCTGCTGTACTTCACTCTTGTAAATAATGATGAAACCACACGATTGTGTTTAACTCACTTGATGCCATTTATATATAATATTGCTTTTAATGTATGGTAAATGTGTACAAATAGTTAACAATTAAGACAAATTGGTAGTAAACAATTACAAAACACCTAGCTTCCTCTGTATATCTATAAAAAGATTTCAGATGTCATCTTAAAATAGAATCATAATTGCATCAGCCCAGTGTAGTAAACAGTCTTGTCTGTGTCTCTAAATGTTTACACTCACAGTCCATATCTGGGAAAACTGTAATTGGACATAGACCAGCCTACAGGGCTCCAGATAAGAGGGAGTAAACTAAACAAATCACATTTATTCACTCCTTTCAGCACCAAACCCTATGGTGTTACCACTCATTTTGATTGTCTCAAAGAGATAATTCAAATGTATAGTGACACCACAGGGTTTAATGCACAAATAAAGATTTTAAGTTTTGAAATAATTCCCTTATCTGGAGCCCTGGCTACTATCCAATCAGACTATTCAGTTTCAACAGGTGCTCTCAACTCTAAATTTCTGATCAAATATAATTGGTTGAAATGTGTGGCCAAATAGAAAGTGTGGCTAAATAGAAACCAGACAGCTCCGCCGAAAAAAAACTATGGCACTAGGGGTAAGGCGGTTCAAATGTGTTAATGCCAGTATGCGCTTGGATAAAGAGCTATCCATTGTCATTGAAGAAAATCTAGATTAACATATTTAATCTACATTAGCACTAACAAAATGTAGGAATTAAATGTTCTGCTGATACTAATAAACAGCATTTGAAAATAAATATTTAGAGAAAATTAAAATTTTAATAAAAAAAATACTGCATTAGCTCTATCTACTCTATGTATATTCTTTTTGTCAGTTTGTGAATATTGTGGAGGTTTTAACCCTTTCCCCCATAGAAGCGACTTTTAGCGTATTTAATTTATTCATCCGCTGAAGAAAATAGTTCCAGTTTATACCCTCATGAACAATTACCATTACAAATATTTTATATAGCCTAGCAGATTTTAGGTTAAAGCAGGCTGAAAGTTAAGCAGAATGTGCCTTAAGGCACATTCTGCTTTACTTTCAACCTGCTTTAAGTGGTCACCTGTCTTCAAAACTAGAAACAGGCTATGAGGTAAAGGGTTAAAGTATACATGTGCAAGAATTATTTGCAGCATTCTATCAGTTTGCTATAGCGGCCATTATCAGGAAAGGATAGGTCTTTTGCATATCATGGTGTGGCATTATTTAATTTGTTACAGGCAGCTTACGACACACTTTGTTATCATTCATTTATTCAAAATCTGAATTAAGGAGAGATCCTTTGAAAGCACAGATAACAAAGCAAATACTGAAAATTGCAGACTCGGTTTAATTGAGTCTGTTCATGAGCAATACTGAAATATGCAACAGTGCTCACGCCCCCTAGCACCGGCTTAAGCGGAATTCAACTTTCAACTGTAAATGCGCTGAAATCAATGATTCCAAAGGACCAGAAAGTATAACAACACTGAGAATGAAGTACGGGGCGACTTTTTACAGCCGCCACACAAGCACTTAACATCTGCTGTTGTGAATTATATAAATCTGAATAAGGGGAGATCCTTTGAAAGCACAGAAAACAAAGCAAATACCTGAAACCCTGAAACTTTTAATGGACTGTTCGAGTTTCTAACTACATGCAAGTGGACTCCAATATGGCTACTAATGGTTGATGTGTTGCAATAAAAGGCAAAGGTATAAAAACAGTGCAAACTCTGATCGTTGCCCTCTGATTTGGATCTACACTGTTTGCAAAGACAAATGCACTCTTCACCGGCACAGTTTGTAGAGGACGTGCATAACCGTCGCTAGTGTTGAATATGGTTGATCTGTATGTTTGAATATAGGATTTTATATTTCATTACATTTTCCTCGAAACTTTCGACATACGATGTTACCTACATTCAACCCTAGCGGCGAGTATACTCTTCATCTACAAACAGTGTACCTGTGAGGATAACAATTGTCCTATGCAAACAGTGTAGACCCTCATCAGAGTACATTGTATATACTGTTTGCAATTTTGAAATACATGTATATTGTTAAAATCAACCTTAAACAGACAAAAATGGACTAAACTTATTTTGAAATTGGAAGTGTCCATTAAAAGTGTCAGAGGGTGAATGGGTTGATATTGTATGTACCCAGTTATCTTAATACCTTCGTTATACAGCGATCCCTCTCTACAACGACATCCAATAGGAGATAACAATCATGTGCATTGTTTGGAGGGAGTCGTTATAGGGAGATGAATCGGCGTACACTTGCAAACAGCTTGAATCCAGACCAGACGCCGCGTAACGCGGCGTCTCATCTGGATTCAAGCTGTTTGTCACTCCTCTTTAAGTTTTTTTCCGTCAAAATGTCAATTATATAAAACAGCAGACGACAATCTTAAGCAGACGATATTGCAACAGTAAAAGCGTCATATATACATGAATGTCCTACTAAGGGAACTTCGGCAATGGTCATTGTAAGGAGGGAGTCGTTGTTGTGAGGGTCGTTGTAGGAAGGTAGCGCTGTATATTGCAAACCCTTTTCAGTGCATAACAGCTAATCATTTAAGATCCACACATGAACAGGCGAATCTTAAACACATTTAACCCTAGCCACGAGTATACTCGTCTTCAAAAAATATTGCACAGTTAAGACACATTTAAATGAGTGTCAAACAGTTGGGATCCTGATCAGACGCCGCATTATGCGGCGTCTGATCTGGATCCAAACTGTTTGCATATGTCAGTGTTAAATAGAGTCTGGCAGCTACATTGATAATCTTGTCTCTTAAGTTCAGTGTTTCCGCCCAACGGAGGTTAGACTACATACATTGTAATTAGCCCCTTCGCTGTCATTACGACATCAGCTTTAAACATGTGTCGTCTGCATTTATTTCTCAATTTTAAAATTCCGGTATTTTGACTTAAGAAATATAAAACTGAATGTCAAACAGTTTCGGTCCTGATCAGACGCCGCGTTACGCGGCGTCTGCTCAGGACCTAAACTGTTTGCAATTTACCATTGTACTAGGGGAGTGGAGGGGTTAAAAACGCCTATAAATTCTAGACAACGGAATGTCAACGGAAGTATGCATTGTGTACATTTATTCTGCGAGTGTATAACCCTTCGCCTGAATGGGGTGCGTCTTTAGTAGAATTTGCCAACAGTTTGGATCCAGATCAGACGTCGTGAAATGCGGTAGTAAAAGTGATTGACACTCGGGGGGAGGGTATTTTTCTATGGGAAAATGCGGATAAATAAAGTCTGATTATTGTTGCAGATAACACATTTTGAAGACAATTCAGCATAGCGTACTCGTTTTGAAGCAATTGGCAGTATGACAGGGGTTGGGCTTAACCCCTTCTCTGCCATGACGTCATCATTTTTTAACAATTACCATCTGCTTTATTTTCTAAATTGAATGTTAGAATATTTTGACTTCAGAAATATTGAAATGAGTCTCAAACAGTTTGGATCCTGATCAGACGCCGCGTTACGCGGCGTCTGATTATGATCTAAACTGTTTGCAAATAACTATTGTACTGGATCAAGGTAAGGTACTGTAGTGGATGGGGTTAAAGCATTCGCGCTTAAGTGCTCTAAGTAATTAGCATGTCTCTGAAAACAAAACACATTGTCATATTGTGGCAAAAATGCAAATATCAAGAACAGGATTTTAGCAATCGATTTTAATAATGGACAATTCATGGAAAAATACAGTACATTCCGATAAAGCGGCCACTTAAAAAGAGATTCGGTTCACTCCGGAAACTTGAAATAGACAAGTCCAGTTTATAATACAGTTTAGTCCAATTCTGACAAATTTGGGTTATTTTTTCAGTATGTTTTAGCAAGGAATGCTGCAAACAGAATACCATACGCCCTTTAGGGAACACACGCGACACATTTTAACCCTTTCGCTCTAAATGACGCTTAAAATCGCGTTTGCAAACAGTTTGGACCCTAATCAGACGCCGCTTAACGCGGCATCTGATCAGGATCAAAACTGTTAAGACACTCGTTTTGAAATTTCTTCACATCATACCGCCTAGTATATTTAACTTTGAAACGACATTACAGACAACAATGCTAATGCAGCCGACAATAAAGCGGTGAAGGGGTAAATATCTCCCAAATAATTTTATCATGAAAGGGATAACAACCAAATCAATCAATTTTTGTGTTGTGTTTCCTAATCATTATCGTAGCTCGGTAATCTCTTCAGGGCTGCCATAAGTTGACATGAAAAATCCTAAGATTTCCAAATTTGCATTTTTCAAGTTCGATTTTACGAATCGTACCTTTACCCCATAGCCTATTTCTAGTTTTGTTGACATTTGACTACTTAAAGCAGGCTGAAAGTAAAGCAGAATACGCCTTAAGGCGTATTCTGCTTTACTTTCAGCATGCTTTAAGCTACCATGTACTAGAAAAAATCCGTAGATTTAGGAAAAATCCGGGGAAATGGCAGCCCTGTCTCTTTCTAAGAACATTTACCCCTTGCCATGAGTATACTCATCATATACCAATAGTGTCCCATGTAAACAATGTAGACCCAGATCAGAGGGCATACATTCAATCAACCCTAGCAAAGAGTATACTCCGTCATTTACAAAGTGTGTACTTGTTAAGATTACACTTGTCCTATGCAAACAGGAGCCCACTGATCAGGGTCTACACTATTTGTATTTTTTTTTGTAGTGACTAGGGGTACGTGACCGTACCTCTAATATTTGAAATTAGCGGTACGGTCACGTACCCCTAGCGAGCCCTGTGAGGGTTGACTAGGGGTACGTGAGTCCATAACACTATATAGCAACACTTTATTGTGTCTGCAGATACGTTAATATCGATGCTAATGTTAATAATATCTCATTTCAACCTTCTATTCTGACTGTTTAACGCAGAAAAGCAAAAAAAAATAATCCAAAAATAATTTCCAATCGGCATTTTTTTCACGGCAGCGAAAGCTATACCTATGAATAAAGAACGTTCACACATTTTTACAAACATGTATAAATATCCAATACCAGCCTTGTTTAGAATAAATGCACTGTTTAATTGCGATCAGTTATCAAACGTGTTTTACGAGTTGATTTGTGTAGGTCATTAACCAGCAAACTTGGGTACCGGCAAACTTACATGTTTCGATACTTGATTGGAGCCGAAGCTTCGATATTTTTTATTTTCTTAGATCTACCACTTTATATTCATCGCTAAGTTAGGAAGGCACATCAGCAGTAGTTTCTTACAAGCTTATTGTATTAATTAAGTTACCATTGAATCAAAATTTTAACAAAAAAACTTAACATTGGTCACGGATTTACAGATATCGGGCGTATCTGACGATAATTAACCCAAAACATGTATGCTTGTTATGCTAAGAAATTCGATCGTTTGTCAGTGGCACGGGACGGCACGGGGTTGGCACGGATTCAATTATATCCTGTAAAAAACAAAAATATAAACTATAAAAACCTAAAAAGACCAACATGTTGTTAACATATATAGAACACACAGCCGCTGACCAAAAAAAAAGTTTCAGTTAACTTGTTATGCTTAGAAATTCGATCGTTTGTCAGTGGCACGGGACGGCACGGGGTTGGCACGGATTCACTTATATCCTGTAAAAAACAAAAATATAAACTATAAAACCCTAAAAAGACCAACATGTTGTTAACATATATAAAACACACAGCCGCTGACAAAAAAAAAGTTTCTAGAAACTTTTGTTGCTTTATAAAACGAAAATTTGTGAAAATATATTGGTATGGGGTTTTATACCCCCTAAAAATCAAAAATTGGATGTTCTCGGAAAATACTGATTACAGCCCAAATTTATTTCAGCACCAATTAGATATGATAAAAATGTATCATATGAAACAAAAAAATCCGAAAATAATCGAAAAATGAACTTAGGAAAACAATCGGTAATTTCCGTAATTTGTCGTCGGCACGGGCACGGTGGTATGGGGTTTTATACCCCACCCATCTATTCTCATCGCTGCCGGTGAGAACAAGTTGGGTGGGGAATATTTGTCAAAGTTTCTTTGTTTTTCTCCATTAAATATCCACAAGATAAGGTAGAAATGGGAGATTATTAATATTAGCATCAATAAAACGTATCTGCAGTAAAATTAATATGTTGCTACATAGTTTAAATGACTCACGTACCCCTAGTCAACCCTCACAGGGCTCGCTAGGGGTACGTGACCGTACCGCTAATATCAAATATTAGAGGTACGGTCACGTACCCCTAGTCACTACCATTTTTTTTTACAATAAATTGTTAAAATCAGCCCTAAAAGGTCAAGAATGGACTAGACTTATTTTGCTATTGGAATCGTACATTGAAAGTTTCAGGGGTGAATGAGTTTAGGAGCTCTCTCTCTGAGAAAGGTTTGCACTGATTGTTATTTTTTCAATACTTTTCAGCGAATAACCATAAATAGGAATAAAAGGATTTTTGAGCTTGAAATTGTCCATTAAAAGTTTCAGGGGTCATTGATTTAAGTTCTTTATTTTCAATAAAGAACAATACAATTTGGGAAAACATAATTTTTTCTTCAATGTTTTTTCCTCCTCCTCATCATCATTATCATCATCATCATCATCGGTTTCTGATTAACGTGCAGGGATGGGAGCATTGTCCACAACAGGTGGCTCCCTTCAAGGTAACTGGCTTGCTTCATACATAGAGTGTCTTACACAGGATCTCCAGACTTTTCTGTCCTGTTGGTCAACTGCTGCCAGTCCCCATTCTTTGTGGTCTCTTAGTCAGCTCCTCCGTGACATCTTTGGCCCCGCATGCCCACTCTTTCTGCAACTTTTTTGTCTGTGACACACTTGATATGGAGAGACAGACGTTGGTTTACAATATCAGGATATCATTTTTATGAAGAAGTTTTTCAATCTTATAATTTTTATTATAATTGGCATGTTACAGTCAAAAACAGAACCTTTCCAGGCCAAGCAATATGAAAGGTTTTAAGATTTAAGTTGCAGTTGTTTAACCCTTTGAACCCTAGTCCCGCCTATAGGCGTCCTTTTCAAACGGTTTAAATGTGAAAAGTGCAGTTGTCCTATGCAAACAGTGAAGACCCAGATCAGTGGGCTCCTTACGGAGCCCTCTGATCGGGGTCTTCACTGTTTATCATAATGCAAAACATTGACAAAAACCACCCTTTAAAGTCAGAAATGGACTAGACTAAAATGGAAACTGGGGTTGTCCATTTTAAGTTTCAGGGAGGAAAGAGTTAAGACATGTGACAACTTCTTACGGAGCCCTCTGATCGGGGTCTTCACTGTTTATCATAATGCAAAACATTGACAAAAACCACCCTTTAACCCTTTCCCTCATAGAAGCGACTTTTAGCGTATTTAATTTTTTCCTCCGCTGAAGAAAATAGTTCCAGTTTATACCCTCATAAAAAATGACCGTAACAAAAATTTCTATATAGCCTAGCAGATGATAGTTTAAAGCAGGCTGAAAGTAAAGCAGAATGTGCCTTAAGGCACATTCTGCTTTACTTTCAACCTGCTTTAAGTGATAACCTATATTTAATGTCATAAACGGGTTATTGGGTAAAGGGTTAAAGTCAGAAATGGACTAGACTAAAATGGAAACTGGGGTTGTCCATTTTAAGTTTCAGGGAGGAAAGAGTTAAGACATGTGACAACTTAAGAAGGACACAAGTAATGCAGCAATGCCCTTAGGGATCTTTCTGTCAGTGCTCCAGATAAGAGGGAGTAAACCAAACAAATCAAGCATTTTCTCACTCATTTAAGCACCAAAGCCTATGGTGTGACTACTCATTAAAATCGTCTCGCAAAGACGATTCTAATGAGTATTCACACTTTAGGGTTTAATTCAGAAATAACGGTTTTAGTTTTTGAAATACATGTACCTCCCTTATCTGGAGCCCTGTTTCTGTATTACTACTGTTCTTATTTAAAGAGCCATCTTTTCTATGAGTTATATACAGTGGAGACGAAATCATTCTTTCCTGATCCAAACTCCAAACTGTTTGCAATGGAAACAATAGTTTAAGCATAAAAACATTTATTGGGAAAGAATAATATCTACTCCACTGTTATGTTTCTGAATTTAATATTTGGTTAGCAAAATGAACAAACGTTTCATGGACTGAGATTTTTTTTATTTTAGTGATTTATTTATCTATTTCTCATTCAAATACAGTACAAAACACAACAACGACCACTAAAACCAAGACTTCAGGGGCCCCGTCTTACGAAATGTCATACATCAATTATCGTTGTATGTCAGATTCTAAAATCCTCAATTAGTACATTTATTTCTCATTCTAATCTTGTCTTGTGACATCTCTTTGAAAGGGTCTTGCAAAGACGACTCCAAAAAGATGTAACAAGACAGGATTAGATGTTTGAATCAGAAATTAGATGTATTTTAACCCTTTGAACCCTAGTCCCGCATATAGGCGTGCTTTTCAAACAGTGTACATGTGAATAGTACACTTGTCCTGTGCAAACAGTGAAGGCCCAGATCAGAGGGTTCCAAAAGGAGCCCTCTGATCAGGGTCTTCACTGTTTGTCATAATGCCAAACATGACAAAAACAACCCTTAAAAGTCAGAAATGGACTAGACTAAAATGGAAACTAGAACATTCCATTTTAAGTTTCAGGGAGGAAAGCGTTAAAGTACATGTAGAGTGATGTCGGGTAATTCGGACAGTCGTCTAAGTAATAGTTAGAGGTTATTTCAATGGTTCTTAATGATTAAGAAGCCAACAAATGAGGGAGCCTGCGACCGAATTTGGCTTCTTAATTATTAAGAAGCGTTGAAATAAACTCTAACCATTTTATTGTTTGACCCGCCCACATATGACATCACTTCACTTCATTACCATATATTTCTCCGCCGACAGATGTTTACACTGCCTATTACATATATGTGTGTTTTATTACGTGTCGAAGCAACATGGCGCATGACAATTCATGTATCAAGTTGCGTCAAGAAAATGGTTATCTTCATAACCGACGGGAAAAAGATAGTAATTGACGTCTAAAGTGTAACAGAACACATATTTGAAATATCTCATACAGGTTGTGCTAATTAATACATCATACATTAATGCAGAAAGCTTCTATAGGAAATTTCTGCATTAGTTTTACCCAGCATTAAGCAATCCCCTGAAAGAGATCTCAATGATATCAATTTGTAACATTAATTACAGGCGGTTGCTTAATGTAGAATAAAATAATGCAGAAATCTCCAATAGGAACTTTCTGCATTAGTTTTGTCCAGCATTAAGCATTAACAGGCGAACTAAAATTCACACTTGAGCCTTGACTACAGGCGGTTGCTTAATGCAGCATGAAATAATGCAGAAAACTCATAAATGATTTGATCTTGCATTAAGCAGTCGCCTGTCTTTAGCATTCTCGCCGCGACTTCATTTTCAAGATTGACAATGGTTTGTAGATGTTGGTGTTTTTATAACGGTAAGAATTCCGTTTTAATTATATTGTGTGTTTTCTTTTTCTTATTCCCCACTCCTAAAGATTAAATAAAATTTGAATGATTTTCACAAGTTTCTTCCGACCAGCGAGCTACAAAATGTCATTATTTTCCTCGAAATTGAATTGTACATGTATATATATCTACATATGCACTTTCCTGTGTAATGGATTTCCCATTAAAAGTCACGCCATGGGTGGAGCTGACCGAAATATTAACACATGCGCAATGCTTGCTAACGTCTAAATCCAAGTCTCGAACACTTCATAATTAAATTGCCAAATCTCGTTATATCCCGAAGACTTAATAATTAAACCGAGTGAAAAATTGAATTTTGTGGCTTGCTGATTGGCTGAAAGAGTAGGTCAAACACTAATCCCTTTTAAAGACTCTTAAATTCATAGTGTTACCATTTCATATTCAAGGATTACCTGATTTTAATAATGACGTCATATATAAATGTAACGTCATAAAATTGATCGGCGCATTCAAGACGCTTTCTTTCTGAGTATCAATCTCTTTGAATCAGCGACCTCATTTTTGACCCCCAAAAATGCCACGTTACGTAATTCTATAATGTAGTCGCCTAAATAAGGTATGCAAAGTTATTGTTTTTCACGATCTAGTGATGTGTATTGGTGTAAAAGTCACGAAATGAAGCTTCATAAACTCTGTAAACAGATTTTGAGGGTGTCGGAATTACCTGACAAGAAATATGTGTGGATGCTAATTCCGTCACTTTTATGATCTGACCTACATAATTAATTTTAATTCCGTTTTCCTACCTCCTCAATGACATAAACACCTAGATATATCAACTCTATTCATTAGTTACTATTTAAAGACGTGTCATCTGAAAATATGGTAGAGCTAGCCACATATATTATAATTATACTCTCTAGCCGTATTGCAGAAAACCACCTTTTAAAAGACAAATATTATGGTCTTCGGAGTTTCTTCTGTTTCATGTTTTAACACATAACATTTTGTGATCACTGTGATGTATTTTCAGAGTTGCGTCAAATTTGACCCCCAGTAAAAATGTTTGAGGGACATTTTGTCAAAAAGGGGGTCATTGCCGCGCATTTTGTGCGCCATGGAAAACCCTGTACTATTTGTTTGATTCAGCTAGAAAATAAAGGGTTTATGTCATTGTTTTTAAAAATTCTGATTGGGTGTCGGAATTACCCGAATAGTGTCGGGGTTACCCGCCAGAAAGTTATACATGAAACCGAAAGTAACGAACATATTCAATATAGTTCGGCACAAATCGTATTCATGGATTTCTGGGTAAATGGTGTGTTCGTGTAACTCCGACCTCTACGGTATTTTAGGAACGTTCTGTAAATCTATAAATAATTTTTTCTCTTAAGGTGTCGGAATTGCCCGAAATTACTCTAATGACCAACAACAATTTTTGTCGTACAACATTTTGTAAGAAGGACCCCAGGTGCTTAAGGCTTCCATGTAAGAATTGTCTGATTACTTTTCATACTATAACTTTCTGCCAGTCTATTTCCAATCAATATTTCTCCTGGTAAGTGATCAAATAGATAGTTATTACTTATCTTTTCCAAGTTTTATTTTGGTGCTATAGACAGATGGCTGCTTAAAGCAGGATTGAGGAAAACTAGAAAGCTCCATTAGGCATTTTCTGTTTTACTCTCATCCTGCTTTAACCATTTCCTCCCTGAAACTTTAAATGGACAATTCCAGTTTCCATTTTAGTCTAGTCCATTTCTGACTTTTAAGGGTTGTTTTTGTCAATGTTTGGCATTGTGACAAACAGTGAAGACCCTGATCAGAGGGCTCCTTTCGGAGCCCTCTGATCTGGGTCTTCACTGTTTGCATAGGACAAGGGATCTATTCACATGTACACTGTTTGAAAAGGACCCCTATAGGCGGGACTAGGGCTCAAAGGGTTAAACTTCCATTATTTTAGCCGTCACTTCTTTACAACACTACTTTTAGCGTTTCCTTGTCATGCACACACTGATTAACTCCATGCTTAAAATTAAAGCAAGTTGGAAGTGAAGCAGAAAGCTCACTTCAACATGATTTAACACTTATTTTCTTCACAACACAACTTGTAATGCTCCCTCGTAAGGTAACATAATGCAAAGTTTAACTCTTTCAACACTAAGTAACTCTAGTGGGTTATAGTTCCCTTGTGGATCATTTAAGGTACCAAAGATTGAACCAGTCTGCTTGGAATTTTGGGTAAGAAAATAATTACTGCTCTAAGCTAGCAAAGAGTGCAGACCAAGATCAGAAGGCTCCTATAGAAGCCATCTGATCTTGGTCTACACTGTTTGCAAATGTAATGACTAATGAGTACAGTTAAACCTCTCTATTACGGCCACTAAAACGAAGGCTAATTGAGTGTATAAAAGACAAGTGACTGATTAAAGAAATGTGACAGTAAAACAGAAAGCTCCTGTAGGAGGTTTCTGTTTTACTGTTACCTTGCTTTAAGTGGTCACCTGTCGTAAACATCTAATAATTAACACAATTTAATGGTCGTAATAGATGGGGTTTACTGTATATTTAAGACAGGTTCATGGTGTTGAAAGAGTTAATGATATGACTTATCCAAGAGGCTATCTGCAAGTCCAGGATGATGGAAATGGCGAGCCTGATTTCATAACCAAATACTCAATAAATATCCCTTTAATTCATACCTCCACTGAAGAAAATAATTCACCTTTATACAGTAACAATTTCTAATAAATATACTACAAAAGGAGTACTACATCCTAGCAGATGATAGCTTTACCCTCCACTCCAAAACACATTTTTCGTTTTGAGGACATGTGACCACTTTAAAGCAGGTTGTAAGTAAAGCAGAATGCACATGAAGGCACATTCTGTTTTACTTTCATCCTGCTTTATGTCACCATATGCTAGGGTGAAGAAATTATTTCTTATTGGTCACCTGTATGACTGTATATATTGGAACTTATTTTCTTCAGTGGAGGAACAATTTTAAGATGTTAAACTGTGTGAAGTAAATGGTTAAAACAGGTACATTCTGCTTAAGTTTCAACTTGCTTTTCGTGGTCACTCGTCATCAAATAGGCTATGGGGTAATGGACAAACACAAACAGTTAACATCAGGATCACTGGGATATGTGATGTCACTTCCTGGGGTATGTGATGTCACTTCCTGTCATCTTCACTAACAGTATGTCCATATATGGTAATGTCATTCCGGTGGTTGCCCTTGTAAGGTCATATCATTTTAAGTTACAATCAAGCTTGAGTTAAGTGGCTATTCTTTTGAAAAACATTGAAATCAGTTAAGAAAAGTGACTGTTTAACCCGTTTAAGCCTAGTGTCTACTAAAAAGGACAACAGAAAACAGTGTAGACCCTGATGAGACACCGCATTAAGCAGCATCTCATCAGGGTCTGCACTGTTTGTTTTAAAATATGGAGTATTTATCTGTATGGACAAACATTGCAATGACTGAAGTTCACCCTTGTATATCTACAATGAAATATTCCAGCAAGTATACAGGGAGAGTTCATTGCAATAAATGGGTAAATGCAGAACAAAAATAAAGCAGAAAGCTCTACACAGCTTTCTGCTTTTTTTTATTCTACATTAATCAGACACCTGTCTTTAACATTACCAATTCATATTATGCGAAGTAGCCACTTAATACATGTTTGACATGATTGTTCAGTAAAGGTATTTGTGTTTTCGTCTAACCTGGCCAAGTTATTTTTAGATCAGAATGCTCTAAAACTTTAAATGGGATGATCACCTTACTCGCTGATTTCCGTACATTCAGCTAGGGATACGGGTAGCTGTTATTATTGTGTGTTATGTACAGAAGACAAGACATCATTCTTTCCCGTTTAAACGCAGAACGCAATGCACTAAACTGTGGAAATTATTTTTAGATATTTGAATTTCTAGCAATCTGTTTATCTGAATGGAAAACAGGTTGGAGCCTGATCAGACGCCGATTTACCCGGCATCTGATCTAGCTCCAGTCTGTTTGCAATAAAAATAATAGTTTTGACATATCAGTAAAATTAGCGTAGCGGTCTCGTGCTCAGCTGCACGAGGATCATGCTTATATCATGTAGAAAAGTGTATGAATATAAATATCCAATGTTACCCTGTTACCTATTTACCATTATATACGATTCTGTTCTAAACATAACTCGGCCAGATCAGAAACATCGGATAATACCCCTCATTAAAATTAATATTCTATTATGGCAAGGTCCTTTTAAGGTAATGACCTTTTATGCGGGGGTAATCCTGTTGGAGGTCCCATTGAATGGGCGGGTCGGATTGGTGGCATCCATCTTTCTACTTCTGTCACACGAAATAACAAATCTTTAGTGACTGGACGCTTAATACTTTCACAGACAGCTGAAACAGATAAAGATACAGTCATACTTTATATATATATATATCTCGAACTCGCTTACCGCAAACTACCTGATATTTCGATACATTAATTACATTACATCATGCTCGGTTAAGCTGAACATACCCGTGTTTCGAAGTTAAAACGTGGCTTAACCACGTTTTGACTTTGAAATACGGGCATGTTCGACTAAACCGAGTTCGAGATATCGAAGTTCGACTGTATCACGTATACCTACCAAGATGGTTCAGATATGAAAAAAAATATCTATACTTTGTCTAACACACCTCAGCTAACCCCTAAATTAACGAAGAAGGAACATAGCTATGTTTAAATTCTCTATAAAAACATGCACACTCTGTAACCACTTAAGGTGACATTATACGGCTTCCAAAATTTATGCACCTAGAATGAAGCGGTATTGCAAATTGTAGTTAAATTGGAATGTTAGAATTGAAATAATTAATTCATGCCAGTATATATACATGGGTAGTTGTTGAGATGCTGGTAAGTAAATCACTCCAAAGGAGCTTGTATGAATTTTATTATTTCTTAAATACATCCTATTGGCTAAAATGTAAAACAAGAATATAATATTTAGATATTTAAGTCCATTCATATACAAAATATAACAAGAGTTGTCAGAGAGACAACAAAGCTCGCCACCGGCACCTTTAGAAACTTAAAAGCACACTCAAGGTCACAGATGTCAACCTTTTTGCCTGCATGGAAAGGTCTTGTCCATATACACTGGCAAATCAAATATGAAAATAACACCTCAAGGGACATAGGAATTATAAGCATTTTTGAAACCTAAACGCAGATTTCGAAACCTAAAACCTTTCGCGACCTTAGTTCAAGGTCAAGGACACTGGGCTAATTTTTTTGCATGCATGGAAAGGTCGTGTCCATATACACATGCATGCCAAATATGAAAGAAATATCTCAGTGGATATATGAGTTAAAGAAATTTTGAGAAACCTAAATGCAGACTTTGAAACCTAAACGCGGGTCCTAAGTTCAAGGTCAATGTCAGAGGGCTCAAACATTTTGCATGGAAGGAAAGATCTTGTCCATATACACATGCAAACTGAATATGAAAGGAATATTTCAATGGACATAGGAGTAATAAAAATTTTGAGAAACCAAAACACAGATTTCGAAACTAAACATGGGCCCTAAGTTCAAAGTCAAGGTCACAGGGGTCTTAATTTTGCTGTGCCTGGAAAGGTCTTGTCCATATACACACATAAACTAACTATGAAAGCAATACCTCAAGGGACATAGAAGTAAAAGGCATTTTTCAAAACCTAAACACAGGCCCTAAGTTCAAGGTCAAGGTCACAAGGGTCCAACTTTATCTGTGCATGGAAAGGTCTTGTCCATATACACACACATACCAACTATGAAATCAATACCTCGAAGGATATAGAAGTTAAATGCATTTTTCGAAACCTAAACGCTGATTTCGAAACCTAAACACAGGCTCTTAGTTCAAGGTCAAGGTCACACAGGTCTAAATGTTTCTGTGCATCGAAAGGTCATGTCCATATACACATACATACCAACCATGAAAGCAATCACTCAAAGGACATAGAAGTTAAAGGCATTTTTCTACACCTAAACACAGATTTCGAAACCTAAACACAGGCCCTAAGTTCAAGGTCAAGGTCAAGGGGTCAAAAATTTTCTTTGCATGTAAAAGTCTTCCCACATACACATACATACCAACTATGAAAGCAATACCTCAAGGGACATAGAAGTTAAAGGCATTTTTCGAAACCTAAACGCAGATTTCGAAACCTAAACGCAGGCCCTAAGTTCAAGGTCAAGGTCACAGGGGTCTAAATTTTTCTAAGCTTGGAAAGGTCTTGTCTACATACACAAACATACCGACTATGGAAGCAATACCTTAAGGGATATAGAAGTTAAAGGCATTTTTCAAAACCTAAACGCAGATTTCGAAACCTAAACACAGGCCATAAGTTCAAGGTCAAGGTCACAGGGGTCAAAATGTTTCTGTGCATGTAAAGGTCTTGTCCATATACACATACATACCAACTATGAAAGCAATACCTCAAAGGACATAGAAGTTAATGGCATTTTTCTAAACCTAAACACAGATTTCAAAACCTAAACACAGGCCCTAAGTTCAAGGTCAAGGTCACACGGGTCTAAATTTTTCTTTGCATGTAAAGGTCTTGCCCATATACACATACATACCAACTATGGAAGCAATACCTCAAGGGACATAGAAGTTAAAGTCATTTTTCGAAACTTAAACACAGATTTCGAAACCTAAACGCAGGCCCTAAATTCAAGGCCAGGTCACAGGGGTAAAAAAAGTTCTGTCCATGGAAAGGTCTTGTCCATATACACATACATACCAACTATTGAAGCAATACCTCAAGGGACATAGAAGTTAAGGGCATTTTTCAAAACCTAAACGCAGATTTCGAAACCTAAACGCAGGCCCTAAGTTCAAGGTTAAGGTCACAGGTGTCTAAATTTTTCTGAGCATGGAAAGGTCTTGTCTATATACACACACATACCGACTATGGAAGCAATACCTTAATGGATATAGAAGTTAAAGGCATTTTTCAAAACCTAAACGCAGATTTCGAAACCTAAACGCAGGCCCTAAGTTCAAGGTCAAGGTCACAGGGGTCTAAATTTTTCTGTGCATGTAAAGGTCTTGTCCATATACACACACATACCAACTATTGAAGCAATACCTTAATGGATATAGAAGTTAAAGGCATTTTTCGAAACCTAAACGCAGATTTCGAAACCTAAACGCAGGCACTAAGTTCAAGGTCAAGGTCACAGGGGTAAAAAATTTTCTGTGCATGAAAGGTCTTGTCCATATACACACACATACCAACTATGAAAGCAATACCTCAAGGGACATAGAAGTTATAGACATTTTCTTAAAATTGTTTACGCCGTTCACGACGAAGCCGACGACAAAGACGACGACTACACCAAGGGTATTGCAATAGCTCGTCATGTACTACGTACAGGCGAGCTAAAAATTAATAAGATCAACATATGAAACTTAAGTAAGTCTTATGAAAGACTTATAATATTAGAAAAAATACCAACTTCAACACGAATTTAAGTTCATAGTTTATCCTCCCATGTTTCACAGTTAAGCCTTTTCAAGGAATTCTTTTTTTATTGAAAGACTAATAATGACATCTATTGAAAGAAAACTGTTTTAATGCATATAGCAGTATGTCTAACATTAATGAATGAATGCTAACATCAGCTAAGACCGTATTCTTCCATAAATCATTTTCTTGGTAAATATGCTGAGGAATTTGTATTAGATAATTTCCTATTGGACAATTTCCTATTTCTGCATTGTAACCCTTTATCCCATAGCCTGTTTCTAGTTTTGAGGACATATGACCACTTAAAGCAGGTTGAAAGTAAAGCAGAAGGTGCCGTAAGGCACCTTCTGCTTTACTTTTAGCCTGCTTTACGCTATACTATCTGCTAGAATTTAGAAAATATTTCTTTTGATCTATTTTCTTCAGTGGAGGAAAGAGTTAAGTGCGTAAAAAAGTGTATTTATATATGTAGTCAAGGGCTAATTACCTATGGCAGTTGTATAGTGGTTAGGGAAGGATTTATCTGTTCTCTCTCGCATGAATTTCCAGCCGTTTGAACTCGGGTCAAAACAACATTCTATGATTTTGTTGTCATATTCTTTCAGATCTTTAGTAAACTGTGAATATAAAACACATTTTAAGGTTCTGAATATCAAACCAATTTAAGACAATTCATTAGATATTATAAATGTCAGTGTTTAAGGCAGGCATTAGTTTATCAAGCAGAAGTAAACTAAAGCAGAAAGCTCCAGCAGAAGGCTTTCCACTTTCTTTTCATTTGTTTTACACTTTAAACTGTCCTTATTCTGTAATATAGTTTCCTTGATATTTCACCCTATATTGTTCCTCAATGTAGGGTTAACAATATATTTTAAAGCAGGTGCTTATAATCTGGAGCGCTGTTCTTTTGAAAACCAGGGAAACATCTGCGGCTATTTGGTGTCCCTACAACTGTTCTACCTCAGTACTTACAGGGCTCCAGATAAGGGGAGTATCTCAAAAACTAAAATCTTTATTTCTGCTTTAAACCCTATAGTGTCACTTAAGAAATGAACTGATTTTTTTGAAAATTATCGGCAAATACCATGAATCGCGCAAGCAATTCCAAAGATTAATTCGCATATGAAAACTGCATATGCCCCACCTCCCCTTCGAAACTTTTCCACAAGGTCCGCCCTCTCGAAAAGTTGTGTTTATACGAAATGAACACCCTTTTTGTCAATGGAATTGAATGGAGTAATTGTAAATATTACTCATTAGAATCGTCTCAAAGAGACCATTTTAATGAGTAGTAACATTATAGGATTTGGTGCTGAAATGGATGAGAAAATGTTGGAATTGTTCAATTTACTCCCCATTTTCTGCAGCCCTGGTACTTATCATATGTATACCGTACCTTCATTTCAGCAAAAGGTTCAACCAGACCTGTTACATATAGCAAAGCTTTTTTCGTTCTCAGCATACTGAAAAAGAAACAAATGATTCAAGGATTGTATTACCAGATAGCATGGTATACAATGCCCAAGAGGAATCCAGATAATGGGAGAAATCAAATGCTAAAATCGTTATATCTACAATAAACCCTGTTTTTTCCTGAGCTGAGAAAAATGTTGTGTTTAATGAGGTCACCTAATTACATGTACTGGCAGACTCAGAGACTCTTTAACCCATTAACCCATAACCTGTTTCTAATCTTGAAGACATATATCCACTTAAAGCAGGTTGAAAGTAAAGCAGAATGCGCCTTGAGGCGCATTATGCTTTACTTTCAGCCTGCTTTAAGCTATCAACTGCTAGAATATATTAAATATTTCTTTTGATATGTATGAATTTGAACTATAATTTCTTCAGTGGAGGACTAAATTAAAGGCATTAAAAGGCGTAATTATGGGGTAATGGGTTAAATGAAAGATGAAATTTCAAATGGACAATTCAATATTTAAAGTGAGATTTTCTTTATTATAGCAGGTGGTAGCTTAAGGAAGGCTGAAAGTAAAGCAGAATGCATCTTTAGGCGCATTCTTCTTTACATTCAACCTGCTTTAAGTAGTGACATATTTTCAAAACTAGAAACAGGATATGGAGTAAAGGCTTAAAAGCAGGTTGAAAGTAAAGCAGAATGTAAGGCACATTCTGCTTTACCTTCAATCTGCTTTAAACTGTCATGTGCTAGGATTTAGAAATTATTTCTTATGGTACATTTTCATGACTACATGTATTTAAATTAGAACTACTTTCTGGAGTGGAGGAATACATTAAATGCACTAAAAGCACTTCTATGGGGGTGGGTTAATACAGAAAAGTAATAAAAAGTAAAAAAAAATCCTAAAGAAGCTATAAATACTTAGATAAATCAGAATTACATCAAAATCTTTTCTGTAACCCTGGATAAATAATAGGTATTTTGAAACAAAGCTTCAAAATCATCTGTGTTTATTACGTACCCCTCACCACCTGCTGTGGTCATTATTTTCAGCTTGAAGTCTACTGAGTTCAGCTCTGGTGGTTTCCACTTTAATGTCTCCTTGCATCTCCCTGGATGATATGGCTGATAAAGTAAAAGAAAATCGTTCAGTGGGGAAGATGGTTTTCTTTCGAAATCAAACATTTCTTGATGTATTTCAGCAACAAATCCTATGGTGTTACTACCCATTAGAATCGTCTAATGAGTAGTGCCACCAAAGTTTTTATTTCCAAAAGGAAGATTTCAGTATTTGAAATACTCCCCATATCTGGAGCTCTGTTGAAAAGATTTCTCAGAAAACACCGCTTCCATGCGGCTAAAACAAGGTATTTGGCACAGTAGAGTAAAAATGATGTTATATGATGACTGAAAGTAACTGAATAGAGAGCCAATGCTTTTCTTGCATTCAATATTTGAAGCTATGACCAATCTTGATAGCCTCAACATTTTAAGTCAATATCTAACTCCGTTGTTGAGATATTGTAACAGATATGCCCCCAAAATGGCCATTTTTAAGCGTTATGCTGTCCCACTTCAATAAATTTTAATTTTGAGCTCAGAATACAATATTTTAAACACCTTAAAATCAGCTGTAATTAAGACAGTCTCATGGATGTATTTGTTTACTAAGTTTTTATAGGTGGATGATGAAAATAGACAGTATATTAAGAAAGTTATGACCGTATAACTGAAATAGGTGATTTGGCCTAATCATCAGATTCACAGAGGGTATGCTTTGTTATATGTCTGTAAAGAACTGCTATATTGTCAATAAACTGGAGGTTAGTGTTTAAAATGACTCATTTTTAATCAAAGTTTGAAATACCGAAATATCTTTGAATTTGCACTTTGCATTTATAAAATTTTAGCATTCGAATGCGGAAAAGCGGAAAATGAATTTTCTGTAGTGTCCGTAACAGTGGGTTTAGAAAGTCAATTTGTATTTACATTAGACATTTTAAATTTCCAAATATTATTTCTATGAAGGCTTGTATGCAAAAGCTAAAATATTAAAGATTTCCTTGATTTGAAAGATAGTTGTTTTCGTGATTTTAGTGTTACGGACACTACAAAAATTGTACACTTAAATTGATAATTCATCATATCAAACTTCAAGAGCTTTTTTCTTAGTTTTGCTGCTTTGCAGAGCAATAAGTTTTGTTATGGATTATTCCATCACTTAAATACTCTTGGAAAATACAAGAAAATCTTGTTTGATGCAACAATAGTAAGATGTTATATTGCAATCGAAAGAGGGGTGTGCTTCCAAGAAATTTTCCAGTTCACCAGACCAGTGCCCAGTTTAACAAGAAAGGGCTGAAATAGTATTCTATCATGTCAAACTGAAAGAAAGAAGTCCTGAGTAATGGACAAAACCAACAATTTGAGTCCAAATGATGACAAAGGTATGTAATAAAGACTTAAAGCATTGCTTGTTGATAAAATGTAGTGTCCGTAACCTATTACAGGCATTTCTGTGTAACCATGCTCAAGTAGCCCAACGCTCAATTGTTACATCTGACTTTTTTAAATAATGTTCCCAAACAAAACAAATGTTGCAATTAACCCAATATAAGTGCTCATTATCTTTCTCTCTTATATTTCAAACACCATTTAAGTCAAATTTAGTGATGCAAATAATCTGAAAGAATTTTTTGACTCATGTATTACATCAAATAGAATTGTGTTCCTTGTATCAAGTCATATAGGCCTTTTAAAAAACATATTTAAAACCTTAGTGTCTGTTTGATTCACAGCAATCATGTTTTCCTAAACTTATTTCTTCTTGTCAAAAATGTTACGGACACTACATGATCTATTTAATTTATTGAAGGCAATCTATTTAAGTATTTACACATCTGTTTCTTTCATTATCTAAGCCATTTGACCAGGTTATACACTTACAGACAATTTTGACTTGGTTTCTACAGAAACAAATGGTCTAAAGCACACATAACCCAACTCATGATGATCTGTGTTTGACAACATTTATGAATTCTTCTAAAATATAATTCTGTTCAGTCAGATCTGTAGTGCAAATGTTATAATGCTTAACATGTATGAGAAATTTGAAAATAACTAAATGTAAAGGTTCAGGGAGTTCTTGTTTAGATCCTTCTAATCAAAACTTATACTGCTTGCAAGTAAAAGAAGTGCATGCAACTGTGTGGTCAAAGGTTACGAGATAGTTCAATTGTATAGAATATATAGACTCACATTATTGAGATCTTGAAAGGGCCCCAGAATCTAAGCCTAAACAATTTATGAAAAATGATTATAGATCCAACATCAAAGAACTCTTTTAACCCATTACTCCAAAGATACACATTTCAACAATTTTTAATTTGTTCCTTCACTGAAAAAAATTGTTCCATTTTCTACAGTCATAAATATATATTATAAAAAAAAAATCTTTATTCTAGTAAATGGTAGCTTAAAGCAGGCTGAAAGTACAGCAGCATGCACCTCAAGGAACATTCTGTTTTACTTTCAAACTGCTTTAAGTAGTCACCTGTCATCAATACTAGAAACAGGCTATGGAGTAAAGGATTAAGAGCCCTTTGATCTGTATCTGCACAGTTTATTACTTTAAGTTGATAGCATATAGTGCTGCATATTTCAATTGTGGGTCTAATCATGAAATTATTATTATGAAATAATCGATTAACGATTGAAATGGCAATATATCTTAAATATATTTTGCAGATCAGAGCAAGAGTTCATCACTGGGACAAACTAGATCTGCTGTTAAGAAATTGTACTTGAAGTGGAAGCTGAGAAGAAAAATGTGAATACTACACTGAGAGTTAAGATGAGAAGAAATTGTCAGAAAACAGAAAACCCTAAAAAATATTCAGGGCTGAAGAAGACTGACTAAGACAGAAGAAAATACTACAGATTAACCTGATGGCATCTTCAGATCCTGAAGTACAAAATTTAATGTACAAGCTGCTCTTAGAAAGAATGGAGTTGTCAGAGATACAATAAAGCTCGCCGAAGGCACATTAATTTTGGAATCTTAAAGACAGAGTCTGAGGTCAAGGTCATAAGGGTCAGAACTTTTTGTGTTCATGAAAAGGCCTTGTCCATATACTCAAAACTATAAAAACAAGACATCAAGAGTCATAGCATTTATAAGCATTTTTTAAAACCTAAACACAGATTTCGAAAGCAAAAAGCGGGCCCTAAGTTTGAGGTCAAGGTCACTAGGGAAAAGAGAAAACTTGCCATTACAGGTAGGACAATCAGAGGGTGAATGAAGACCATCAAAACTAGGCCTTTCAGCATAAACACCTGCTTCAGAATAGGAATAGGATGATATAACCACAGGAAACAGAAACCGCTAAGAAACCGTAAACAGCAAAATATACCACACAGCAACTTCAACAGTCCAAAAGTTACAACTCTGGGGATTTTTTTGCTTTTGATTTGAAACCAAAGAAGAACCCATATGTGTTTATGTGGCAGAAGTTACAAATATATATGAAGAGGAGTGTTGGCTTAAATACATGAAAAAATCAGGGGGTTTGTGCACATGGCCTAAACAAACAAGTGACTTTGTCGTAAGAGCTGATTGACAATACCATAGGGACACTTTAAACCCTGAAATTGTAAACAAAAGGGGCCTTTTAAGTTTCAAACAAGTGAATTAGACAATGTAAGGGTTACCCTTATATGAAAACACAAACAAGTCTGCTTTAAATAGTTTGGCATTGTAGCTTAACGGTACAGTTTGGAATTGTAGTGTCCGTAACAAAAGTGGTTTGAGATAATTGTATGTCCAAAGAAAATAATTGAACACATTTTGAACATTGAAAAGTGACTGGAATATAAAACTAAGTCCTTGTACTAGCAAATAGATGTGATTTTAACATTGGGTTTGGAGGATGACAAATGTTAGGTGAAACGCTGCAAGTTCATTTTTTTGAAGTTTTGCGCCTGTACGTATTAAAATTAAAAAAAAATCAGTTTTGAATTTGAATTCAACTATATTTCATTTCAGTTATCTTATTTACATTCCATGTTTGAAGTTATGTGTTTAAATCAATAAATATGTTATGTTTTGAAGAAAATTAGTGTTGTTATATGCCTGATGTAGTGTCCGTAACATTTAGGTGACGTATACTTTAAAACCTCTACAAAAATACATTTGTAGAAGCTGCAAACTTAAAACAAGATTTGATATGCGTGGTCAAAGCTTTAACTTTTTGATGCTCTAAATTTCAAAATGCTACATTAAAGTTCATTTTTTGATCCAAGTGGGACACTGGTGTGCCAAATACCTTGTTTTAGCCGATGGCAATCAAAAGAAAATTGACAAGACACTAGGTAGTTGTCTTTAAGATGAATGGCCTTGTTTTTCTTTAAAAAAAAACGTTAATGGTTGAAATATTCAGATAAGAATTTCGGATGCATATGCACTAGTTTCAAGTTTTGAATAGTTGGTGACAACCAAAACCATAAACTATCTTCAGAAAAGGATATTTAACTGTAGGTTCAGTTATTCAATATACTTACATCGGGTACTGGTTGAAAGATGAGACCGTCTACCTCATGACTAACTTGGCTAGCAAAGTCACCGTCCAATATCTGCAAAGAACAAGGGTAAATAGTAGCATACATGTATATACATTAGGGCATGTTTCTAGTTTTGAAGAGCTGAGGCGACCACTTTAGGCACATTTTGCTTTATTTTCAGTCTGCTTTAAGCTACTGTTAGGATAAAAAAAATATTTCTTACGGTGCCATATTCATGACTGTATAAATTAGAACTACTTTTTCAATGAGAGAATAAATGAAAGGTGTTAAAAGGCCAATCTGTGGCGTAATGGGCTATCTATAGTCATTGTTTTCTTCATAGAACTCCATTTCATGTATTTACTTTTTTTTCCATAGAGATACCATTTAATGCTCTAACAGAACACAAGTTAAGGTGTTTTTTCAAATACAGTAAAGCCTCTCTTTTACGACCACTAAAAAGACGGCTAATTGATTGCATAATAGACAGGTGATAACCTAAAGCAAGATGTACATAAAACAGGAAGCTCCTAAAGGAGCTTTCTGTTCTACGTTCATCTTGCTTTAAGCAGTCACCTGTCTTAAACACATGATAATTAACAAACTTTTGTGGTCATAATAGAGAGGTTTTACTGTATCTTCTTTCTTATTTCTTCACTATTTCTTATTTCTTCACTAAACACTAGAAGACTCCTTTTAACCCTTTACCTGATAGTCTGTTTCTAGTATTGAAGATAGGTGACCACTTAAAGCAGGTTAAAGCCTGCTTTAAGCTTTCATGTGCTAGAATATAGAAAATATTCCCTATACAAAATATTCATTATTGATTAAATAAGAACTATTTTCTTCAGCGGAGGAATAAATCATATCCGCTAAAAGTCGCTTCTATTGGGGAAAGGGTTAATTGTCTTGAAGAGATTTCTAACCATTTAAGGTTGATTGTTACAATATATTGCAAAATAGCAAACATCCATACCTTTCTTGAGGTGACTACATCCCAGAAAGGCTTGGCCCGTACACTAAACGGTTCCCTGACTTTGTCTAGCTGACCCTGTTGAGCCTTCGTATTCCTGGCACCAATTATTTCCTTCTCAATACACAGCAGTCTCCGATTGAAATCTGTCTTACCAACATCTTGCCCCTATAGAAAGAATGCCAGTACAGATTCATGGGTGAAAGTTCTGGGGCCCGTTTTACTAAACAACTTACGCAAAATATTTGCGTAAGTCAAAATCATTTAACTCTTATTTTTCGATCATAAACGTTTGCAAACAGCAAATAGCCAGATCAGAGGACGCGCTAATAGCGCGTCCTCTGATCTGGCTATTTGCTGTTTATAGCAAGTGATAATAAAAAATATAAATTAAAAATTAAAATTATGGCTGTTATGAAAATGTATCATTAGAAATATCTTTATATCCTAACAAACTGTAGCTTAAAACAGGCTGAAAGTCAAGAAGAATGTGCCTTAAGGCAGTTTCTGCTTCCTTTTCTGTCTGCTTTTAGTGATTGCCTGTCTTTAACACTAAAAACAGGCTATTGAGTAAGAGCTTAAAGCAAGAAGTTCTCAATGTTTTATAATCATGGACACTTGAAAATTTTAAATTCTAACTTTAAGACTTAGAAATTGGCCAAAATATTAGCCTTGGTCTGCACACAAAAATATGTTACCTTTATCTCTTCCACTTTATTCTTTCATTCAACACTAAGTAAATCTTCTGGGTTATTAAGTTCTGTTGTGGATCTTTTTAATTACTCAAAAGTGAACCAGTCTTCTTTGACTTCTGGGTAGATTAATAAATACTGCTTTAAATTAGCAAACATTGAAGACCCAGATCAGAGGGCTCCTACACTGTTTTCAATTGTAATGAGTATATTTTAAACAGGTCCATGGTGTTGAAAGAGTAAAGAAATGAAAAATTCTACCTCAAACTTTATTATGTCATAGATGAGGAATCGAGGAACATTTTGTCCATTGACTATATCGTTAATCATCTCTCCATCCACTAAAGTGTCCCTCATATGGGAATCCATGTCCTTCCGCCGTGGAAACTAAATAAATCAAAAGAAAAATATATAGTGTAGAATGCCCTGCATCTCTTTGTACACAAAGTTTTGATGTCTTTCCCAATAGTCCCAACAATTCTTCATTTATAATGAATATTTTATCATAATAAAGGGGACTTCAATTTTTTCCCTATAGCTATCTGTGTAAACAGTAGTATCTAGCTAACCGCTTAACCCTTTACCCCATTGTCTCTTTCTAGTTTGAAAACAGGTGACTACAAAGATCAAGTTGAAAGTAAAGCAAAATGTGCCTTAACCCTTTCCCCCATAGAAGCGCCTTTTAACGCATTTAATTTATTCCTCCACTGGTGAAAATAGTTCCAATTTATACAGTCATAAATATGTATCATAAGAAATATTTCCTATATTCTAGCAGATGGTAGCTTTAAGCAGGCTGAAAGTAAAGCAGAATGTGCCTTAAGGCACATTCTGCTTTACTTTCAACCTGCTTTAAGTGGACACCCATATTCAATACTAGAAACAACCTATGTGGGAAAGGGTCCTTCCGCCGTGGAAACTAAATAAATAAAAAGAAATAGAGGGTCTTCTATGAGTGCTCATTATTTATCATTTTTGATAAAAGAGTTGACTAAAATAATATGACTTGAGCCGTGGCGAATGTCATATTCATTTTAGTCAACAAGTTTATTTAATGGCTTTACGTCACTTCCAGACCGCAAGTTATGTAATAAAAAGATATAGTGTAGAAAGTCCAACACATCTTTGATGACAGATGACTACTTAGAACAAGTTGAAAGTAAAGCAGACTGCACCTTAAGGCACATTTGCTTTACTTTCAGTCTGCTTTAAGCTAACATCTCCTAGGATATAGTAAAGAGTTCTTATAGTACATGTTTATGACTGTATCAAATGGAACTACAATGTAGTTTCTCTACAGGATGGATTAATAAAAGGCGTAAAAATGATGTATTTATGGGGTAATGAGTTAACCCTCAGCACTGATGCTTTGAGATTATCTCACGGTTTGGATCTAAATTAAGCCCTACGAATGTGTCTGATAATCAGTTATCATTTCTGTAAACCTAAGATTGAAAACAATATATTTTATATCATCATCATCATCATCAGTATTTATATTAACCCTTTCCTCCTTGACACCTCAAATGGACAATTCTTGTTTTCAATTAAGTCTAGTCAATTTTTTAATTTTAGGATTGATTTTTACAATATATGTCAAAATAACAAACAGTGTAGACCCTGATCAGAGGGCTCCTCAAGGAGCCCTCTGATCAGGGTATGCACTGTTTGCATAGGACAAGTGTACGCAACATGTATGTCATTTTGCAAATGACGCATATATGCGTGATTAGGGTTCAAAGAGTTAAGGATCAGGAGTGTCATCCACATCTGTGGGCCCCCCTTCCAGACAACTGGCTAAATGCATGCATAGCATTTCCTATGACATCTAAACAGAATATGGAGAATTTGAAGACACAATCTTACCTGTAGGTTTGGCACATGGAATACTGAATTATCTCTGTCTAACATATACACCTGGTTTTCTCCTTCAATCAACATCAGAAACCTAAACAATAAGACGTATAGGTAAAACACAATTTGATCTGATGATGAAGGTTACATTCAGTTAATTTGACTTTCAAATGACCTTGAAATCAGTCTGATATGAGAAAATTTGGGCAGGTTGTGTCTTAAAATATTGTGATGTTTTTGAGGGATTGGGTAATGTTACAAATACTTTAAAACTACTAGTACTTGAAAATGCATGAAATGCTGCAAACATTGTTGCGTTGCTTATTTCAGAAAACACAAAGTTGTGGGCACTCAAGCAAGTGTTCTAAAATGGTGATGCTTTGGTTTTAATTTCAAATCTCACTCACTTTAATTGAAACATTTCTTTTGAAATGGGCAAGTTTTAACTTTTCTTTTGAAATGGGCAAATTTTATCAAAAAGTTTCTTATTGTATATGTGGTCTTTTATTGACCCTGTCAAATAAGAGTAATAAAGGCTTGGATCAAAGGTTATAAAGATTTTGATTTGAGTCTGAGATTTTTCTCAATCATTTAATTGGTCAAATTTGAACTTTTGCTGAGCAAAAGCTCAAATCTGACCAATGAAATACTTGAGAACAATCTCAGACTCAACTCAAAAGCTTTATAACCTTTGGGCCCAATTTGGCTTACCGAGTGCCATCTGCTTTCCAGCTGGCCTTGTACGGTTTCTTTCTGAGATAATCAAGGTTTTGAATATCCATGGAGATTGGCTGAGACCCTGGAAATCCCGAACTGAAACAAGACTTTAAATGTTCCAAGGTTCAACATATAACATTAAAATTTTTGTATAAATGTTTACCTTGCCCAGTCAGACAAGTATTTAAAAATAATATACACCATAAAACCCCTCTTTTACAACCACTAAATTGTGTTAATAAGCAGGTATTTAAGACAGGTGATTGCTTTCAGCATGGTAACAGTAAAACTGAAAGCTCTTTTAGGATCTTTCAGGTTTGTCACCTTGCTATAGGCTGTCACCTGCCTTTTATACAACCAAGAAGCCTTCTTTTAAGGAAGAACAATAAAGAGGTTTTACTGTATATGATCTGAGCCATAAGAACACCAGATTCATCGCATTACAAACAGTTTAATTCGAGACCAGAGGGTGCATCTTTGTACTTTGAAACAATGAAGATCCTAACCAGATTGCTCTAACAGAAACTTTTCTATCAGGGTCTGCACTGGTTTCCTTTTACAAATAACAATACAATGTTTTTAAAATATATCTGTAAATATTTATAACTAACTAGACTGTATTGGAAATTGGAATTTTGAACATGAAGTTTTACCAGTGAATGAGTTATTGTATGGAAATAGTACTGCGGAAAGCCCTAACGTTAAACATTGCCCATTGGCATGTTTATATACACCAACAAAACTGCAGATAAAGGGAGTATTTGAAAAGCTAAAATCCGTATTTCTGCATTAAAAAGTACTGCGGAAAGCCCTAACGTTTAACATTGCCCAATTGCATGTATATAATTATACACCAACAAAACTCTAGATAAAAGGAGTATTTCAAAAACTAAAATCCTTATTTCTGCATTAAACCCTATGGTGTTACTACTCATTAAAATTGTCTCTTCGAGACAATTCTAATGAGCAGTAACACCATAGAAATTGGTGCTGAAATAAGTAAGATAAAATGTTAGATTTGTTCAGTTTTCTCCCTCTAATCTTGAGCCCAGGCTCCAAGGTTATAAAACGTTTCAGCTGAGTCTGAGTGTGTTCTTGTGCATTTGAATTGTCAGATTTTAGCCTAGTCTCAAATCTGACCAATCAAATGCACAACAACGACTTGAAACTCAACTGAAATTTTTTATAACCTTGGACCCTGCACTAAGGTATTTACCTTTCCCATTCACACATCTGCTGGGCTTTAGATTGTACATTTCTCAGCCGTGGCTGGTCTGTAACCTGCGTCACTGTCGTAACACCATCAACAAACTTTGCATTCTGAAATTTTACATGCATATACAGTGCCCCCTCTACAACAACACTCTATGGGAGACAAAAAATATGCGAGTTGTTCGGAGGGAGTCCTTATAGAGAGGGAAATTGGCTCACATCTGCAAACAGCTTAAAACCAGATCAGACGCGGCATAACCCGGCGTTCTGATCTGGATTCAAGCTATTCACTCATCAATAAGTTTTTTTTCTGTCAAATTGTTCAATATGTAACTTAGAGAAAAACAACAGATTGCAACTTTAATCAGACGATTATACAGCAGTTAATGAGTTAAGACTTAATTGTCCCGTTTAGGGAACTGCGACAAGAGTCGTTGTTCGGAGGGAGTCGTTGTTGGAAGGGTCATTGCAGAGAGGGAGCGCTGTATATACATAATTATACATAGAGTTACTCAGAAAGCAGAATTACAAAACACACAGTGCTTCCTCCCTATAGTAGCCCTCCAAACATTTCCCTCTTTACAACAATGCTAACAGCTGCTCCCCAAACAAGACATTCATGTTTAACCCATTGCCCCATAAATACCCCTTTTTACGCCTCTCACATATTCCTACACTAGACAAAATAGTTCCCATTTATACAATCATAAATATGCAGCATAAGAAATATTTTCTAAATCCTAGCAGATTGTAGCTTTAAGCAGGTTGAAAGTAATGCAGAATGTGCCTAAAGGCACATTCTGCTTTACTTTCAACCTGCTTTAAGTGGTCACCTGTCTTCAAACCAAGAAACAGGCTATGTGGTAATGGGTTAATGTTTTCACTGCTGCAATTTTCTCAAACAGGTTAAAATTGTTGTCTGCTTTTTTTTTTACTAAAAGTAACGTATTAAGAAATATTTACAGAAGAAACATACAGATGGTTGACAAGCGGTTTGAATCCAGATCAGATGCCGCATAATGCGGCATCTGATCTGGGTTCAAATTATTTGCAAATGAACTCTAAGGGATATTAATTTCTCTCCCTATAATAACTCCCTTCGAACAACACACACAATTTATGTCTCTCAATGAGTGTTGTTGTACAGAGGGAGCACTTAAGTAGGTAATGTTCTTTTCAGCAATAATTGTTGTTTGCTAATGTTCTAAAATTAGAAATTTTTAAGACTCCCTTTCAAATGGGGTAGCAGTGTCAAACAGTTTCGATCCTGATTACTCAGTGTCTCATCTAGATCGAAACTCTTGGCGAAAGTCAAGACTCATACGGTATGTTTTGCTATCTTTTCAGCAATTCTACAATGACCTATAGAATATTCCCTGCTAAAGAAGCCCTCTGTCCTGGGACCATACTGTTATCATTTTGCACTATACTGTAACAATCAACCCTAAATAGTCAATAAATTACTTCACCCATTACCTCATAACCTGTTTCTAGTTTTAACCCTTTACCTGATAGCCTAGTTATAATATTGAAGATAGGTGACTACTTAAAGCAGGTTGAAAGTGAAGCAGAATGCGCCCTTAGGCGCATTCTGCTTTACTTTCAGCCTGCTTTAAGCTATTACCACCTAGAATAAGGAAAATATTAAATAATAACACATATTCAGTACGGTTTATATTGGAACTATTTTCTTCAGCGGATGAATAAAATGCATGTGCTAAAAGTCGCTTCTATAAGGGAAAGGGTTAAAGACTGGTGATCACTTAAAGCAGGTTGAAAGAAAAGCAGAATGTGCCTTCAGGCGCATTCTGCTTTACTTCTAGCCTGCTTTAAGCTACCATTTGCTAGGATATAGAAAATATTAATTTTCTTGCGGTATGTATTCATGACTGTATAAAGGGGTACTATTTCCTTCAGTGGGGGAATAAATCAAAAGCGTAAAAAGGAATATCTATGGGTCAATGGGTTAATTGAAAACTGAAATTTTCCATTGGAAGTTTCAGAGGTGATTGAGTTGAAACAAATTTGACTGCATTTAATGTTTGGTACATGTATATCTCATTCTTCTCCGACCGCAGACGAGTCTTACTTTTTTCATTATTTCTTTGCGAGATCTTTTCCGACTACCATCTGGTTTACCGCCATCTTCAGAGATTGCATTCCCATCATCATCAACATCTTCAGACTCTGTAATACATAAACATCACAAGCTTTTGGAAATTCCCCATAAATATACATACATGTACATGCTCCTTATTACACCTTGGTTTATTCCTCCACTAAAGAAAATAGTTCCACTTTGTACAGTCATGAGTATGAACAATGAGAAATGTTTCCTACAGTCTTGGCAGATTGAAGCTTAAAGAAAGGCTGAAAGTAAAGCAGAATCACCTTAAGGAACATCCTGCTTTACTTTCAACCTGCTTTACATGCTTGCGTTTCTTCAAAACTATAAACAGGTTATGGGTTAAAGCTGCTGAAAGCAAGATGTGTTTTCTCGTTCACTTTCATCTTGCTTTAAGTGGCCGGTTGTATTCAACAACATAAATAAATTAGTAGTGATTATGCAGAGGAAGCATGGAGCTCACTGATATAAACAATGAACATTAGTAAAATAATTACTACAGGAAGTAACTTTAATATTTGTAATGACTGTAAAATACAAAATTATATTTCAAAGATTGAAGAAATGCAAAGTGCTAAAACGCCTTTTTACTTCACTAATTTATTCCTCCACTTAAGAAAACAGTTCCTTTTTATACAGTCATGAATGTGTACTATAAGAAATATTTTCCATATTCTATCAAATTGTATCTTAAAGCAGGCTGCAAGCAGGCACATTCTGCTTTACTTTCAACCTGCTTTAAGTTGTCACATGTCTCCAAAGATAGAAACAGGCCGTGGGGTAATGCAGAGCTCCAGATAAGGGGAGTATTTCAAAAACTAAAATCTTTATTTCTGCTTAAAACCCTATGGTGTCACTACTCGTTAGAATCGTCTCGAAGAGACGATTCTAACGAGTAGTAACACCATAGGATTTGATGCTTAAATAAGTGAGAAAATGTTGGATTTGTGCAGTTTACCCCCTCTTATCTGGAGCCCTGGTAATGGGATAAACATTCTTCAATGGAAAGGCAGATAAAGTTAATTTTACCCTTCTCCTGCTTAGTGTACTGAATTGAAGCATTCTTAACCCTTAGCCCGCCAAATAAATTGTCGTCTGCTATATTTCTCGTCTGCTTGAAGCTTCAAAGTGCTTCAAAGTTGCTCAAAATTGCTGAAAATGTTGTCCGAGTGTCAAACAGCTTGGATCAGGATGAGACGCCGAGTTACTCGGCGTCTCATCCGGATCCAAGCTGTTTGCATATGGAGCTATAGTCGTGACTGGCAGGCTAAGGGTTAAATCAGTGTAGATCAAACCAATAGTTCACACGATAGATGTTCATAGAGGGCGGAGTTTAATATATGAATATTCAGCAGGAGTAACAATTTATCGTTGCAGTCAACAAAGACAGTCTACTCACCATCACACCAGTCTGGCAGGGGTGGGGCAGGGGGCGTGTCACTAATATCACTATAGCGAAAAAACAACTCGGACAAGTAGTCCTGTTTGTAGATCCCAGGAGGCCGTGCCTGTAACGATTCAGCATTATAATCTTGGTTAGGACAGATATTGACTTAAGAGGGAGGTTAATTAACCCTTCCCCCCATAAACACACCTTTTCAGGCCTCGATTTTAAATTCCTTTATGGAAAAAAATAGTTTCAATTTATTAAGTTATGATTGTATACTATTAAATATTTCTCTATCATATCAGATGATAGCTTAAAGCAGGCTGAAAGTAAAGCAGAATGTGCCTTTACTCTCAGCCTGCTTTAAGTGGTCACCTGTTTTCAAACCTAGAAACAGGCTATGGGGTAATAGGTTTACCAAACATTTGAAATTCTGAATCCTTTATGTCTCTATTACACTCTTATCCGAAGGAGTAATGATTGCGACATACAGACTTGAGCAAACAGTGTAGACCCTGAGCAGACTGCCCCTTCAGGTTACACCCATTACCATTCGGCTTGCACCTTTTGGACAAACAACTGAGAAATAAAAGCAATTAGTTCATTTTTTATGATTTCTAGATTTTTCACAGAAAGTAAAAAAAAGTTTGGAGATAACATACAGTAATCATTAAGAGATTTTAATTTCTGATACACATTTCTGGTGTCATGGCTATAAAGCGTTTGAGTTGAGACTGAAATTGTTCTCAAGTAATAGTCAGATTTGAGCTTTTAGAATAATCTCAGACTCAATTTGAGTGCTTTAAAACTTGAACCCAGATCTGGAGTTGTAGTAAAACAAGACAGTGAGGAAGACACAATAATCCTAAGTCTATTAGGTTGGATCCTGATCAGACACAAAATTATTTGATTGTTACAGGCTGAAAGACTTGTAACTATAAAAAGTTTGGCATACCTCTGCAAATGTTTTTACTGCTGCTTCAACACTGAAAGTAGAGAATAACAATAAGTCTACAGAATTAGATATCACACTGTGAAAAAGCCAAGATTTAAGTCTAGCAAATAAAACTAATCATTTTTTTTTTAAAGTCAAAACATTTTCAATCTGCTTTAACTCTTTCCTCCCTGAAACTTTAAATGGAAAATTCCAGTTTCCATTTTAGTCTAGTCCATTTCTGACTTTTAAGAGTTGTTTTTGTCAATGTTTGGCATTGTGACCAACAGTGAAGAACCTGATCAGAGGGCTCCTTTCGGAGCCCTCTGATCAGGGTCTTCACTGTTTGCATAGGACAAGTGTACTATTCACATGTACACTGTTTGAAAAGCACGCCTATATGCAGGACTAGGGTTCAAAGAGTTAAGTGGTCAAATATTATCAAAACTTGTAATGAATTTACCAACACCAATGCTGGGTCGGGGTGGGGGGATATGAGTGCCTCAATTCTTTGACTACGAGCAGTGCTCTTGACAAGGGAAGTATTTCAAAAACTTAAATAAATATTTATTTCTGAATTTAACCCCTTTGGTGTCACTACACATAAGAATCGTCTCTTTGAGACGATTCTAATGAGTAGTAACACCCTGGGATTTGATGCTGAAATGAGGAAGAAAGTGTGGATTTGTTCCAGTTTATTCTGAAGCTCTGTAAAAATTGGAAAGGTTTAAGTGAATGAGTGTGATCATAGTTACCTCCAGTCTAAGATCTCTACAAGATATGATACTATGAGGAAACCAGATCTGTTAAAGCCATGGGTGCAATGAATACCTGAAATAAACAACATAGACATACAGTGCTCCCTCTCTGCTACAACACCCGATGGGAGACAGTGATTGTGTGTGTTGTTCGGAGGGAGTTGTTACAGGGAAGCAAACTTATTACCCTTATAGTATGTTATAGGGAGGGAAAATTAGTACCCTTAGAATATATTTGCAAACAGCTTGAACCCAGATCAGACACCGCGTAACGCGGCACCTGATCTGGGTTCAGACTGTTTGTTACTTGTCTTTATGTTTCTTATCTAAAAATTTCCAATAGGTTACTTTGGGAAAAACAGCAGACAATAATGTTTAGCAGACAATCTTGCAGAAGATAAAGTGTTAGAAATATATTTATCTTGTTTGGGGAACAGTGGCAAGCGATGTTGAAAGGAGGGAATTGTTTTTCCTATAGTAGCCCTCTGATAAGGGTCTACACTGTTTGCTAAATGAGATCAGTACTTTTCAAACTTCTTTGGTTAAATTTAAAGTAGACTGGTTCATGTTTTGGTAACTAAAAAGATCCTCAACAGAACCTTATAACCCATAAGAGTTACTTAGGGTTGAAAGAATTACGGTACAAATAGCGTTAACTCATTGAGCCCTAGTGACGCATATATGCGTCGTTTACCAAACGTGTACCTGTGAAGAGTACACTTGTCTAATGCAAACAGTGAAGTCCCAGATTAGAGGGCTCCTGTAGGAGCCCTCTAATCAGGGACTTCACTGTTTGTCATTTTGCAATATATTATAAAAAAACAAACCTAAAATATCTAAAATGGACCATCCCTTATTGTTACTTGGAATTGTCCATTGAAAGTTTCAGGGGATAATGAGTTAATAACTCAATCTTACCTATCACTTCCAGTGGCTTCTGGTTAAAAAATCTTGCACATAAATCTATGAAGTCTTGGGTCTGTTCTTTTGAGGGAGTCTCTCCGTGCCTGAAAACAAAACAAGACACCTTTACAGAGCTCCAGATTAGGGGAGTATTTCAAAAATGAAAATCTTTATTTCTGCATTAAACCCTATGGTATTACTATTCATTAGAATCATCTCTGCATTAAACCCTATAGTGTTACTAATCATTAGAATTGTCTCTGCATTAAACCCTATAGTGTTACTACTCATTAGATTTGTCTCTTCGAGACAATTCTAATGAATAGTTACACCATAGGGTTCGGTGTTGAAGTTAGTGGGAAAATGTTAGATTTGTTCAGTTTACTCCTGCTTAACTGGAGCACTGTATTTATCTTCAATACTAATAAATGTTTCAATAATGTTTATGTAAAATACACTAGAGTTGCCCTCTAACAGAAGGGGAAGATTGAGGGCATAAGTGAAAAATATAATATTGTCATTTCAAGTTCATTGCTGAAAAACTTTAACCTGAGAGCAAAGCCGGTGCTGAGACATGGTGCTGAGACAAAGAAGTACATTAGCAGAGCACCAGATAAGGATAGTTTTTCAAATACTAAAATCTTTATTTCTGAATAAAACCCTATGGTGTCACTACTCATTAAAATCGTCTCTTCGAGACGATTCTAATGAGTAGTAACACCATAGGATTTGGTTCTAAAAAGAGTGAGAAAATGTTGGATTTGTTGAAATAACTACCTCTTATCTGGAGCCCTGCATTAGCCCTCCTTACTTTACCAATAGTATAGCTAAAAACTGTCATTGTCTACAATTCATTGCAATGTGTCTAATTCCATTTAACCCACTACCCCAAGCCTGTGACTAGATATGAAGACAATTAAAAACACCTAAAGCAGATTGAAAGGAAAGCAGAATGCACCTTAACCCATTACCCCATAAATACACCTTTTTACACCTTTAATCTATTACTCCATTGAAGAAAAAGTTCTTCTTTATACAGTAATGAATGAGTATTACAAGAAATATTTACTCAATCCTAAAAGATGATAGCTTAATTAAAGCAGGTTGAAAGTAAAACAGAATGTGCCTGAAGGCACATTCTGCTTTACTTTCATCCTGCTTTAAATGGTCACCTGTCTTCAAAATTAGAAACAGTCTATGGGGTAATGGGTTAAGGCGCACTCTGCTTTACCTTCAATCCGCTCTAAGTTGATTGATTGATTGATTTTATAGCAATAGTGGCATAACATGGCAATACAAATGCATATAAAAAAGTTACGTATAATATGGAAATAAACTGAAAAAAAATGTCTGTGTTTCAATTTCAGGGCTTCCTGGCAGGGGACTATTTTGTTGGTGTAGAAATAATTTGAGGTGTTTATAGGCATAATTATAAAGTAATGGGTTAAATCCCATTTACAGTCAAACTTCGATATCTTGAACTCGCTCAACTCGAACTATCCGATATTTCGAAACATGTATTGCATTATTTCAAGCACGGTTTAAGGGAATATATCCGGGTTTCAAAGTTAAAACACGGCTAGGCAGCGTTTTAACTTTGAAATACAGATATGTTAAACTTAACCTAGTTCGAGATATCGAAGTTCGACTGTAAATGGGAAAAAGAATGTGTCCTCCCCACTGTATATGCAGGACTCCAGATAAAAGGGAGAATATTAAAATCTAAAATATTTCTTTCTGTATTAAGCCCTATGGTGTGACTACTCTTGGAGAAAATTCTAATGAGTATTTACACCACAGGTTTTAGTGCTGGCATGACGGGAAAAATGCCAGAAAATACTGGATCTTAAGTTAACCTATTACCCCATAGTATATTTCTAGTATTGAAGATAGGTGACCCCTAAAAGCAGGTTGGAAGTAAAGCAGAATGCGCCTTAAGGCGTATTCTGCTTTACTTCCAACCTGCTTTAAGCTACCTGGGATCTTCGAGAATATAGAAATTATTTCTTATGATACATTTCATGATTGTATAAATTAGAACTATTTTCTTCAAAGGAGGAATAAATCAAAAGCGTAAAAAGGTGTATTTATGGGGTAATGGGTTAACTCCCTCTTATCTGGAGCCCTGTATATGTCCACATACCCTCTGCACTGCATCTTCACATATTTGGTGTTTTTCTTCTCAAGTTCTTTGCTGTCATAAAACCTTGTAGTATTGGTAAGATCAACTACAAGTCCAAGGTTTTTCTACAAGAAACAATACAAATAGACTGTTGAGTGTTAACCCTGTAAGAAATGAACTGATATTTTTTCGTCATTTAATCGAAATAAACAACAGAAAATTATCAGCAATTTTGCTCATTATTTTCTATCGTTATTTTCGTTTAAATGCCCCAAAAGAATTCATTTATTATATTTACATTATTTTTGCTGTAATTTCTAATATCAAATGAACTTTTTATTAGTATGCATGTATTGTTTAATCCATATTAGAGGTTGTTAACACGAATAATGTGTACTCTGAAAAGAACACCCATAACCGCATAACTGAACTGTGATTCCCAGAGAAATTATCCATAAGCCCCACCTCCTTTGTCAAGGATATCCATAAGTCCTGTCTCTAGAGAAATTGCAGCCATACAAATTAAACGTCATTTTTTCAGTGGAATTGAATGGGGTGAATGTAAATATTACCTCTATAGCCAAATATTCAAGTATCCATATTTTACTCTGTTAAAGCCACATTGCTGCTTAACTCTTTCCTCCCTGAAACTTTAAATGGACAATTCCAGTTTCCATTTGAGTCTAGTCCATATCTGACTTTTAAGGGTTGTTTTTGTCAATATTTTGCATTATGACAAACAGTGAAGACCCTGATCAGTGGGCTCCTTTTGGAGCCCTCTGATCTGGGTCTTCACTGTTTTCCCAGGACAAGTGTACTACTCATATATACACTGTTTGAAAAGGACGCCTATAGGCAGGACTAGGGTTCAAAGGGTTAAAGCAAGATAAAAGCAAGATAAAAGTAAAGCAGAGGTCTTGATGCTTTAGGCTGTCACTTGTATATTCAACACCATCAATGAATGATCAGTTTTGGTACCCTTTGAACCCTAGTCCCGCATATTGGCGTGCTTTGCAAACAATGTAAATGTGAATAGTACACTTGTCCTGTGCAAACAGTGAAGGCCCAGATCAGAGGGCTCCGAAAGGAGCCCTCTGATCAGGGTCTTCACTGTTTGTCAGTAATGCCAAAATTGAGAAAAACAACTCTTAAAAGCCAGAAATGGACTAGACAAAAATCCAAACAGTTTCAGGGAGGAAAGAGTTAATGAGTATTATGACACTTGTCTTGAGGAAAGGGATAAAGCAGTTGTAAGGTCTTGGTCCAAAGTTATAAAGCATTTGAGCTGAGTCTGAGTGTGTTCTCAAGCATTTGATTGGTCAAATTTGAGCATAGGCTCAAATCTGACCAATCAAATGCTTGAGAAAGATTTTAGACTCAATTGAAAAGCTTTATACATGTAACCTTGGACCCTGTTTTTTTTTGTACTAGACAGATGAAAGCTTTCTACTTTACTTCCATTCTTTCTCATTGCAACACAGTTTTGTTTATACCTACCAGTATTTCCCTTACAATTGCCTTTCCTTTAAATAATCTTCTAACACAGAAGGGAAGATGGGTAGAACTTAACGATCTTGGATTCAGGTATATACGGTTTATTTCAAATCGACGTTTCGACCAACATAAGGTCTTTTTCAAATAATCTTGAAAAAAGGCTGGAAGGAAACTTTTTATTACAGTACTGAATCTTATTAAATTAACAATTTTTGCGATTCGCTTGCAATTCGATGGCAATTCGATGGCGATTCGCTTGCGATTTCAAAATACTAATTTACCCTATGATACGTTTTCTTGAGTGGTGTATCTCACAAATGTTCGCAAATATGCCTTCGTTAAATTTTTTCGATTCCATTTTTGTCACAACCGCTTCTGAAAATTCGCGTTAAAGTATTCAAACGTATGATTTGTTTT
Source organism: Gari tellinella (assembly GCA_922989275.2). NCBI lineage: Eukaryota > Metazoa > Mollusca > Bivalvia > Cardiida > Psammobiidae > Gari > Gari tellinella. Next base: position 51,761,628 of record OV277872.1, read on the forward strand.
TTGAAGCGCCCGATTCGATGGCAATTCGATGGCAATTCGCTTGCGATTATCATTTTAATTTAATAAGGTTCAGTACTGTACCTAAAATGTTGTTTTACTTTAAGCCTGCTTCAAGAACCTTTCTGTCTTCACCCTTTCGCCATAGCCTGTTTCTAATTTTGAAGAAAGGTGATCACTTAAAGCAGGTTGAAAGTAAAGCAGAATGCACCTTAAGGCGCATTCTAGTTTACGTTCAGTCTGCTTTAAGCTACACTCTTTAAGGATACAAAAAATCTTTCTTACCATATATAATCATGACTGTATAAAGGGGAACTATTTTTGTATAGCTGTATAAGCTGTACATAATGAAAAACAACTTGACTTACTCTATAGGATTTTAGGGACATCAGCAGCATATCCAAGTTGAATCTACACGCCTCTGGCACCTGATCATTGTATTTGTCATCTAACGGAGTTTTAAATGGAATAAATTTATCTGCAATATATATTACATTTATCAAAGAAGAACATTGGTTTGGGTGATATTATACAATACAAACAAGATATCGCTCTACCACTAAAAACAAGTACAATGTATAGGTTAGACCATGGTTGCAAGCGAATAAACGATATAGTTCAAGGGGGCGTAGCCCCCGAGAACTATGTCGTTTATTCGCGCGCAACCATGGTCTAACCTATTTAGCACTGGCTTGGGCTCGAGGAAAACAAGAAGACCATTCGTTTCTGCTTTATGTTTTAGACGAAAAAGTCATTTTGTTTGTAATATTTTACTAAAATTGAAACGCTATTTCAATAATAAGTTTGAGACATTAAGCATGCTTTAACACCAACATAAATAACGCTTGTTGAAGCTCTATATGTAAGCACAATTCATTGGTAATTATCTTTAAAGTCTAGGTCTCACTGTACATAATATAACGTCATGAAGCGTGTGCAGTTCACCTCTGACCTCAGCTGTTTTTAAAAACAATCTAGACAGGCGTATTCCGGTTGGCTGGCTTGGAGGATTGCTAGAATTGTGACGTCAAATTGCCTTGATATGACGGAAGCAAAGAATACGTGAACAGTGTTTTAGTTATTTCATGGTTTGTTGAAATAAACGATATATTCACAGGTTTTTGAGGCATCTGATTGGCCGAGAGCTCCAAGCCATGTGCTAAGTGGTGTTAAACCTTGATATTTCAAACTCGATTAAGTTTAAATTACATGTAGCTCCAACATTGAGTTTCAAAATGTTCATGATTTTTAACTTTCTGAAGTTGAAACATTCTCGTATTTCAAAGTAAAACATGGCTTAAAGTTGACTAACTTAAAACAGTCTACATTTTAACTTTGAAATATTTGGGTATGTTCAAGGTAAGTGGCGTTGAGAGTCAAGATATCATACATGATAATTTTAGAAATCAAATGAATGAGTCCTTGGGATGTACATTTTGTAAAACAATGAGTCCTTCATGCAAACATTGAGTCCTTAAGCTGAAAAATCAATCCACTATCCCATAACTTATTTCTAGTTTTGATGACAGGTGACCATTTAAAGCAGGTTAAAGGTAAAGCAGAATGTGCCTTAAGGCACATTCTGCGTTACTTTCAAACTGCTTTAAGCTACTATTTGCTTGTGAGTAACAGGTTGATAAAGGCCAGAAAAGCTATGGGTCCATGGGACTCACAACTTTTTAAATAAGGAGTCCCTGGCAAATATAATGAGTATAGGACTCGGGGTGCACAGGTAAAGTTATCACTGACTAGAGCCACATACCAACTATTATCTGGCCCTTCCTAGGACAATGTAGCCACCTTGGCGGAGGTCCAAGCTGGGCCTGTCTTTCACGTTTGTTCGAGTTCATCTCTGCTCATTTACCTGAAATTTTGTCATAAAATGTTATAGTGAATTAACTCTTACAACATTGACTTTCAAAATTGAGTCTAACAACAGGGCTCCAGATAAGAGGAAGTTAACTGAATAATTCCAGCCTTTTCTCACTCATTTCAGGTGCAGAATTCTACTCGCCCGCTCGCCATGTCAAGTAACATTATGTCAGATTTTCTGATACTTTACAACAGAAACTAATGATATATAAACTGCTCTTTTCTAATATTTCAACCTCTAAGGGCCTTTTTCCTTGATTTTGTGCCAATGAACATGAGCCCCTGCCTCTATTGTGCTGATGGGCACTGCATGGCAGGTGCCCTCATACAGGGAGCATGGTTGGACCTGGGATTGATAATAATACATATATCAGTGGGATTGAAAAGGATAAACTATTACCAGTTACATGTATAGTCATTAACCTGTTAGTGTTACCCCATAGTCTTATTCTAGTTTTGAAGATGGGTGAACACTTAAAGCAGGTTGAAAGTAAAGTAGAATGCGCCTTCTACTTTACTTTCAGTCTGCTTTAAGCTACCAACTTCTAGAAAATATATAGAAAATATTTTTTATGATACATATTTTTGACTGTATAAATTTGAACTATTTTCCTCAGTGGAGCAATGAATTAAAGGCATAAAATGCCTATTTATGGGATAATGGGTTAACTCAACTTTACTGACCAGTGAGTTTCAACTGTGAGAGCGATACTTATAAATGAATTTGTTATAAGCATGGTCATCAGTGTTGTGCTGGAGAGGGGGTTAAGAATCTGAAACATTTACAGTCTAATTAAAACGCCTTTTTGTGAAATTCTGTGCCCTTTTTCGTGAAGACTGGATCATTCCCGTCTACGGTCAAAAAGAAACTCTTGAGGTAAATTTGATTGGCAGATTATCGTTGCTGGATCAGGGACATGGACAGCGTAGCAACTATCAATTTCATGTCACAAAGTGACATAGCTTTGTAAACAATACTCCTTATTTGGATTTTTGGGCGGTTTAAATCGGTTAGACTGCAAAGGACAAGTCTGCTTGAAAAAGACAGGCGCAGCTTACGCTCTGCCCCATGTATTTTCATAAAGACATGTCCGTATAAGATGACTCCTGAAGGAGAAGAAAAGATTAAAATTAATCATTATTAATGTCTACACAAAACCTCTTTGTTGTAACCATGGATTAGAAACATCTTAGAAGACAACTCATTTGACTAGTAAAAACAGTGTTTCGTGTGGATGCATTTTGATTGTAGACAAATAAATGTCTAATTTTATCTGGGGTAGTGGATACAGATTATGAACTTGCCTATTTGTAAACATGTTCAGAAACTCGCGAAAACTAGTGACAAAACGTCCTAATTCTATTGATATGACACTGTTACATTATTTTCCACAATGTAACTGATATTTAAGGAATAATCAAACTTTTGACACTGAAAGAGTATAAAACTTTTGTCTGACAAGCATCTAATTTCAAGAAAAAATATCAACTTATAAACATTTCGCTCAACCGGAAGTTGACAGAATTTCTTAAAATAGTCTTCGAGATATGTTGAAAAAGATTATAAAGTAAAAACATTCGCATTTAGATAGAAAATCCTATGCATATTTAAAAACTTATCAATGATGTAGATATCTCATTTCTGCTTATTAGCTTCTTGCTGTTTTGTCTTTAAGAAGTTTGGAGATTAAAGCAATATGGCCGCCCCCATGCTACATGTGAAACGGATTTTGTAATATTTAGCTGATTTCTGCCTAACTTCAGGAACAATGACCAAAATAACCAAGAAACAGAAGCCTTCTTTCAAGAAGACAAATCGTAATACGAAAGGGTTTGGAAATAAATTCAAACAGAAGAAAGGGAATGAAAATAAGTTCCCAAATAAGAAATCACCAGAAAAAGGGTTTCAAAATAAGAAATTTCAAGAAAAACCTCATGAAAACAAGTTCCACAAGAAGAGCTCTCAAGGAAGCAGTAAGAACGCACATGGTAAATTCAAAGGAAAGAACACAAAGAAGCCATGGCAAAAGTCATCAAAGGGAAAACAGGATGAGGACACATCAGATTTTGAGGAGGTCGATGAAGATATGGAAACTCCTGTACATAGTGGAAGAGACAGTTCTGAATTTGTAGACGACAGTAATGAATACAGTGATGAAGAAGAGAAACAGAAATTGGACAAACTTAAAACTCAGCAGAACCGGAAAAATAAAAAATCTGGTGGATTTCAATCAATGGGTTAGTCAATGATTCCGGGTCGTTTCGCGCCCAAACAATTTCGCAACCTAGATGTTTCGCGCCCAAACCAGTTCCACCCTGGTCGTTTCGCCCCCAATATAAAATAATGCACCTACAGTGTATAAGTTTTAAAAATTGATGTAGATTTAAATGTTACTTTAATCTGACATTGATAATTTAGATAGAAATTTGATAAGAGAAAGTACTATAAGACGTGAAAAGGATCATGAAGCATTAAAGCAGACATCAATTCTGTACGAATGTGCGAAGTGTGCCGCCAAAGTGTGCTGCCTGTGATTGACACATGACTTATTGTTTGATTGCATTAAAGGTGTTACTTTTCATCTTTGACCTATTGTTGTAACAGCTAGTTACATTAACCACTTCACTCCCTTAATACCATAAGTTACCTAAGGCACATTGGATATGGGCCAACAGTTTTGATTCTCATCAAACGCGTAACACAGCTTCTGATCAAGATCCAAACTTTAAATGATGTCAAAAACACATAAAAGAAATATTTTTTGTTAAGTAGACACTGGATTAAAGCAGACGGCATATTAGTAGTTAAGGGGATTAACTTAAGATCTGTTTCCAATCAGTATCCACTATCCAGTGTATCAGAAAGAATCGTCGCATAGAAAACTTTTTTGTTTAAATTTGTCTGCATTTATTTCTCAACGTTCAACTTTTAAGTATCTTAAAAAGACTAGGCCTTAGGGGGCGAAACTACCCGGGTCAAATTTGGGAGCGAAACGACCAGGGTGGAAACGAACAGGGAGGAAACGGTTTGGGGGCGAAATGTCTTGTCACCTTTAAGGCTTAGTCAATTAACTTAAGGTGTAGCGGGATTTAATGTGGTTGGTTACACTGTTACAGGTACTCGGTGTAAACTCAATAAGTCTCGGATCATTCATATGGCTCAGTCAGTTTCTCAGTGTTTAGAGTGTTGGTCAAAAAAGAAATTCACCAATCTTTTGACAATAAAACTATTTATATACAGTCGAATTTCGATATCTCGAACTCTGTTATGTCAAACATACCCGTAGTTCAAAGTTAAAACGTGGCTAAGCGTAATTCATTTGTCGAAATATCTTTTAGTTCAAGTTAAGCAAGTTCGAGATATCCAGGGCTCCAGATAAGAGGTAGTTTTTTCAACAAATCCAACATTTTCTCACTCTTTTTAGCACCAAATCCTATGGTGTTACTACTCATTAGAATTGTCTCGAAGAGACGATTCTAATGAGTAGTGACACCATAGGGTTTAATTCAGAAATAAAGATTTTAAGTTTTGAAAAACTATCCTTATCTGGTGCTCTGGATATCAGTGTTGCCGCTTGGATATCATAAAATTATGCAGTAAGAAAAATCCCACAAATACTTGAGACATGAATTGATGAACTTTATTTTTTTCTGGCCAGTGTGTATGCAAAATGAATGACAGAAAATGATCTGCAAACACACATAACTCGCACAGCCATTAACTATATGTCATTTATGCTTAATTTGCTGATCAATTTCAGTTGATCATTTCAATAATATAATTTCATTTATTAACATATCTGTCACCTGTCATCAGCATGACACATTGGCGTGAATATTCAAATTTTACATGTCGAGAAAAAAGGATCTTCAAACTTTTGAAACCATTTTGTTTGAAATATTGTCTGCACTGTTTGTCACTAAATTTAGATCTGCTGCCAAACCAGCATCTGTATAACAGAGTAGACACTACACCCTATCACCATATCACTGAGTATGCCATGTTTCTAACTAGGATCCTATTCAGATTTGCATTGTTTTAAAGTCCTCTTCTCTTGTTTCCTTAAGTATATATTTTCTTTCTATTTTGTTTTTCAGGTCTTTCACATAATACATTCAAAGGCATTTTAAGAAAGGGTTATAAGGTACCAACCCCAATTCAGAGAAAGGTAAGTTGGAGTTAATGTGACATATTAACCATTTGAACCCTAGTCCCGCATATAGGCGTCCTTTTCAAACAGTGTAAATGTGAATAGTACACTTGTCCTATGCAAACAGTGAAGACCCAGATCAGAGGGCTTCGAAAGGAGCCCTCTGATAAGGGTCTTCACTGTTTGTCATAATTCCAAACATTGACAAAAACAACCCTTAAAAGTCAGAAATGGACTAGACTAAAATGGAAACTGGAATTGTCCATTTAAAGTTTCAGGGAGGAAAGAGTTAAACCTTATAGTGCTAAAATATTGGTATACATATATAAGCATCCTTTGCAAACAATGTAGATCCTGATCTGAGGTCTCCTTTAGGAACACTTAATTTCAGGGGTGAGGGAGAGGTGGGGGTGGGTTCTGGTGAGAATTGCTGCATATACTAATATGGGACATTTATTAGTAAAAATGAATAATCCCTCTGTAATCCGTTTAAAAGTTCAGCATGATAATCTTCAGTCTATGAACTTGCCGACTCAGTAAACTGAACATTTTTTTTCCAAAATATTTTCTTCATATCTCCACTATGCTGTATATAGTGACTACTCGTTAGAATTGTCCTAATTGCTCATCAATGATCATAGGTTTTGGTTGAAATGTATAAGTATGGTTAGCTTCTAAAATACAAGTACTCGCCTTATTCGTATTTCTTCAGTGAGCCGTCAACAATCAATGCATTTGCGTACCATAAACTTTTTTAAGTATTCAGAATATTCACTCATACAGTGGTAAATGCACTATTCCTATCCACTTAACGCGTTTACTAGCCGTTTCTTTATGCGTTTCTTGACGCCTTTAATAGAGCCTTGATGAAAGGGTCATCACTTAACCGACGGACCCCTTAGCCGAGACTGCATTGGTATAAACGTTTATTAACGCGTTAAAATCGTTAGGCGTTAACCGTTTGTTATCCGTTCACTATGCGTTTCGTACGCATAGATTAACGCGTAAATGGGTAGGAATAGCTACATGTATTTACCACTGTATGACAGTATAATTTTCCGAACTTTTCAGACAGTACCAATTATTCTTGATGGTAAAGATGTGGTTGCTATGGCAAGGACAGGTAGTGGTAAGACTGCAGCATTTCTAATCCCAATGTTCGAGAAGTTACATGGTCACACAGCTAAGGCCGGAGCTCGCGCCCTCATCTTGTCACCGACCAGGGAATTGGCTGTGCAAACCTTGAAATTTACCAAAGAGGTAATTTACTAAACCCATTACTCCATAGCCATTTTCTAGTATTTAAGACAGGTGACCACTTATAGCAGCTTGAAAGGCGCATTCTGCTTTACTTTCAACCTTCTTTAAACAACCATCTGTTAGGCTATAGGAAGTATTTCTCATGACTGTATCAATTGGATTTATATTATAAAGTGGAGGAATGAATGAAAGGCATAAAATGGCATATTTATGGAGTTATTTACTTGATAGTAACTTTCACATTAATTTGTTATAGATGCCCAATGAATCCATGAATACTATTAGAAACACCTTTTACACCATTAATTTAGTCCTCAACTGAAGAATTTTTACAGTTACAAAAAGGTACCCTAAGAGATGTTTTCTATATATATCCAAGCAGATTGTAGCTTAAAGCACAAGGAAAGAAAGCTGAAAGTGCCTTAACTCTTTCCTCCCTGAAACTTTAAATGGAAAATTCCAGTTTCCATTTTAGTCTAGTCCATTTCTGAATTTTAAGGGTTGTTTTTGTCAATGTTTGGCATTGTGACAAACAGTGAAGACCCTGATCAGAGGGCTCCTTTTGGAGCCCTCTGATCTGGGTCTTCACTGTTTGCATAGGACAAGTGTACTATTCACATGTACACTGTTTGAAAAGCACGCCTATATGCGGGACTCGGGTTGAAAGAGTTAAGAGATGTTTTCTATATCCAAGCAAATTGTAGCTTAAAGCACAAGGAAAGAAAGCTGAAAGTGCCTTAACATGCATTCTGCTTTACTTTAACCTGCTTTAACTCATTGAGCCCTAGTGACGCAAATATGCGTCATCTACCAAAGGTGTACCTGTAAAGAGTACATTTGGATAATGCAAACAGTGAAGTCCCTGATTAGAGGGCTCCTGCAGGAGCCCTCTAATCAGGGACTCCACTGTTTGTCATTTTGCAATTTGTTACAAAACAACAACCCTAAATAATCTAAATTGGACCAGTCTTCATTACAAACTGGAATTGTCCATTGAAATGTCAGGGGATAATGACTGAGTTAAGCAATACTGTAAACATGCAATGGTGTAATGGGTTAAACAGTATGTTTGTCTTTGTTTCAATGTTTCTGTAATGTATTCCTTCTCCTGCAGAAAATGAGATTCTGCCGAATATGAACATATATCATCAGATTCTGATCTATTACATTGTTTAACTCATTACCCTGTAAACACCCCATTTTATGCCTTTAAATTATTACTACACTGAAGAAAATAGTTCCACTTTTTACAGTCATGAATATGCATGATAAGAAATGTTTTGTATATTCTAGCTGATGGTAGCTTAAACTTAAAGCAAGATGAAAGTAAAGCAGAATGTGCCTAAAGGTGCATTCTGCTTTACTTTCAACCTGCTTTAAGGGGTCACCTATCTTTAATAACGGAATGGGGTAATGGGTTGAACTATTGTAAAATTTCCCCCACTATAGAGTAAAGATTTACCCTTGAACAAAATAGTACAATCCATGATTGGATAGTTCCATAAGGAGTTGTCTGATCTAAGTGTACACTGTTTCCAAAATTACAATAGATGCTAAGCATTAAAAGTCAAAAATCTAAATTCAGCAATTGTTTTTGCATAAAAGCATTTTGAAATAGATGCTATTTTGGAAAGAATGATATGTTTTAAGGCCTCAGCTTTTACAAAAAAGCTTTTGTTTAAATGATTTATAACATAACAGATGGCGTGAGCGTTGAATAACACTCATTGTTTATTTGTCATATATAACTAGTCGAATAACTATGCAAATAAGGTACGCCATGACGTCGTTTACTTGTGACGTCATTAAAATGCGTTCAATATCTAACGTCTTCATTCCTTCATGTAGATTCAATTTATAAATTTTTGGTGTAATTAATCAATATTAAATCTACATGAAAGTGTTTATTAATACATATAATAGCATAAACATTTTGCTAGTGAACGAGGTTTATTTGGAACAACTTTTTCTCTGTATAGATCTACTTATTTCGCGCTTAGCATTCACTTGACCTCAAAGGCTGCGATAAATAACTTTTCTAGGTTATGTTATTAAAAGAATGTAACATTCGTGTTAATAATTTATTGGATTTATCAAACTCGTCGTTTTAGAAAACGATAAAAACTCGGCAAAGCCTCGTTTTTATACTCATGTAATATCCTATATTTATCTCATTACAGATTGGCAAATTCATGGGACTGAGAGCTGCTGTTGTTCTTGGTGGAGACAGGTAACTACAACAATTAACACATTCAACTCTAGGGGGGTGTATTCTCATGAACAGTACCCATGCAAAATGTGTAGAGCCTGATCAGAGGGCTCTTTCAGGAAACTCTCTGATTAGGGTCTTCACTGTTTGTCTTTTCAAAATTTGTAATATATTGTTAAAATCAACCTAAATAGTCAAAAATGGACTTGACATTATTTGAAATTGTAATATCCTAAAATTAGCAATCAAAATACACTAATTAAAGAAAGCTTGTCTTATTAGAACACTTCAACAGTAATGCTTGTTTTATTCCAAGTCATTTTTATGTTGAATACTGAAATTCTGAATATTCTGTCAGAGCACCAGATAAGGGTAGTTTTTCAAAAACTAAAATCTTTATTTCTGAATTAAACCCTATGGTGTCACTACTCATTAGAATCGTCTCTTCGAGACGATTCTAATGAGTAGTAACACCATAGGATTTGGTGCTAAAAATAGTGAGAAAGTGTGGGATTTGTTGAAAAAACTACCTCTTATCTGGAGCCCTGTTCTGTTACATCAATTGTTGTTATCAAAAGAGAGGTTTCTGTATACATGTACATTAAATTGATCAAATTTAATTAATTTATTTTATATTTTTGAATCACTTTTCTAGGATGGAAGACCAATTTTCAGCCCTACATGAAAATCCTGACATGTAAGTATATTATATCAATGCCTGTTTAAATGCTAGTCGAGCAGCCTGCTTTACATTACCATCGACTAGGAAATGGTAGACAGTAGAATAGTAGATTCATTGCAATACCTCTTAATGTGCTCATTTGTTACTGTTAAAAACAGTTTAATATGGAACTATTTTTTTCTTCAGAGGAGGAATAAATTAAATGCTTAAAATTAATGTATCTATTCTATGATGTTAAGGGTTATTTAGCAGTCCAACATGGTAGGGTTTGAAATCTGGTTTGTTCGGATAAATCATAGCATCAAATATAAAACTTCCTTAAGTAACTAAACCCTATATTGTGACATGTTGAGGGTATGTTCAGCCAGTGTTCCAGATAAGGGGAGAATTTCAAAAACTAAAATCTTTATTTCTGCTTTAAACCCTATGGTGTCACTACTCATTAGAATTGTCTCGAAGAGACGATTCTAATGAGTAGAAACACCGTAGGATTTGGTGCTGTATGAGTGAGGAAATGTAGGATTTGTTCAGATTACTCCCTCTTTATCTGGAGCCCTGCACTCTGTAAGATGTAGACAGGGCTCCAGATAAGAGAGAGTAAACTGAACTAATCCAAAATTTTGTCACTCATTTCACGACCAAATCCAAAGTGTTACTATTTTGTGCTACAATGAGTGAAACATTGTTGGATTTGTTCAGTTTTCTCCCCCTTATCTGGAGCTCTGTTTAACTATATATTATACCTTGTTCTTTTGCTAGAATCATTGCAACTCCAGGAAGGTTCATGCATGTAGTGGTGGAGATGAACTTGAAACTCAAGTCGGTGCAATATGTAGTGTTTGATGAAGCAGACAGGTGAGTTTAGCATAGACTATTAGAGAGCTCCATATAAGGGGAGTATTTCAAAAGCTAAAATCTTTATTTCTGCATTTAACCCTATGGTGCCACTTCTCATTAGAATCGTCTCGAAGAGACAAATCTAATGAGTAGTAACACTTTGGATTTGGTCGTGAAATGAGTGACAAAATTTTGGATTAGTTCAGTTTACTCTCTTTTATCTGGAGCTCTGTCTTCATCTTGCAGACTGCAGGGCTTCAGATAAGGAGGGAGTAATCTGAACAAATCCTACATTTTCTCACTCATACAGCACCAAATCCTATGGTGTTACTACTCATTAGAATCGTCTCGAAGAGACGATTTTAATGAGTAGTCACACCTTAGGGTTTAATGCAGGTATAAAGATTTTAATTTTTGAAATGCTCCCCTTAGCTGGAGCCCTGAGTCCTATGAACAATATACTTGTACTATGGAAGGGTATGCCATTTTGCAATATATTGCAGTAAACAACCCTAAATAGTCATGAATGGACTAGACTGCATTGGAAATTGGAGTTGTCCATTAAAGTTTCAGGGGCGAATGAATTAACTTATTACCTCATAGCCTGTTTCAAGTACTAAATATAGATTACCCCTTAAAGCAGTTTGAAAGTAAAGCAGAATGTGCCTTAAGGCACATTCTGCTTTACTTTCAGCCTGCTTTAAGCTACCACCAACCAGAATATAACAAATATTTCATAATTATTCATATTCATGATTGTATAAATTGGAACTATTTTCTTCAGTGGATGAATGAATGAAATACGTGAAAAGTCGTATTTATGGGGGAATTGGTGAAAGCAATATTGTTATAAAAACATGGTAACCACTTTTCAGACTGTTTGAGATGGGTTTCCAGGAGCAACTAAATGAGATCCTGGCACGACTCCCGGACTCCAGACAGACACTGTTGTTTTCAGCCACCCTCCCTAAACTACTGGTTGAGTTTGCCAAGGCCGGCTTACATGATCCAACTCTTATCAGACTGGACGTTGACACAAAGCTCAGTGAACAGCTAAAGGTACCAACATTTAAACACCTTTAAACCATTCCTCCTTAGGGAATACCTTTTGACACCTATTGTATGACTGGTATTTTCTTCAGTGTTTTTCTTTTAACCCTTTACCTGATAGCCTATTTCTAGTATTGAAGATAGTTGACCACTTAAAGCAGGTTGAAAGTAAAGCAGAATATGCCTTAAGACACATTCTGCTTTATTTTCAGCCTGCTTTAAGCTTCCATGTGCTAAAATATAAAAAAATATTTCCTATACTATAGATATATACATGACTGATTAAAATTGGAACTATTTCCTTCAGCGGATGAATTAGTTTTCAACCACCTGTGGAGATTGGTTGTTAGACTCAATAACCACTTGCTGCCTACCCCAATTCCTGGGACAACTGCAGCAGTTGACAAATAAACTCAGGAAAGTCAAGTCAATATACGTACATACAGCTTCTCTGTACATGTGATTCAGGCTAAATCCAGAGTTTTTAGAGAGTTTGGATTTCAGAAGATTACAAGAATCCACCATGTTGTTGATGTAGGATAGCAATTTCTCCCCTGCGGGTCAGAAATTTCATGCAGGGATGAGGCTCTCTACATCTACAAAACCAATTGTGGATTTTTTTCTCTCTTTTAAATTATTAAAACATGATACAAAAAACCGAATTATTGCAGTTTTGTGCATTTTTTCCACCAAACCATGGCATTTATAGTAACATCATCACAAATGACGTCATTTAGTTACCCGTGTCATGCAGCGCTTGTGGTTAAGCAGGGCAAAAGTTTGGCGTCATGGCTATAGAGGATTGAGCAATTCCCTATTGGGCAAACCTATCCCATATAGGTGAAAATGGGAGAAAACACTGTACATAATCTTGAATTGCTCTTTCTTTCTCTACAGCTGTCATTCTTCCAGTGCAGAGCAGATGACAGAGTAGCTATACTGTTGTACTTGCTAAAGTATGTGATACCTAAAAAGGAGCAGACTGTCGTGTTTGTAGCCACAAAGCATCATGTGAATTATCTTAGCTTGGTGAGTAGCAATGGGAATTTAACCACGATAAATACAGGCATACCTTGATGACTTGGAACTACAGGGTTGCCATTTCTCCGGAATTTTAGGAAATCTTTGGATTTTTATCCTAGCAGATGGTAACTTAAAGCAGGTTGAAAGTAAAGCAGAACGCACCTCATGGTGCATTCTGCTTTACTTTCAACCTGCTCTAAGTAATCGCGCTTGAAAAATAGAAAATTTGAAAATCTTAGGATTTTTCAAGATCAACTTATGGCTTCCATGAAGTCAAGCAAATATTTTTTATGAAATTTCAATATTCAAGCTTACTTTAAGTTGAAAATACCTATATTTTGGGGTTAAAAGTTGGCTTAGACATATTTAAATTTCATAAGTTCGACTGAAAAGAATTTGAGTCATGGAGCTTCAACTTTATTACTCATTATCAGTTATTTTAGTTATCTGATGAATTTAAGTAAATTAAGACTCTTCATGAATAAGACATTTTTAGGACCAACCTGTTCAAATTTCTACTATTTTCACAGATTTTAGAGAAGGCAGACATTGCTAGTACCCACATTTACAGCTCACTAGACCCCACAGCTAGGAAGATCAACATTGCCAAGTTCCAGCACCATAAAGTCTCAGTTATGATTGTCACTGATTTAGCTGCCCGTGGTATAGACATCCCATTGCTGGACAACGTTGTGAACTTTCATTTTCCGGGAAAACCCAAGTTGTTTGTACATAGAGTTGGTAAGCTTTAGGTTAACACTTTTCCATTTCCGATTGATCAGGGCTCTAGATGAATTCAAATTTTCCTACATTTTCTCCTTTATTATTATCATCATCATCGAGTTTAGTTTAACCCTTTCCCCCATAGAAGCGCCTTTTAGCGCATTCAGTTTATTCTTGCCTTGAAGAAAATAGTTCAAATTTATACATTCATAAATATGTATGATACAAAATATTTTCTAAATTCTAGCAGATGATAGCTTAAAGCAGGCTGAAAGTAAAGCAGAATGCGCTTAAAGCGCATTCTGCTTTACTTTCAACCTGCTTTAAGTGGACACCTATATTCAATACTAGAGATATGCTATGTGGGAAAGGGTTAACCAGGCCATTGATTAATCCTTCTTATAAGGGTGAGGCCTGGCTGTCCAGTCTGGAACGAAGTCTCCCTCTCCAAGCTTGGCGGTTTTGTGGGTTGATGTTTTCCAACCCTAGAGCTTCACGGTCTCGTTTTACAAGGTCCTCCCAAGATAGCTTTGGTCTGCCTGGACCCCTCTGTGTTGGGATGTTCTACACTAAACTCTATGGTATGACTACTCTGACATTAGAATTGTCTCGAAGAGACAGTGTTAATGAGTAGTCATATCATAGGGTTTGGTGTAGACAAATAGATTTTAGTTTTTGAAATACTCCCCTTCTCTTGAGCCCTGTTTTATTCATAACAAAAATTATATAATCAATTTTATCATTGTGAAGAGATGATTCTAATGAGTAGTGACACCGTAGTGGTTTTTTTGCAGAACTTTAAGTTTTTGTAAAACTCCTCTATCTAGGGCTCTGGTTTATTTTTGGTGTTCAATACAGGTCATGCTTAGATTAGACTGAAAGTTAAGCAGAAAGAGTCTTAAATAACCATCTTTTTAACATTTCAAAATTTCATTAAAATGGCCAGGATTCAATGAAACAAACTCATGCTGTCAAAATTTGGTAAGTTTGTTGTGACTAACATAATCAAACTCGTCTTTGTTCCTTGAACATAAACCATTTCTTTTGCAAAAGTATTGTATCCTACTGATGCAGTAAAACAATGAGTTGAGTTGATACAGTGGAGAATCTGTTATTCTTTCCCAATAAACGCATTTACGCTAAAACTATTATTTGCAGTGCAAACAATTTGAAGCCAGATCAGACGCCGGGTAACCCGGCGTCTGATCAGGCTCCAAACTGTTTGCCACCAAGATAAACATGAATTATCAGAATTGTCCAAAAATTGTCCTTTTCTAAGTTTTAGTGCTTTGCATTTGCGTACGTTTGCGTTTAAACGGGAAAGAATAACAGAGACTCCACTGTATCAGACTGTTGTTGATGTTACGGGTCGTGTTGCCCGTGCTGGTAGAAGTGGCACTGCCTACTCGCTGGTTAGTCCAGATGAACAGGCCTACATGTATGATCTACACTTGTTCCTGGGGAATTAATGTCAAACTTGTATTTATTCTAGGTCATGTTGCCCGTGCTGGTAGAAGTGGCACTGTCTACTCGCTGGTCAGTCCAGATGAACAGGCCTACATGTATGACCTACACTTGTTCCTGGGGAATTAATGTCAAACTTGTATTTATTCTAGGTCGTGTTGCCCGTGCTGGTAGAAGTGGCACTGCCTACTCGCTGGTAAGTCCAGATGAACAGGCCTACATGTATGACCTACACTTGTTCTTGGGGAGACCGGTACAGACAGTAGCAGTAGGAAAGTCTGTTAAAGGTAGCTGTCTCAACTGTTTCATGCTGTACAAGACTTAGTAATATTTTATAGAAAAACTACTGACAAAGATGGTTCAAAGGAGATAGGGGACAGTAAACTTGATAAATCCCAACATAATCTCACTCAATTAAGCACCAAATCTTATGGTGTTACTACTTATTAGAATCGTGGGGATTCTAATGAGTAGTGACACTATAGGATTTAATGCAGAAATTAAGATTTTAGTTTTTGAAATACTCCCCTTATCTGGAGCCCTAATAAAAATATTGAAATTTGGTCTCGAAGTCTTTCTCAATGTGTAAAAGTAGAAGCTTGTATTAAGGGCCTACTCAAAAGATTGAATATGGTTGGATTAAAGACAGGTGGCAGCTTAATGCAGGACAAAAATAAAGGAGAAAGCTCCTTTAGGAGTTTTCTGCTGTGATTTCTGTCCTGACATTAAGGGATCATCTTTCTTTAAAAGAGCTCTATGCTTCCAAAAAGCATGAATTTTGTTTTCAAAATGAAAGACATGGTTGCTAGGATACAGAAACTTTTTATTATGGTGCATATTCAGTACTGTATGAATATTTAATTGGAACTTTTTTTTGTGGAGAAATAAATTAAAAGTGTACAGTGGAGAATCTGTTATACTTTCCCAATAAACACGTTTACGCTAAAACTATTACTTGCAGTGCAAACAGTTTGGAGCCAGATCAGACGCCGGGTAACCCGGCGTCTGATCAGGCTCCAAACTGTTTGCCACCAAGATAAACAAGAATTATCAGAATTGTCCAAAAGTTGTTCTTTTCTACGTTTTAGTGCTTTGCGTTTGCGTACGTTTGCGTTTAAACGGGAAAGAATAACAGATAGTCCACTGTATCTATGGCATAATGGGTTAACTGCAGTAGGACTATAGTCCTAGTTTTGTCGTATTGTTTTGGGGTTTTTTTAAGTGAAGGATTTTAAATAAATGTGTAATGGGTTAACAAAGGTCTGACTGTATCTATAGTTTTATTGTATTGTTCAGATGAAAACGGCCTGTTTGGAAGAGTACCACAGTCTGTGATTGATGACCCTGCTGAGAGACTGAGGGTTTGGCATGTCGAGGACTATGATATAGTAAGATCTCTTCCTGTAAAACTTGTTGTTTAGTAGGGAAACATAATTATATATTTCGTGATTAATGAAACTGAATGCAAAGCAAAGATCTATTCTATTAGCTTCCTTGCTGTTACCGAGGTGTTTGTAAATGCAGTAGTAAACAAACTCCAACTTAGAATTCAAGGTATTGGTGCAAGCACGATGGCAAATATTGACAGATAAACATGTGACAGACAATTTGCAAATCAAAGCATATAAGCCCTTTCAGTCCACTTGTATGTCATCTTGGTTAGAATGAGCTTTCTGGCTTGATTTTTGTAATGAGCATGTGGATGTATATACTTTACTGACATTTCCTACTTTGTTTGTCTGTTTATAGCAAGCTATGGTAAAGGTGTGCTCCAACGCCTATGAACATTATCTCAGATCACGTCCTGCGCCAGCTCAAGAGTCAATTAAAAGAGTGAAAAATACAGAGAATCTTGGGCAACATCTTGGAATTCATCCTGTTTTTGGTAAGAACAATCATTTCTTTATCTTTGATGTCAGGGCTGCCATAAGTTGACATGAAAAATCCTAAGATTTCCAAATTTGCATTTTTCAAGTGCGATTTTACGAATCGTACCTTTACCCCATAGCCTTTTTCTTGTTTTGTTGGCATGCGACTACTTAAAGCAGGCTGTAAGTAAAGCAGAATGCGCCTTAGGGCGCATTCTGCTTTACTTTCAGCCTGCTTTAAGCTACCATGTACTAGGAAAAAATCCGGAGATTTAGGAAAAATCCGGAGAAATGGCAGCCCTGTGATGTATACAACTCATTACCCTATAGTTTGTTTTCTGGCTTTGAAGACAGGTGACCACTTAAAGCAGACTGAAAGTAAAGCAGAATGTGCCCTAAGGTGCATTATGTTTACTTTCAGTCTGCTTTATATTACCATCTGCTAGGATATAGAAGCTATTTTGTATGGTGCATAGTCATAACTGTACAAAGTGGGACTGTTTTCTTCATTGGAGGAATTTGTCAAAGGCATTAAGATGTGTGTTTATTGGATATGGGGGGAAAAAACCTTAATGCCTAACACACTCACAGTTGAACACATACAGTCAAACTGCAATTTTTCGAATTCAGTTGAGTGAAATATACCCATATTTCAAAGTTAAAACATGTTGAAGATACATTTTAACTTTGAATTACGGGCATGACTGAAGCAACCTTGAAATAATGAAATTCATATCTATATAGTAATTTTACTATATTGGAACTTACCTGACTTACCTGCGCAAATGGAAGAAGGTTAGGCTGTGAAGTGAATCCCAAGCTGAGTCAATATTTGTGCTGGGGGGTGTATGGTGTACGAGTGAAGCAATAATTGGACAATTTGTGTTCATACAGCGCGGGCAGTCAGTGCCCATGCCCGGCAGACAATACACGATATAACCCAGTCCCCTTATTACTACATCTAGCAATTTTGGTTAGATGGGGTTAAGTAAGTTTGAGATATCTACGATTGTCTATACTTTTATTTGTAGGTGTAGAAGAAAACAGTGATGACTCTGCAAGACTTAATCTGCTGGACGCATTACAGAACTATAAAGCCAATACTGTAAGTATTAATTGATCTACCTGTCTGTCCTTTTGTCTTTCTATTTTGTCTGTCAGCCAGTCTTTTGTATACCTGAATGTTAATCTATATTTCTGACATAGCTACCCCTGTTTTCATAAGCAAACAGCAATCACAAATATTCTTGTCTCCAAAAGGTGTGATGAAGTAATGACTGTGCAACATATCCTTGAAATTAGTTCCATTACCCCATAGCCTATTTCTAGTATTGAAGATATTTATCCAGTTAAAGCTAGTTGAAAGTAAAGCAGAATGCACCTTTAGGTGCATTCTGCTTTATTTTCAGCCTGCTTTTTCAGCATCTGCTAGAATATAGGAAATCTTTCTTATGGACCACAATCATGACTGTATAAAATGGAACTATTTTCTTCAGTGGTGGAATCAATTAAAGGCCTAAAAAGGTGTACTTATGGTTTAAAGAAGACCAAAAGTAAAGCAAAATGCGCCTATCTGGATCTATACTTTTTGTAGAGGCATATATCTGGTTTCAACACTGTAAGTTAATGGTTGAATTTCCCCATATTGCTGTGTTTTCAGACAATATTTGAAGTGAATCCAACATCGAAAACAAGCAGCTTTAGTGTAATGAAGCAGAAACGTGGTTTCCATGGCAATGTGATAAGCAGTAAACATAAGAAAGTAGAAGAACAGAAAAACAAGATGTTAGAGGAGCGACAGACAGGAACCCAAGAAACAGCCGATGACACAGACATACAGGTACAGGGTTCCCTCTCTACAACGACCCTCCCAACAATGACTCCCTCCTTACAATGACCCTTGTCGCAGTTCCCTAAACAGGACATTTATGGCCATCCTATTCACTTTCTCAAAGTTACAAAATGAACATTTTAACAGAGAAAAAACTTAATGACGAGTGACAAACAGCTTGAATCCAAATCTGATCTGGATTCAAGCTGTTTGCAAATGTAGCAAATTTCCCTCCCTGTAACGACTCTGTACAACGCACATACTTTTTTGTCTCCCACTGGGTATCGTTGTAGGGAGGGAGCGCTGTAAATGGTCACCTATCTCAAAAATTTAGAAACAGACTATGAAGTAAAGGTCAATGCAACATCTTTACAATTTATAAATAGTTTGGATCATGATCAGACAGCAAGTTACTTGAATTTTGACCAGCATCGAAACTGTTTGAAACCCCAAAGTCAAAATTGGCTCTACATTTTAACCCATTACCCCATGTCTGGTTTCTAGTTTGAAGACAGATGACCACTTAAAGCAGGTTGAAAATAAAGCAGAATGCGCCTTAAGGTGCTTTCTGCTTTACTTTCAGCCTGCTTATAGCTACCATCTGCTAGAATATAGAAAAAAATTCATTCAATAAATATCCATGACTGTATAAATTGGAACTATTTTCTTCAGTGGAGGAATAAATTTAAGGCGTATTTATAGGAGAATGAGTTATGGGTGGAAATATTATTTTCAGAATACATTCAGTGTAATGATTGGTGGAAAACGATATAAACCAGACGAGACTGAAGGAGAATCTCCAGCAATGAAGAAACAGAAGAAGAATAAGGACACGGGGAAAGACGAGGAGAACTTTATATCATACAGACCGCAGGACTACCAGAGTGAACAGGGGTAATGTTATTAAAACTGGATATTTCTCGCATAACTACCCCTGTTTTCTATAGCAAACAAGGATCACAAATATCCTTGTCTCCAATATGTGTGAAATCACTTTGATGACGTCACTCTAACCTTACTATTTATAAAGGCGTTATTACGTCACCAGGATTAAAAAAATGCCTATTGCTTGAAAAATAATTTAAAATCGTTGGTTATGTGAGAAAAAGAATCTGTTACTCGTCGATGTTTAAGACAAGTTGATCTCAAACTCATCTATAATTGAAAAGTTATTAAGCTAGCCAAGGCTCACTTAATATCATTTCATTCTAGACTCGTTTGAGATAAGCTTGTCTTAAACATTGACTCATGACAGATCCTATATATCATACAGACCACAGGACTACCAGAGTGAACAGGGGTACAGTGCTCCCTCCCTACAACCGCCCTCCCAATAGCGACTCCCGCCTTACAACAACCTTTATTCCAGTTACCTAATCCAGACATTTATGTCCAACCTATTCACGGCTGCAATGTCATCTGCTTAACATTGTCGTCTGCTGTTTTTCTCAAAGTTACATAATGGACATTTTGACAGAATAAAAACCTTAATGACCAGTGACTAACAGCTTGAATCCAGATCAGAAATCTGATCTCAATTCAAGCTGCTTGCAAATGTAAGCCAATTTCCGTCCCCATAAGACTACCTCCGTACAACACACACAATCGGTGTCTCCCAATGGGTGCCGTTGTTGAGAGAGTGTGCTGTAATGTTATAAAAATAGATACGTTTCAAATCATTAACTCTTTTCTGTACAGAATCATTTGTATCAATTGTTAAAAAAGTATATTTATCAGCTCCTTTCTTTTATATCCCCATGATTGAAAATGAGGAGGCATTTATAACATGTTTGATCTGTCTGTCTGTCTGTTATCATCTATCTTTGCCACACGTTTGAACTGCATGTGATAAATCTTTAAATTTGGCTTGTATATATATATTTCCACTCAAGAAGCCCTTGAGCTCAGTACAACTTGTGTCATACATGTGAGATATAAGCTAAATTCATTTAGATGTCATTGTCATATCTGGAGGCATAGTGAACACATCTTTTGAAAACTGATCTTGTTGATTTTGTTATTGTTATGTGATTAAGATTTGACTATTTTGTTTCCAGGTTAAAGCTGGGCAGTCAGTTTGACCAGGAAGTGTCTGGAGCCATGCTGGACGTGGCAGGAGATGACCAGAACACGGCTCGCAAAAACTCCAGTGCTGTTAAATGGTGAGTGTAAGAAACAAAACTGTAACATGTTTTTATCCCTTTGCTGCCTTGGCCCAAGTCGGCAGACATATGCAAACAGCTATAGTTGGAACCCTGGTTAGACACTGGTTCTGGCTTCTTCAGTCAAAATGCCTAAAATTTAATTTGAGTAACATAATATTCTGGATACTGAGGGGTAAATTGTTGTTAAAGATTTCTTAATGACAAGAGCATCTGTAAGATATTGGCAGGTTTTAATCCACTTCAAAATCACTATCAAAGATAGTTACTAGAAGTAACTATTATGAAGACAGTGCCAGGATCCACACTTAATATCATGAAAAATTACTAGGTCGAGTGCTTAACACTTGGGGAATAAAATTAAAAATAAGGGATCTTTGAGATTAGCAAACTATGTTGAACCAGATCAGTCATATTAATGCAAGTGTTGAGACTGATTTGGGTCTACAGTGTTTGCAATGTCTGGGAACAATTTAATGTTGAACATGGCAATATTTCTACAAATAAACATGCAAGTCTGTTCAACATTTATGTTGCATCAACTGATGTGATTTTGACCTTCTACCCCACCGGACTACAGCAAAAATATATCGGCGAAATTCTGTATATTTCTACAAGAGACCTCACCTTAGTTTTCATCTTTTTCAGGGACAGAAAGAAGAAGAAGTTTGTTCATGAGAGTGTAGATCCAAAGAAGAAGAAGATCAGAACGGAGAGCGGTGTTTGGATTTCATCCTCTTACAAATCCAATGCATATCCTTTATATCAAAACTATCTATTGTTCAATTTTTCTGACCTGTCGGAGTTATTTTTAGAACAGAATAGTTCATTATGGTAAATAGATAACAGGGTAACATCGGATCTATATAGTCGTACACTTTCCAACTTGAGATAACATGATCCTCGTGCAGCACGAGACCCTTGCGCTAACTTTACTGATTTTTTATTCTTTCCCAACAAACGCATTTATATACTAAAGCTATTATTTCCATTGCAAACAGGTTGGAGCCAGATCAGACGCCGGGTTACCCGGCGTCTGATCAGGCTCCAACCTGTTTGCTACTCAGATTAGAAATATACTTAAAATTTCTTAAAGCGACTCGCAACCAGATGGTGCATTAAAAATAGTAATTTGTAAATATGTGTCAAACGCTTATATAAATGGTAAAGAATTAGTTTAGGATAAGAAATTCTGTTTAAAAAAATGTATTTCAATAAAAAAAATTATTGGTCTCTGGTGGGATTCGAACCCGTGGCCCGGCATTGGCGGACAGAAGGCAAAATAGGGGAAACCGCTTAGACCAATGGACCACGGAACTATCCGTTTATCTCGGATCGATTTAACGTATTTCAATGTGTAGCGGTCGAAAGTGCATACAACTTCGTAATTCGGCTCGTGACGATTCTTGAGACTTTTTTTGGACTGATCATATTTTTTTAATGTCAGAAGCCAAATAATGCCACAAATTTGCTTTTATTTGAGTATTTTATTTTATTTTGACAAGTACACCATCCGGTTGCGAGTCCCTTTAAAGTAAATTTCCACAGTTTAGTGCATTGCCTTTGCGTTTAAACGGGAAAGAATAAGGTATCCTCTACTGTACATTGCGCACAAAAATTACAGCTATCCGTATCATTAACCGTATGTAGAGAAAACTCATCCCTTTGAAAGTTTTAGAATGTTCCAATCTAAAAATAACTCCGACAGGTCAGAAGAAAACACTAATAACACTTCCATCTATAACAATATGTACAAATCACTTATACCCAGCTGTGTTTAATATTCTGTGTATTTGTTGGTTTGTCCACAACTTTAACATTGGTCAAAATTTGACACTACATGTGATAGAGAGTTCATTTTTGGCATGCATACTCAACTCAAGTAATCATTGCCTTCAGTGCAACTTTTATCAAGTTTGAAACAAATGTCAAGGTAATTTGGAGGTGAAATAGACTAAATTTAAGCCTTGCCATAACTTTAGAACTATATGAGACAGATAATCCATATTTAACATCGGTTTTAAATATTGAGAAGCCCTTGAGCTTAAAATGAGTCGGATCATGTCAGACAAATGTCAAGGTCATTTGGGTTTCTTGGTCATATCTGGGAACTTAGTGTTTCTCACATAACTACCCATGTTTTAAACAGCTAACAGCTATCACAAATATCCTTGTTTCCAACATGTGTGAGATTAATTTGATGACGTCCTTATATAACGTCATTGTTTATAAATACGTTTTGACGTCACCGGGATTAAAAAAAAAACCTTATTGCTTTAAAAATTGCTTAAAATCGTTGTTTATGTGAGAAAAAGAATGTCACTCGTCAATGTATGAGACAAGCTGATCTCAACTTTGTCTAGAATAGAAAAGTTATTAAGCTCGCCTAGGCTCGCTTAATAACATTTCAATTCTAGACTTGGTTGAGATCAGCTTGTCTCATACATTGACTCATGATAGATCTTATATGTCACAAATAAATCTTGTTTCTGTTTTACTTTGAGTGCATTCATAGAAAAGTATCTATTTCTACAATTTACATAAGTGTTACTCCTTGACCTTGTTTTACCTACAAAGACTGGGTGCATAAATCAAAGCGTGACATTGCCATGGAGGAGAATGATAGCGAGGATGACAGTAAACGACCCAGGGCAACTGACAACCGATACAACAGACTTACAGTACTGGGTGGTGGAGGCAGGAGAAGTATGTATTTCATAGCCTATCAAGGCTTGTTTTAACCTATTACTCCATTTACGCCTTTAATTTGTTTCCAACTTAAGAGAATAGTTCCTCTTATATTTCGCCACTAGTGAAAATATAAAATCTGATGTTCACTCAATGAATTAAATTTTGATCTTGCACCAAAAAATACAGTTGTCCTCTATGTATATTATCCTGCTTTATGCTGACAATTAGCTCTCAGAATGTAGGAACAATAATGGTTATATGCATGCCTCAAGAATCTTCCTGTTAGTGGTCATAACAAATTTCAACCGTATGTATTGTACTTTTTTAGAACATATGAGAGGTGCAGAAGGACCGGGTGTCAGCTCAAACAACAAACGGAACAGATTTAAGAGATCAGAAATAAAACGACCTGAACAGATCGTGAAAGCAAGAAAACAGAAAGCCAAGAAAGAAGCTTTCCAGAAGAAGAGACAGGCGCAGCACGCAAAAAACAAAGCAGTGAGAGGAAAATAAGTGAAACTACTGTTGACAATCTTTAGGAATAAGAGGAAAATAAGTTAAACTACTGTTGACAAGAGGAATTAGAGGAAAATAAGTTAAACTGCTGTTGACAAGAGGAATAAGAGGAAAATAAGTTAAACTGCTGTTGACAAGAGGAATAAGAGGAAAATAAGTTAAACTGCTGTTGACAAGAGGAATAAGAGGAAAATAAGTTAAACTGCTGTTGACAAGAGGAAAATAAGTTAAACTGCTGTTGACCAGATGAGTTAAAGGGAAATAAGTGTATGTCATTAACCCTCTAATGTTAAAAGCAACTAACAGCTCAAAGCAGGTTAAAAGTAAGCATAATGCTCCTTAAGCTAGCACTCAATAGGTATGCATTTTAACACATTTCATTTATTTCTCCACTGAAGAATATAGTTTCCTTTGATACAGTAATGAGCATGTGTGAAGATGTTTCATATTGAAACATTTTCTATATTCTAGCAGATGGTAGCTTAAAGCAGGTTAAAAGTAAAGCAGAATGTGCTTTAAGGCACATTCTGCTTTAAATTCAGCCTGCTTTAAGTGGTTACCTATCTGCAATACTAGAAACAGGCTATGGAGTAAAGAGTTTAAAGAGCTTTTTAAAGCCAGTTTAAGCTCCCATCTGTACAGATAAGTTGAAAAAAACCTTTTTCATTTTATGTTCAGGACTTTGTAGCTGCGGACTACTTTTCCTTGTATATGCATTATAAGAAGGGTCAAAAGGTGTATTAATGAGACAGAGGGTCATACATTATGTATTAGATCCCCTTATACTGAAAGTGTTTCCACTATGAATTTCCATATTTTCTGACCAAACCCTATGATAAAAGAGACAATTCTAATGAGTTGTCACAACGTAGGGTTTGGCGGAGACATCAGGGAGAAAAATATTTGAACTGTTCAGTTAACTTACTGGAAATTTTATTGTTGTAAATAATGAGATTGGTACAGTTAAATGATATGGCGAAACACATGGTTTAAATAAAGATATTGAAACCTTAGAGAATTGGTTGTGTATTTGTCAGTCCATTTTATGCAAATCTTCCCACTACCATGGCAGAACATTAAAGTATTTGCTGACAGTTTTGATCCAGATCTTACTAACTAAACCAAATAATTCTAACTGAGGAAACTTAAAGAAAGATGCCATTGATAAAGAAATCTCCTAAGGGAGCATTTTGTTTTACTATCACATTTCTTAAATCAGTCACCTGTCATAAATGCTTTATGATTAACACAATTTTATGGTTGTAACAGAGAGGTTGTACTGTATGTTGTTTAGAGAATGTCGGTCATGGAGAGTTTGGTTTATGCAGGTTACACAGTACTGAAGAAAAACAAATTCATTTCATTGCCAAACCCATATTCATTGGCTTTTGTTAACACATTCAACCATAGCGATGAGTATACTTGTCATTTACACACAGTGTACCTGTTAGGATTACATTAGTCTCATGCAAACAGTGTAGACCCTGATCAGAGGCCTCCTTAAGGAGCCCTCTTATCAGGGTCAACACTGTTTGTCATTTTAAAATAAATTGTTAAAATCAACCCTAAATAGTCAAAATGGACAATCTAGACTCATTTTGAAATTGGAGTTGTCCATTACAAGTTTCAGGGGTGAATGAGTTTATCAGTTATGCCTAAATTCTAGAAATGAGCAATAACATGAAAAACTATTTTTCAACCCCTTTCTTTGCTGCACATTTACTATTTCACTTTTGAGAAATGACCAATCTATGTTGAGTTTAATGCCTCTGTAAAGATTAGTCTGGGGTGGGGTACTGGTATATTGTTTAATCAACCAATCAGCTGACATTTCATTCAACAGCTGAGATCCTTCCAACTCATTCAAAATTGAAACTTCAAATCCAGTTTCCATTAACTCTTTCACTGCCAAAAGATCTTCTGCATTGGTAGTGCCATCTGCAATACATTTAAAAAGTCAGCTTTAGTGCTATTGTGATTGAAGAACTGTCAATACCAGCGTCAAACAATTTGTATCCTGAGCAGACAAACTAGCCGCCTTCTGCCTACCCCAGCAGATGACAAATCAAATGAGGATTAAGTAAGTAAACAGACGCCGTGTTTTGCATCGTCTGACCAGGATCAAAACTGTTTGCAAAGTCGCCTTTTGGCGCCGTTGGCTGAGAAATAATTTAAGGAGCGGCACGTTTTATCACCGGTGACTACACCTCCAGGGAGCAAGGCTGCATCACAAAGATGCTCAATCAACTTGAGCTTCAGCCGCTGCAAGACAGGAGAAAGATGGCCAGACTGACATTCTTCTTCAAGATGACTGAGGGGCTGTTGCCAGCTATGCCCATTGAATCCTTTCTGACCCTTATTCGCGGTAAGCGCTTAATAAAACCTAAAATATTTACAGACTGCGTTAGCAACAACATTGTGACAAACCAGGCGATCAATCATCAGAAGTGTTTTCAGACTTCCAATGTAACAGTGTCACCTATAAAAACTCTTTTTTCCCAAAAACTGTTGTGGAATGGAACAATCTGCCTAGCCAAGTTGCGTGCGCTGATTCAGTGCAGAGCTTCAAGACGGCTCTGAAGTACGATTAGTACTTCCAACACTCTCTCCCGCTGCACACATGCCTAATAAGCCCTGCAGCGTATTTATCCAGATCCAGAACCAGGAGAAATATAGAAAAATTCGAGTTGAGCGAGTTTGAGATATCGAAGTTTAACTGTATTTCGAGGGTAATATGAGAAATGTGATCAAGAAATTTGGTTACCATGGTAACAATAAATCTACCGTTGTCACAATACGCCTGAATTCACGGTTACTTTGACTGATGTGACTGATACCAGAATGTCATAATGAAATAAAATATTAAAAGATCTTATTTCAACCACCATTGAATTGCTGACTTATCAACTCGCTGACAACTGAAATACCAATTTAACAACAAACAAAAAACAATTAAGTCTTGTGTACTTTTTTACAATTACAAAATCACAAACAGTGCAGACGCTCTGATTAGGTCTCCACTTTTTGCATAGGACAAGTATACGCTTCACAGATACACCGGTTGTAATGGCTGTGTATACTTGTCGCTAGGGTTCAGTGAATTACATCTTTGATTTGAAACTATGTTGTAGACTATTGCTAACTTTTGGGATCTAGTTCAGACACTTAGTAATTTGATGTCAGATCTGAGTCATAAACATTCTTCATTAGAATCGTATATCGGCAATTATAATATTTATATGTCTAAGTCAATTTAAGAAATAAAGCAGACAGCATTTCGAGCGGACGATTTTAAATCATAATTCATAGAACTTAAAGGATATTAGCCACATTACTAGGCAACAACATTCCAAGGCCAACAGCTGTAGCTACAATAGAGAAAACGTTATAACAGCGTTCCCTCTCTACAACGACATCCAATAGGAGACAACACGTATGTACGTTGTTCGGAGGGAGTCGTTATAGGGAGGAAAATTTGCGTACATTTGCAAACAACCTGAATCCAGATTAGACGCCGTGTCACGCGGCGTCTGATCTGGATTCAATCTGTTTGTCACTCCTCATTAAGTTTTTTCCATCAAAATGTCCATTATGTAAAACAGCATACTACAACTTTAAGCAGACGACATTGCAGCAGTGAAAGCGTTAGACATAAATGTCCAATTTAGGGAACTGCGTCAATGGTCGTTGTAAAGAGGAGGACCGTTGTAGAGAGAGAACGCTGAATTTTCCATTCAAATGAAACGCAATGTACTGAAATGTAAAAATTGGCACTTTCATGAAAATATCACATGTAGCTATACTCATTTGATATTATAGGTAATCATGATCCAAACTGTTTGACGCCCGTATCGATATGTTTAAGCTATATCATTTGAAAATGAAACGGCGAAGGGGTAAAACACCCGCGATACATTTGGAAGTGAGAGGGTTAAAAAAGATTGTTTCAGTCTAGCAGAAAAGTTTGCTTATTGCAACGCAACAGTAATACAGAAAGCTCCCCAATGAGCTTTCTACTTTACGTTGTTCATGCCTTTAGATAGTTAGTGATCTTATTTTACAGATATAGAAGGTTTACTGAGCAGAAATTTTATCGAAATAAATTTGTTGCTTTCCGAGTACATCGAATTAACCCATTACTCCATATTAACGAGTACGCTCGTCCTTCACAAACGATGTATCTGTATAGAATACATGTACACTTGTCTCTGCTTAAATTCGTGTTCTGCTTTTTTCTGCGCATTTTGACAGAATAAACTTGCATAAAGACGAGTGACAAACAGTTGGAACCCAGATCAGATGCCTAAGGGTATAAACTTCCCTTCCCTAAAACAACCCCCTCCGAACAACACACACCATCTGTGTCTGTCATTGGATATTGTTGTAGAGAGGGAACACTATATATTGTTAGAATAAACCCTAAATACCCCTTATTCAAAATGGACTAGACGTAATTGGTAACTAGGTCCGATCATTTAAGGTTTCAGGGGTGATGGCGTTAAGCGAGTCTCGGTTGTGCACAATGTTGTTTTATAAATCCTATAGGCGTAATTCGATGGAAATTGACAGCTGTTACTACAGTGGAGAATCTGTTATTCTTTCCCGTTTAAACGCAAACGTACGCAAACGCAAAGCACTAAAACGTAGAAAAGAACAACTTTTTGACAATTCTGATAATTCTTGTTTATCTTGGTGGCAAACAGTTTGGAGCCTGATCAGACGCCGGGTTACCCGGCGTCTGATCTGGCTCCAAACTGTTTGCACTGCAAATAATAGTTTTAGCGTAAACGCGTTTATTGGGAAAGAATAACATATTCTCCACTGTATATAAAGTTTGGTACAGTGGAAAAGACGTTATTATTTCCCAATAAACGCGTTTATACTAAAACTATTATGTCCATTGTAAACAGTTTGGAACCCGGCGTCTGATCAGGCTCCAAACTGTGTGCCACTCAGACTAAAATAAATATAAGACAGATTTGTCGAAAAGTTGTCCTTTTCTATGTTTTTTTGAAAAGCATTTACGTTTAACCCTTTCCCTTATAGAAGCGACTTTTAGCACATTCATTTTATTCATCCGCTGAAGAAAATAGTTCCAAATTATACCGTAATGAATATGTGTCATATTTAATACTTTCCTTATTCTAGCAGTTAATAGCTTAAAGCAGGCTGAAGGTAAAGCAGAATGCGCCTTAGGGCGCATTCTGCTTTACTTTCAACCTGCTTTAAGTAGTCACATATCTTCAATACTAGAAACAATGCTATCAGGTAAAGGGTTAAACACATTTAACGCATTATCCACTGTACATTTTGTAGGGCATTCATTATTTTGTATAGCAGTAGTGTACGATATGAAACTGAATCTCATTAGCCTATATTTTACTGTTTATTTGTTGTTTGTTGTGTTTTTTATCTTCCAACTCGTTCGATCCTAGCAACTTGTATTACATTGTAACAGTACACATGACTGTGCTGTGAAGAGTACACTTGTGCTATGCAAGCAGTGTAGACCCGCATAAGAAATATTCCAAAGAGGTTCTTTGACCAGGACCTGCGTTGTGCGTCTGTTTGCAATACTGAATTGTAAAAGAAATTCTCATATACAGTAAAACCTCTCTATTACGACCACTTAATTGTGGTAATTATTAGGGTGTTTACGATAGGTGACCGCTTAAAGCAAGGTGACAGTGAAACAGAAAGCTCCATTAGGAGCTTTCTGTTTCACTGCCACCTTGCTTTAAGCGTTACGCAGAATAGTGGACACGCAGGTGGCCCACTTGCTCTCATTTTCGAGCATTAAAATAAGAAGGGCATTTTTACATAACTTGTAATAACTTTTTTTTCTGGACAGATATCGTTCCTGTGCAAACGGCCTGTGTTAGCTTAAACATTTTCCTTTATGATGGAATTTGTTTTGAAAAAATATTTTAATAAGATTTTGGTCCTTTTTTAAGTTTAAAAAGACACCTCTAAATCACATTAAACAAAGAGTAAAATGCTGAAAATAAGCCTCGACACGGATAATATAACACGACCTTGTGCATTTATACAAATCGATATCAATTCTGTGCAAACGGGCTCGTATACTTGACTATTTGTTCTTTCTTTTGATATAAATTTAAGAATTGTAAGTTAATGTTAATTTGGTCCTTTTTCAAATTGAAAATAAAATTAATATGTTCAAAGAGTCGTCGGGAGTTTCCGTAAATACCGAGCGGTAAGAGCCGAACATTGACGGGCACGCAAGCTAGCGTAGGACAGTTTATCGATAATCTATTGGTGTCCACTATTCTGCCTAACGATGTCACCTGTCTATTATACAATCAATTAGCCTTGGTTTTAGTGGTCGTAATAGCGAGGTTTTACTGTACATGTGTAGTCAAAACGTACTAAGCTAAAATTACCGATCATAGATCTATCTCATACTTGTACCAGTGTCTCTGTTCCAATCGTCTGATCTATAAGTTCACTTACGTTTTAATCCATTAAAACGACGGGGTAGCTACTCAATGCAGAACAACAGTAATACAAAAAGCTCAGAGATAACGTTTAACTATTGTCCTGCAGCAAGATGTCATCTATCTTAACTCGTTCGCCCCTTGAAGTTACAGCTAAGTCTAGTACACGCTTGACTATAATTTACTGGCGTTTCCAACCATCTATTGAATGACAATTTGCAGATCCTGATCGGAGGCCTCTTTGTCTCCTTTAGGAGACCTCTGACTAGGATCTGTAAATTTTCAATCATGATCAGAATCTACACTGTTTGCATATGACAAGTGTACTCTTCATGGGTGCACTGTTTGCAAAAACGTGGACATGCGTGGCTAGGGTTCAAAAGTGTTATACGACGGCAAATACAACGTTTAAAACTCCTCTAGCTGGACACCTCTCTTAAGCGAACACTTCACTAGTTGGAAATCTCTATTCACCGGATTGGAAGGAGTCGGTTTTCAAAAATTTGTCAGGTTTTTGTTTTAAACCCTTTCATGATCAAATTTATATTGAGATTTTTTACCCCTTCACCGTTTCATTGTCGTCTGCTTCAATTTTGTTGTTTGCAAGAACGTTTCAAAGTAAGATTCAATGTAGTATGACTTAAAACATATCGATACGAGTGTCAAACAGTTTGGATCCTGATTAGACGCCGCGTTATGCGGCGTCTGATTAGGATCCAAACTGTTTGCGAACGCGCTTTATGACGTCATTGGGAGTGAAAGTATTAGTATTCCTCGGACAGTGTCCAGTGTCATTTGAGGACAATGCTTCAAGTTCACCTCTTTACGAAAACATTTCCTTTCAAGCAAAACTTCGCCAGTTGGATAAGCGGATTTGATAGGACATAAACATGTCAATGATCATAGGTAAAATTCTTTACATGTAGAGCTTGACTGGGCCTTATTGCATATGTAGATATTTTTTCGGTGGCTATGGTAGTCTTGCTCAGCCAGGGATGATAAATGTATACTCCTGGCTCGTGTTTTATAGAGCGTGTTGTTCCTTTCACTGTCAATCATGACGCAAGGGGGCTCCTTTGCAAACAGTTTGGATCCTGATCAGACGCCGCGTAACGGGGCGTCTGCTCAGGATCCAAACTGTTTGACACTTGGTTTCAAATAACATCAGACATACTGCCTTTAATCTAACTTTTAACAATATTGCAGACGACACTAGGACGGTGAAGGGGTAAAAATCTCACGTTAAATGTGGCGATGAAAGGGATACTTTCAATGAATAACAAACTTCGTACTTAGGTTACTGCTAAACCTACTCTTCGCTTAACCTTTATCTAGCTGTGATCGACTTTCTCTTGCATTTGCAAACAGTTTTGATCCAGATCAAATTACTCGGCGTCTGATCTGAATCCAAACTATTTGCAACTGGCTTCATGTTTTCCAAATTTTACAAAAAACGCTTGAATACGGTTAAAAATAGACAATATTGAAACAGATGGTTTAGCTGGTTAAAGATTGATAGATTTTTTATTTTAGGTTTTTAAAATCGTTGGTGTTAATATCGAAGGAGTGTATTTAGGTACAAACTCCCGATTCAGTGCTTTAGCTAACAGTACGGATAGATCGGGAACTTTTTATATTATAATAAAACTGCAACTTTAGCATTACACCCACAAACCTAGGAATGTAAAACCGATAGCATAGGACAAGCGTAGTCGTAAAGGGCGAGGCTGACGGGTTGGACATTTATCTGTACAAAGTACAAGGATTGGGTTAACATAAGTTAATATCCACCGGTTTTAAACTTAAAGGAGGAAATATATATTTGAATCATGGGACAACAAGTTGGGTGAGTATTCTGAATATGTTTTTGCAGTGGGAAAGATGTTATTATTTCCTGTTTAAACGCAAGTAAACTATATAAAATGTAATGCAGTATGTATTGGTGGAAATGTACGATATTTTATTGTGAATATTTTAACCTACATCAGCCTGGATGTATATTAGCTCCTGCTTACATGTATACATGTTGAATACCTGTGTGACAAAACGCAACTGAACTATTCAAAAAGTAAAACAGAATATTGGGTAAATAAAATACGACGTTGTTGTGAAAATGTAAACCTACATCAGGAACCTATATTAGCTCCTGCCTACATGTATACATGTTGAATACCTGTGTGACAAACAGTTTGGAGCCTGATCAGACGACGAGTTACTCGGCGTCTGATCAGGCTCCAAACTGTTGCAAATGTCTACAGTGTTTACTAACGCATTTATTGGGAAGACAACGTCTTCCCTACTGTTTGTGTTAGTATGTATACACTGGGGTCTGGGGGAAACGCCTTTAAAGTATTTGTGAAACAACGATTAATGTTGCAAACAGTTTGGAGCCATATCAGACGCCGGGTAACTCGCCATTTGAATCGGCTACTGATTGTACACATACGACACCAATGTAATTCTCATTTATCTCTTACCACAATCACTACCATGCCCTAGATAAACTGATTTTTGCAAAAGTTAAACAAAATCTAAGCACACTCAGTATAATTATGTTTGTATGTTGTGGGTCATTTTTTCATTTTATTGAATTGCGTTTTCCTTTCGTTTAAACTTGTAAGGATAACTTTTCGCCATTGTTTAATATAGTTTAACCATTTGAACGGCAGTCACGCACATATATAATGAATCCGTCCGTTGTAAACAGTATATACCTGTGAAGAATACACACCGCATGTGCCAACAGTGAAGACCCAGATCAGAGGGTTTCTAAAGGAACCCTCTGAGATCAAGGTCTGCACTGTTTGCCACAATGCAATAATTTAATAAAATAATGAAACAGCCGTGACGGAACTGTCCTTTCATGCAATATTGCATATTCCATTTGCAGGGAGGACTGAGTGTATAGACATGTAATTGATTCGCGTAAATTATACCTCTTTAACTGTTATAATTATAATTGTCTGCTTTTCAAATCAAGACGTTTTGGAATGTTGGCTGAAGTGAACGTTGAACCGGTTTCATGTAACTAAACATCGTTTACCCAAAATTATTCTACAGCGCTCCCTCTTTACAACGACACCCAAAGGGGGGGGGGGGGGGGGGGGGGGGGGGGGGGGGGCAAAAGAGTATGCGTTGTTCGAGAATGGAATCGTTATATGGAGGGGCATTGGCTTACATTTGCAAACAGCTTGGATTCAGATCAGCCGCCGCGTCATGCGTCTGATCTGCATTCAAGATGTTTGTAATAGTCCATAAGTTTTTTTTCTGTCAAAATGTATATTATGTTACTTTGAGGAATACGACAGACGACAATTATAAGCAGACGACTTTGCAACCTTGAATAGGTTGGCCATAATAGTCTTGTTTAGGCAACTGCGACATGGATCGTTGTAAGGAGTGAGTCGTTGTTGGGGGCTGTTGTAGAGAGGGAGTGCTGTATATAGTTCTTTAGACCTCAAGGGCCCGTCTTATGAAACGTCGTAAGACAAATATTGTCGGAAGCCATTCTCAATTGTTATTTACTTATTTTTTCTCCATCTAATCCTGTATTGTGACACCTATTTGAAATCGTCTTGAAAACCCGATTCCAAAGTGATGCCACAAGAAGGTATAAGATGGAGAAACCAGAAATTCAATGTACTGTATTTTGATGTTTTGACTTACGACCATTTTAGTCGTACGACGTTTCGTAAGTCGGACTTGCGTTTTGGTGTATAAATTCTAGCCTGATTATTAGTTGCTTGGCTATAATTATTGTAACAACAATACAGTTGGTTAATCTAAGGGCATCCTGAGTTTATTAGGTCGTATACGGTATATTATATTTACAAAAATGTTACTGATTGTTAGTAGCTCATTAACGTTCGTTTGCGTACTTTATAGTTTTTTGTCTCTTGGCCATGTAACCAATTTGGAGCCACGTCAAAAGCCAAGTACCTAATAGGAAGAAAACTATTCGACATTTTTATGTTACTCGCTTTGTTCTACAGCGACGTTTGAAGTATTCGACTAGAGTAGAAACGAGATACATTACCCCTCCCTACAACGACCCTTCCAGCAACGACTCCCTCCTAACAACGACCCTTGTCGCTGTTCCCAAAACAAGACAATTATGTCTTACACTTTCACTGCTGCAATGTCGTCTGCTGTTTTTCTCAAAGTTACATCATGGACATTTTGAACAGAAAAAAACCCTTAATGACGAGTGGCAAACAGCTTGAATCCAGACCAGACGCCGCGTTACGCTGCGTCTGACCTGGATTCAAGCTGTTTGAAATTTCCCTTCCTATAACGACTCCCTCCGAATAACGCACGCAATGTCTATCTCCCGTTCAGTGTCGCTGTAGAGAGGGAGCATTGTTACTCGAATTCGTTTTAATCCAACTCCCCCCCTTTTTAGTTAACCCATTTTGCGCCCAGTTGAGTCTTCCATGCTTATATATTGGAGAAGTCCAGTTTTGATCTAAATGGTGCCTGGACTAAATATATATTTTTCTAGTTTTGTGGACAGATAAAACAGGTTGAAACAACTTGAAAGTAAAGCAGAATGCATCTGAAGGTGTAAATGTATTCTGCTTTACTTTAAGCCTACTTTAAGCTACCATCTGCTAGAATATAAACATATTTCGTCTGTTACATGTTTATGACTTTAGATTTGAAATAGTTTCTTCAACGTAGGAAAAGATTAAATGCCTTAAAAGGTGAGTCTATAGGGGAAATGGTTAATTGAGGAAACCCAATGGGAGACAAAATGTGTGTGCGTTGCTCGGAGGAAGTCGTTTTAGGGAGGGAAATTGGCTTATATTAGCAAACAGTTTGAATCCAGATCAGACGCCGCGTTACGCGGCGTCTGATCTGGATTCAAGCTGTTTGTCACTTGTCATTAAAAATATTCTGTCAAAATGTCCATTTTGTAACTTTGATTAAAACAACAGACCACAATTTTAAGCAGGCGACATTGCAGCCGTGAATAGATTGGACATAAATATCTTGTTTGGGGGAAGAGCGGCAAGCGTTGCTGTAAGGAGGGAATCGTTCCTTGGTGGGCCGTTGAAGGGAGGGAGCATTGTATTTAGTATTGTGCACGTCACAAAAAGAGAAAATCGAAGAAGGATGTATACCCTCTTCCTCTTCATTGGTCATCTGTTAATTATAGGCTTTTATACAATATACACTCAGCGCAAAAAGAAACGCACATTTTTTATCAAATTATAATTTTTATGTAGAAGGAAGGTATTTGTGAATTGTTATTAAATCATTATTGAATTGGTAGCTTCACAACATGTACTAATCGGTGCGGTGTTTTAAACAAGCTGTAGTTAATTCATTCGCTGCCAAATTAATCGTGAGGTTTTTACTCCTTCACCGTTTCATTGTCGTCTGCTTCAATTTTGTTGTTTGCAAGATCGCTTCAAAGTAAAACTCAATGTAGAATGACTTAAAGCAAATCAATACGAGTGTCAAACAGTTTGGATCCTGATCAGACGCCGCGTTACGCGGCGTCTGATCAGGATCCTAACTGTTTGCAAACGCTTTTTGGCGTCATTAAGAGGGAAAGGGTTAAAAGGCAGCACAATGTTTTTTGAGTATTTTTATCTGAACTTGTTGCAGAATTGAATAAATCTTGAGATATGGTCTTTCTATTCTAATTTTCTTCAAAAAAAGGGTATCTGAATCTGCGCCTGAGCACGATGTGCGTTTCTTTTTGTACTGGGTGTATATTGTCACTGCATTGAGTGTTTTCTAATTGTCCGAAACCGGACCTCTTGAACCTGGACGTCTTTGCGGTTCTTGGTCAATTCATGTGAACATCGTAACACTTGATATACTTTATCGACGAGCCATTCAGACTTCCTGGTAAAACTGCTGCCTAAATATGGACACTAGAAATGTTGAAATATCCTAGAAGAATAGTCTCCTCAATGAACCAGTGTGACGGCATGCTTAATTGTGTGACAGGTGCCATCTCGGTGAGGGAATATGGCCAGATCGAAATGTAGCTTCATATTACCTAACTGTACACATGTGGACTACTTATAGAACTGTCTGCATAAACGTTGTCCTGCATTTAGTATTACAGTGGAGAATGTGCTATTCTTTCCCAATAAACGCGTTTACGCTAAAACTATTATTCGCAGTGCAAATAGTTTGGAGCCAGATCAGACGCCGGGTAACCCGGCGTCTGATCAGGCTCCAAACTGTTTGCCACCAAGATAAACATGAAATATCCGAATTGTCCAAAAGTTGTTCTTTTCTACGTTTTAGCGCTTTGCGTTTGCGTACGTTTGCGTTTAAACGGGAAAGTATAACAGATTCTCCACTGTAGTAACCACTTGTCTTTACGGCAGCAACGTCAACTTCTTTCGAATGGCTACCTAGCTTTACAGACCTTGAAACCTATCTCAACGACTAGAATTCTCGGCCCGAAATAGTTCCTGTTTTCACAGTCAGTTCCCGCTTTATAGCAGGACTGACGATGCAATTCGCTCCAAAAGAAACTCGGCATCTGATCTGGCTCCATACATTTTAGTACAATGCATTGCATTTATATGGTATTGGTATACAGCCAATACACACCATTTTGAAGGGAAAGAATTATGTTTGTCCAAATGTAGGTTTAAACGTCGATACTGTTAAGAACGTACTGAAACTAAATCGGGATGAAAGTCAAGGATTCTTTTTTATGTTAACGTCTGCTTTACCATTTCACCGTTTGTAAAATCTGATTCGACTTTTCAGTCACAGCACCGTCTTTTATGTCTATGAACATTTTATATGATGAATGCCAATAAAAATAAATGAATTTTAGATACTACTGTATATAATCATAATTTATATAACAAACATCATTTTCAGTTGCACTCAGTTTGGAGCCAGATCAGACGCCGCGTCACGCGGCGTCTGATCTGGCTCCAAACTATTTGCAATACTTACTTTATCGCATCTGGCGATGGATTAGAGGACAATTTGCGCTTCTGATATTGTCCACTGAGCCGGAGCGTTATTGTCCATGAAATTTGAGGAGCCACGCCCTTTTCTTTGTATATAAAATCTACAAATATTCTTTCTGAGAAATATGACTACCAGTCCGCGCACGTGGTATGAAAATGTCGTCTGCTCCAAAATTCAGAAAACAACAACAATACTGTCATCTGCGAAGGGGTCATACATGTACATATCACGAAGTTTTCAATATTGAGAATTACATGTTGCTTTTATGCATGCTCATGTACATGTACGGAGTAAGTACAGTCGAACTTCCATATCTCGAACTTGTTTAAATCGATCATTCTCGTACTTCAACTTTAGTTAAAACGTGGCTTAGCCACGTTTTAACATTGAAATATGGGTATGTTCGACTTAGTCGAGCATGAAATAATACAGTTCATGTGTCGAACTATCGGATAGTTCGAGTTAAGCGAGTTCGAGATATCGAAGTTTGACTTAAAATGAAACATGTAATAATTTTGAAATATTAACTTTGCAAAGGACACGTTGAGAGACGGACGATTTTCATAGCATTTAAATGATTTATTCAGGCATAGATAAACATGTGCATTTAAAGCCTCGATATCTAACATTCGCTTTATGTCATATCTGACATAATTATATTTCGTTGCGAAAACGTATCCCCGTTTTAACTTTGAAATTTGAGGGAGTTCGACTGAAGGGAGAATTCGAGTTATTGACAGTTGAATGTAGAGGTACCATATATTCGACTGAATCAAGTGTTCGACTTATTGACAGTTAGGCTACATGTAGAAAATGACATATAGTCGACATTCGATAATTCGAACGTGCGTTAATTCGAACATACTCATATTTCAAAGCTAAATCAAGAAACGTATGCGACCGGAGACGAACGGATTAGAAATTTTGTTCTCCTTTGGGCGTCCGTTAACGGGGGACATGACCTTATACGACTCCCTCCGAACAACGCACAGACCCTTTTTCTCCCATTGAGTGTCGTTGAAGAAAAGGAGCACTGTACATTAATGTGCTCTCTCTTTTCAACGATGTATCATACATGACAACCGTACATATAAATTTCAAGAAAATGCCCAATTAACAGAACTTTTAAAACCAACCTCGTATAACAACACTGTCAGAATGTTTGTTGTACTTACTTAGTTACTATATTACTTGGACCTTTCAATAATTGTATGTTCGACTGAGGCGACTGTTCGAGTCATTAACCGTTAACCCTGTCATGCTCAAATTTATCATGAGGTTTTTACCCCTTCACCGCCTTATTCTCGTCTGCTTCAATTTTGTTGTCTGTAACATCGTTTCAAAGTTAGATTTAAGATGTAGTATGACTGACGATATTTCAAATCAAGTGGCAAACAATTTTGATCCTGATCAGACGCCGCGTTATGCGGCGTCTGATCAGGATCAAAACTGTTTGCAAATACCCTAATGATGTCATTGAGAGTGAAATGGTTTAATTTTGATCTGGATCCAGACTCTTTGCAAACTAAACTGAAACAGTCGTTTCCCAGTTTATATATAGGCTTAACTTGGCGTGACTCAAGGACAACATAGGTTTCATTACCACAATAGCGATACTGTGATATTATATAGAATGTACATGCACGCAAACGACTAAAACTGTCGTATGCTTGAATAATAATGAGGTATCATCGAAAACACCATAAACTCCTCACATGGTTTGGTTAATCACATATTTATTAAAAGTGTTGAAAATTAATTTTCCTGCAGTCACCAATTAATATATTACCTGACCAGGATCCAAACTGTTCGCAAAATTGCGTTCTGTTTTCCGACTGTTTGTGACAATCGTATATTAGCATCAATTTTCTCTCTCGGAATGTAATAATTGAGCACAGTCTAAGCTGTATAAAGCAACCAGTCAACGCAGAGACACGGGTATCTTTAAATGCAGGTGGTTGCTTAATGCAGGACATAAAGTTATGCAGAAAGTTTCAAATGGAGCATTCTTGGTCAGCTATATGCATTGCTACATGATGTTTATTGTTCGTGTTTAAAAGGACTGCTAATGAATGGTCATTTTTAGTGCAAGATCAACGGTATAATTATACAGTGGAGAAAACGATATTCTTTCCCAATACACGCGTTTACACTAACTACTATTTACATTGCAAACTGTTTGGAGCCAGATCAGACGCCGGGAAAATTGTCTTTTATCTACATTTTAGTGTTTTGCGTTTGTTAAACGGGAAAGAATAACGTATTCTCCACTGTAACAGTAGACTACTAGACTATGTGTGCTTAAATGACTGACAGGTAATTGACACCAATTTCTAGGTTCTGAAACTGACATATGAAATAGATCTATTTATAGAAAAAGTACATTTGACACTAATTCAGATAAAACATTTACACACAGTTTGAATCCATATCTGACGCAGAGTAACTCGGCGTCTGATCAGGATTCAAACTGGTTGAGACTTGTATCAGTTTTGATTTCAAATCATGGTGACTTAAACAGAATCCAGACATCAATTTGAAGCAGACGTATAATGAATAGCTTGAATCACAACCTAGTTTCTCTTGGAATGTTACTTTCTAGGGGCTATTATGGTTAGTTCGTAGCCCAACAGTGCAAATAACAGTAAAACATCTCTACATAGGCCACTGAACTGATAGTAAGACGACAGGATTGGTGACAGGTTAAAGGAAATAAAAAGCAAATATAAAGCTTCCATATAGGAACTTTCTGCTTTCAACTTGCTCCAAGCAGTCACATGCCTTAGTTCCTTTAGTTGTCGTAATAGAGAGCTGTTTCTGTACAGTCAAGACTCGATAATCCAAAGTAAAGCAGCAGGTCCCGTTAGGAGCCCCCTGTTCAACTTTTGTCATTCAGCCATTTTTAGAAATCCACGCCTCTTATAACTATTTCACTCTCAATGACGTCATAAAGCGCATTTGTAAACAGGTTTGATCCTGGTCAGACGCCGTTTAACGCGGCCTCTGATCAGGACCAAAACTGTTGGCCACTTGTTTTGAAATTACGTCAGTTAATGCTGCCTTAAATTTAACTTTGAAACGATATTGCAGATAACAATATTGAAGCAGACGACAATAGGGCGGTGAAGGGGTAAAAAACCTAACGATAAATTTGATCATGAAACGGTTACACAAAAGTTTGGCTATAATAAACTATAAAATAAATCCCCGCAATTTCGACAAATAAGAAGGACATGTTCGTTGTCTAAGACTGAAAGTAGCATTAAATAAAGTGGATCCAACCCTAGCTTTTTCTAGATTTGAAGACAGGGGATTATTAAAAGCAGTTTGAAATATATCATTTGTAATGACATAAAACATTTCTTACGTTGGCTTGCATATTCATTACTGTATAAGGAAGGAATGGGGATTTGGAGGAATACGTAAGGGCGTAAACGGGTGTATTTATGGAATAATTGGTTACACGAGGGCCTACTAGCCCATTGCAAACACATTGGAGCCAGATCAGATGTCGAGTAACATCTAGCCAGTCTACGAACTCAGATCAGGATACAAACTGTTTGCAAATGATACCCGGGGTATGGCTGTAAAGAATACTAGTTATGCCTGAATAATGTGTACTTATTTATAGAGAATAAATTTTATAAATACAGTCGAACTTCGATATCTCAAACTCGCTTAATTCGAACAATCCAATATGTCGACACATGATCTTCATTATTTCATGCGCAGTTATGTCGAACATTCCCGTATTTCAAAGTTAAAACGTGGCTAAGCCACGTTTTAACTTTGAAATACAGGTATGTTCGACATAACCGTATCGAGATATCGAAATTCGACTGTTTCAACAATGATGATTTCAAGACACTTGTCCAAACAGCAAAACGTCAGGTTATATATGAGGTACATGTATCTCATCTGGGTCTACTGTTTGTCAATATCCTCTTTTGTAGCCACTAGATTTAAATGGAATAAACGGGGGAAATAACGTTCTGTATTGGAATATATTACTTTGGTTTTGCATTCAGCTGTCACCTCTATTAACACAATAAGCCTTTGCAAACATATTGGTTCCTGATCAGAAGCCGGGTTACGTGGCGTCTCAGTAAATTGTACTGTGGAGAATCTGTTATTCTTTCCCGTTTAAACGCAAACGTACGCAAACAC
This sequence comes from Gari tellinella, assembly GCA_922989275.2. Classification (NCBI taxonomy): domain Eukaryota; kingdom Metazoa; phylum Mollusca; class Bivalvia; order Cardiida; family Psammobiidae; genus Gari; species Gari tellinella. The sequence goes on from OV277872.1 coordinate 51,803,543, forward strand.
AAAGCACTAAAACGTAGAAAAGTACAACTTTTGGATAATTCTGATAATTCATGTTTATATTGGTGGCAAACAGTTTGGAGCCTGATCAGACGCCGGGTTACCCGGCGTCTGATCGGGCTCCAAACTGTTTACACTGCAAATAATAGTTTTAGCGTAAACGCGTTTATTGGGAAAGAATAACGTTTTCTCCACTGTAGGACAAAAATCAGCAGAAACTCATATTTGACCTGAAATCACATACAAGTATACAATGTGTATATGTAGATGTTTACAACTGTACGGTTCATGAGCAGACATACATAATTATGTACATGTTTGTATTAGCAAACCAGCTTGTAATATATGCATATTGGTGTAACATTTATCCTTCCATTGGAAGAACATGGGTATACATGTATTTCTATCTGCTTAATTTCGGATGGAATGATAACAAATTAATTCCAATTTATTGTCTATAATGTACCCGTTCTGCATTTAGCTAAGTATTATAAATTATATACAGGTACATGTATAACGTACCATTAACCCGTTAGGCGCCAAATTATTCGGAAGATCACCGCTTTATTGTCGTCTGCTTCAGTAGTGTTGTCTGCAATCACGGTTCAACGTTAGATTTAAGGTTGTATGACTTAAGAAATATCGATACGAGTGTCAAACCTTTTGGATCCTGATATATGCGAGCTCGGCGCCGAAGGGTTAATACGGTTTCGTTTGAATCGTTGTTTAACACGGGTATGTCAGTCAAAAGAACCATTTAATTATATTTCATTGAATGGACGCTTTATTAACTTTTCTCCTACAAATAGCTTATATTCCTGAAGGAGCTGTCTAATCTGGGCCTACATTGTTTTCTTACACGACCTGTCTAAAATGAGTCTAAAGTTACTTTTTCCTTGTAACCAATAGCTTATATTCATGGCTTTTGAAAACAGTGCAGACTCCTTAAGGAACTGTCTGATCTAGGCTTACACTGTTTTCTTTCACGACCTGTTCAAATGAGTCTGAAATAGTTCCTTGGTAACTGCTTCTTTTTTTTTTAGAGAATGACATTGTAATGTTTCAGACTATAAATTTCCATTTATATGTGAATAAACAGCAGAAGAAGGTAAAAATGTGTGTAACTTTATGTAGCGTCACGGACGAGTGCAAACACCTATGGTGAATGTTTTGTCTACGGTTGGATTGCCATGTAACTAAATATAACCTCAATCCAATCGTACAGAAGAGTTTCGATATCTCTGCCTCAGTAGAATAGTCGAATCTCAGTAAGTCGAACACCACTTCAATCGAATACAGTGAAACCCTCTAAACCGGACCTATGTGGGGACAACACAAATGTCCGGTTTAGAGGGGTTTCCAGTTTATAGAGGCGTTGTAAGTTTTAACCCATTTCCAAACAGCTTGTTTCTAGTATGGAAGATAGCTGACAACTTAAAGCAGATTGAAAGTACTGCTTTACTGCTTTCAACCTGCTTTAAGCTATCATCTGCTAGAATGTATAAACTATTTTCTTCAGTGTAGGACTAAACCAGATACGTAAAAGGGCGTATTTATACTGTAATGGGTAAACATAAAGAGTGACTGGGAATGGGACCAAAGCTGTTGTCCGGTTTAGAGAGAATTTCGGTATTCAGAGGTGGTGCCGGTTTGGAGGGGTTCAACTGTACCTCGATAACTCGAACTAGATAACGCCACACCTACCCCATTACAGTTGAAAAGTGGCTTAGCTTAGATTCGTTTTAATCTGAGTAGCAAACAGCTTGGTGCCTCGATCCAAACTGTTTGCAATAGACCAAACACTTGTTTCTTAAAACATTTATGAATGCGTTTTTAGGACACATTTTAGCACTTCGGATTTTTCATGTGAGGGAGCCTTCTAGTTCGAATACGGAATATCGGTACATGTGGTTGTGTCCAGTTGTCCATTTGTGTCTGAAATCGTGCATAGAGGGCTTTGGGGGTCTTTTGCCCTGTAATTAGTTGGACGTACATCATAACAAATGCAAACTATTTTTTATAGGAATAACACAATTCTCCACTGTTAATAAGATTGCTTGCGAATACAAATTAGACGTACTTATTATATATACAAGTTTGACCAAGTTTTAAAACCCTATTATGTCTGTATATTGCCATATTTACATTCACCCCATTTAATCCCATTGAACAAAATGACGTTTAATTTGTATAAACCAAATTGATCTGGGGCGGGACTTATGGATACATTTCCGCAAAGTAGGCAGGACTTATGGATCTGACTTATGGATCTGATCACCGCGAATTATTTTGTTGCGTTGCTTCAGTAATTCCGTTATGGGCGGTACTCTACTTACAGCGATCGGCCTTTTTCGTCACCTGACGGACTATTCTGAACTATGTTTAGCACGGTTCGTATGACCGGTGACGAGGATGGCCGAGCGCTGTCCGTACAGTACCGATACTGATCGACATTGGCCGACCGCATAAGGGGTTTTCAATTCTATTCTCAGGTAGAGTAAATACATGGACTGGGCTAAATTCATTGTCTTGTTACTTCAGGAAGAAAACCAAGGGCGACCATGTTGAGCTGTCAGATCCACTTATGGATTGCTATATCAGGTCAGAGTTCAAAGCTATGGATTCCATCACAGACAACGATGGTACCCTGCTCAGACAGGAAGTGCTGAATCTCCTCATCATGCTGGGTTACAGCAAAGCTGAGAAAAAACTTAAGGTACCTTTATGTAGACGTATTTTTAAAAAATAATTATACACTACAATAATGTTTTATGCTCCCTCATCCCCGCCTTAGACCATTCCAAATCATCCTAAATCACGCAACCCCAGTTTGACCTTTACCTTTACCTCTTTTTATGGAATATTTCTTGGTTGATTAGGTTTTACGTTTACATCTATGATCGACGCCACTTACCAGAATGCTTTGATATATCTATGTTACAGTCAATCTGTGTAATCAATCATTTCATGAAATTACTAAAAGGTTCAGTCATTACATGAAATGACTGTTTTACTTAAAGAGACCCAATTTGTGTTACAAATGTTTTTAGAAGTTAAAAGTAGATTTTGTTTCAAATGTTCCCAAATTTGACATAGTTCTTGCTCCAAATATTTGCAGCAATTTCACGTAGTTCTTGTTACAAATGTTTCAGAAATTTTACATAGTTCTTGCTTCAAATTTTTCAGATATTTTACGTTGTTTTTGTACCATATGCTTTCAGAAATTTCCCGTTGTTCTTGCTCCAAATGTTTGCAGAAATTTCACGTAGTTCTTCTTCCACATGCCTTCAAAATATTGACGTAGTTCCTGTTCCTCGTGTTTTCAAATATTTCACGTAGTTCTTGTTACACATGCTTTCAGAAATTTCACGTAGTTCTTGTTCCAAATGTTTTTAGAAATTTCAAGTTGTTCTTGCACCACATGCCTTCACAAATTTCACGTTGTTCTTGTTCCTAATGTTTGTAGAAATTTCAAGTAGTTCTTGTTACAAATATTTCAGAAATTTCACATAGTTCTTGTTCCAAATGTATCAGAAATTTCACGTTGTTCTTGTACCACATGTCTTCAGGAATTCCACGTTGTTCTTTTTCCACATGTTTTCAGCAATTTCACGTGAAGAGTGATGCCAATGTACAACTAGAGGATTATGTAACAGCGTTTAAGGCGGATAAGAAACTAATAGACAAGTGAGTATATATAGGATCTTACATGAGTCGATGTTTAAGACAAGCTGATCTCAAACGAGTGTAGAATTGAAATGTTATTAAGCGAGCCTTGGCGAGCTTAATAACTTTTCTATTCTAGACGAGTTTGAGATCAACTTGTCTTAAACATCGACGAGTGACAGAGTCTTTTTCCCACATGACCATCGATTTAAGCTATATTTAAAACAATATACATTTTTTGGAACCCCGGTGGCGTCAAAACGCCGTTATAAATATTGACGTTATAGTGACGCCATCAAAGTGATCTTACACATGCTGGAGATAAGGTTATTAGTCATAGTTGTTCGCTATAGAAAACAGGGGTAGTTTTGTGAGAAAATTTGTTCTCCCACTGGACACCTATTGGTGAGTCGATGTCACATAGTGCACAGTTAAGAAGACGTTTTCTTTCTCAATAAATGCGTTTATGCCAGAACAATTATGCACGTAAGTAAAACCTTCCCATAACGACCACTTCGTTGCCATAACGTCATTAGCTTTACATAATTGTCGTCCGTTTTTATTACTCAAATCTAAATTTGAGTAATTTGGACTGCAGAAAATATTAGATTTTGCGTCTAAACAGTTTGGATCCTTATCAGACGCCGCGTAACGCGACGTCTGATCAGGATCGACACGGTTTGCACTTTGGATAAGGCAGTGCATGCGTTTTAATATAATACGTTTTTTTCTCGAAAATATAAACAACAGAATGACGGTTTGGATCTAGAACAGTCATTCGGACACAGGATACTTAAATGATTATTATTTTTGATCCTCATAAGACCTTACTGACATAATCTCTTTTTATATTCTTTATTATGTATGTATATTACTTGATGCTTTTGCTGTTCATGTATTTTGTGAACCAAAGCCGAACTATAATTGAGTTGAGTTGAGTTTATGTGCTAATCTGGCTCCAAATTACATGCAACATTTTTGCTTTCAAAATTTCGACAACAGTTTATTTACATTTGTATATAAATGTAATTTCCAAATGAATTTCAGAACTATGAAATACAGACAGCTTTTCAAAATGTTCGATAAAAGTTCGGATGGAATGGCCAGTAAAGAGGAGGTGGTCAATGGACTAGCAGAGGTAAGTTAACCATTTCAAAACTAAGTAGCTCTTGTGGCTTAGCATGTTCCATTGCGGATCTTTTTATTTACCAAAGCATGAAACAGTCTACTTGGAATTCTTGGTAGTGTAATAAATACTGCGCTAAATAAGCAAACAATGTAGGCCCAGATCAGAGGGCTCCTAAAGGAGCCCTCTGATCTGGGCATACACTGTTTGAAAATATAATGAGTATACATGTATTTTAAACAGATCATGAACATGTCTCAGTAATAAAAATATCCTGTAACAGTGAAAAAATACATTATTTGCTCCCCGTTACAACATTCTACACAAACGCAATACAGGAGTATGAATTGTTGAAATTTACCACTTTTTGAAACATTTGACGATTTATTATTGAGTAGCAAACATATGCGATTGGGAGCCTGGTCTAACTATAAACTGTTTGCTATGGAATTAGTCGCTATAACCTGTTCTAGCTTTGAAGACATGTTCATACTTAACGAAGATTGAAATTAAGGCGTATAATTACATTAAATGTTGGAAATATTACAACAACATGTTCAGCAAACATTGCTTTTTACGGCTGCATACACAGAAGTGTCGATCATCTGAAAGTATGAGGCTTTAGGAGCCAAATACAAACTCACCTTATTAATCGACTCTCGCTGCGCAAGGTCATTCTGAATAAGGGGAGATCCTTTGAAAGCACAGAAAACAAAGCAAATACTGAAAATTGCAGACTCGGTTTAATTGAGTCTGTTCATGAGCAATACTGAAATATGCAACAGTGCTCACGCCCCCTAGCACCAGCTTAAGCGGAATTCAATTTTCAACTGTAAATGCCCTACCTACTTTGCCGCAGATCTAGAGCTTAACTGTCATAGAGGATATTTTCCGTCTATTAGACCGAGACCATCCCCTCTGTCAAGCACTAAAAGGAAGACAGGTGTGCGGCTCCGATCCCACGCGATCCCAGCGTTACAGATTGGACGGTGTGGTCTAGCTCTAAGCTGTTTTCTCCGGATATTGTTGGTTTAGGAAGAATAACGCATGGACTACTACATTGCATGGTTTAATCATCTTTATTGTCTCATATCATGTTGAAATCAACACGTTGAAACTGTTGCAAATGTATCTCTAAAGTCGATAACTACGGATACTTTTTTCATGCAGCACAGTCTATTGTCATGCAATGTGTTACATCGTAAAGTGACATACTTTATTTCACCGTAGATACGCCCTTTTACGCCTTTAAATATTCTTCCAGTTTAGAAAAAAAACTCTATACATTTATGCATATGCACCGTAAGAAAAATTCACAAGCAGATTGTACATATAATGTAGAACCTCTCTATTTCGGCCACTCAATTTTGTTAACTATAAGGTGTTTTAGACAGGTGAATGCTTCAAACAAGGTGACAGTAAAACGGAAAACTCCTTCAGGTGCTTTCTGTTTTACTGTCACATTGCTTTAGACTGTCATCTGTTTTTATGCAATCAATTGTCTCTATTTTATCGGCCGTAATAGAAAGGTTTTACTGTAGCTAAAAGCAGGCTGGGAGTAAGCAACCTGCTCAAATCTGACCAATCAAATGCTTTAGAACCATATCATACTAATCTGAAACAATTAATAACCATGAGGCATGTGTTTTCATTATACTAATATAATTAAACTCATTATCAGATAGTGTGTTATAGATAAGTATTTATTAATATTAAGATATTATGATAGGTTACCAATGATAAATACAAAACACATTATATTATAGCCAGCAGAATACATTTTAAACTCAAAACTAACATCACTCCCCGGGGATAGTAAGTAGTAGTAGCATTGCCTAAGGCAAACGGCATTTTCCTATGAACATGCTAAGCTAGACTTTGCTAATATTTGGAAAACAGCTTTGATCCAGATCAGACGCCGCGTCTGATCTGGATCAAAACTGTTTGCCGACAATTTTAATATTTTCTCAATTTTAAAAATGATCAAAATTAATTAAATATTTTTCGCAGATGATGTATCTTAAGCCGACGACAATCTAGAATAATAAGGATTAATGATCGATTTTGAAGGAAATGCTTAAGAAATTGTTCATTTTTCTTCACAATAAATCATTGCCGTTGTGGAAAAGGTGAAGATTTGATTTTTTGTAGGGTTTCCCCACGCTGTCATGTGATTAAATCGAACTTCGATATCTCGAACTCGCTTAACTCGAACTAACCGACATTTATATACATTAAAACCTCTCTAATACGACCACTAAATTGTGTTCATTACCTAACCAGTTGTTTAAGACAGGTGACTGCTTAAAACAACATGTAAACATGTTAGTCCATTGCAAACAGTTTGTAGCCGGTTCAGATGCTACATGTAAATAATTCGAATTTGGACAGTCGCGAAACCGTTTGCTGATTTAAAAAGAAATAGTTTAGAAATTAAAAAGTCCGTCATTTTTCACAATTTCTCTGCATTGCGTTTTGTGGCCGGTTTCTTTTATTCTTTTGTTCCTAGCTACAGTCGAACTTCGATATCTCGAATTCTTTTTTGTCGAACATACCCGTATTTCAAAGTTAAAACGTGGTTAAGCCACGTTTTAACTTTGAAAAACGGGTATGTTCGACTTAACCGAACATGAAATAATACAGTTCATATATCGAACTATCGGATAGTTCGAGTCAAACGAGTTCGAGATATCGAAGTTCGACTGTACTAATAAATAGGACACTGGCAAACATTACATACTCATATCAGACCGGCGCCGGATAATACGGCGTCTGATATGAGTATGCGCTGTTTGCTAACAGGAATTTCTATAAATATTGAAAGGAAAAGGAAAACTTATTCCCTATATACGCATGGAAGAATCTACTTGGCACAAAAACATTAATACATTACCTATAGTCTGTTTCTAGTTTTAAAGATTGTCGACCTCTTAAAGCAGATTGAAATAAAAGCATAACGAGCCTTAAGGCGCATTCTGCTTTGCTTTCAGCCTGCTGTAAGCTATAATCTGATATAGAAAAGAACAATAGAAAATATATTTTATGATACATATTCATAACTGTATTATGGTGGACCTATTTTCTTCAGTGAAGGAATAAATTAAGGGCGAAAAAGGGCGTATTTATTTGGGAATGAAAAAATGCAACAACTTCCACTGTTTTCAGCTTGACATTGTAATGGACGACAAGGCTATAGCACAGATGGACACCAATGCCGATGGCCAAATATCATACCAAGAATTCCTAGCTACGGAATTCAAAATCGACTTGAACAAGGGCATTAAGAAAGGAAAGAAGAGCAAGAAAGACAAAGACAGGAAAGGTAGTAAGAAAGACAAGAAAAAGAAGGATAAGGACAGCGATAGTGAAAGCGAGAGCCACAAAAAGGATGACGATAAATAGAAGGACGAATCGGCAAAATGCGATTAGACTAAGGACGAATTCAGACTTAGGTTAAATTTCGGAAGAGTCCGGATATTCACGGAATATCCATCGTCTCTTTCCGGTGAACAAATTGTGTCATCTGCTTACGCGGCATGATTTCTTCAACTAGGTTGTGCATTTTAAACTGACTCCAATAAAGCATTCTATTCCTGATGCATTCCAAAGTAGGAATTTGAAGGGAACTGACGGAATAAAACCCCTGTTGACATGGCAGCCATAAGTTGATTATGAAAAATCCTAAGATTTCTAATGTATCATTTTTTCAAGCGCGATTACATAAAACAGGAGAATTTTGCTTCACTTCCACGATTGCTTTAATAAATTCGGTACCTTTAAGAACGAAAATACGATTAGTGTCTAAAGGGAATTACATGTAACATCTTTGACCGTACCATCGTGTTTTATAAATGTCTGTGAAACGGACCCCTGTAATGTAATGCGAAGACACATCTATATTTGAATAAAATGTTGATCTTTACCAGTCAATGAGCGGGTGGGTGAGGGTAATGATTACAATTACTATTGTAATTTCATAGAATGTCGACTTCCAAACAATCCAAGGGACACTATTAGTGTATATACATTTCATGGATATTTCGTGTGCATCCACTCTCTTGTGTTGATCAGAAAACCAATTATGTGAATTCCTTTCGCCTTTGCAATTATCGTACAGTGTTTTTGTATGGTTTATGTTGTATTCATTACAAGTATATTTAAAGGTAGTGTAGCCCTCTTGAAATCGGGTCAATATCTGTATTTTACGTAGAGCAATTGGCTGTATCGACATTGGCCCGTTCGCATGAAGCGTGCACTACATTAAATATTTTCACATGTGTATATTCTTCCTAAATGCGTGTACATTTGTTTCTATCTATGTAACATGTTTGATGCATATTATATTTATTCCAAATACATGTACACACAGTAACGAACACGGTTTTCTTTCCGTTTGTTTTGTTGGCTGCCATTATTAATTTGATGAAATTCTTTGTATGCTCGTGTACGGTTGATTCAATTGAATTTCTTATCATTTTGTCAAGCATTGAAACGATTGTCAAACCGTTTTCATGTTAATAAGACATTGGCCTTTTTGGAAACTGATCTGAAAATTTCATTATTATTGCCATTTTCGATAAACAAACTAAAGTTGAGTGAATGCAGAAATGGCCAGAACGTCTCTCCAAGAGTAGCACAAAAATGCTCTACACGGTTTGCTTATAGCAGACGTAATATATCTACTATGGGAATCTTATTGAAATTAAACTACGTGTCTGCTTGTTTTAAGTAAATGTCAACTTCCTGTGCAATTTTCATTGTCAGTCTATGGAACCGCAAAGGGTTTTTTTTTTTTTCTTATCGTGAATCATGTTATATGTTAAATTATGTTATTATGCATGTAAGATTATATTACATTTATATATACTGATTTGGCAAAAACCACAAGTGGCCTTAAATCTATCAACAGAGTATGAAAGATATAATAAGATATAATAATCAACTTGATTATTAGATGTATATTTGTTTGTATTATCCGATTGTTAGTTATATAATATATATGTTTACACCTATATCATTCAATTTGTTTGTGTAATATGTCAACGTCCGACTTATCCAATCGATGTTAGATATTTTTACCCTTTGAACCTTAATTACGCATACAATGTCAATGTCTATGCGTCGTTTGCAAACAGTGTACATGTGAACAGTACACTTATCCTATGCAAACAGTGAAGACCAATATCAGAAGGCTGAAAAAGAAGGCTTAAAAAGGAGCCTTCTGTTCACAGTCTTCGGTGTTTATAAAATTGAAATACGTCTTCCAAAAACTTGAATTGTTCATCAGGGATGACATAGTTAAAGGGTGGCTTATCCAGTGTATGTTAGTGATATAAGTGTCGGTATGATCCAGTCGTATGTTAGACATGTTAACGTCTAGTATTCCGAACAAGTCGCCTGTTCGATAAATTTACCTGCGTCTTTTCCAATCGTCTTTGCGACATGTTAACTTGCATATAATTCCTGGTGTGTAAGATATGTTGACCAATATTTTCGGTCAGCGGATTATTCCGTGTTTATACATTGGATTAGTCAAAGTTTTTAACTAACGGGTGCCATGACTAAATTTTCATTTTCGTTTTGTTTTATATTGAAATTTCTATCAGCAAACAGAGTAGATTGATCAGACACCGCATCATGTGTTGTCTGATCAGAGTCTACACTGTTTGCATACTATTGCATTTTATGGGTTAACGAATGGGTTAACCTCTGATGAACCAATAGTTTGCTTTGTATAATGTACACTGAATGCAAAAAGAAACGCACACTTTTATTACAATATTATCTCTATGTAGAATGAACGTATTTGTGAAATAATCTTTTCATTACAGTCAGTAGTTCCGTCTTGGGCTATCAATGTTGAAAATGGGAGGTTTATCATTTAATTGGTATCATCACAACCTGTACAAATCGGTGCGGTGTTTTCAACAGGCACTAGTTAACTCTTTCGCTTCCAAATTGATCGTGAGATTTTTATCCCACAACCGTTTCATTGTCGTCGGCTTCAAGTTTGTTGTTTGCAAGATCGTTTCAAAGTAAGATTCGAAGTAGTATGACTTAAAGTATATCTATACGAGTGTCAAACAGTTTAGATCCTGATCAGACGCCGCGTTACGCGGCGTCTGATCAGGACCCAAACTGTTTGAAAACGCGCCTTTTGACGTCATTAAGAGTGAAAGGGTTAAAATACAGCACAGTAATTTTAAGTATATGTTTTTCTAAACTTGTGGCAGATCTTAATTGATCTTGAGATATGGTCTTAGTATCTTAAAAAAGTTCTTAATCTGCGCCTGAGCACACTGTGCGTTTCTTTTTGTACTGAGTGTATGTTAACGTCCGTACGATCCAATCGTCTGTTTGAAAAGTAAACGTCCGTATGATTTATCAATCAGTTGTTTGATATGTTTACTTTCGTATGATACATTTGTCTGTCAAATATGTATAAGTCCGTATGTTTCAATTGGTAGAGCATGCGTCTAATCCAGTGGTCTGTTTTACATGCCTAACTCCGTATGATCCGGTCTTTTGACTCGTTTATAGATATGCCAACGTCCATCTGTTACAGTTGTTTGTCGGATGTAGTAGTGTACCGCTTACTCAGTGGTTTGTTTAATATATTTAACCAATTTGCGCCCAGTAGATTCTTCCATGTTTTATATTGGATTGGTCCATTTTATATCAATGGGATGCCTGGTCAACATTTTCATTTTCCTTTTTTTTGCATTGAAATTCCTATCAGCAGACAGTGTAGACTCTGAACAGACGCCGCATAATGCGGCGCCTGATCAAAGTCTACACTGTTTGCCATGCCCAATATATGGGATCGTGGGCACAAATGGGTTAATCGTCTATATGATTCAATCGTCTGTCAGACAACGGCATTTTCAGGTCCTTTGTCTGTTAGACTTGTTAATGTTAGTGAAATCCAATCTTTTGTTAAATATATATTTGCGTACGTATGATACGATTACCTGAAAACATGTTGGTGTAAAGCGCTCCCTCTCTACAACGACACCCAATAGGAGACACAGATTCAGTTCGTTGTTTGGAGGGAGTCGTTAAAGAGAGGGAAATTGACTTGCATTTGCAAACAGCTTGAATCCAGATCAGACGCCGCGTAACGCGGCGTCTGATCTGGATTCAAGCTGTTTGTTCCTAGTCAATAAGTTTTTTTTCTGTCAAAATGTCGATTATGTAGCTTTGAGAAAAACAGCAGACGACAATTTCAAGCAGACGGTATGACAGCAGTAAAAGCATAAGCATGATTGTCCTGTTTCAGAGAACTGCGGCAAGGGTCGTTGTAAGGAGGGAGTCGTTGTTTGGTGGGCCGTTTTAGGGAGGGGCACTGTTTATCGGACGTTAACGTCCGTGCAGTAGATATATTTACTTCAAGTTGATATATATCGCCTGTTAGTATACAGTAAACACTCCCTATTACGACCACTATGACGATTGCTATTGGTTGTATAAGGTGTCGGCCTGGTCTAATTTCGCCCTATATAATCTATAGTAAAATGCCTAAACTTTCAGAGCCAACAGCTCCCTCAAAAACAGGATCTAAGCTATAAAAGACATACCCTTCAATTCTATATACATTTCCCTGTTGATTGATACCAGTCAACCTATAACATCGGCAAATACATTTTTGCTATCAATGATTTTCTAAGGTCACTGTCAAAATAAAGGTAAACAACTTTCACCTTCAACCCATTCACTGTGTTTCAATATGCATCCGCCTGGGGGAAAAGTCCTGAAATGAGATCTTTAAAACAATGCCATTTGGTGGAAATGACCACAAATAACCAGTTTTCAGCAAGAAAACCATTCAAACTCACCCACAGGCAACACTACATGTAAACATTGTAAATCTTGGAAATTGTATTTTTCAAGGTACTACTTGCAAGACCACAACGACCCGGAAGTGATTCCTGACTAGGCCGACACCATAAAAGACAGATGACTGCTTATAGCAATGTAACAGTTAACCTGCAAGCTTTAACTTATTGTGCCTTAGTGACTCATATATGCGTCCTTCAACAAAAGTGTATATGTAAAAAGAGAACACTTGTCTAATTCAACAGTGAAGTCCTAGATTAGAGGACTCCTGCAGGAGCCCTCTAATCAGGGACTTCATTGTATATCATTTTGCAATATATCTAAAAATAAAAACCCAAACAACCCGAAATAGTCTAAAATTGATCAGTTTTTAATTGTAAACTTAAATTGTTTATTTGAGGTTTCAGGGGATAATGAGTTAAAGAGTCACTTGCTAATTATAAGGGGTTTACGACAATATATTGCTTAAAGCAAATTGACAGTAATACTGTTAGCTTTATGTTTAACTGCCACCTTTATTTAAGCTGCCAACTGTCTTTTTTACAACCAGTTACAGTGGAGAATGTGTTATTCTTTCCCAATAAACGCGTTTACGCTAAAACAATTATTTGTAGTGCAAACAGTTTAGAGCCAGATCAGACGCCGGGTAACCCGGCGTCTGATCAGGCTCCAAACTGTTTGCCACTATGATAAACATGAAATATCAGAATGGTCCAACCATCGTTCTTTTCTACGTTTTAGCGCTTTGCGTTTGCGTACGTTTGCGTTTAAACGGGAAAGAATAACAGATTCTCCACTGTAGCATTCGGTTTAGTGGTCGTAATAGAGACAGATGGCTTTACACTATTTGAAATGACTCGACTCGTGCAATCTTGTTATACTTTTGTAGTTGTAATGTGTAGACTCTAATGCTTGTTTATTAACAATGTGAGAGGTTATTCCTTCCATTTCTAATGAAAAGAAATGTAAAAGCGATGCAAAATCATGTCTGATAATTGAGGTGATCGACAATGTTGACAATATTGTAACATTTACCATATTTTCAATCCATTGTATCACGTAACAAGAAACACGTGCTATGTTTAACCCATTTTCGCCCAGTGGATTCTTCCATGTTTATATATTGGTTTAGTCATTTTTTTATCAAAGGGATGCTTGGCCCAAATTTCATTTTGTTTTATATTGAAATTCCTATCAGCAAGCAGTGTAGACTCTGATCAGACGTCGCATAATGCGGCGCCTGATCAGAGTCAACACTGTTTGCCTATGCCCCATATATGGGATCGTGGACACAAATGGGTTAAGCTACTTAATAAATGGTTTGAATTTTAGAGAATAAATTTAAATGCTGAATGGCAAACAGTTTGGAGCCTGGTCAGACGTCGAGTTTCTATCTAGCAAAAAACGCTTTTCTAGGAAAAATGCTTCTCCTCCACTGTACAGTGGAGAATCTGTTATTCTTTCCCGTTTAAACGCAAACGTACGCAAACGCAAAACACTAAAACGTAGAAAAGAACAACTTTTGGACAATTCTGATAATTCTTGTTTATCTTGGTGGCAAACAGTTTGGAGCCTGATCAGATCTGGCTCCAAACTGTTTGTATTGTAAATGATAGTTTTAGCGTAAACGCGTTTATTGGGAAAGAATAACAGGTTCTCCGCTGTAACACAGTGTATATAATATGTTTGTAACAGTGCTCATCAACTTTAATATCACTACATATACCTACTATTTATCTTCTACTACTAGAAGTGACCTTGACCTCATTTCTGACTTTTATTGATATGCATGTAGTTACCTGTATATTATGCTATTTTCGCTATCAAAATAAAAAGTTTTATCTTTTAATTCTTGTAATGGTTTTATATTAAATTCATTTTGGACATAACTTGTTTATGTCTAATTTAAAATCATACTTATTGAATACAGTAAAACGTATATATTACGACAAGTTGGTTTAGGTGTTCTTTGCCTTAAGTACAGTACTCTGTAGAAACGATTTTTTACACCTTTTAATTATTCCTAAATTTACAAATAGTTCTACGTCAAACTGTGATGAACATGCACCATAACAAATAGTTCCTTTATCCTAGCAGAATGTAACTTAAAGCAGGCTAAAAGTAAGGCTGAATTATTTTAAAGTCACCAGTCACCTTGACCTTGAACTCTTTCAGGTTTCGAAAAATGTGTATAGCTCCTATGTCCCTTGAGAGATTAATTCCATATTTTATATGCATGATGGTGCGTATAAAGACAATACCTTTCAAAGATCTCAAACGGTTTGACCCCTTTGGCCATGACGTTGGCCTCAGCCACTGCTTTTAAGCTTCGGTGAGCTTTGTTGTGTTATGACAACTCTTGTTTGATATCATGTAAGGTTAGTTGTTGTCTGACATTAAAGTCAAAATACTTGAAAGTTCGAAAGAACGACTTTTGTTCAAGGCAGCTGACTGAATATAACAGAATTAAGTAAAGCAGACAATTCCGATTTTGCATTACCTTGGAATCATATATGGGACATAGGCAAACAGTGTAGACTCTTATCAGACGCCGCATCTACACTGTTTGCTTATAGAAATTTCAATATAAAACAAAATGAAACTGAAAATTTTGACCAGGAATCCCTTTGATAAAAAATGGATTAAACCAATATATAAACATGGAGGAATCCACTGGGCGTAAATGGGTTAATTAATGTAGCAAGCTCTCTTATAGGAAAGACTAAGGTACGCTTGGTCTTCATCCATTCACTTGTCGGCGTAGGATATAAGAAGCACCGAATTTCCTTCTCTATAGATGTAAATGATATGTTGTAACACCCTTCTCTATTAAGACAACTAAAACGAAGACTAATTGATTGCATAAAAGACAGGTGACAGCTTAAAGCAAAGTGACAGTAAAACAGAAAGCTCATAGAGGAGCTTTTTGTTTTCCTGTCATCTTGCTTCAAGCAGTCACCTGTCGTAAACACTTTCTAATTAACACCAATATGTGGTCGTTTGAGGGAGGGTTTACTGTGTAAATACGCTCCCTCTCTACAACGACAACCAATGGGAGACACTGATTGTGTGCGTTGTACGGAGGGAGTCGTTATAGAGAGGGAAAATTGGTTTACATTTGCAAACAGCTTTAATCCAGATCAGACGCCGCGTTACGCGGCGTCTGATCTGGATTCAAGATGTTTGTCACTCATCATTAAGTATTTTTCTGTCAAAATGTCGAATATGTAATTTTGAGAAAAACAGTAGACGACATCTTTAAGCAGACGATATTACAACAGTCAAAGCGTTAGACATAATTGTCCTGTTAGGGAACTGTGACAAACGTCGTTGTAAGGAGGGAATCGTTGTTGGGAGGGCCGTTGTAGAGAGGGAGCGCTGTATATTTATTCATCTAAGTTTATACTTTGGTTTAAACATGTTATATTTCAGATATTGTACATGAGCATAATACAATTGATTTTGCAGTATTTGAAATACACCATAGACAGAAGTTGTTCATAATTGCATGTTTATCATAACTGGCATGTGGCTAGACATTTAGAAAAGTTTGGTCGCCATCCATTCATTTTCTAGCGTAGGCTGTAAGAAGCATCGGGTTTCCTTCTCTAGTTGTAAATTATATACAGTAAAGCCTCTCTTTAACGACCACTACTTTGCGTAAACTATTAGCAGTTTACATGTGACTTCATAAAGCAAGGTTACAATGAAATAGAAAGCTCTTTTATGGGCTTTCTGTTTTACCGCCACCTTGCTTTAAAGACATCAAGCCAGTCCATTCATTGATTACCACCCCATTGTCCTCACTACGTGTGAAAATACAGGTAGTTTACCGTATAGCATGAGACTATTTTTTAGGCAACTGCTCAGCCATCTGAGAGCTTTGAATAGAGGCCCTTACATAATAGATCTCAATAGATTTTTCAATGGGTTTTACTAACCAAACTATCAAATATTCGGTGCGGGCCTCACATGAGACGCCTGAATGATTCTTTGCCTAGACACTACCACCGTTAGTGCATGCTCTCCATGCTTTGACTCAAACTATCTACGGGAGTAGGTGTTACCACCCAAGCCAGATCATGTGATGTCTTTAAGCTCTCATCTGTCTTTTATAAAGTCATTTAGCAATAATACAGTGGAGAATCTGTTATTCTTTCCCGTTTAAACGCAAACGTACGCAAACGCAAAGCACTAAAGCGTAGAAAAGGACAACTTTTGGACAAGTCTGATATTTCATGTTTATCTTGGTGGCAAACAGTTTGGGGCCTGATCAGACGCCGGGTTACCCGGCGTCTGATCTGGCTCCAAACTGTTTGCACTGCAAATAATAGTTTTAGCGTAAACGCGTTTATTGGGAAATAATAACAGATTCTCCACTGTAGTGATTGTAGTATAGTGGTTTTACCGTATATGTAATATAAATTATTTATCTGAGTCTATAACTCTTAAAGACTTCAGCAAAACCTGCATCAAACGACCACACCATGCAGATAATTGGTTTTATGTAAATTAACATTATTTCTTAATGTAAGGTGTAGGTAATGAAGCAAACTGAATGAGGAGCTTTCTGAATTCTGTTTTCCTGTCTTTGATTGTAGTTTGTCCTTAATCATGTACATTGTATCGTTTTAAATGGCGGCTTAATAAGAGCATATGTAACAGTATATATGACAGAGTGAAAACTGATATATTTTATTTCTGAAAGCTGTCATTTGATATTAAGAGACATGGTCATAAATCGGTTATTTTTAATTATGGTGATAAATATCGTCTCTCGTCAGACAGTTGAATTTCTTTTCAATGTCTCTAACATTCTTTAGCAAGCTATCGCTGATTTTACGGTTACCTTTGCAAACAATTTGGATCCAGATGAGATCAAGAACCACTCAGAATATACTGTCGTATGTAACATAAATGTTAGACTAAACTAATTCCAGGTTCATTCCAGGCTTATACATGTACTTTCTTTGTAGTGAAAGTTTATCAGAATTCTTATAGTAAGAAATATGTGTTTACTCTTTTCAATATCATAAACGACAACGGTTGCATTGAAATCACATTGGTTCCTGATCAAACGCCTAGTAACTCGGCGTCTTATTAAAGCCGAAACTGTTTGACGGTCTAATCGACGTTTCTTCGGTTCAATTACCTTACATGTGTTTTTAACAACATACAGTAAATCCTATCTATTACTACTACTAAAATGTATTTACGACAGGTGACTGCTTAAAGCAACGTGACAGTGAAACAGAAGGATCTTTAAGAAGCTTTCTGTTTCACTGTTACCTTGCTTTAAGCAGTCACCCGTCTTTAATACAGTCACTTAACCCTTTTATAGTGGTCGTAATAGAGATACTGTACAACATTAAAAGCATATGATATATTGTGATGAAATGGTTCCAACCAGTAGAACAACAAGTCAAATATTTATTCTTTTATTATAGTGTAACATTATAACATGAAATAAAAAACTATCTATTGTTATTTCTAATAATGACAATCATTTGCATAGATTTAATCTCTCCCATTCAACCATCATCTGTCTTTATTGGCCTCATCTTAAAAATGAGACGAAACTGATACGATAACCTTTCTCCCTCTAAACGCACTTTAAGGTTGAGGACCTCTAACGAGATCAGACCAAAATCGGTACTGTACGTACAAGAATCGGCGATTCTCGTGAACTTTCGACCTGGTCGAGAATGTTCGATCGGACTCCGTAGAGTTCCGATGTTGACCGACATTACCCGATCTCAATACGGGTTCTCGACCTTAACGATTTATCTTTTCCTTATGGCAAGTTGTAGTTACATGTATGCTTCTACTCTGTCAGGATAAAGAACGCAGTGAAAATTTAAGAAAAATGTGGGACATTTTTTTTCTTTGAAAGTATACAAATAATGTTTTGATCAGAGTGACAAAACAGTTCGGAGCCTATTCAGACGCCAAACTACGCACAATATGATCTTGCTAAAAACTGTTTCCAATAGGCATTTACTCAGTCATGTATGTTTTAGCGAAATATATTTATGAGGGAAAATAACATACCCTCATTTTTTTTAAATTACAGCAGAACTGTCATATTTACTCCACTCTATGAACGATTTTTGTTTCGTTTGTTTTAACTCATTCACCTCCCAACCTTTAATGGCCAATTCCTGTTTCCAGTGAAGTTCATTTATGACTATGTATGGTTGTTGTCTGCTATATATTGCAAAATGACAAACAGTGCAGACTCAGATCAGAGGGCTTCATAGAGAATAAACCTGATCTAGGTATTCACTGTTTGTATAGGACAACTGTATTTTTCACAGGTATACTATTTGCTAATGACTAGAATACTCGTCGCTATGATTGAATGTGTTAAAGCAATGGAAAAGTAAAGCAAAACGGAGTTGCTTGCTTTACCATTTTTAAACGTTCATCTTGCTTTAACTCACTAAACTGTTTCTGTATTTTGGACAGATTCAACATTGACACTGTCTATTAAGTGTCCAATCGTTTCCTCTGGACACTATTTTTTAAACTAATAACTACCAACAAACTTTCTAAACGATGACCGTGATAGTGGGGATTTTCCCCCAAGAAGCTGGGCATGCTCGATTATCTGTTCCAGAACTGTATGGAACGATTCCATGGAATTTGTAAATCAAATAAGACCGGAATTGAACCCTTGCAAATATGGTGGTCTGGATCCCTGCTTAGTATAACTTTGCTTTCGAAGCGTTGGTAAATTGTGCCAGGAACTATGATGATACATCACAACTCTGCTCACACCACCTCTTTGAACAGAACTGATATAACTGTTCCGGAATTGAATTCCAGACCACTCGATTTCGATCCTATCAATTCCGTCAATTCCGGACTGATAATCGGGCACAGCCACTGTAACGTTAGGGCGACTGATGACATCAGAAGCATGCCTAATATTACAACAAAACCAGAATAGATGAACAAAGTTCCATACGGACAGATATGTAAACATGATGATGAATATCCATAAATAACAACCGGTTACGATGAGTTAAAAACAAAACATAAGTTAAAAGAGCATTTATACATTGCAACACAAATCAACAATAAATACGTTTGTTCAATTAAACAGTGTCATGGTTTAAATAATAATTTAATCGGACCTTTTCCAAGTCTTCTCAACATCGGTAAAACTTCATGTTCATAGAGACGTAACGTCAAAAGCTCATGTCCCCTTTGAAATATACTCACATGACCGTTCATTTCGCCTTTCAAAGCTTGTAAAGATTTAGAACAATACTAATGTTATATTTTAGCGTTTTGGTGAGTTTGAAATCTTTCTGAAACTTTTGATTGGTCAGATTCTGCTCAAATCTGATTGGCCAGATTCTGCTCAAATCTGACCAACCAGTAGCTTAACCCATTTATACCAGAGGTTTCTTCCATGTTTATATATTGGATTAGTCCAATTTCTTTTATAAAAGGGATGCCTTGTCAAATTTTCATTTTTTTTTTATTTATATTGAAATTCCTATCAGCAAACAGTGTAGACTCTGATCAGACGCCGCATAATGCGGCGTCTGATCAGAGTCTACGCTATTTTCCTATGTCCCATATATGGGATCGTGGACACAAATGGGTACGGTGGAGAATGTGTTATTCTTTCCGAATAAACGCGTTAACGCTAAAACTATTATTTGCAGTGCAAACAGTTTGGAGCCAGATCAGACGCCGGGTAACCCGGCGTCTGATTAGGCTCCAAACTGTTTGCCACCAAGATAAACATGAACTATCAGAATTGTCCAAAAGTTGTTCTTTTCTACGTTTTAGCGCTTTGCGTTTGCGTACGTTTGCGTTTAAACGGGAAAGAATAACACATTCTCCACTGTATTCACTAAAGCTTTTGATTAGTTTCTCTGCTAAAATCCTTGAATATCAAATCAAATAGTCTCTAGAATATTCTCTGATCATCTAAGTCACTTCTTCACACTAGTCCAATCGTTCTTTTGTAACGATGGCATACAGTCGAACGTCGATATCTCGAACTCGCTTAACTCGACTATCCGATAGTTCGACACATGAACTGCATTAATTCATGTTCGGTTAAGTCGAACATATTCATATTTGAAAGTTAAAATGTGGCTAAGCCACGCTTAAACTTTGAAATACGGATATGATCGACTTAACCGAGTTCGAGATATCGAAGTTCGACTGTGCTTGTTATCCGCATCATGCATTTCAACCCGTTAATCCAGAGATAAACATTTTAACGCATTTCATTTATTCCTCTACTAAAGAAAATAATTCCTATTGATACAGATTTTATGAAGTAAATCCAATTTGTAAAGTCACGAATATGTATTATAAGAAAATGTTTCTTACAGTAGCCTGTTTCTAGTTTTGAAAACAGGTGACTTCTTTAAGCACGCTGAAAGTTTAGTAGAAAGTGATCTTAGGTCCTTTGTGCCTGCTTTAACCCATTACCCCATAAATACACCTTTTTACGCTTTAATTTTACACTGACGAAAAATAGTTCAATTTCATACAGTCATGAATATATATACACCACAGGAAATAGTTTCTATATATTGGCAGATTATAGCTTAAAGCAGGTTGAAAGTAAAGCAGAATGTGCCTTAAGGCACATTCTGCTTTACTTTCAACCTGCTTTTAGTAGACACCTATCTTGGAAACTAGAAACAGGCTGTGGGGTAATGGGTTAAGTTGTAAAGTGCTACGATATAGAAAATATTTGTTACAGTGTACATTCAAGACTGTATAAATTTGAACTATTTTTTTCAGCGGAGGTGTAAATTAAATGCGTATGTACGGTATTGGGTTAAACGGGAAATAATTTACGCAATTCCCTTTACTAACATTCACCACATTCCGCATTATTGACTTAAGAACAGCCACATTTCAGTATTTCATTTTTTCTTCGTGTAGATAATATCATTCGCCGATGAAAGACCTCGGTTGCAAAATTGTCTGCATACCTCATCCTAAAGAAAATCACAGTTTGCTTGGATAAAGGGAGATAACTACTTCTTTGATTTGATCGACATTCGCTGGTACTCTTTCGTGATAACCATTTCTTTCGGCTCTGTTGCAAGTTTACGAGGTGATTCTCTTTCTCTTTCATTTTCACACGACCGGTCAAAATCTGAAATGAGAGAAGCAATCATCATTATCATCATCGTCATTACAGGGGATAATCTGTTATTCTTTTCCAATAAACGCGTTTACGCTAAAACTATTATTTGCAGTGCAAAAGTTGTCCTTTTCTAGTGGAGAATCTGCTATTCTTTCCCGTTTAAACGCAAACGTACGCAAACGCAAAGCGCTAAAACGTAGAAAAGAACAACTTTTGGACAATTCTGATATTTCATGTTTATCTTGGTGGCGGCAAACAGTTTGGAGCCTGATCAGACGCCGGGTTACCCGGCGTCTGATCTGGCTCCAAACTGTTTGCACTGCAAATAATAGTTTTAGCGTAAACGCTTTTATTGGGAAAGAATAACAGATTCTCCACTGTAACAGATTCTCCACTGTATCATCAAAAACAAAAACAACACCATCAACACTATCATACAGTGGACATAACGTTATTCTTTCCCTTTTAAACGCAAAGTAAACTCTAACGCATCGCAATAAAACGTAGAAAAGAACAACTTTTAAACAACTCTGACTACATTGTATTTATTTTAAATTTGAGTGGCAAACAGTTTGGAGTCAGATCAGACGCCGGGTTGCCCGGCGTCTGACCTGACTCCAAACTGTTTGCAATGAACATAAGGATTTTAGAATAAACGCGTTTATTGAAATTGAATAGTTTCTTTTTCCGCTATACATTGGAGAAGACGCTTTTTTTCTCGTTTGAACGCAAACAAAACGCAAACGCATCGCAATAAGCCGTAAAACGGGACAATCTTTCGACGATTCTGACTATTTATTCTAATTTGAGTGGCAAACAGTTTGCAATGAAAATATTCATTTTACATAAACACGTTTATTTGGACAGAATAGCTTATTCTACACTATATGACATGTACAGTAAAACCCTTTTATTAATGGAAGCATGTGGTTCAGTCCTTGAATTCAGCAAAGGAGTGTTGATTCCCATAGCAGTTGATGAAGTGTTAGAAACACCTTAAGAGTTGTGTTCCCATCACAAAAAGATAGAGACACGATGTCATTAACTAATTCCCCCTTAAAGCGCCCTTTTACGTCCTTAATTTATTCCTCCACTCGAGAAAATATTTCCCTTTCACACAGTCGTGGTTATGTATCATAAGAAATATCTTCTATATCCTAGCCGATATTAGCTCAAAAGCTAAAAGCTTTAAGTGATCATCTTTCTTTAAAACTATAAACAGGTTGGGTAATGGTTTAATTGAGAAGTTTCACTGTACTTTGGTTTAAATATCTGAACCAAATACTTAAGTTAAATAATATTCTTCAAACATGAGAAGAACTATACTACAGCCGAACTTCGATATCTCGAACTCGCTTAACTCGAACTATCTGATAGTTCGACATATGAACCGCATTATTTCATGCTCGGTTAAGTCGAACATACACATATTTCAAAGTTAAAACGTGGCAGAGCCACGTTTTTACTTTGAAATACGGATATGTTCGACAAAACCGTCTTCGAGATATCGAAGTGCGACTGTAATTACATTTATCATATTATACTTCAAGGCGTTTTGCGATGATAATCACAAAACCGTTCATATACTGCTCAAGGTAAGCCATAATTCATAAGATAAATGGAAAACCTCTATACCCCCACATCTGTTTTACTTATCTAGCACCAGCTTATCTCATCTATAAACATGCAGAAACATATAAATATTTATATTTTCTAGGCCAAATGCTCAGGAATGTAACCCTTCCAGCGTGTGATTGGCTACTTTAATTGCATATTGCAGACAATTTGTACGGTGTTCCCTCCCTACAACGGCCCTCTCAACAACGATTCCTTCCTCACAATAACGCTTGCCACAGTTCCACAAATAAGACAATTATGCCCAACTCTTTCACTGCTTCCATAACGTCTGCTTCAAAGTTTTCCTCAAAGAAACATATTGGACATACTGAGAGAAAAAAACAACATAATGACGAGTAACAAACCGGCGTCTGGATTCAAACTGTTTGCAAATGTAAGCCTAGTGTATAAAACGTCCCTCCCTATAACAACTCCTCCCGAATTACACACACAATCTTTGTATCCCATTGAGTGTCGTTGTACATTGGTAAATACGCTATTCCTACCCATTTACGCGTTAATCTATGCGTAAGAAACGCATAGTGAACGGTTAACGAACGGTTAACTTTTAACGCCTAACGATTTTAACGCATTTAAACGCGTAAATAAACGATTATACCAATGCAGTGTCGGCTAAGGAGTCTGTCGGCTAAGTGATGACCCTTTCATCCGGGCTATTTTAAACGCGTAAAGAAACGCGTGAAGAAACGGCTAGGAAACGCGTTTAACGAAATGGATAATAAACGCGTAAGAAACGCTAAGGAAATGCGTAAGAAACGCGAAAAGTGGGTAGGAATAGCGTATTTATCACTGTATAGCGACAGCGCTGTATCTAGATCAGACAGGCATTACTCTCTTTGAGCCCTAGTCACGCATATATGCGTCATTTGCAAACAGTGTACCTGTGAGAAGTACACTTGTCCTATGCAAACAGTGTTGACCCTGATCAGAGGGCTCCTTCAGGAACCCTCTGATCAGGGTCTACACTGTTGTCATTTTGATATACGATATCGTACATTATAAAAATCAACCCTAAGAAGTCAAAAATGGACTAGACTAAATCGAGAACTAGAAATGTTCATTTTAGGTTTCAGGGAGGAACGGCTTAATCCAGCAACTAATCAGAACCCAGATCGTTCGAAACTCGTACAGTCGAGAAGACAGTATACGTTCCCATCTAAACGAAAATGAAACGCAAACGCATTACAATAAAATGTAGAAACATACTTTTCTTATATTTCTAACGATTTAATTATAATCTGAGTGTCAAATAGTTAAGAGCCCGGGTAGCGTTTCATAGAGAATCTTATCTTAATTTAACTATTTATCAATATCAAATAGTTAAGAGCCTGGTCAGTTGCTAGGTTACCCAACGTTTGATCTGGCTCCAAACTGTTTGCAATGCAATGGTTGCATTAGTTTGAGCTCTTAGAAAAAAATGTGATACGTGTATTAATATGCTGTCTGTATATGCCATTGATTGTACCATATGCGGTGAAGCCTTTTGTGGTTATAAATAGGTTAATTCAATATTCCATACATATGCGTTTTGGGCCATTTATTTATTCCACTATTGGACAAAATAGTTTTACAATCATTAATAATTTAATATGCACCACAGTGTATTTCCTATAATCCAAGCAGATGGTAGCCTACAGCAGACTGAAAGTAAAGCAGACTATTCCTAAAGGAGCATGCTGCTTGATGCCTTCAGCTTGCTTTAAACAATGATATCAACAACCTATGGAGCAAAGAGTTGGCCCAGACAATATTGAGATTTGTATATTCATTTTCTTCTGCTCTGAGTCATTTCGCTGCAATTATATCGGCTGTATCTGGTTTTAAGCACCTTGGATCCAGATAACACGATGGGAAACTCGGCGTCTGATCAGGATCCATATTGCGTTGACACTGACACGTGTGAATCGACGATTTCTTTATTCAGTACACCCTCTTTACAACAACATACAGTGGAGAATCTGTTATTCTTTCCCGTTTAAACGCAAACGTACGCAAACGCACATCACTATAACGTAGAAAAGAACAACTTTTGGACAATTCTGATATTTCATGTTTATCTTGGTGGCAAACAGTTTGGAGCCTGATCAGACGCCGGGTTACCCGGCGTCTGATCTGGCTCCAAACTGTTTGCACTGGAAATAAAAGGTTTAGCGTAAACGCGTTTATTGGGAAAGACTAACAGATTCTCCACTGTACACTAGTAGGGAAAATGAATACAGTAGAACCTCTCTATTACGACCGCTTAACCCTTTCCCTAATAGAAGCGACTTTTAGCACATGTATTTTATTCATCCGCTGAAGAAATTAGTTCCAATATATACCGTAATGAATATGTGTCATATTTAATACTTTCCTTATTCTAGCAGGTAATAGCTTTAAGCAGGCTGAAAGTAGAGCAGAATGCTTCATATGGCGCAATCTGCTTTACTTTCAACCTGCTTTAAGAAGTGATTTATTTTCAAAACTAGAAACAGGCTATCGGGAAATGGGTTAAACGAAGGCTAATTGATTGAATAAAGACAGGTGACAGCTTGAAGCAAGGTGACAGTGAAACAGAAAGCTCCTGGAGAAGCTTTCTGTTTCACTGTAACCTTGCTTTAAGCTGTCACCTGCCTTAATTTCATGATATTTATCAAAATTTAATGGTCGAAATAGAGAGGTTCTACTGTACTTTTAAAGTGCTGAGCTTGGCTTGGCTTACATTTGCAAACATTTTAAACCCAGATCAGACACCGCGTAACGCGGCGTCAGATCTGGGTTCGAACTGTTTGTAATTCGTCTTTAAGTTATGTTTCGTCTGTCAAAATATTCAATACGTAATGTTTAGAAAGAAAAAAAAACAGCAGCCGATAAATTTAAGCAGACGATATTGCAGCAATGATAGGGTAAGAAATAATATTTTTGTGTTGGAAACAGGGGCAAACAGTGTTGTAAGGTGGGACTCGTTGTTCGGAGTGCAGTAGTAGGGTGGGGGCATTCTATTTCCATATTTTATTCTTACTCGTCTGACATGTTGAAGCAAACTATTCTTAAGAAAAAAAGGTTCACGTATTCTAACACGTTACAAACAGTAATACAATACTAATCAGCAGACGTTATTTATGTAGCATAAGACAGTTTTATGACGACGAAATTGCATGTTGGAAAACAGCGCTACCTGGCGAGAAAACCTGGCTTAGAGCAGCTGTCAACATATACTAGGCTTTTGTAACACCTCCTTCACATTCTGAAAACGTAAATACTACTGGAATACATGCAATGTAGCTCCCGATTAGACATATGCTATCTAAGTCATACCTGATAAGCTATTGTTATATTTTTAATGATTGATTATGTAAACGACATATTTAAAAATGTGCAGCAGACGAATATTTAGGTACAGACGATAGATAGATGCTAGACCTTGGAAAGAATCTTCTTTGGCGTTTATACATGTAGCAGCAAACTAAAACAGTTGTCAGACAGAACTTTTGTAAAACGGGTATACGAAATATGTATGGTTTGAACTTATGATATGTCGTCGTTTAACCCTTTACCTGATAGCCTAGTTATAATATTGAAGATAGGTGACTACTTAAAGCAGGCTGAATGTAAAGCAGAATGCGCCCTAAGGCGCATTCTGCTTTACTTTCAGCCTACTTTAAGCTATCATGTTCAAGAATATTGAAAATATTCTCTGTTATATATATTCATGACTGATAAAATTGGAACTATTTTCTTCAGCGGATGAATAAAGAATATTCGTTAAAAGGCGCTTCTAATGGGGAAAGGGTTAATGCATGACAACAGTAACTGCAGGAGCTTTCTGTATTACTTTTGTCTTGTATGAATTTCCAGCGCGTCTCAGAGAGTTATAAAATAACAATTTTAATGCTCGCTTAATACAGGGTTGACTGTTCTCCGGAACACTGAGCAAATTCTCGGATATACAGTAAAACCTCTCTATTACGGCCATTTAAAACGAATGGTAATGGACTGTTTAAAATACAAGTGACAGGTTAAAGCAAGGTGACAGAAAACAGAAAGCTCCTCAAAGAGTTTTCTGTTTCACTGATACCTTGCTTTAAGCAATCATATGTGGTAGGTACAGTGGAGAATCTGTTATTCTTTCACAATAAACGCGTTTACGCTAAAACTATTATTTGCAGTGCAAACAGTTTGGAGCCAGATCAGACGCCGGGTAACCCGGCGTCTGATCAGGCTCCAAACTGTTTGCCACCAAGATA
Organism: Gari tellinella; assembly: GCA_922989275.2. Classification (NCBI taxonomy): domain Eukaryota; kingdom Metazoa; phylum Mollusca; class Bivalvia; order Cardiida; family Psammobiidae; genus Gari; species Gari tellinella. The sequence continues at coordinate 51,831,162 of OV277872.1, forward strand.
AACAAGAATTATCAGAATTGTCCAAAAGTTGTTCTTTTCTACGTTTTAGTGCTTTGCGTTTGCGTACGTTTGCGTTTAAACGGGAAAGAATATCAGATTCTCCACTGTACCTAATAATAAGCACACTTTAGTAGTCGTAATAGAGCGGTTTTACAGTGGAGAAAACCCCTATAAACACGTCAACGCTCTAACGTGTAACCCGGCGTCTGACAAGGCTCCAAACGGTTTATCACTCAGATTAAAATAAATCGTTAGAAATTATATTTATATGTAAATTTCCATATTAGTGCAATGCGTTTGCGTTTCGTTTGCGTTAAAAACTGTAACGAATAACGTATTTTCCACTGTACTGTAATAAATGGTACCATCCGTAGAGTCATAAAAAAGGCTTACGCAATCGAGTTCACACTTATCCTGACATTATCTATGTATCGTCTGCTTAAAAATTATCGTCTGCATATATTTTCATAAACACATTTTATGAGGTTTTAAAAGAAGAAAAGTTTATATGGCAATCAAACAGTTTTGTTTCTTACAAGCGCCGAATTTCTCGGAATTTGATCTGGATTATAAGAGCTAATTCTAAAAATATGTTTCAAGCATATAGCACCTATTGGTTTCACAGGTTCCGAAAGAATCGTGTATCTGTTAAAATAGTTAAAAGCCCCCATTTTGTTTACACTATAATCTGAGCAATCTAAATTATTGCAGTTATAGATAACATCGTTTAATCCCTTTTTCTTACAGCAACCAGTGAATAAGAGGTATACGTGACTACTTAACCCTTTCCCTTATAGAAGCGACTTTTAGCGCATTCACTTTATTCATCCGCAAAAGAAAATAGTTCCATTTTATACTGTCATGAATATGTACCATAAGAAATATTTTCTATATCCTAGCAGATAGTAACTTAAAGCAAGCTGAAAGTAAAGCAGAATGCGCCCTAGGGCGCATTCTGCTTTACTTTCAACCTGCTTTAATAGGTCACATATCTTAACTACTACAACAGGCTATGGGGTAATGGGTTAAAGCTAAATAGAAGTAAAGCAGAAAGCTCAAGTGCCTCATAACTTTTTTTAAGTTATGAACATAGTCTGTCAACAATACCATCATTGAGAATTCATACTCAAATGATGATACCAAAGAATAGACACAGTCGTATAGATCTAGATATATTTATTTTTAAACTCTTCGAACCATAAGAAGAACCACGTTTTCGTTTGTCTGCAAGGCGTGTTTGGTGGTGTCGAGCTTTGCGCTGAAGAGCTTGAGACAAATACTTAAAACTTCGTGACCTCCAGGGGCCGATTCATAAAACTTTGTACTACAAATCTTGTCATAAGTCAGATTATAAAACGTATCAATTATTATTTATTTCTCCATCTAATCCCGTCTTGTAACATCTCTTTGGAATTGTCTTGAAAAGACAATTCAAAAGAGATGTCACCAGACAGAATTAGATAGAGAAATCAGACGTTAAGTGTGTTTTAAAATTTTGACTTACGACCGTTTCGTAGTACGAAGTTTTTTGAAACAGACCCCAGGTTTGCAAGATATAGTGTCAAAGCAATTCTGAAGAATTCAAAAGATAAGGTCAACCTGGAGAAGTACGGTTTATTTTTAAACCAATCAGAAGTGACGTCATACCTTCAATTTCCCAGTCTTCCCAGTGGCGGCCATCTTCCCCTTCTTCGTCGCTAGCGACATCGTACCAGGGACGCTGTTTCTTTAGTTGTTCTATAGAGTCCTGGCATCGCTGAAACTGGGACATCAATACTTTATCTTGGGTTCGAAGGTGACCCTGAAATAACATAAATGCATGTAGTATAATAAAGTCATTGTCATTATTTATTGAACCGTTTAAAAGTTATTAAAAGGAAAAATATAAATAGTTATTCATGATCATGAAAAAATGTAATATAAGAAATATTGTCTAAACTCAACTCAATCAATCAATAAATCTTATCCTAGCAGATGATACCTATAGCAGACTGATAGTAAAGCAGAATGTGCCTTAAATATGTAGCTTAAAGCACACTACGTTTTAAGGCATATTTTGTTCTACTTTTAACCTCCAGTTTTAAGTGGTCAAAGGTCTTCAGAACTAGCACCAGGCTATTGGATAATGTGAAAGCTTAAAACGGATCAAAGTGAAATGTTAATTCTATTATCTTCTAATTTAGTGTTGGTTTAAGGTTTAGGAACCCTAATACGATTGCACCACTATCGGTCAATATCGACACTCTTCGGAGAGTGATCGGCCATTGCCGGCAACTGTCGGTCGCTCCGAACCATACTAAAGCTTAGTTAGGAACGAGCATACATTTGACGAAAATTGTAAATCACTGTTCGTAGAGTACTGAATTTGGTCCTATCTCATAAGCGACCCTCAACATTAACTCATTTATACCGAGTGGATTCTTCGATGTTTATATATTTGATTATTCCATTTTTTTATCAAAGGGATGCCTGGTCAAAATTTCCATTTTATTTAGTTTTATATTGAAATTCCTATCAGCAAACAGTGAAGACTCTGATCAGACGCCGCATAATGCGGTGTCTGATCAGAATCTACACTGTTTGCCTATGTTCCATTTATGGGACACTGGACACAAATAGTTTAAGAAGACAACTACATGTACATTGAGCATAGAAAAGTAATCTAATTGACTGCTAGTAATAGAGGGACTCTACTGTAATGTTACTTTTTTCATTTAAGGTTCCTAAAATCCCTCTAATTAGGATCTAATATGTTTTATCCTCAAATTACTGTTTGCAAAGTCGCCTTTTGGCGACGTTGGCAGGGACAGGGTTAGTCGAGGTTTCACGCGTTTGTGGCCCTGACTAGATGCCAGGTCACCTGGCGTTTGATCTGGATCCACACTGTTTGCAAATGCCCATGTAATTAGGTTTGGCAGTAAAGGGATGATAAATGTCAATTTTGGTTGGTTGCGGTACTGCATCTAAGCGCATTGGAGGAATTTGCTGGAAATAATTATCATTCCAATTCGTTAGATTAATTAATAAGCTACAGGTGGCAAATATGTGGTCAGCGATTTTAGGAATGCTGCATACAGGGTATAGGACACAACTTTCGGCAGCGATTTTAGGAATGCTGCATACAGGGTATAGGACACAACTTTAGGCAGTGATTTTAGGAATGCTGCATACAGGGCATAGGACACAACTTTAGGCAGCGATTTTAGGAATGCTGCATACAGGGCATAGGGCACAACTTTCGGCAGCGATTTTAGGAATGCCGCATACAGGGCATAGGACACAATTTTCGGCAGCGATTTTAGGAATGCTGCATACAGAGCATAGGACACAACTTTAGGCAGCGATTTTAGGAATGCTGCAAACAGGGCATAGGACACAACTTTCGGCAGCGATTTTAAGAAATGCTGCATACAGGGTATAGGACACAATTTTAGGCAGCGATTTTAGGAATGCTGCATACAGGGTATAGGACACAACTTTAGGCAGCGATTTTAGGAATGCTGCATAGAGGGTATAGGACACAACTTTAGGCAGCGATTTTAGGAATGCTGCACAGAGGGTATAGGACACAACTTTAGGCAGCGATTTTAGGAATGCTGCATACAGTGTTTAGGACACAACTTTAGGCAGCAATTTTATGAAAGTTGCATAAAGACTTTAGGCAGTTCTGTATACAGAATAACCCCTCTTTAACGTCAACTCAAAGGAAGACAAAGTGAAGTAACAGTCGAAACTCGATAATTCGAACACGCGTTAGTTCGAACATACCCATATTTCAAAGTTTAAACGTGGCTTAGCCACGTTTTAACTTTGAAATACGGATATGTTCGACTAAGGCGAGATCGTATTATCGAAATTACAATTATGAAATACTTGTTAGACTGATTTAAGCGAGTTCGATGAATCGAGTTTCGGCTGTATAATATATATACCGGTTTAAGTCTATCAAAAGCTATATACATTGTGTAGCTTATGTTTAAAATGCTATTGAAATGTCATGTCGACTTTGTCAAATACAACTTGTATTTGTTTATTTGTAAGATTTTTTAAAGAAATGCAATAGCTTAAAGCAAAACGAAAGTAAGGCAGAACCCTCCATAAGGAGCTTTCTGCTTTACTTTCATCTTATTATCAGCACTGAAATCTTAGCCTCGTGTATTAGTCGAAGATTTTAGTAGAATCCTTACAAAAATCTTTGTTGTTGTTGAATCTAAAAAATGTTTTATTAATGTTCACAAAATGCAGATGAAATGCAGAAAATGACAGACTCGCCTTTGACGTTCTCACCATTTAATCAATATGACATATAGGATCTGTCATGAGTCGATGTTTAAGACAAGCTGATCTCAAACGAGTATAGAATTGAAATGTTATTAAGCGAGCCTTGGCGAGCTTAATAACTTTTCTATTCTAGACGAGTTTGAGATCAACTTGTCTTAAACATCGACGAGTGACAGATTCTTTTTCTCACATAACCAACGATTTTAAGCCTTTTTTAAGCAACATGCGTTTTTTTGAACCCCGGATACGTCAAAACACCTTTAGTAATAGTAACGTTATAGTGACGTCATCAAATTGATCTCACACATGTTGGAGACAAGGATATTCGTGATCGTTGTTCGCTATAGAAAACAAGGGTAGTTATGTGAGAAAAGAAATGTTTGTACTTTTGAAATGTATGATAAAAATAACACTAAATAGTCAAAAATGGATTTCATTTCTTCAGGGATTAATGCGTGAATCAGTCCATTTATTTTCTTACGTTGTTATTTGTTCCACAAAGGAACCTTTCGTAAAACGGTTCAGTATAACCCGGAAATATTTGAAAACCGAACAATTGTATCGTGTTTTTCTGTTTGCTCATAAACTATTCAACAAACACGCATACATATTTCTAATGCCTTGCAGCTGATTATGCAGGATAGCCGTAAATACAGAACGCTCCCAACGAGAGAAAAAGAAAAAAGAAAGAAAGAATAGCTGTTTAACCTTCCTAAACCACGAAACCCATCTAAACCTCGCATCATTTTTTTATCAAACCATTGCGCCAAGTGGATTCTCTCATGCTACATGTAATATATTGCATTTGTCCATTTGTTATCTCTGGACTGCCAGTTCTAATTTGTTCATTTTCATTTTATATTATATTAAATTTCCTATCCGCAAACAGTATAGACTCTGACCAGACGCCGCGTTATGCGGCGTCTGATCAGAGTCTATACTGTTTGCCTAATAGGTCCCATTTATTGGACCATGGACCGGAATAGGTTAAGGAAGCGTTCGATTTTCAGAGGTTCAACGGTCTAGGCAAAGTAATAGATTCCATTCAGTGCAGCTTGTTTCAAGTTCTGCTATCAATTATTGATAGCTGTCGTTTGTCTCAGGTTAAAGCAAATATTTTTCTGACAGCTGGGTCGATATTTGATGGGAGTATTGATTGGCCTTTTTTCTTTCAGAGTTATGGGACAATTCGCAACAGGCTTCTTCAATACCCATTCTAGCTTCTATAGTGTTTCCTTTTAGGCAAACGTGCATGGTCGCCAATATCTAGATTGTTTAAGACAGATGTCTATGGCTATTTAAAATGAAAGAAGCAGTGCGACCTGCTTTTCTTTATGAATGCTTTAATCATTTACCCCTTAAAGACGTCTTCGTTCACCTTTAGTTTATTTATCAATTTAAGAAAATAGTTCCACTTTATACAGTCATACATTAAAATGTAATGGAAGAAAAGTTTCTGTATCCTAGCAGATGGTTCAATGTAGCTTAACCCTTTACCTGATAGCCTATTTCTAGTACTTGTGATAGGTGACTACTTAAAGCAGGTTGAAAGTAAAGCAGAATGCGCCTTAGGGCGCATTCTGCTTTACTTTCAGCCTGCTTTAAGCTATCTTGTTCTATAATATAGAAAATATTCCCTATAATACATATTCAATACCGATTAAATTGGAACTATTTTCTTCAGCGGAGGAATAAATCATATTCGCTAAAAGGCGCTTCTATTGGGGAAAGGGTTAAAGCAGGGTGAACGTAAAGCAGAATACGCCTTTATGTGCATTCTGATTTAATCTCAACCTGCATTACGTGGATTGAAAATAATGCATTCTGCTTTACTTTCAACATGCTTTTAGTGGCCAAAAGTTGTTAACTGGAATACAGATTATAGGATAATGGGTTAACGAATATGGGCCGAAGATTATTATAATGATGACAATATAAATATATGTAGGTTAGACTTTTCCAAACAATACAATTCAACTCCATTTCAAGTTTTGTCTGCCAATTTAGCTCTGTTTTGCAAACAGTTTAAACTAATATCAGACTTTAACAAATAGACGTCAAGAATCTCGACAACTTATCAATGTAAATGTCTTTAAACCCGTTTTTAATATAAATGATGATAAAAAGGAAAACAATAAATAAATTAAATAAGCAAACACGTAAATTAAAAAACGTAAAATAGAAAACACAGGCAGACAGAGTAAAGGAAATCAGGCAAGGAAACGGAACGAGCTCGTGTAAATGATACAGTGGAGAATCTGTTATTCTTTCCCGTTTAAACGCAAACGTACGCAAACGCAAAGCACTAAAACGTAGAAAAGAACAACTTTTGGACAATTCTGATAATTCTTGTTTATCTTGGTGGCAAACAGTTTGGAGCCTGATCAGACGCCGGGTTACCCGGCGTCTGATCTGGCTCCAAACTGTTTGCACTGCAAATAATAGTTTTAGCGTAAACGCGTTTATTGGGAAAGAATAACAGATTCTCCACTGTAGCAGTTATTTGCACAGCGAATACAGTGCTCCCTCCCTACAACAGTCCTCCCAACAACGCCTCCCTCCTTACAACAGCCCTTGTCGTAGTTCCCTTTACATGACAATTATGTCCAACCTATTCATTGTTGCAATGTCGTCTGCTTAAAATTGTCCTCTGCTGCTTTTTCTCAAAGTACAAAATTAGTGGATATTTTGAGAAACCGATCATAATGACGAGTAACAAACAGCTTGAACCCAGACTAGACGCGGCGCGGCGATACGCGGCGTTACGCGGCGGCTGATCTCGATTTAAGCTGTTTGCGTATGTACGCGAAGTCTTGCTCAGCTCTTTAAGGATATTATATTCCCTCCCTATAACGACTCCCTCCAACCAACACACACGCTCCTCTTTGTTTCCCATTATTTGATGTTACAGGGCTGCTATATGTTGACATGAACAATCCTAAGATTTCCACATTTGCGTTTTTTAAGTGCGATTTTACGAATCGTACCTTTGCCCCATAGCCTGCTTCTTGTTTTGTTGACATGCGACTACTTAAAACAGGCTGTAAGTAAAGCAGAATGCGCCTTAAGGCGCATTCTGCTTTACTTTCAGCCTGCTTTAAGCTACCATGTACTGAAAAAAATCCGAAATTTTAGGAAAAATCCGGAGAAATGGCAGCCCTGATGTTGTAGAGAGGGGTACTGCGTACTTTAACTTTTGCCTATAAATACAAGATTGGCTGTATAATTATAGAACAGTGGTTAATAGTCGTTTTTACATACCACTTAACTATTACCCTCATAATGCGATTATTGTTAATGATAATTAAACCAAATCATATCAATTACTGTAACAAGGCCTAGCTAGAATATGGTCTTTGATGTCTGGGAATTCGCGAGTGTTATAATGGTTTTCGACAGTAAGAGCGCTCTATACTCTAAGATACTACAGTGATCAGAGAAAAGTTATTTATACATGTATTACTATATAGATCTAGCTTTATTATTATTATGATTATTTTGATGATTACTATGACTATTATTATGATTATTATTAGAACTTTAATATAAAAAAGGATATTTTTATTCTTTAACATATTGATTATGATGCACATTCAATATGTTTGAACAAGAACTATTTTATTCAGCGGGGGATGAATTAAAGGCATACAAAGCGTATTTATGGAGAAAAGGTTAAGTTTAAAAAGTATTTGATTTCAAAATCGATACAGTTATGACTGACAATACAGAGAAAAGGGTTAATATCCAGTGGACGTAAATTGCCGTCTGCACTACAGGTAACACCGTGTGCGCTTTCTTTCATATTGAGGACATACAGTGGAGAATCTGTTATTCTTTCCCGTTTAAACGCAAACGTACGCAAACGCAAAACACTAAAACGTAGAAAAGAACAACTTTTGGACAATTCTGATAATTCTTGTTTATCTTGGTGGCAAACAGTTTGCACTGCAAATAATAGTTTTAGCGTAAACGCGTTTATTGGGAAAGAATAACAGATTCTCCACTGTATGATCTTAATCCGGGCATTTCGATACAACCACATTTATACCATATGGCATCGCTAAACTCATCATGAGTGGATTGTACAAGATGTTCGAACTTGTTTCATAATTGGAGTATATCTCACAACGGACTACCTATTGATAACAATGGCAAACGTCCATACAGTGGAGAATCTGTTATTCTTTCCCAATAAACGCGTTTACGCTAAAACTATTATTTGCAGTGCAAACAGTTTGGAGCCAGATCAGACGCCGGGTAACCCGGCGTCTGATCAGGCTCCAAACTGTTTGCCACCAAGATAAACATGAAATATCAGAATTGTCCAAAAGTTGTTCTTTTCTACGTTTTAGCGCTTTGCGTTTGCGTACGTTTGCGTTTAAACGGGAAAGAATAACAGATTCTCCACTGTAGATGTGGCTGAATCAAACAGTACAGATCGAATTCAGATGGTTCTTTAATAAACCTTGCGGTCAGTGAATGTATCATTGGCTTTAACGTTGAAGCTGTGCATAATTATGCTTAAGCTCGTAAGTTATACAAAAATAAAAAATAAATAAAATATAAAACCAACAACTAAACCAGTATAAAAATGCATACGAAACATAAGTATACTCCTGTCAATAAATAAAATGACCAGCAATTTAATAACAAAAACCATCATAAACAACAACACATTGTTTATCATAAGTAAAGTGTGTAATCATTATATGTAGCTGCAAAACTTCGTCATCATTTTACAAACCTTGTTAATGTCTACATTGTATTGGCATTACATGTACGCCTAACTTCATTTAACCCTTCACACATAGAAGTGCCTTATAAAGCATTTAATTTATCCCTCCATTGTAGAGAAAAGTTCCAATTTATATGGTCAAGAAAATGTACGGTAATAAATAATTTCCAAATGTTAACATATGGTAGCTTACAGCAGGCTGAAAGTAAAGCAGAATGCGCCTTTAGGCGCATTCTGTTTTACTTTCAACCTACTTTAAGTGGTCATGTATATCTTATATTGATCTTACAAACTAACAATAACAATTTTATAATCTTGGTAATAATATTGTAAGAATGTCCATGTTTCCATGTAACCCCATAATGTATCATGCTTATTGTAAATGTAGTTATTTGTCTCGCTTTGTAGGTAAATTTATATAATTTCAGGTAAAGCGCTTTTGAACACACAACTCTTGTGTGAAAAGAGCGCTTTATAAATCGGGTATAATAATACTGATAGTAATAATAATAATATCATGAATGAATGACTTTATTTAACGAGGGTAGCCCATTTAGTCTAATGACTAATCCTCCATGAGGCCCTCCATTAAAGTATTACATACATAGATTTCTATAGTTTTAACCCTTATCCTGCTATAATATCGACTCCTTTGAAATTGTCGTTTACAAATTTCGTAACATTCAGAGTTATGCAATTTTCAATTATAGAAAACCAAAAACGAGTGTCAAACAGTTTGTATCAAGATGAAACGCTGTCTGACTAAGCATCTTATCTGGATCTGAACCGTTTGCAGATTGTAATAAAATTGGGATTAGCAGGTAAAGGGTTAAATATGTACAGACGAAAGCAGCTCAATAGCAGATTAAAGAAACATATGCTTTAAAATACTAAAATATTATGAACCCTACATGACGCAGTGAGAGATTTCCACAGCAGATCATATTAATTGGTTTTCTCCATTCATAGATATACATGTATATACGATAATTATATACAGACTTTGCAGTTTTACTGTACATTATATAGATATATACTTTATTCAGTACAAAAGCCAGCGGCTTATCAGTACACATTCGCTTTATACAACTATACATGTAGTTATGTCAATGGTGGAACAGTCATACTATTAATGATAGTATACGGTGCATTCAAAGTGTAATTTTTTTTAAACTTTTAATCTTTTAATCCCAGAGGGAAATGAAATGTAATTAGTTAACTCACATGCATGCGGTTTACTGCATATATACACACACTATGATTTTATAGAATAAGTAACCTGCTTAACGTGGTCACCTGTTTTCAAAACTAGAAACATGCTATCGGATAATTGGACAAGAAAGAATAACCTATTCACCCTCTATATAATGTTATCGCTGACTTAATTCAAAGAGGAACAGTAACATCAAAGGCGGCGAGCAGTGTAATTATCAAGTTACATTAGTTTTTATTCCTTGCCCTGCTAAACACGACTTTACAACATTTGCAAACAGTTTGGATCCAGATCAGACGCCGCGTAACGCGGCGTCTGATCTGGATCCAAACTGTTTGATGCTCGGCTTCCATCTTTTTCTGGCGTTATAATATTGATAGTTTTTGTAATTAAATTTTATTGCGTATACTATTTTAAGTAGATGGTAGAATATTTTGTGGTAGAAAAGGGTGTTAACATATGTTTCAATTACTTAGAACGAGCGTTTGGAAGAGTAGCGGTAAAAAGGCAGAAAATAGTGCGCGGGGAGATAGTATTGTGATTTATTATCTTTCCTAAGGATCCAACATCTGTTGAGAACTCATACGCGGATCAACATTTTTTTAAAGAAATAGTACGCGCAAATTTTATCGAAATTCCTAATACATGCCCATGTAACATTTCAAATTAGTCTAATTATAACATGTTCCCTGCTATTATTTCATCTTTGTTGTTTAACTTTATTTACTCGTTAATATATTTCAACACATACCCTCGCCTGCGGTGTACATTTGCAAACAGGTTTTGATTCTGATTATACGCCACGTAACGCAGCGTCTAATCAGGATCAAAACTGTTTGACATTTATTTTGAGATAACGTCAGTTATACTGACATAAATCTTACGTTAGAACGATATTGCAGACAAGACAACAATATTGAAGCAGACGAGAATATGGCGGTGAAGGGGTAAAAATCGAGTAAAAAATTTGATCATGAAAGGGTTAAATAATCATACCATATGATTCATGCCCAAATAAATATTGAATTGCAAAGAGTGTAGTTCAGAAGTGTCTGGTTTTAGGTACTCACTGATTGCATTGACCAAAAGCGCTCTAATCTATGTGGCTTTACCCATAATTAATTGAAACATTATCAATGTTAGAATTTTTAAAATTTGGTGTGTACAGTCCTTGTTGCTTCGCCCCAAGAACTTAAAGACAAATCTGCCCTTGGACTTAATCAGCTTTTCTCCGCAACAATGCTATTAATTTCCGAACAAACCTTCCTTCTCGGATCTTGGAAACAACGCACATACAGAATGTTACCTGTCAGTTTAGGTTTGTTGTTGCCATGGAAACGCACTAGTTGTCAATGTATATATTTACTGGGTAGAGTGATCATTGCTAAGACGTAACTTCAACCTACTAATATTATCCTTACTTATGGTCGCGACCCTATTATTTGTTAACCAATTACGTATATCTACACCTTTAATTTATCCCTCCACTGAAGGAAAGAGTATCCGTCTGTATTCTGGCATGAATATGCACCATACGAAATATTGTCTTTATACTAACAGATGGTAATGTAACCCGTTACCCAATAAATACGCATTTTACGAATTCAATTTATTTCTCCATTGTACGGTGCTCCCTCTCTACAACGACATCCAATGGGAGTCACATATTGTGTGTGTTGTTTGGAGGGAGTCGTTATAGAGAGGGACAATAAAGACTTGGATTACATTTGCAAACAGCTTGAATCCAGATCAGACGCCGCGTAACGCGGCGTCTGATCAGGATTCAAGCTGTTTGTCACTGGTCAATATATGTATTCTATCAAAATCTCCACTTATATGCAACTGTGAGAGAAAACAGCAGACGACAATCTTAAGCAGACGATATTGCAGCAGTAAAAGAGTTAGACTTAATTATCCCGTGTAGGGAATTACGGCGAGTGTCGTTGTATGGAGGGAGTCGTTGTTGGGAGGGCCGTTGTAGAGAGGGAGCGCTGTAGAAATAAGTTCCTCTTGATACAGTCATAAATACATGTATGCATTCCATATTCTAACATATGCTAACTTAGAGCAAGATGTAAGTAATTAGAATGGAATCGGATTAGATGCCAAATAATTCGGAATCTGAACAATATTTCATTTGTTTTTGGTCATACACTTATTTTGCATCGAAATACACATTAATCAATATTCATTGCAGGTAAATGCTTTAACTCTTTCATGATCACATTACTCTGCAGATTGTTTACCCCTTAAACGCTTTATTGTCACCTGCTTCAGTATTGTTGTCTGTAAGACACGGTTCAAAGTTAGAGTTAAAGTTGAGTGACATATATTATATAAATATTTGATGGCAGTTTGCGTGACATTCAAATTGTCAACCCGAGAAACAGCATGTCACCCCGAGGCGTAGCCGAGGGTGACATTCTTGTTTTCGAGGGTTGACAATTTGAATGTCACGCAAACTGACATCTAATATTTATTTTATTACACCGAGCTTATCAACCCTGGCTTTGGAATCGTTTTATTCGTCTTTTATAAAATGTGTTGTGAATACCAATTTAGCGCGGACGTGTACATAACGCGGGAAATGACGTCGCCGTCTTACGACGTCACATTGTTTATAATTATATTACAAGAAACAAAGAAGAACGTTATGATACGTAAATTGAAGAAACAGCGTCTTTACATTGTCTAGGTGGCAAATATCCTCTTCCGAAATGGTGGCAAATCGTTAAGGAATGGACAAAAGGAAGCAACTTGTACAGAAAATGCCAAAAGTTGATTAGAAGTTACCACTCTTTAAAACGTTCCAATGTATCCAATAGCGAAAGACATGTCAATGCTGACAGTACGTTTTCGGACGGAGTAAAAAAGTAATGTCCTTTAGAGTGACGTCACAAAAAGAATATCATAAAGAGTGACAGTATATTTTGAATAGATGTAAAAGACATGCAAAATGTTAACTGTAGGTCTATGGGAATTTAACATTGTAACTCAAAGCGAGGTGTAATAAATAAGAATGTCAAACAGTTTAGGTCTTGATCAGATGCCGCGTTACTTTAAACAAATTGTATGGTTTGGGGTTCAGTTTTATTCTGACCAGGCTCAAAACCATTTGCCCTTCTTACAAAATTGTATAGTCATAATTTAAAAAAAAAACTATAATTTCCTATAGTTAATTGCATTGTTCTTGCGTTTAATTTCGTTCAAACGAGAAAAAATAACATAGTCTCCCCTTTAACTGTCTAGTAATACTATAACAGTAATACTAAGCAACTATTGTGGGTTATTACGTTCCCTTGTGGATCTTTATTTTTTACCAAACTATAAACCAGTGTACTTGGAATTCTGAGTATTTAAATAGAAACTGCTCTAAATTGGCACAACGTGTACTAGAGTGTAAACCATGATCAGAAGGTTCCTATAGGAACCCTCTGATCTAGTTCTACACTGTGTGAAATTGTAATTGGTATAATTATTCTAAACAGGTCCATAGTGTTGAAAGAACTAATATTTTACAAGCAGCACTTTCGCTCTTAAATAATTTTCCTCAGTCCATTGAGGGACCACCAGTCCACTGTTCTGGAGGTGTCAATGTAACTGGCAAAACACGTACAGCACAATCTCAGTTTACCTGGTGAGGTCCAGATTATACTCATGCTGTAGTGATTTTCAATGGTTATTTCTAACCAAACTATCAAATATAACGGTAGAGTCTCACACGAGAAGCTTCAATGGTTCTTTGCTAGCGACATGTCCATAAGATCCATGATTATTGCAAGGAAATTGTCTGGCAAGGCGTTATGATCGAAAGGTCGTCTAGGGATGTCTTTAAACTCACACTTTATCTACAGATGATCTAATGGAAATGAAAGTGCTGTCAACTCTGTATTAGATGACCAATCACAGAAAGTTGAATTTGCAGTCTTACATACAGTGGAGAATGTGTTATTCTTTCCCAATAAACGCGTTTACGCTAAACTATTATTTGCAGTGCAAACAGTTTGGAGCCAGATCAGACGCCGGGTAACCCGGCGTCTGATCAGGCTCCAAACTGTTTGCCACCAAGATAAACAAGAATTATCAGAATTGTCCAAAAGTTGTTCTTTTCTACGTTTTAGTGCTTTGCGTTTGCGTACGTTTGCGTTTAAACGGGAAAGAATAACAGATTCTCCACTGTAAATGTTTCGGTTTAATGCAGGACATAAATGATGCAGAAAACGTACGTAGGAGATTTCTGCATTATTTTTGTCCTGAATAATAATCAACCTGTCTTAATGAAAAGTCATGTATCATTTTTTGAGAAACTGTTCTAATAAAATGATTGATACATGTGTACTGTATAAATCTCTGCGAAATAAAGACATTAAATGAGGCTATCCATCACCATGCTATTAAATATATATTCTGTTTCAGAATAATCGTCTGCAAAACATCTAAAACGTTTATAAAGAAGACGAGTTTCAAACACGAGTGTCAAACAGTTGGGTTCCTGATCAGACGCCGAGTAACTCGGCGTCTGATCTGGATCAAAACTGTTTTCATATATACGATTCAAGTCGAACCCAGCAGAACCAGGAGTAACTCTTTCACTGGCATAACCCTGAGTATATCAACATTAAATTTTATTTTCAAACGGTTTTGATCTTGATCAGACACCATTGAAACATGAACCAAAGTGTTCGACTTTCATACAATGTACAGTGGAGAATCTGTTATTCTTTCCCGTTTAAACGCAAACGTACGCAAACGCAAAGCACTAAAACGTAGAAAAGAACAACTTTTGGACAATTCTGATAATTCTTGTTTATCTTGGTGGCAAACAGTTTGGAGCCTGATCAGACGCCGGGTTACCCGGCGTCTGATCTGGCTCCAAACTGTTTGCACTGCAAATAATAGTTTTAGCGTACACGCGTTTATTGGGAAAGAATAGCAGATTCTCCACTGTATCAAATGGTTCTGTAGTCAACTATGCGTAGAATTTCATTTTGACAAATGAGAGCAGACGACAGTTTTAGAAGAAGTCGATGTTCTGGCGGGAAGATAAATATTGAAGTGAAATTGAAAACATCTGTGCATCACCGCAGGCATTGCAGATCGACATAACAATTGCTCCTTGTAGATCATAGAGACAGTTGAACTTCGATAACTCGACCTCGATTGAGTCGAGTTTATTAGAAATTCCAAGTTAGAATAACTTAAACTCGCTTAAGTCGAAGTCGAATATATCCGTAACATACGCGTTAAAGTCGAAAATAGCCATATTATAACCTGGACTCGTTTAAGTCGAACACAACCGCATCATTATCCGTATCATAATTTGAAATCGCTTAATTTGAGCAAAACCTAAATAATTAAAAACGAACATGTCCGTATTATAACTTAAAACCGGTTAAATCGAACCTTTCCGTACAACAACTTGGTCTATTAATGTGCATTCTGCTTCGGCTTTACTTTCAACATGCGTTAAGTGGTCACCTGTCTTTATAACTAGAAACAGGCTGTGAGTAAATGTATTCAACGCATGTTTATCGCAAAACCTGGTGCTATACAATGTAATGGCAAATTGATAAAATAAAGTTCTTGGGCCTGTTTCATAAAACTTATTAAGACAAAAACGGTCGTACATGTAAGTCTAAAGTTGAAAATATATTTAATTTCTGATTTCTCCATCTAATCCTGTCTTGTACATGTAACATCCCTTTGGAACCGTCTTTTCAAGGCGATTCCAAAGAGATGACACACGAGAGGACTGGATGGAGAAATAAATAATAATTGAGACTTTTATAATCTGACTTTCGACAACATTTGTCGTACGAAGTTTTATGAAACGGACCACAGACGCAATGTAATTCCACCTCGAATCAGACTCAAATGTTTGTTGACACCCTAACTACAGTGGATAATCTGTTATTCTTTCCCAATAAACGCGTTTACGCTAAAACTATTATTTGCAGTACAAACAGTTTGGAGCCAGATCAGACGCCGGGTAACCCGGCGTCTGATCAGGCTCCAAACTGTTTGCCACCAAGATAAACATGAAATATCAGAATTGTCAAAAAGTTGTACTTTTCTACGTTTTAGTGCTTTGCGTTTGCGTACGTTTGCGTTTAAACGGGAAAGAATAACAGATTCTCCACTGTAAGATGAATTATAAACATGCTCGAAACACTGCCATTATTGTCTACATTTTATTGCATTGTGTTTGCGTTAACCCAGTTTATGCCTGAATATTTTTTAAGTAAGGGATGCCTGATCTAAATTTTAATTTTCGTTTGTTTTATATTCAATTCCTATCAGTAAACAGTGTTGACTCTGTTCAGACGCCACATTACAGACGCCAGGTACAAATGGTTTAACTCACCTTGTGTCCTTGAAGAAAAAAAATCATTATAGATAATAGATAAACCTGGGTGATTTAAAGACACCACAGTGTGTCCATACAGCAGAACATTTCATATGAAATAGCAAACATTGAAGACCCGGATGAACAGTTGCGTAACACTGTATCTCATGAGTGTCTTCATTAATTGCTATAAGCTGATTTTATTCAACTGGCAGGGCGGAGCTAACCCTTGGCAAAGATAAACTAATTTATTTTTAATTTTAGGGGTGATACATGTAGTTATAGATCTAGTTCCGAATGATATCGTTATTGTCCGATACTTTAAACATGGAGAAACACAATTTATGCATGCAGCCATATGAACGTGAAAAGGTTATATACAGTGCGTCTTCTCTACAACAACACCCAATGGGAGACAAAGATTGTGTGTGTTGTTCCGAGAGAGTTGCTATAGGAGGGAAAAGTAAGACTTGTCCTACATTTGCAAACAGCTTGAACCAAGATCAGACGCCGCGTGACGCGGCGTCTGATCTGGATTCAAGCTGTTTGTCATTTATCATCATAAATGTATTCCTTTTGTCAAACTGTCCACATATATGTTATCCTGGGAAGAAACGGCATTCTGGGGAGAAACGACGGACGACAACGGTAAATTCCAATAAAGAGCGTGCTGTCGTCCCTAAAGTTGAAGTGCAATGGTCCGCATCGAAGTTCCGCCCTGCCAAGTCAATAAAATCGGCCTATAATTTAATGATTACTTTAGTATACACTAGGATTTTAAAAATGGGATATGAAGAATCATTAACATCTTCGAAATAGAGCAATAATTGTCTATATTTTTATGGCATTACGTTTGCAGTAACCCTTTCCCTCTCAATGGCGTTATAAAGCGCATGTGTAAACAGTTTTGATCCTGATCAGACGCCGCGTAGAAACTGTTTGCCACTTGTTTGTAAATTACGACAGTTATACTGTCGTAAATCTAATTTTGAAACGATATTGCAGACAACAATATTGATGCAGACGACAATATGGCGGTGAAAGGGTAAAAATCTCACGATAAATTTGATCATGAAAGTGATTAGCTTCGTTATAAGGGAACGTGTAATTAACGTCTCACCCACTGTGCTATGTCATTACTTGAAAATGTAATTAATTTATTTCTGTGTTGTTTAATGTAGCACTTATCGTTACGCGCGAAACTTTTTTTTTTCTAAACACACATGGCCAAGTTTGTTTCTTAATTCTGCACGTGCACTTTCCAATTGTTTACATGTTTCGAGTATTTCTATAAATAGATTTACCGTTACTCTGCTTACTAGTATTTAGATTTCGAATTAAACAGGTTTGTTCAAGATCAGACGCCGAGTGACCCGGTGTCTAGTCTTGATTATATCTATCTCATGCTCTTGTACTCATATTTCATTTCAAATTGTTAAATCAAATGGACACATTTTGCAGACGACAAATTCGAAACAGACAAATTTCTTATTAACCCTTATCACGCTAAGTCTGACTTGGCTAACATTTGCAAACAGTTTGGATCCAGACCAGACACCGCGTTACGCGGCGTCTGATCTAGATCCAAACCATTTGCCACTCCTACTAAATATTTCCTTAGTTTAGAAGAATTGAAACGTATTATGATTCATTTTGCAGACGATATATTGGAAGCAGACGACAATTCAGCATGATAAGGGTTAGTTCCCCTGACGTCAGTCACCCATTGGGAATGTTTGTTTTAATCTACAGGAATGAGTCAACATTATTTGTCAGACTGGAAAAAGAAGCCGTTTGCGATTGGGGGAATTCCGGGAATTTCTTTATGGTATATTCCGAGGATATTTTAAACATGACTTTTTCATAACATAATACTTTTTCGTTGCAGACTCTTTAAAAGGTGATCGCAGTTGAGTTGGAACGACATTCTAACCATTTCTTACTTCATGATTTCATTATTTATTGGTCGTTGGGTCATATTTGCAATTATACACTGGAGAAGATTATATTCATTCTCAAAACGTATTTGTGAAACAACAAGTATATTATATAGAATAGAAACAGAACCAACGCCAAATTAATCTTTGTTTTGTACACACTACATATATTTCAGGTTTGATAAATCAATCACAATTGCAAGAACACGGCAATTTGTACATTTGACTTAATTCCATTTGCATTTAAGTTCACTTATACGATATAAACTGTTCCACTGTTAGTCTCAATAAAAGTTTGATTGCTTCTTAAAAGCCACCAATTTTCTATGGAACATTGAATATTTTAGACATACAATCGGAATGACAAAACGTTTGGGTCTTTATCAGACTTTTTACTGATTGCGCATTATAAACTGCGAACGTGACATTTCGAGCACACACAGTCATCTGCGATTCCAATATTTGCAACATGTTACATGTTCCTAAATAATTTGTTGTACTAGTTATACGTACGAATAGCGATCCAATGCTTATTTTCCTGGGCCCCGTTTCATAAAACTTCTTACGACAAAATGTTATCGTAAGGCAAAACTTTAAAATACATTTAATCATTGATTTATCTACATTATCCTGTCATGTACATTTCGTTGGAATCGTCTTGAAAAAACGATTCAAACGAGATGTCACAAGACAGGATTAGATGGAGAAACATTTATAATCTTACTTACGACAACATTTGTCGTAAGAAGTTTTTATTACACGTCCTGTATTTATTTGCAAAAGCGAATTTAGCTTATATGTCTATTTATTTGTCTTTTCTCACTATGTAAGTACATAACTATATATGTATTAATAGTGACGATAATAAAAACAATAATGATGAATAAACTGCAGAACATAATAATAATAATAATAATAATAATAATAATAATCGTATGACGTCATTGAGATTAAAAGTGTGTACGGGGAAGAAAAAACGTTCTACCCGCAATAGCAGAGCCTCGTTCATGGCGTACTATAGAATTGACTGACAGGCGGTGTGATAGGGTATATAAGCGTTAATCAGATGATGCTAGCGTAGGAATGAGTGATTATTTCCAGATAAAAACAATCTATTATGCTGTCAGTGTTATCATCACTCGACAGGTTATATAATAGACACCTACAGTGGGGCAAAGACGTACATTGTATTATTTTTCATTAACCCATTACTCCATATAACTATGATACTCATTTTTACGCATTTGATTTATTCCTCCACTGAAGAAAATAGTTTTTTTGTAAAAGTTTATACAGTCATGAATATGTAATACAAGAGATAGTGTGTAAATCTATATTCTAGCAGATTGTAGTTTCTATAGTAGGCTGACAATAAAGTAGAATACGCCAGGCGCATTCTGCTATAATTTCAACCTGCTTTAGGTGTCATGGTCACCTGCTTTCAAACAAGAAATCAGCTAAGGCGTAAAGGTTTAACCCTTTACCTTATAGAAGTGCCTTTTAGCGCATTCCATTTAATCACCCACGGAACAAAATAGTTCCAATCTATAAAGTCATAGATATGTATTAGAAGAAATATTTTCTAAATTTCTAGCAGGTGGTTACTTAAAGCAGGCTGAAAGTAAAGCAGAATGCGCCTTAGGGCGCATTCTGCTTTACCTTCAACCTGCTTTAAGTAGTCATCTATTTTCAAAACTAGAAAAACCTATGGGGTAAAAGTCGCGTGTCAACAAAACTAGAAACAGGCTTTGGGGTAAAGGTACGATTCGTAAATTCGCACTTGAAAAATGCAAATTTGGATATCTTAGGATTTTTCATGTCAACTTATGGCAGCCCTGCAATAAATTTCGTTTAACCCTTTTTACCGACAATTTTTATAGGAAGAGTTTTACCCCTTCACCGCCGTATTGTCGTTTCGTCAATATCAGTGTCCACAATATCGCTTCAAAATTAGATTTAAGGCAGTACCGGTGTGGGTGACGAGAATGCCTTTTGAATACGAGTTTAAACAGTTTTGATCCTGAGCAGGCGCCCTTCCTGATCTGGATCTACAATGTATACTGGTTGCAAAATTGACTTTCTATGACTTCGGCGGTAAAAATAGGGTAACGTTAAAGAACAACGTCTTTTCCACAGTAAAAACAATCTTTTACGATGTCAGTGCTTTCAACACTTGTCAGGGTATGTGATAGACACATACTGTTCCTGCATTTTACTGTTATGTTGAGGAAGATGTTATTATTTTGCAGGTAAACGCGTGTCTGCTTAAACAATTACAGTAGAACTTCTATATCTCTAACTCGCTTAACTCGAATAAAATACGGTTTGCCTAGGTTTTATCCTACCTTAACCCTTTACCCAATAACCCGTATATAACATTAAATACAGGTGAACACTTAAAGCAGGTTGAAAGTAAAACAGAATGTGCCTTAAGGCACATTCTGCTTTACTTTCAGCCTGCTTTAAACAACCATCTGCTAGGCTACATAAAATATTTGTTATGGTAATTGTTCATCTGTGTATAAACTGGAACTATTTTCTTCAGCGGAGGAATAAATTAGATGCGCTAAAAGTCGCTGCTATGGGGTAAAGGGTTAAACGTTAACATACTTCAAACATTAACTATCCAAATTACATTAATTTTAATAATTCAGCTTTTAAAAAAACGCACTTGTTTCAATTAGTAATCTTCTTTAAACTTGCATGTGCCTTAACACAGGCGGAGGCCGTCATATTTAACATCAATAAAATGGGGTTTTTTGGCAACAAAGATATGAACCTGCCTTATTCCATTGCAACATTGTACAGACCAAGCACCGTTGTCACTCTGTATCTGAGTTTGGTATATCTATTTATTATATACCTATCGATGATTTATATAGATTTCTCAGTTAGATAAATTTCATATCGTCACTGTTGATATCATCACTACATGTAGTGATGATATCACTTTTTGTGACGTCACGTCATAATAATTTAATTTTTGTGACGTCGCGGGTAAATAATGTGTGTTTTTTCTGTAAAAAAGTCATTAAAATATATATAATAAATAGAATAATCAATTCCTTTGAATAGATATGAAAAATATATCACTCGAATGGGTTGTTATCTGGTTAAAAAACTCGTCCTGCGGACTCGTTTTTCAACCAGATAACAACCCATTCGAGTGATATATTTTTCATATCAATCCAAAGAAATTGATTATCCTCTATATATACACTGCAAAATAAGATATTTAATACAACTACATACAATACTTGAGATGCATGTTGGTGTCAAACTGTGTAGATCAAGACCAGAAATTTAGACCAGCACCTCTTATCAAATGTTGACTAATCCAATATATAAATATGGAAGAATCCATCGGGTTAATGTAGGTGGAAGCATTACATGTACATGTACCATGACAAGGATAACTCTGAAAGCGCCAATAGATTTCTGCAAACCTTCGACATGCATTTATATAAGCGACCTCATGATCTTATAGCGAGCCATGCTTTTGAATAAAATGGACACCAAGCACGGTTTAAATAGGAAAGGTTTTAAGCTAAAATCATTCGTATTTTGCGCAAAATTTAAACCTGAATAAATGTCCATTTTATTCAATTTTAACTCATTCATCACTAGGTACGAGAATTCTCATAATTTACAAAAGTGTTCCTGTGAAGAATACACACGCCTTATACTTTGCAATATACATGTTAAAATCAACCCTGAATGGACTAAAGTTAATTTGAAATTGGAATCGTCCATTTAAAGTTATAGTGGCGAATGAAGCACATGTAAAACATTAATCCAATCATTTCATTGGAACCATTCATTATTCATGTTCAGATATTTTCAGTTCCATTACTCATACTGTTATGAATAAGTTGTATGTCTATGTCTATGGAATAAAAACGCAAAGAAAGCATGTGATGACTTTGACAGATGTGCAGCGTAAGCCATGCATAAAGGTCTGTAAACATCTGTTATAGTAATCAGAAGGTGTTAGGCGCCGTGCAATATGAATGTTAGGAAACAGGGTCGACTTAAGTTGCGTATAGTGGTAGAATCATTAGGGACAGATTGGTGCTAAATAAAGTAAAACTCCTCAATAACGACCACTAGTATAAGGTGACGTCTTTAAGTAAGGTAGACGTAAAACAGAAAGCCCCTAAAAAAGATTTCTGTTTTACTTCCCCTTGCATTTACAGTGGAGAATATGTTATTCTGACGTCATTGGTGACGTCATACAGTGGAGATTCTGTTATTCTTTCCCGTTTAAACGCAAACGTACGCAAACGCAAAGTACTAAAACGTAGAAAAGAACAACTGTTGGACAATTCTAATAATTCTTGTTTATCTTGATGGCAAACAGTTTGGAGCCTGATCAGACGCCGGGTTACCCGGCGTCTGATCTGGCTCCAAACTGTTTGCACTGCAAATAATAGTTAAGCGTAAACGCGTTTGTTGGGAAAGAATAACGTTTTCTCCACTGTAGCAGTCACATACTAACACAAACTAATCAATGTAGTTTAGTGATTGTTATATGCTATATAGAATTTCTCATGTATTGCATAATTAGTATTGCCTCGTGTATTAACATAAATGCGTACTATAATTGCAAAATTGTCATCTTTCCATTGGATTTATATTACTTGTTTAATTGTTAACGTTAACAAATTGCACCCAGGGAATAATTCCATGCTTATATTTTGGATTAGTCCATTTTTCATATAAGGGGTGCCTGTTCTAAATTTTCCTTTTCGTTTTGTTTTATATTGAAATTCTTATCAGCAAACTAAGTAGACTCTGACCAGACGCCTCATGCGGCGTCTTATCAGAGTCTACACTGTTTGTCTATGTCCCATATATGGGATCGTGGGCACAAATGGGTTACATGTAACATTCTATTAGCAGTCTATGGGTTAACCCTTTGAACCCTAGTCCCGCCAGTTGGCGTCCTTTGCAAACAGCGTACATGTGAATAGTACTCTTGTCCTATGCAAACAGTGAAGACCCAGATCAGAGGGCTCCTATAGGAGCCCTCTGATCATGGTATTCACTGTTTGTCACAATGCCAAACATTGACAAAAACAACCCTTAGAAATCAGAAATCGACTAGACTTAAATGGAAACGGGGAATGTCCATTTAAAGTTTCAGGGAGGAAAGAGTTAATATCTATACTAATAAACATCTGTGTTACATGTACGCGTATAACTATTGAAGGAATATTGATTTCTTCTGAAACAAGTGACTATGTAAAAAACTAAAAATAGTTGGCACAACTTAGACCCCAGGTAAGCCAGCATCTATACAGGCTCCAAACAGTTTGACATTCAAATTAATCAACTGAACACCATTGTTGGACATATGTATACTTTACGAACAATGTGTCTGTGCAGAGTATACTTATGCTATTCAAACAGGATATACCAAGACTCCTACATGCGATCTATGATTAGGGTCGTCATTCATGGTTTTCTTTGCGATATACCATAAAATCCTTATATATTCAAAAATAGACTGTGTTTATTGGGCAACTGAAATTGACTATTTGAAGTTTCGTGGACAATGGGTTAAGTAATGGAAAACTTTCCTGTAAAATCACCCTGCTTTACTTACAGTGGAGAATAGGTAATTCTTTCCCGTTTAAACGCAAACGTACGCAAACGCAAAGCGCTAAAACGTACAAAAGAACAACTTTTGGACAATTCTGATATTTCATGTTTATCTTGGTGGCAAACAGTTTGGAGCCTGATCAGACGCCGGGTTACCCGGCGTCTGATCTGGCTCCAAACTGTTTGCACTGCAAATAATAGTTTTAGCGTAAACGCATTTATTGGGAAAGAATAACACATTCTCCACTGTACTGTGTTCTTACCAGTATTAACCCATTACATGTACTCCATAAATTACCCTTTTCACCTTAGATTTATTCATACGCTTAATATACTTTCATTGATCAATATGTATTACATGAGTACATGTCAGGACTGCCATTTCTCCGGATGTTTCTTAAATCTCCGGATTTTTTTCTAGAACATGGTAGCTTAAAGCAGGCTGGAAGTAAAGCAGAATGCGCCATAAGGCGCATTCTGCTTTACTTCCAGCCTGCTTTAAATCGTCGTGTGTCAACAAAACTAGAAACAGGCTATGGGGTAAAGGTACGATTCGTAAATTCGCAATTGAAAAATGCAAATTTCGAAATCTTAGGATTTTTCATGTCAACTTATGGCAGCCCTGACATGTATTAGAAATGTTTTCTATATCCTAGCAGATCGTAGCTTAGTCAGGCGCATTATACTTTATTTTCAACCTGCTTTAAGTGGTCATCTGTTTTCAAACCTAGAAACAGGCTATGGGTTAACGGGTTAAACAGTGTATCTTGTTAACTAATCACAATATTGGCTATATTTCTAATGCTGTTAGAACTATTACATTGTAGTTGTTTAATGGCTTATAGGAATTAATTACCTCGTCTTGCTTTGTACCACTGTCATTCTGAAATATTCAAATGCAAAGCATTGCAGCATTAATGAGGCTAAGCATTACACACACGCCTTGTACAGAAAAGCCCGAAAACTACATGTACATGTATTCATGAATTGTAATAAATACAGCTGACAGTTAAAAGCAGGTCAAATAAAGCAGAAAGCTCCACAAAAAATCTGATTAGGAACCAGACTGTCTAACACTTATATACCGGTCCGTGGAAAGGACCCCAAACCTCCCTAAACTCTCCGAACCTCCCAAACCACTTTTAGAAACAAGTTTTCCATAGTCTAGCAGATGGTAGCTTAAATCAGGCTGAAAATAAATCAGATTGCGCCTTAAAGCTGCTTTAAGTAGATACCTGTCTTTAATACCAGGAACAGGCTATTGTACAATGTGTTAATTTTTGTTAGCTTTGTACGAGTTGCTCCCCTTGAAATAAAAAACATCGTAAATTTAATTGTTTTTTTCTTCATTATTTTAGCCTTAAGTCGCCAATTTTAAGCCTTATGTGATCTGATAGTAAGGCTTTTAATTGTTTTTGTTGTGTTTAAGTGATTTGGAGAAGTTTGGAGTGTTCGGAGAGGTCTGGAGAGGTGTGGGGAGGTTTGGGGTCTTTAGACGGACCCGTTATAATTTTATATTAGTGTCTGTTCAGTAAAATACAGTTGGCAATTAAATATCAGGCTCCAGACTTTTTGCTTTGGAAATACTTGATTTAGACAAAACGTGTTTATTGGGTAAGAAAAACATCTTCTTCCCTGTATATCATCTAAAGAACTTTTGCTACCATAAGCAATCGCAAAACAACCTCTCTAAACCGGGCACTTTCTAAGGACGAACGGAACTTCTAAATGACAGATGGTTGCTTAGTATGCTATAAACTTTTACGGTAATGCATCTATTTAGAAAACACTTTGTCCCGTATTAATGCTGCCATCTGTATACAATGAAGCCAGTCTGTAGCGAATCTGGATATACAGTGGAGAATCTGTTATTCTTTCCCGTTTAAACGCAAACGTACGCAAACGCAAAGCACTAAAACGTAGAAAAGTACAACTTTTGGACAATTCTGATATTTCATGTTTATCTTGGTGGCAAACAGTTTGGAGCCTGATCAGACGCCGGGTTACCCGGCGTCTGATCTGGCTCCAAAATGTTTGCACTGCAAATAATAGTTTTAGCGTAAACGCGTTTATTGGGAAAGAATAACACATTCTCCACTGTAACGAAATATTTTATAAAACAAAACAAAACGTATTTACGATCTCTAATAAAGTATAGTAATACATGTATATGTATATACCTGAGTAAACGAATTTTACGAAGAACAACTTTTGGACAATTCTGATATTTTCTGATATTATTCTGATATATCTTGGTGGCAAACAGTTTGGAGCCTGATCAGACTGTTTGCACTGGAAATAATAGTTTTAGCGTAAACACGTTTATTGGGAAAGAATAACAGATTCTCCACTGTACACTCGAAAATGGCTGCTAACAGTGGAAAAACGATATTCTTTACTAATAACCGCGTTTATGCTAAAACTAGTATTTCCAATGCAAATAGTTGTGAGATAGATCAGACGCCGGTTAATCCGGTGTCTGATCAGGCTCCAAACTGTTTGCAACTCAGATTTAAACAGATAGTCAGAATAATTGAAAAAAATACGAATTCTCCACTGTATGAGTGTCTGGTTAAGAGAAACTGTACTGTAGCGTGTTTTCATCGGCACCCGTATATCATAACAAACGTGCAAAAATAAGCAATGTATCTGGTACTGTCTGCCAAGGGTTCTCATCGGCAACATGTACATGTCCTACCACGAAACGCAAACGGAATACTCTAAAATAGATAAAAAGATCCCATTTTGAAAGATTTGACCACTCGTTTTAAATTGAGTAGCGAACGGTTTGGAACCTGATCAGACGCCAGGTTACCCGGCGTCTGATCTGGCGCCAAACTGTTTGCAATGGAAATAATAGTTTTCAACGTAGACGCGTTTATTGGGAAAGAATAACGTCTTCTCCACAGTATATGTACAGTATTGTGTATGTGTAAATAGTCAGATTTCTGTTGTATCGCGTGTAATTCTTATAACAGGGGGAAACGATGTTTATTATTTACGTTGAAACGAACCAAAACGCCAAAGCAGTGCTATGTAGTCAAATATGAACTATGACAGATTCTTTAAATGTACAACGTTTAAGTGTCTAGTTAAGAGAAACTGTACTGTAGCATGTTTTCATTAGCGCCCGTATATCATAACAGACGGGCAAAAATCAGCAATGTGTCTGAGACTGTCTGCCAGCGGGGTCTCTTCGGCAACATGTACATGCACATGTATATCTACAGTATTGTGTATGTATAAATTGTCACATTTCTATTGTATCGCGGTGTATTCTTACTACATGGAGAAACGATGTTTATTATTTTCGTTGAAACGATAGAAAACGCCAACGCAGTGCTATGTAGTAAAATATGAAATATGATAGATTATTTTAAATATTACAGTGGAGAATATGTTATTCTTTCCCAGTTTAACGCAAACAAAACGCAAACGGAATGCACTAAAATGGAGAAAAATGATCCCTTTTTGAAATATTTGACCACCCGTTCTAAATTGAGTGTCAAACAGTTTGGAGCCAGAGCAGACACCGCGATTGGAAAAGAATTACGTCTTCTCAACAGTACATGTACAGTATTGTGTATGTGTAAATTGTCAGATTTCTATGTATCGCGTGTTATTCTTAATAGGTTAGTATTACAGCGGGAAAATATGTTTATTATTTAAGTTGAAACGAACCAAAAGCGGCAACGCAGTTATATGTAGTCAAATGTTATTATATTAACGAACCATTAACCCGTAGTGAATAGGAATCAGATCTCGTTTGTTTTGTTTGTTTGTTAACGTCCATTTCTGCCATCTATGGGATAATTGGACGCACTAGAGGGAGCAGAAAACCTGGTTGCGATGTCTTACTTTTAGTACCGACATATTTCTCTGGTTCTTTTGGAAGCCCTGTGTAAAGCATATATACATCGGACCACGGTTTATAAAGCCTGAAGGACTATTCAAAATAAGTTATATAAAACATAACCAAAATGTAGCTATGCCACAAACCCTGTGACCTACATGTAGAGGTATTTGAGAAATAAGAAAAATGCCCTTTCCTCTCTGAAATCTCAAATGGACTATTCAAATTCCCAATTTGTTCTAATCCATTTTTGACTATTTTGGGTTGAGTTAAGTTAATGTATTGCAAAGTTATGAACAGTGCAGACCCTGATCAGGGGGCGTATGCATGAGCGTATTGTTCACAGGTATATTTTATATTGTTTGCAACTGACGCATATCTGCGTGTTGAGCGTTCAAAAGTTTAACTATATCAAATTTCTACTTTTGCCGAAAGGTGGCCCCTTAAAGCAGGGTTAGAGTAAAGCAGAATACACCTTAATGCGACTCCGTGTTAATTTTAACCTTCTTTAAGCTACCGTTTGCTAAGAACAAGAAAATATTTCTCATTATGCATATTAATTAATATATAAAATGCAACTATTTTATCCAGTTACGAACTGTTCTAAATGCTCAAAAAGACGTATCTATGGAGTAAAGGGTTAAAGTCTAACAATTATTGCCTAAGAAGTATTTTAGTATTAAAACAGAGAAAGGTATGTGCCACAATATGTTTTATTTCTCTATCCACAAGAGGAAGAACAATGACAGGTGTTTGTTATGATAGAAAAGGCACTTTAACTTAGCGAGCACTGAGGAAAAAAGAGACATAAAATAACAAAGTGCAGCCGAACCTTAAGTCTAGGCACTCTAGCGGTGAAACCATACAATGCTCTCTCCCTATATCGACCCTCCCAACAACGACTCCCTCCTTACAACAATGTTTGTCGCTGTTCCCCAAACAAGACATTTATGTGTAACACTTTAACTGTTGCAATATCATCTGCTTATGATTGGCGTCCGCTCTTTTTTTCAAAGTTACTTTTTTTTCAAAGTACACTTTTTTTTCAAAGTGGATTTTTTTTATCAAAGAAATTTACTACTCAAATAGTGGCGACTGACAAACAGTTTTTTCAAAGGTAATTTTTTTTCAAATCGGACATTTTGATAAAAGAAATATAATGACGACTGACAAACAGATTGAATCCAGATCAGACGCCGCGTTATTCGAGCTGTTTGCAACTGTAAGTCGAGTATTTATTTCCACTCCCTATCACAACACCCTCCGAACAAGGCACACACTATTTGTCTCCCATATGGTGTTGTTGTAGAGAGAGAGAGAGAGCACAGTACTAACCTTTACAGAGAGTCATGAGTACGGTCGCTCAACAGGATTCCAACTGTTTGACACTCTGACACTGTTTTGAAAACTCAATTATGACGACAGTAGCAGACGACACGTGTTGCATGCGAAAAGATAAACTAGCATGCAAATAATTAATGAAAAGTAAAACCGCTCTATTACGACCACGTAAACGAATGCTAATTGATAACATGTATCTAAAAGATAGGTGACAACTTAAAGCAAGTTGACATTGAAACAGAAAGCTCCTATGAAGGCGCTTTCTGTTTCACTGTCACATTGCTTAACCCATTACCCACATAGAAACGCCTTTTAGCGAATATGATTTATTCCTCCGCTAGAGAAAATAGTTCCAATTTAATCAGTCATGAATATTATAGCATAGGCAATATTTTATATATTCTAGCACATGGAAGCTTAAAGCAGATTGAAAGTAAAGCAGAATGCGCCTAAGGGCGCATTCTGCTTTACTTTCAACCTGCTTTAAGTGGTCACATATATTCAATACTAGGAATTGGCTATCAGGTAAAGGGTTAAATGAAGACTTATTGATAACATGTATCTAAAAGATAGGTGACTACTTAAAGCAAGTTGACATTGAAACAGAAAGCTCCTATGAAGGCGCTTTCTGTTTCACTGTTACCTTGCTTAAAGCAGTCACTAGCATTAAACACCAAATAATTAACGAAATTTGGTGGTCGTAATAGAAAGATCTTATTTATAAAACCACTTCATTACGACCACTATATTGTCATTAGTATTAGGTGTTTACGATAGGTGATTGCTTAAAGCAAGGTAACATGGAAGCAGAAAGGTCATTAAGAAGTTTTCAGGTTTACTGTCATCTTGCTTTTAACTGTCCGTTTTCTTTTATACGATAACTTAGCCATCGTTTTAGTGTTCGTAAAAGAGGTTTTACTGTATGCAGTCTCTAGAGTATCAGCACTTTTAGTGCCTTGTGTGACACAATGTATACATTCCTATCACACAGTATCAATCATTTATCCCATAAATACGCCTTTTTACGTCTTTGAGCCATTCATTTATTCATCTATAGAAGAAAGATTTTCCAATTTGTACAATCAAGTAAAGTTATGCACTGCAATAAATATCTTCTATATCCTAGTCGATGGTAGCTTAGACAGACTGAAAGTAAAGCAGCATGCGCCTTATGCTCATTCTGCTTTACTTAAAACCTGCTTTTAGTAGCCACCTGTGCTCAAAGCTAGTAACAGGCTATGGGGTAAAGATATTTTTCAAAAGGGCAATTCATGTTTTCAATAACGGCGTCTGATCGATTTAGAAAATATTTCGTTTGTTACACGTTTATGTCTGTATACTTTGGAACTATTTTCGGAGGAGGAATAAATCAAATGCGCTAAAAGGCGCTTCTATTGGGGAAAGGGTTAAGCAAAAGTTTTCATTGTACACAATCACTCAGCATCATATTGATAAGGTTGGCTATAGAGAAAAAGGGTTAAAAAAACTATCACGCTAAGAAAGAAATATTCGTCTTTCTTTATGTAATTGACATA
Source organism: Gari tellinella (assembly GCA_922989275.2). Lineage (NCBI taxonomy): Eukaryota > Metazoa > Mollusca > Bivalvia > Cardiida > Psammobiidae > Gari > Gari tellinella. The sequence continues at coordinate 51,862,007 of OV277872.1, forward strand.
CAAGTACAATTATCTACTTACCAGCTCAGATCGTATCCATGACAACGCCGTGTCTATTCTCTCTTTTCTATTACCCCAACGTGGGTCGTCCTTTGGCAACTTCCCGTCAGTTATATCCGGCAGACTTTGGGTTCTAAAATCCTCAGGGTCAAACTGGTTCATTCTGTATGCATCCGGCGGAAGTGAACGAAATGACGGACACGTGCTGGACGAGTCACTTACATCACTTTCAAATCTGTCACTCATAGCGTCATCTGCATACCGTTTGTATATATTCCCATCACTAACATAACTACTATTTCTCACCTGGTCCGTACGCGTAAAATCATTTCGTCTGTTACCTTCTGAAATCGATGAGCTGATGTGTTTGTCGCCATTCATCGATTTTCCCGCCCTTTGCAAGTTGTCGCCTGCAGAGCTGTACGATTTATGGCGGGAATCTGAGTCGGAAAACTGGTATTGGTTATCGGATCTTCGGCGGGGCGAGCCGACTTCGTGTGCATAGGAATCGCCTGGGATGAATCTGTCTTGGCGGGAATCTCGAGGTCTTGAGAATCTGTGATGCCCACTATCACTAGCGCTGTCTAGTAGAGGGCCTTCGTCACGAAGACTATGAATGCCTCCGCCATATCGTCGACTGGTAGGAAAGCCAGAATCGGAAGCAGCATATTCCGAAGAATGCCGAGAACTGGAAGCATCTTCACGTGCTGCAAACGCGCTCAAATCTGCCCTCGTAGAATAAGGATTTTGATGCGTCCGAGAAGAGCTTGGTCTATAATCCATGTTAATCTCAGGCGAAGTTATTCTTCTGGTATAATCTCTGGCGGCTGGTCTGCGAGCGGAGGAAAACCCAAATCCGAAGCCGTCATCTTCATCGAAAAATTTATCGACAAGTTCCATGACCTCTCTTTCAAAACTACTTCCCTCTCGCCTTCGACTAGATTTACTTCGTCTTTCACTGGAGCCAAAACTTCGTTCAGAAGACGAATCTTCGGATCTGCTGCCCAGGTATATATCGTCACGTCCTCTGACCTTTGACCTGACCTCCTCTCGAGCTTCGCGAAGTTCTCTATCTGACAAAACTACGTCACCGTGAAGCGTGTATCTTCTATTTGGTGTTCGGTCTTTCAGAGTTGGGTCGGTGGAAGATCTCGTATACGCCTCTACCTTACGAATAGGATGACTTATAACTCTATGAGAAGTAGACATCCCGTCAAAATAGTCCGCTCCATCAACATTTTCGTACACATTGTTTGTTACCCCGCCGCTCAGTGTAGAGTCAGAAGAGTGGCTCCCCTGTCTGGCGTAGGCAGGATATTTTCGGTCAAAGCTCGAATCAACCACCTGTTTAAGTCGCGTCTGGCTATCTAACGAAGCTCTACTTTCGGTTTCAGCCTCAGCTAATCGTTTCTGTCTCATCTGTTCATTTAGAGCGCTAGCAGATGAAGCAATAGATGATCCGCAACTATCTTGGCGGGAAAGAACTGACGACTGGCGGGAAAGATTGTTGACCGTCTCTTCGTATGATGGTGGTTTTATATTCTCCCTACTCAGTCCTGAAATATTGCTTAGGGTTGATGCATTGCTGCCGTTTGATAATCTGCGGTTAAATGAACGATCGTCAAGGCTATCGTTGCTTTTATTGGAGTACGACGACGATGATTTGCTCGATTTCATGTTGCTTTCGGAGGACTGTTCAGAGGATTTAGTTCGATGAATCTTCATATCATTAACCTCATCCGTCGACTCGCATAATCCTGAGAAACTGCTGGAAGCAGAATTGGAATCTTCTGTCTTTGACAGCTGTGATCTTCCACCGCGACCTTCGGTAACTTGATTGACAGTGGAGGATGATTTTGACACAGAACTTGAGTCTGACTTTTTCACAAGTTCTGAACTCGAACCACCTCCATATGGTAGCTGTTTAACTGTTTTCTGTTCCGTGGAGGAATGCTCAGATTGGGAAGAAGATGAACTATCCTGTTTACGCTTTGAAACTGATCCATCTGGACTGGTAGTGCTTTCTTCACTCTGCGAAGTCTTTGCATTTGTCTCCTGATGCTGGGAACCGGAAATGACGCCAGATGTCAGCCCATCTTCTGACGTCATCTGCTCCTCTCGATGAGTCTTTGACATTGCTGCTTTCTCTGATACTTTTTTGTTTTCCGCTTTTGACGACCCGTCATCAGATTGTTCAATGTTGTTCATTTCTTGTTCTCTTGATAGCTGTTGTGTCATTTCCATGGTAGACGCCATGTTTCTGCCATCAGCAGATGCTGTTATGGCCGCTTTCTCTTTGTTTAACTCTTGATCCATGGAAACTGCATGCCGGGAAGCGGCAGTGGTCACACCGGAAGCTGAGGTTGAAATACTGTCATTTCTGGACGACTTTGTTCTCCTGTTCTCTGTTTGGTGTTCCTCTTCCTTTGACACTTGATCTGCCATTATTTTATCTGTCGCCTTGGACAAACTTGACGTGCATTCTTGGTTTTCAAGTTTTGCAGCTGTCGACACCGCTGTGCCGTCGTCAGTAATGTTACTACTTCGTTGCGTCATTTCCGCTGCCGTCAGATTTGATGCTGATGACGTCACCTGATGAGCTGCTCCAGATTCTGTTGATATTATGCGTTCCTTGATATCTGAGTTAGATATACTTGTATCTCTGAAATCTTTCGTATCATTTCCTACTGGAGAAACCGTCTGAGGTGTTCGTTCGTAACCGGAAGCGGCGTCACCCATTTCGGTAAATCCGCTGTCACGTGACAAGTCTCGTCTTAACCCGTTATTAAACCTTTCCTTTTCGGACAGTTTCTTTTCCATGTGTTTTGTGTAGTTTTTGAGGTTGTCTGCACGCGCTTCGTGCACCTGCGCTGCATTTTCCAATGATGTGTTATAACCCGTGTCTGAACCATGAGAGCTGCGACCGTCATCTAACTGGGCCAACTTCCGGTTGAACGAGCTTGCAGATGATGCTATTGATGACTCACTATCCTGGCGTGTAAACGGCACTCTGTCATCTTTGAACTCTCTAACAGTACTTCCGGTGCACGTGCTACTTGCCTCGCTAGAAAACTCATTGTCTTGGTTCGGTCCTCGACTTGATGCGCTGTCCATTTCATTTGATGCGCTTGCCATGCTTGCGGCCGTCGCTCCCTGTGAATCAGTATTACGTGGACGCTCGGGCATCGGTTTCCCTTCATCGGATGAAGCGTCTGACTGACTTCCACGTCTGGTAGCTTCTCTTGCATTCCGCTGACGCCGTGTGCTAGACTGTACTTCACATACCCTGTGACTCCTCAGTGGAGGACCTCTTCGCCGAGCGTTCGTTCGCCCTACTGTCTCAAGTGTATCAACTACGTCATTAGGGAGTGCAAATCCTTCTTCGTTTAATATCTTAAGCGCTTCTTCGATCAAAGAGGCCTGTTCAGGTACTTTAGACTTGTCTTCGTCGTCCGACTGCTCCATAACGTCTGAAAAACAGAAAATGTTATACAGTCGAATTTCGATATCTCGAACTCGGTTAAGTCAAACATACCCATATTTCAAAGTTAAAACGTGGCTTAGCCACGTTTTAACTTTGACATAATTTTTATGGGTATGTTCGACTTAACCGAACATGAAATAATGCCATACATATGTCGAAATATCGGATATTTCGAGTTAAGCGAGAACGAGATATCGAAGTTGGACTGTAATGTATTTTGGATAATAAATTCTGTTAAAAAATGCATTTGAAAAAAAAGGAAAAAGCTCTGGTGGGATTCGAACCCGTGACCCTCCATGCGGAGACAAACATGAAAACAAAGGCAAACGCCTTAACCACGCGGCTACTGGGGCTCTCTATCTATATGGTAGCGAATTAACGTACTTCACTGGTAGCGATTGATTTATACATATTCGGCTCGGGTTTATGTCTGAGCCCGTGTAGAGAAGCAACAACAACAACTATACCGTCAGCTGACGCTATAGAAAAACGTTGGAAAATATCTAAAAATCTAAGATTCGGTGACGATTCTTGAGACTTTTTTTGGACTGATCATATTTTTTTAATGTCAGAAGCCAAATAATGCCACAAATTTGCTTTTATTTGAGTATTTTATTTTATTTTGACAAGTACACCATCCGGTTGCGAGTCCCTTTAAAGCACGAACAGAATAAAACAGACAGTTTCTGCATGAGTGTTCTGCTTTACTGTCGTGATGCATTAAATTGCCATCTGTCTTTAACCCTTTCTGCATGGTTAAATTTATAGTGAGACTTTACCCTTCATCGCCATGTTGTCTGCTTCAATATCATATATTAATTTAACTATTATAATTATATCAAATTGTTGTGTGCAATATTGCTTCAAAGTTAGATATATTGTAGAGTGACTGACGAAATTTCGAAACGCGTGTCAACTAGTTTGGATCGTGACTAGACGACGCGTCACGCGGCGTCAGATCACGATGCAAACTTTTTGCAAATACGCATTTTGGCGCCTTGTCGCGTCATTACCAGTGAAATGGTTAATATCATTTATTAATGTTTATAGCGATCGTAACAGAAGGGGTTTACTCCATGTATTTGTACAGTGTTCCCTCCCTACAACGACCCTCCGAACAACGACTTCAAGCTCTCTCTTTACAGCCATGCTTGCCGCTGTTCCCCAAACAGGGCAAATATTTGTAACTTCGTCCGCTTAACCCTTTCCCTTATAGAAGCGACTTTTAGCACATGCATTTTATTCATCCGCTGAAGAAAATAGTTCCAATATAAACCGTATGAATATGTGTCATATTTAATACTTTCCATATTCTAGCTGGTAAAAGCTTAAAGCAGGCTGAAAGTAAAGCAGAATGCGCCATATGGCGCATTCTGCTTTATTTTCAACCTGCTTTAAGTAGTCACCTATTTTCAAAACTATAAACAGGCTATGGGGTAATGGGTTAAATGGACGTATAGTCTTTTTTCTTAAAGTAACGTTGTGGAGAGCTTGACAGATGAATTATAAAGACCAGTGACAAACGATGTAGACCCAGACCAATTGTAAGGCAAGTCCTGCTCAGCACTCATATGGTATTAATCCCCCCCCCCTATAACAACCCCCTCTTTAAATATAAGCAGTTACTGTTGTTAAGCTGTACAGCAGCAGCAGTAGTAGTAGTAGTAGTAGTATTAGTATTAGTAGTAGTAGTAGTATAAGTAGTAGTAGTAGTAGTAGTAGTATTAGTATTAGTAGTAGTAGTATAAGTAGTAGTAGTAGTAGTAGTAGTAGTAGTAGTAGTAGTAGTAGTAGTAGTATAAGTAGTAGTAGTAGTAGTAGTAGTATTAGTAGTAGTATAAGTTGTAGTAGTAGTAGTAGTAGTAGTAGTGGTAGTAGTAGTAGTAGTAGTGTAGTAGTAGTAGTAGTAGTATTAGTAGTAGAAGTAGTAGTAGTAGTATTAGTGGTAGTAGTAGTAGTAGTAGTAGTAGTAGTAGTAGTAGTAGTAGTAGAAGTAGTAGTAGTACATGTAGCTGCTGTTGTCGTAGTAGTAGTAGTTGTTGTTGTAACAGTTGTAGTATTATAAATCGATGTAGATATTGTTATGAAGTGAACTAACAATAATTAAGTTAAAGTTACAATTTAACCGAAGAGCGAGGATGCTACAAAAGGTATATCTTACCTTCTTTAACACTAAGTAACTTGTGTGGGTTATAAGGTAATTGTGGATAATTTTAGTTACCAAAATATGAACCAGTCGTTTTGGAATTCTGGTTAGATTAATAAATGCTAGTCTAAATTATTAAACAGTGCAGACCCAGATCAGAGGGCTCCTATAGGAGCCCTCTGATCTGGGTCTACACTGTTTGCAAATATTTTAAACAGATTCATGGTGTTGAAAAAGTGAAGCAGCAACGAGGTTAAAAAGTCAAGCAATTTTAGTTGCCCATAGCGGTGAAATGTTTATGGTTTCACCGTACAAGATCCACATGCTATAGCGGAGAATGTGTTATTCTTTCCCAATAAACGCGTTTACGCTAAAACGTTTATTTCCACTGCAGACAGTTTGGAGCAAGATCAGACGCCGGATAACCCGGCGTCTGATTAGGTTTCAAACTGTTTGCCACTCAGATAAAAATGAACTCTAAAAAATATCTAAAAATTGACATTTTCTACGATTTAGTGCTATGCGTTTGCGTTTCGTTTGCGTTTGAACGGGAACTAATAATATTTTCTCCACTGTACCTACTACATGGCAGATTTATGTGACATTATTGGCACGTGATCAACGTACACATACACCGGGCTCTAGATAACAGAGAGGGTATATTGTATACTAATTATAACCATAATATGCCGATTCTTGTCTAAACCGACCTACCCTCTGTTGTGACTACTCAACTCATTATTATCGTCTAATGCATAGTCACAACTTAATGCATGGTAGAGACTAAAACTGTTTGGAATTTGAAATTTCCACCTACCCAACGTTTTTACCCATTCACTGTCAACAGTGCCAAGGGAGGTTTTTGGAAACAGTTTGGATCCTGATCAGAAGTCGAGGAATACGTGTAGTTACAATAGTTTTAGTAGCATTAGTGGTAGAAGTTAATGTAATAGTTGTAGTAGAAGTAGCAGTAGCAGAACAGGAAGAAGAAGAGAAAAAGAGTTGAAGAAGACTGAAGAATAAGAAGAAGAAGAAGTAGCAGAGTTGCTGCTGCTTTAGTAGAAGTAGTAGCATTAGCAGTAGCAGTAGTTTTGCAGCTGTTACTGTTGCAGTTGTAGTAGTAGTAGTGTTGCTGTTGCTGTCGTCGTCGTAGAAGTAGTAGTATTGCTGCTGCTGTAGTATTAGTAGTAGTAGTAGTAATAGAAGTAGTAGTAGAAGTAGTAGTAGTAGTAGTAGTAGTAGTAGTAGTAGTAGTAGTAGTAGTAGTAATAGAAGTAGTAGTAGTAGTAGTAGTAGTAGTAGTAGTAGTAGTAGTAGTAGTAGTAGTAGTGGTAGTAGTGTTGCTGCTGCTGTAGGAGTAGTATTAGTAGTAGTTTTGTTGCTGCTATAGTTGTTTTTTTATATCATTATATATTATAACAATAATAATGTTCAGCATCATTATGGTTAGAATGTGTGCCATACGATCACCATTATTTATCACAAGCCTGTCACCCCTTTTAACTATTGAAACACTCATTGTCAGTTATAGTTTTTAAAGTACAGGGAAGGCTTGCCATATGAGAGTAACTGCTTATATAAGTATTAACACCGTGGGTATGTACTTCAAATTATTATCCCAGTGGGAAACAATTGTACATGAAGAGTAATACTCATAAAATGTAACCTACTTTCCGTAACTACAGTGCTTCCTCTCTACAACGACACATAATGGGATACACAGATTGTATGTGTTGTTCGGAGGGAGTCGTTTAAGGGAGGGACATAAAAAACTTGGCTTACACTTGCAAACCGCTTCTGATCTGGATTCAAACTGTTTGTCACTCGTCTTTTAATTTACTCTATCAATTATTTGAAACTTTCGGTGAAAACAGCAGACGACAATTTTAAGCAGACGATATTGCAGCAGTGAAAGCGTTAGATATGACTGTCCTGTTTAGGGGTTTGCGGCAAGGGTTGTTGGAAGGAGTTAGTCGTTGTTGGGAGGGACGCTAAAGGGAGGAAGAACTGTAACTCAATGAACCCGGAAACTTCATATGGAGAAATCCAGTTTCCAATCAAGTCTATTCCAATTTGACTACTTACTCTTAAGGGCAGTTATTTTACCATATATTGCACAGATTACAAACAGACTTTACCATATATTGCACAGATTACAAACAGATTTTACCATATATTGCACAGATTACAAACAGTGCATACCCTGATCAGAGGGCTCCTTCAGGAGCCCTCTGTTCAGGGTCTGCACTGTTTGAACAGGATACATGTAATCGAAATAGAGACACTGTTCGTAAATGACTATTATAATCGTTCCTAGGGCTCAATGAATTAAACTCTTGACTACTAAAACCTGACTACAAATTAACAAACATCTTTGATCGAGATCAGACGCCGAGTAACGTCGACGTCTGATTAAGATCAAGACTATTTGGCATTCATGTTGACGTCTCCTGTAGGGTCGTTCGGAATTTTCATGTGGGGAAGCCTTCCAGCTGGCTTGCGGAAGGTCGGTGGTTCTACCCAGTTGCCGATTTGTATCTTAAACAGTGCATAAAGAGCTTCTGGGGTCTTCCTCCACCTGTAATTAGCTGGACGTCGAGATATGACTGAAATACTGTTGAAAGCGACGTAAAATCAAAACAAATCAAATCTCCTGTGTAAATGTATATATGGCAGCGCCCATGGTGTAAGCAATCATTATTATAGCACTTACAGAGTAACCATAAACCTTGTAAGTTATAGCTTATGGCAAAATATAAAGCTTATGGTAAATTCCAAGGATTTCAAACAAGCCAAGCCATCGTATCATTTCTTCCTTGAGAAAAGGTAACCCTTTCATGATCATTTCATTCGGGAGATTTTAACCCCTTCACCGCTTTATTGTCGTCTGCTTCAGTATTGTTGTCTGCAAGACACGCTTCAAAGATAGATTTAAGGTTGCATGACTTAATAGATATCGATAAGAGTGTCAAAAGGTTTGGGTCCTGATCAGACGCCGGGTAACGCGGCGTCTGATCAGGACTCAAACTGTTTGCAAACGCGCTTTAATGCGTCATTAAGAGTGAAAGGGTTAACAGTGTATAGAACAAACTGTCTTGAATGACCAATTAAGTTTGTCTATTAAATTAGATTTTAACCCTTTACACCATAGCCTATATCAAGTTTTGAAAATAATTGACCACTTAAAGCAGACTGAAAGTAAAGTAGAATGCCATCTGAAAGGATATAAAACATTCTTACGGTACTGTATGCCCTTTATTACGATCACTTAAACGACTTTTGAAGGCTTATTGATTGTATAAAAGACAGGTGACAGTTTAAAGCAAGATGACAGTAAAGAGAAAAGCTCCTAAAGGGGATTTCTGTTTTACTTTCATCCTGTTTTAAGCAGTCATATGTCGTTAACAACGTACAGTGGAGAATCTGTTATTCTTTCCCGTTTAAACGCAAACGTACGCAAACGCAAAGCACTAAAACGTAGAAAAGTACAACTTTTGGACAATTCTGATCATTCTTGTTTATCTTGGTGGCAAACAGTTTGGAGCCTGATCAGACGCCGGGTTACCCGGCGTCTGATCTGGCTCCAACCTGTTTGTACTGCATATAATAGTTTTAGCATAAACGCGTTTATTGGGAAAGATTCTCCACTGTATTACCAACACAATTAAGTAGTCGTAATATATAGGATCTGTCATGAGACGATGTTTAAGACAAGCTGATCTCAAACGAGTCTAGAATTGAAATGTAATTAAGCGAGCCTTGGCGAGCTTAATAACTTTTCTATTCTAGACGAGTTTGAGATCAGCTTGTCTTAAACATCGACGAGTGACAAATACTTTTTCTCACATAACAAACGATTTTAAGTTATCTTTTTTAAAGCAATAGGCATTTTTGGGAATCCCTGTGACGTCAAAACGCCGTTATAAATAGTGACGTTATAGTGACGTCAGTCAAATTGATCTCACACATGTTGGAGACAAGAATATTCGCGATCGCTGTTCACTATTGAAAACAGGGGTACAGTGGAGAATCTTTTATTCTTTCCCAATAAACGCGTTTATGCTAAAACTATTATTTGCAGTGCAAACACTTTGGAGCCAGATCAGACGCCGGGTAACCCGGCGTCTGATCAGGCTCCAAACTGTTTGCCACCAAGATAAACAAGAATGATCAGAATTGTCCAAAAGTTGTTCTTTTCTACGTTTTAGTGCTTTGCATTTGCGTACGTTTGCGTTTAAACGGGAAAGAATAACAGATTCTCCACTGTAGTTATGTGAGAAAGAGTAGTTTTACTATACATGTTTATGACTGTATCAAATGAAACTAATTTCTTCAGTGGGGGATAAATCAAAGGCGTTAAAATGCGTTTATTTACAGGGCGATGAGTTAAAAGTACGTGACAGCTGGGTGCGAACGTGTAGTTTGATAAAGGCTCATTTGTGTGATGATTTATCCTATATTAACCTTAATATATCATCTGTTTTAAAAGACCTTAACCCTTCACCGCCTGAGTTTGGAGTAACGCGGGGTCTGATCAGGGTCCAAACTGTTTGACACTCTTATCGATACTTGCCCAAAATTCAACTTTAAAACGATATTGAGGACAAACAATATTGAAGCAGACGATAGGGTTAAATAAGACTGTGGCCATGAGGGATTTTACTCCACACACGGTAGAGTGGTTTCCTGACGAACTGGAATTGAATCCCTGCTTTAACCCCTTATTTGTCATTATATCTTGTTGCTTTCGTAAAGTTGTATCAACTATAATTTCAAAACTAAATTTTATATATCGATGAAAGTGTCTAATAATCTTGGTCCTGATCAGACGCCGCGTCACGCGACGTCTGATCAAAATCAAAGCTGTAAGCAACATCGAATTCAATCGACTATGGTGATGATAGAGTTAAACAAAGTTCTAAGCAGAAACAGAATACAAATAACAAATCGAAAGTTCAATCGCTTTAGACTTAGTAACACTTTTTATCAACTTACCTTTTCAATAAATTAACCTATGTCTTTATCCAGGCAATCAATCCCTAATCACTTTTATATCATATATAATTGAACATCTAATAAAACCGAATCACAGATAGCACAGTGGTAGGTAAATCCCGGGGATATTTCTAGAAACAAATGCACTTCGCACTCTGCTAATACTCACAATTTGGCAGTTCTGTGTTTTCGCACCAGGAAACCATGTACCGTAAAAGTAAGTGCGTCACGTGGTCTTTCGGGGTGCTGGTTTTGTGTACATGCTGGGCAATACACAATCCAAGTTCTACAAGTTCTAAGGTAAGAGGGTAGATAGGTAGGCAGGTATAGGTAGGTAGACATAACAGTGACGCCTCGCTATTCTGACAACTAGAAATATGATGTTAACCCTTCCCCCCATGGAAGCGCCTTTTAGCGGATTTAATTTATTCCTCCGCTGAAGAAAATAGTTCCAATTTATACAGTTATAAATGCACACCATATTTTCTAAATTCTAGCAGATAGTAGCTTAAAGCAGACAGAAAGTTAAGCAGAATGTGCCTAAAGGCACATTCTGCTTTACTTTCAATCTGCTTTAAGTGGTCATCTGTTTTAAAAACTACAACACAGGCTATGGAGTTAAGGGTTTACCCATGACTTGCTGTTCTAATCGTCTGCTGCTTCAAATATATCGTCTGCGCAAACAGTTTGGACCGATTTCAGACGACGCGCTTCGCGGCTACTCATCTGAATCCAAACTGTTTGCAAATGTTAGCCAAGTCGCGCTTGCCATATGGTAGGGGTTTAAGGCAAATCAAAGATAAGGAATTGTCAAAAAAACAGTTATTTACTATACACTTTGGTGTATTACGTTTGCGTTTCGTTTGCGTTTAACCCTTTCATTCCCAATGACGCTTAAAAGCGTGTTTGCAAACAGTTTAGATCCTGATCAGACGCAGCGTAACGCGGCGTCTTATTAGCATCCAAACTGTTTGACACTCGTTTTGAACTTTCTTCAGTCATACTGTATTTTTTTCTTTCAACTCTGAAACGATATTGCAGACAATAAAATTGAAGCGGACGACAATAGAGCGGTGAAGGGGTAAATATCTCCCGAATAATTTGATCATGAAACAGTTAAACGGGAGGGAATACATGTAACGTCTGGTTCCCTGTTTTGCCCTAAATTGTATTATGATTTGATTTGTTTTGATTTTACGTCGCTTTCAACAGTATTTCAGTCATATCGCGACGTCCAGCTAATTACAGGTGGAGGAAGACCCTAGAAGCCCTTTATGCACCGTTTCAGACACAAATCGGCAACTTGGTAGAACCACCGACCTTCCGCAAGCCAGCTGGAAGGCTTCCCCACCTAAATTGTATGTAAGGAACACTTATAAAGGTATTATCATAAACACGTGTCCTGCTAAAGAATACCGCCTTCTCCCGTAAATTGACACTAGTAAACTGTTTTCTTTTTAAAAAATCAAACTAAACCGGTATATAGAGGATAATCAATTTCTTTGAATTGATATGAAAAATATATCACGAGAATTGGTTGTTATCTGGTTAAAAAACAAGTCCGCAGGAATAAATTAAACGCGGTAAATGCACTTCTGGATGGGAGGGGAGGGGTGGGGTGGGTGTACGCAGAAGTGCGTCTACAGTATTCCTTACCAACAACGTCACTCCACAAAACGACCTTTGTTGCAATTCCCTTAACAGGACAATTATGTCCAATATTTCATGGCTGAAATACCGTCTGCTTAAATTTGTCGTCTGCTGTTTGTTTCTCAAAGGTACATATAAATGAATATTTTGACAGAATAAATAAAATAATGAGTGACAAACAGTTTGAATCCAGATCAGACGGTACGTCTGATTTAAGCTGTTTGAAAAAGTAAGACAATTTCCCTCCCTATAACTGCTCCCTTCGTACAACGAACACAATAGTTGTCTCCCTTTGGATGTCGTTGTAGAGAGGGAGCGCTGTACTTGTTTTGAATATTCACATGTCAGATTGGGGCAGACGCCATTTGCAAGAAAGCAATGCTATCGTCTCTGTTTTAGACTTCTTTATTACATAAATATTTACTTCTACATATATCTGCACGTGCTGTTACATACCCTGGGCTTTACTAACATATAAGTTTGAGTCAGATGCAGATTAGCAACAGCAGCATGGGCAGGTTCTACTTGTTAAGCCTTTCTGTGCCAAATTAATCGTTAGGTTTTTTTACTCCCTTTACCGCTACTTGTTCGCATGCTTCAATATTATTGTCTGCAAGATTGTTTCAAAGTTAGATTTAAGGTAGTGTGACTTAGAAAATATCGATACGAGTGTCAAACAGTTTGGATCAAGATCAGACGCCGCGTTATGCGGCGTCTGATCTAGGTCAAAACTGTTTGCAAAAGTAGAAGTTATGCGAATTCGGCATTGAATCATTGGATTAGTCAGTATATTTTTCCTTTCGAAGACGTGAATGTTTTCTCTTTTAACCTCCTGGTTGAAACGATTTCACCAATCAGTAATGGTATGAAATCTTGGTCAATGACCGCTTGCTTTACATGTAACTGCAGCACTCTCATCGGCCAATAGGCCGAAATGGGCTTGAGGTCAGAGACCACCAAAACATTTTCAATAGACCTCCGTTTTAACTTTCAAGGCTGTATGTGAACAGACATTTTAAGCACGGATTTACCCACTGGGCCAACGTGTGTATATTGCCTGTATCAAGTTTATATAACACTGTTCACACCCAAAAAACTTTAACTTTCGACGGATCTTTTTTGAAGATATTACTTGTTACATTTCACGCCCTCGCCATTAGGGAAACCATAGGGAGCAGTACCAATATTCAGTAGAGAAAACGTTACTCGTTCCCAATAAACGCGTTTACGCTAAAACTATTATTTCCAGTACAAACAGTTTGGAGCCAGACCAGACGCCGGGTGACCCGGCGTCTGATTTGGCTCCAAACTGTGTGATATACTCAGATTAAAAATATAGTTAACATTTCTTAAAGTAAATTTCCACAGTTTAGTGCATTGCATTTGCGTTTAATGGGGTCAGAATAATGTCTTCTCTACTGTACATAACGCACAACAATTACAGCTATCCATATCTCTAACTTGCTTTAGAGAAATCATCGTGTACGATAACCATCCCTTTAAAGTTTTAGAATGTTCCAATATAAAAATAACTCGGACAAGTCAGAAGAAAACAATTATACCCATATAGGTGAAGATCTTATTATTTTCAACTGGCTTAAACGAAATGCCTTAACATCGATATATCTTCGAATTGGCTCCGGTCAAATTACAAAATTCTAGAAAATGTCTAGATAAGAATGTCAAGAAGTTTATACCTAGATTAGTCACCGCGTGCCGTGGCATCTGATCTGGATCCAAACGGTTTACATAATGTTATATAAATTAAGCCATACTAAGCACTAGAGCGGCAAAGTAGGACTGTTTAGTACAGATAAGAAGAGAACAATTCCAAGGGACATAACATGATCATTACATTTCTAATTCGGTACAGAGTTACTGTTCTTCAACCACATCTTCTCCTATGAACCACTTAGTACACCTCGGGCAATACCGGAATAATACATGTATAGGTTAGACCATGGTTGCGAGCGAATAAACGACATTATCACATGGCTTGGAGCTCTCGGCCAATCAGATGCCTCAAAAACCTGTGAATATATCGTTTATTTTACAAAACCATGAAATAACTAACACACTGTTCACTTATTCCACGCTTACGTTATCTCAAGGCAATTTGACGTCACAACCCTAGCAATCCTCTGAGCGGACCACCGCGACAACCTTTTGCCTGCACTGTAGGCTTAACGATAAATAACCGGAATAAACACCAGACCAAGGATTCAAACTAAAGCAATACGGTAATTCCACAGTATCAATAATAGATCTAGATCTACCCCATCCCTTTGGACCTAGATATATGCATTGTTTCAGCTGTAGATGTAAAAACCGCGATATGCATGTCTAGATCGTCTTTACTATACAGCTAAGATCGGAGGGGAACTGCACTCGCTTGATGACGTCATATTATGTACAGTGAGACCTAAATCTTAAAGGCAATTAATAATGAATTGTGCCTACATATAGAGCTTCAATTAGCGTAATTTATGTTGATGTTAAAGCATGCTTAATGTATCAAACTACACATTGAAATAACCTTTCAATTTAAGTAAAGTATTATAAATAATATGACTTTTTCGTCTAAAACAAAAAGCAGAAACGAAGGGTCTTCTTGTTTTCCTCGAGCCCAAGCCAGTGCTAAATAGGTTAGACCATGGTTGCAAGCGAATAAACGACATAGTTAATTGCCTTTAAAGTTTAGGTCTCACTGTACATAATATGACGTCATCAAGCGAGTGCAGTTCCCCTCCGATCTTAGCTGTATAGTAAAGACAATCTAGACATGCATATCGCGGTTTTTACATCTACAGCTGAAACAATGCATATATCTAGGTCCAAAGGGATGGGGTAGATCTAGATCTATTATTGATACTGTGGAATTACCGTATTGCTTTAGTTTGAATCCTTGGTCCGG
Organism: Gari tellinella; assembly: GCA_922989275.2. Classification (NCBI taxonomy): domain Eukaryota; kingdom Metazoa; phylum Mollusca; class Bivalvia; order Cardiida; family Psammobiidae; genus Gari; species Gari tellinella. Next base: position 51,877,196 of record OV277872.1, read on the forward strand.
TGTTTATTCCGATTATTTATCGTTAAGCCTACAGTGCAGGCAAAAGGTTTTCGCGGTGGTCCGCTCAGAGGATTTCTAGGGTTGTGACGTCAAATTGCCTTGAGATGACGTAAGCGTGGCATAAGTGAACAGTGTGTTAGTTATATCATGTTTTTGTAAAATAAACGATATATTCACAGGTTTTTGAGACATCTGATTGGCCGAGAGCTCCAAGCCATGTGCTAAATATATGGTAGCGAATTAACGTACTTCACTGGTAGCGATTAATACTACATTATTCGGTTTCGGTTTATGTCAGAGCCCGTGTAGAGAAGCAACAACAACAACAAAACCGTCAGCTGACGCTATTGAAAAACGATGGAATATATATAAAAAAACTAAGATTCAGTGACGAGTCTTGAGACTTTTTTTGGACTGATCATATTTTCTTAATGTCAGAAGCCAAATAATGCCACAAATTTGCTTTTATTTGAGTATTTTATTTAATTTTGATAAGTATACCATCCGGATGCGAGTCCCTTTAAAAACAGGCCTGCCATAAGTTGATAAAAAATCCTAAGATTTCAAATCTATCAAGTTTTCAAGTCCGATTTTCCTGATTATACCTTTAACCCATAGCCTGTTTCTAGTTTTTTTAGACACGTGGTGCTTAAAGCAGAGTGAAAGTAAAGCAGAATGCGCCTGAAGGCGCATTCTGTTTACTTTCAGCTTGCTTTAAGCTTCCATCTGTTGGAATAAAAATCCGAAAATTTCGGAAAAATTCGGAGAAATGGCAGCCCTGTAAATATCAGGGAACTCATGGTGAGATATTAAATGGGTAAACTGGATTATAAGATAGAAGCCGAGATGATGAGAATGCCTTTTCTAACATTTATTAAAGGCATTTAACTCAATGACTAGCAAAACACGACGTCGTATGCGGTTCGTCCTCCGTTTCGCCCTCTACAGGTAAACGTACTCTTCCGATCATCATACGCATAACTGTAGGCTTGTGGACAGGCATTCTTGAACGTCGTGGCGTAGCCAAAGTATGGACAAGTCTTTGGAGTATTATGGGAGCCTCGGCAACAGTAGTCGTCCCTGTTGAAGGCCAAACACGCACTCTTACAAGCCACAACACCCCTGGCACCGCGCACTTGCAGCTCACCTGGGCAATTTTGGTTCAAGTCTACATTGCACCCGGCTCTGCCACAGAAATAGCCATTCGGGTTCTCGTGGGTACCAGCACTCGGGTACATTTGGACTTTAAGGTTATATCCGTCGACAAGGCTGACGTCATAGAAATCCTGGTTTCCGTTTCCGTCGAAAGTGATTTCAGCCAAAGTGGCTAAGCAAAAATTAAGAATAATACTTCAAGGTGATGCATACAAGATCAATGTATTACAGCAAAGCCACTCTATTAAGACCTAAATTGTTTTAATATTTAGATGTTTAAGACGGTCTACCGTTCAAAGAAAGGTGAAAGTAAAACAGAAAAATACAAAAGTATTTTTTTCTAGTAGATTTCAAATTCAAATTCTTATATTTACATTCGCCCGATTCACTTCCATTGAAAGAATTGACGATAAATTCAATACATTGTAATTGCTCGAGGAGGCGGGAACTATTGATATCGTTCGCAGAGGAAGTGGACCATAATGGATCTTTTCTCTGCGAATTAATTTAAGAACTCGAACAGCGGACATTTAACGGAATTTTCAAATGCGCTTCCTATCCGATCTATGCCTTCCTACTTTAGCGGGTACCATGATTAACGTCTTCAATTATTCTTTATCAATGAGAAAATTTTCAAGCAAATTGAAATACATGTACTTTACAAACAGCATGCGTCTGCATTTATTCATATAAAAAAAAGCAATATACTTATCCTAGTTTAGAAATGACATAATTTTAAATTGACATCAAATTGGCCTTTTTGGACGTTTAAGGTATAAAGTGGAACTTAATTTGCTGCGTTCGAATCGTAAACAACAGTATGCAGTCATGGCTGTTCCTTTCAGGGGGTACACATTATTCGTATATGGATTAAACTCACAGGCATAGAAAATGATCGGCAAATTAACCTTGAATCGCTAACGCTATTCATGGAATTTGCCGATCATTTTCTGACGTTTATTTCGCTTAAACGCCGAAACGTTAGGCAGAATAGTGGACACTCAGGTGGCTCACTTGCTCTCATTTTCGCGCATTAAAATAAGAAGGGCACTTTTACATAACTTGTAATAACTTTTTTGCTGGACAGATATCGTTCCTGTGAAAACGGTCTGTGTTATCTTAATCATTTTCCTTTATGATTAAATTGTTTTGAAAAAAGATTTTAATAAGATTTTGGTCCTTTTTTTAAGTTGAAAAAGACACCTCTTAATCACATTAAACAAAGAGTAAAATGCTGAAAATATGCCTCGACACGGTTAATATAACACGACCTTGTGCATTTATACAAATCGATATCAATTCTGTGCAAACGGGCTCGTATAATTGAATATTTTTTCTTTCTTTTGATATAGATTGAAGAATTGTAAGTTAATGTTAATTTGGTCCTTTTTCAAATTGAAAAAAAAATTAATAATTTCAAAGTATCGTCGGGAGTTTCCGTAAATACCGAGCGATTGCGGAAGCAACTATCCGGTAAGAGCCGAACATTGACGGGCTCACAAGCTAGCTTATGGCAGTTTATCGATAATCTAGAGATGTCCACTAGTCTGCCTAACGAAGTCATTTCATTTCTTAATTGAACCGTTCCTAAATATGTCTAAGCCGTAAACCTCCCTAAACCAGAAACAAGTCTAAACCAGAAATATATGTATTTTTATCCAAAAGAAATTTCATGTGTGACTTCGGTTATGTAATAGTTAGAGTTTATTTCAATGATTCTTAATGATTAAGAAGCCAAAAAATGAGGGAGCCTGCGACCGAATTTGGCTTCTTAATTATTAAGAAGCGTTGAAAGAAACTCTAACCATTTTACTGTTTGACCCGCCTACATATGACGTCACTTCACTTCATTTACATATTTTTCTCCGCCGACAGATGTTTACACAGCCTGTTACATATATTGTGTGTTATATTACGCAGCAACATGGCGCATGGCAATGACACATTGACAATTCGTGTTCCAAGCTGCGTTAAGAAAATGGTAATCTTAAAAAACGATGGAAAAAGAATAGTTATTGACGTCTAAATGCTTTATGCAGCACAAACTACAGGGCTCCAGATAAGGGGGTATTGCAAAAACTAAAATCTTTATTTCAGCTTAAAACCCTACGGTGTCACTACTCATTAGAATCGTCTCGGAGAGACGATTATAATGAGTAGTAACACCATAGGATTTGATGCTAAAATAAGTGAGAAAATGTTGGATTTGTGAAGTTTACTCCCTCTTCTCTGGAGCCCTGAAATAATGCAGAAAGCTTATAAATGAGCTTTCTGCATTATTCTGATCTTGCATTATGCAGACGCCTGTCTTTAGTGTTTTCGCCGCGATAGATAATGGTTTGTAGATGTTGGTTTTGTTAATTACGGTAAGAATTCTGTTTTAATTATATTGTGTTTTCTTTTTCTTATTCCCCCTCCTAAAGATTAAATAAAATTTGAATGATTTTCACAATTTTCTTCCGACTAGCGAGCTACAAATTGTCATTATTTTCTTCGAAATTGAATTGTACATGTAGATATATCTATATATTTACATTCACCTTGTAAAGTCTCTATGTAATCGTATTAAAAATATGCAGGTCAATTCTCGATGAACCTACGAATCGAATCCGGTTCCAGCCAGTTAGAAAGAGGGCGGAGTCTCCGCCGCGAAGAAAATCTTCCATACGGCGGAGAGATACCGACCAAGTTAGGATCTACTTTTAGATTATCCGTTTGGGTATCTCGAAACCCCTATTTAAAGTCGCAGACAGTTCAATTAAAATCAAATTGCGATAAAATAAAATTAAATGCTGTTTTTAAGGGAGGTTATCATATTACGCTCCGTCATTAAAGCTGTACGCGTTCTCTCCCTTCTCCGAGTGTTCTATTTATAGATTAGACAAGTTGTCTTCCAATTACGGTTTGAAATTGACAAGTTCAAACAATTTGTTCAACAGAATTACATAGGAAAGTCGCTCAAACATAAAGCAAGATAATGCAATCACACTTACTAAATTGGTAACGTAATGTTCCGTTATGACATATTGAAACTAGCCTATGTGTATCGGATATGCCACGGATAGCCGCGGGTGTGTGTACACGCTGACTGTGTAGTCGCATTTCAGCGTTGCTATTCGCGTTGCTATGTGTAAAGCGTGTATAAAAACTTGCGCCACCTAATTGTTTAAAATATGCTTTGATAATAGATATTCAGATTGAAATTTTTGTTTTAGTTTCTTACGAGCGTTCTTAAAGCACAGCGAGAAAGTTTAGTGCGTAAAAACCCTGAACTTATCATGCAAATACAGTACATGTAGTAAGAACTACTTTTGACACCATATTTAGAAACTGGAATGGCTATTACATCGATATTACATCTATCAAACCCATTTGGCCGGTATATGATATATTCATATACATGAAAACAAATCTGGTCAAACTACACATTAAATGGATGACAGAAAATAAAAATATAAATATAAGGAATAAACAAAATCTTTTTGCCGCTCATGACGGTATGACTACATTAGCTTCGGGGGGTAAATTTATTGAAAACGCCCTTCGGGCGTTTACAAAATTTACCCCCTGCGAAGCTAATGTAGTCATACCGTCATGAACGTCAAAAAGTTGTTGTTTATTCCTATAATGCACTTTGCTGTGTAATGGATTTCCCATAAAGCTTAAAAGTCACGCCATGGTCGGAGCTGACCGAAATATTGACACATGCGCAATGCTTGCCTAAATCCAAGTCTCGAACACTTCATAATTAAATTGCCAAATCTCGTTAAATTCCGTTGACTTAATAATTAAACCGAGCGAAAATTTGAATTTTGTGGCTTGTTGATTGGCTGAAAAAGTAGGCCAAACACTAATTCAACTTATTTGTAATATTTTACAGTGGACAAGACGCCATTTTTCCTTCTTTAACGCAAACGAAACGCAATGCAATAAAATGAAACAATGTCTACGTTTTGAAAATGCTGACTACTCATTTTAACCCTGAGTTGCAAAAAGTTTGGTTACTGCGTCTGACCTGGATCAATACTGGTTGCAATAGAAACACCAGTTTTAGTGTAAACGCTAAATTATAATGTATTGGGAATCAAATAGCGTGTTCTCGTGCATATCTAAATAACGTCATTTTTACTTTATGACGTCATGCATGACGTCAGAATGACGTCTTCTTCTCTGTACCTGGTGGTATGCCGCCGGCACCGTGACACTCAAGACGACCTCCCCCACAGTCCCCGGTCTCACATGATCTGCCCCCACACCCAGTTCGTCCCCAGATACGGCCTGACCAATGATCGTTCACGGTTATAGTTCGACTGGCATGGGCACCAAGTTTGAAACCACCTGTAAACGGAAGTACGAGAGATGATTGAAATTCATTTGCTTAGCCCTTTTATTGTTTTGTTTTGTTAACCTGTCAAAATTTAGATAATTACACGCTGTCTGGACACGCTATTTATAGCTTCGGTTGATATCGATTGTTTCCGCCACGTTTTACGGGTAGATCAGGATTTAAACATAAAGTTCATATTTTGAATACGATTTTGATACCCATATGTCATCGTGGTCGAGACGGTACAGTAGTGTTTTATTAAGTACTTACTATGTATGGCCATGAGTTCGATACCCAGCGGATGCTTTTTTATTATCATTTTTATTATTTGGTGTAAACGAGTATGCAAGAAGGAGATGCAGAATGGATTCATTTGAACATCGCTTTGGATATGATTAATGTATCATAGTCATTCACGAAGTGTAATCTATACCCCTGTCCCCTACAAACAGTAAATACCACGACCTGAGGGTTCCTGATTGAGCACTTCGATCCGGGATACATTGTTTGCGATTTTAAGTTGTCAAACATTGACTAGAAATAATTAAAATTGGAATAGTCCATTAAACATTTCAGTGATAAATGAGTTAAGATATTTGTTATCATGCAGTGAAAGATCACATCGGGTAACATTTTATATAAATTTAAAACGTTCAATAGTTTACAGTGGAGAAACTGTTATTCTTTCCCAATAAACGCGTTTCCGCTAAAACTATTATTTCTATTGCAAACAGTTTGGAGCCAGATCAGGCGCCGGGTGACCCGGCGTCTGATCAGGCTCCAAACTGTTTGCCACCAAGATAAACATGAATTATCAGAATTGTCCAAAAGTTGCACTTTTCTACGTTTAGTGTTTTGCGTTTGCGTTTCGTTTCGTTTAAACGGGAAAGAATAACAGATTCTCCACTGTACGAAGTGTAAAGTTTAGGTTAGATGTCTATGTTGAACGATTCAAGTAAACTGACTGTTTGAAAAAAGATATAATTGTAAAAAAAGAAGAAATAAAACCTAACGGGGATCGAATCCACAACTTTTTAACAAGTACCCTTACACGCTACCGATTACACTAATTCAATTATTGATTTCAATCCGACATAGAATGCAGAATATCCTTAAATTCCTATCCGTAAACCAAAACGGAAAATATCGACTTTATACCGAAGCTAAATTTATCCTTTCAGTGACGTAGGAATATTCAAATTTTAACAGGTCAATAAAACCAAACAATAAGAGCATGAGATTCATGCTCCGCTGTCAAGGCCTAACACTAGGGAAATTTTGGCAAACTTACAGTAAAGTGTTGGACTGTTCAAGGGCCCGTCTTACGAACCGTCGTACAACAAAAGCGGTCGTAAGTGAAAACTTAAAAATACATCTAATTTCTGATTTCCCCACCTAATCCTGTCTTGTGACATCTCTTTGGAATCGTCTTTTCAAGACAGGATTAGATGGAGAAATAAATAATAATTGAAACTTTTAGAATCTGACTTACGACAAAATCTGTCGCACGACGTTTCGTAAGTTGTAGAAGGTAAATCCTGTACAACATTTGTGCCAAATTTGGTACTTGTATCACCCACTGAACTCTTCTGTTGATCGATTGTCTTAAGATGGAGGTCCACTAATGCGTTCGGGCCAATTTTTGTCAATATAGGTATTGTTCGATTTTTCTGACCTGTCAGAGTTATTTTTAGAACAGAATAGTTCATAATGGTAAACAGATAACAGGGTAACATCGGATATATATAGTCGTACACTTTCCAACTTGAGATAAACATGATCCTTGTGCAGCACGAGACAGCTGCGCTTATTTTACTGATATGTTATTCATTATCAATAAACGTGTTTATGTTAAAAACTATTTAATCCATTGCAAACAGGTTGGAGCCAGATCAGACGCCGGGTAACCCGGCGTCTGATCAGGCTCCAACCTGTTTGCCACCCAGATTAAAAACTTAAAATCAATTTTCTACAGTTTAGTGCACTGTGTTTGCGTTTATTCGAGAAATAATAAAGTCTTCTCTACTGTACATTACACACAATAAATACAGCTTTCCGTATCACGGAAATCAACGAGTACGGTGATCATCCCTTTTAAAATTTTAGAATGTTCCAATCTAAAAATAACTCTGACATGTCAGAAGAAAACACTTATACTCTAAGAAAGCGATCGGCCTTTCACATCAATTGTCGGTCCATGCCGCACTATGCTATTTGAAGCATGTTTCGGTACAAAACGTCAGTTGATGAACATGGCCTATCGCTTTACGTAGAGTAAATATTCTGCTCCGATCTTTTTAGGGGCTCTTAACCTTAATCTGCCCCACTAATGGACAAAGGACGGACACTGACCATTGTCAACAGCAGGAAGAATTCCGGCCCAGATCTCATAGCCACAGTTATTCCGGAGGTGAATCTGATGGCTACAATATGACGTCCCGATGATCGACAGCAATAAGGCAAGGAAGAGCGTCATTGTTTTAACCTGATAAACATAATTTTCATAATTAGACATGTACATGTATTCTCCTTTAGTGAATTGACAAAGTGGAAATCTTTTAAAGACACATGGCTGTTTAACTAATTGAGCCCTAGTGACGCATATATGCGCCCTTTACCAAACGTGTACCTATTAAGAGTACACTGGTCTTACGTATGCAAACAGTGAGGTTCCTGATTAGAGGGCGCCTTCAGGCGTCCTCTTATCAGGGACTTTACTATTTGTCATTTTGCAATATATTATAAAACAACAACCCTAAATATTATAAAATGGACACGCACTTTTTTTGCAAACTGGAATTGTCCATTGCATGTTTCAAGGGATACTGAGTTAAACCAAGATAAACATGTCACATAAAACTACTTAACCCATAAAGAAGCCTTTTCCTTCGTTGCTCTAATAGATTGATGAGGTAATGCAATCGCCGTTTTGTGGGCTGTCTTTTGTATGTTTAGTGGCCTTCATTGGGCGCTCTAATGTTATTTCTATCAGTCGGCATTAAGAAGCCTTTACCTTCATTGCTAATCGATTGATGGGGTAACGTGATCGCCATTTTGGGGGCTGTCTTTTGTATGTTTATTCATGTTTATTTTAGATCTAATTGTAGTCATTTGTCTTTTCCTGGCGGCCTGCATTTGGGCGCTCTACTATTGTTTCTATCGGTCGACAATCAGAAGCCGCTCGCTTCTTTGCTGGTTGATGGGAGTAATGTGATCGCCATTTTGGGGGCTGTCTTTTGTATGTTTATTCATGTTTATTGTAGATCTTATTGTAGTTATTTTGTCTTTTCTTGCTTTGTAGGTACATTTGTGTAATTTCATGTGAAGCGCTTTTGAACGCACTACCCCTGTGTTAAAGAGCGCTATATAAATCTGGTATAATAATAATAATAATAATAATAATAATAATAACCCTTTACCACATACATCTAGCTTGTTTTTAGTTTTTAAGAAAAGTGACCATTTAAAGCAGGTTGAAAGTAAAGCAGAATGCGCGTGAAGGCGCATTCTGCTTTACTTTCAGCCTGCAGTAAGCTACAATCTCTTAGTATATGTACAATATTTCATATGTCACATGTTCATGTTTGAAATAAGTTGGAACTATTTCTTTAACGGAGGAATAAACTAAATACGCTAAAAGGCGCTTCTATGGGGAAAAGGGTTAAATATGCATTGTGAACAGTACCATCTTTATGTAAGTCTCATCTGTGTATATACATACATATTAAAAAACATCATATATACCGGAACTATGGCGTACACAACCATTCTTTCTAAGAATTATAGGAGACTATCACAGATCAACTATCATATAATTGATTCAATTCATTAATGACTAATATTACAATTTATATACATAAGTAAGACCATGTATATGCTGCTAATCGTTGTATTAAAATCTGCTTTAAAAAAAGTTGTGAAAATCTATATGTATTGTTATTATGTTTCATTGAAATATTGCCATTAGCCGAGATATTAAGTCCTTTTATCTTTAAAAGCCCTGACCAGGGTATGCACTGTTTGTCAGATTGCAACACATTTACAAAAGCAAACATGGATAAGAATAAATAGGAAAAGTGAATTATTTTTTAAGCTTAAGGCAGGAAACATATACTAATATGTTTTTGCCTGAGATATTCCATTCAATTCAAAGTACTCTTTATTTGCTCAGTTTGCATATGTACAAATACATGAGAATTTTCAATAACACACATTAATTTTTTTTAGATCAGGTATATCTATTATTGATATAGTACAACACATCAGTTATAATATCTTAACTAATGACTTAAATGTAACTTACAATTTCGAAAGAAAGAGAACAGCATACATTTGTTTTTAAACTATCTGTTTGTATTACGAGGGCCCTTTTAAAAGTTATGAAACTTGACCAATAACATCAATAAATAAAGTAAAGAATGCATGTTTGACATATCATTTTATTTAAAGGACAGTATAATGTATAATGCACGATTAGATCACATACGTCGATAAATCAAAACATGACCCTAAATGACCCCAACTCCAGGTCACTGGATCATAGCACTTTTCAAACATTATATTTTAACGTATAATAATTATAGTATCAAATTTTGGTAAGAAAATGAGCTCAACAATACACAATAATGATCCAGTTATCTATTATATGTGTCGCTTCTGCACATTAACTAGATATACTCTGTTATTGTTTTGAAAAATCTAAAATTCCAAGTCAATCCTTTCACTCTCACTGATGCTTTCACTCTCAAAGTGCTTTTGCATACAATTTGGGTCCTGACCTGACGCCGTATTACGCGGCGTCTGGTCAGGACCCAAACTGTTTGACACTCTTATCAATATTTTTTAAGTAAAAAAGCAAACAAACTTAAATCTGACTTTGAAACGTATCTTTCAGACAACAAATGATGAAGCGACGACAATAAAGCGGGGAAGGGGTAAAACTATCCAGAAAAATTTGATAATGAAAGGGTTGAAAACTTCCGATTCTATCATAGACCTACTATATAGATATACCTGCTACTACACAGATAAACCTATAGATTTATTATTTTACCCCTTTGTTATGCTACTAGAGACTGTAGGGACCGGAAACAGAGGATGACCAATTCCTTTTGATTGATATAAAACATATATCACGAGAATTGGTTTGTGATCGGGTTAAAACGAGTCCGCAGGACAAGTTTTTAACCGTATAACAAACCATTCGAGTGATATATTTTTCATATCCATCCAAAAGAATTGATTATTCTATCTATTATTTACATTTTAATGACGTTCGTACAGAGGAGACACAAATAGTTAATTGTTTACGTGTGACGTAACAAAGATAGTACTGATCAAAATGATATCGTCACTTCAAAAGTGATATAATATAAAGTGTGACGCATATGAAAATTATCTAATAAAAAAAAAAAATAATACAAAATATAAATAAGTTTAATCGTTCTTACCTTGTGAAACTAGTCTGATATTGGTATCCCCGACGACTTGAATGATTTGACGGTAACCTAAATTCCATATTTGTACTTTTGGCGATGACCTTAAATGACGTCGGTACCTTGAGTATGCTTAGATATCAGTCCCTTGAAAATAAACATCTGTTGCCCCTTTCCTTGTTTCTGTCTGGGTCCTATTGGTCCGTTGGAAATTGCAGGCAGTTTGGAACAAGATTAAATACTAAAAGTTAATGATATTTCCCAAGCATAGCACCGATACATGATCAAAGCACGTGGCAATAACAGTTCCCTTTAATGTTACATGTCCTGAGAACAGGACTGGAGCATGCAAGCAAGGAATAAAATCGACTCACCACAATTAACATAGTTTCCAGCCCGTGCATCATATCCAATTAGTAATCCGTGGGAATGAAACACTAAAAAGCACATTTACAGAAAATTCCCGACACGTTGTACATGTACCCTTCTACTGATAGACTGTAGACAAAACACGATATTCCTTCACCGTGCGAATAAGTATATTGAATTGAATTGAATTGAATAACTCTTATCAATTAAGTAACGCGGCGTCTGATCTGTCAGTTTGAAAAAAAAATAAAAAAAATATTTGATTTGTTTTCACAGACGATATATTTGAAGCAGACGACACTTCAGCACGATAAGGGATAAAGCATTGAATTCTAATCAGGATCAAAGCTGCTGGATATTCAAACAGGATTCTATGTTAAATTGCTATTATATATTATGATTGAGATATGAGAAATAAAGGTATACGACAATAATAAGGCAACTTTACGTGGGCAATTAAAATGTGAAACGTTTAGAATATATTTCTTTCCTGCCACTTTCATTGCAAAAGCATTTTTAAGAAATTTCAACCATTCCTGTCCAAATTACAATTTGTTTGCAACATGTAGGACATGTGGCTGTAGCTAAACACGAATTACAATACTTTGACAAGTCTCGACTTTATTTTACCCTTTCATGATCAAATTTATCGGGATAATTTTAACCATTCACCACTTTATTGTCGTCAGCTTCATAATTGTTGTCTGCACGACACGTTTCAAACTTAATGCAATATAAATGACACAATTTCAAAAAATTAAAATGGCAATCAGTTTCGATCCTGATCAACGCGGCGTCTGATGAGGATCTGAACTGTTTTTGAATACGCTTTATGACGTCATTGAGAGGGAAAGGGCTCATACACTAATTTTCAAATTGTCGATTAATATAACAAGTTCTACCTAAACAGAATTACCTGTACATGTAATTGAACAAAATCTATTCGTCGGGACCTAGATTTGGATGAGACCTGTTTTAAATGTTTATAAAGTTACATAACATATCGAAGATCCAGTCAAAAACAAGGACGGTCTTCTGATAAGAATTATCTTGTGTTAGGGCGCAAAGGACATCGGCCCACTCTAGTTTCCTTTCAAAGTTTAATATAAAACTGATTAACAATATTAATGTTAATATGAACTCATTTTAAGAAATATGATTGCATATATAACTAATTCCCGAGCATATTATCGTTGGTTTATATAATGAAGAATATATTATTTATTCTCGTTTAAACAAAAACTAAAGGGAAGCGGGATATTATAACTTGTTGAAAACTAATGGAAATATTGTCTACATATTTTAGTATTACCGTTGTAAGATGTCGTAAGTTTCTATGACATGACCGTGACTGTTTCCCGGCTGTAATTAAGTTCAAGATAATATTTATTATTATTACACCTCGCTTTGGGTTACAATGTTCAATTCCCATAGACCAAAATTAAACATGTTGCATGTCTTTTACATCTATCAAAAAATAATCTGTCACTCTTTATTATTTTCTTTTTGGGACGTCACTCTATATGATATCATTTTTCGCTATTCTTAAAAATACTGTCAGCTATTTGATATTACTTTTATGACGTCACTCTTTATGGTATTTTTTCTCTACTCTTGAGTTGAGTTGATATAAACAATGTGACGTCGTTTCTTGACGTCGTTTCGCGCGTTATGTGCATGGCGGCTCTAAATTGGTATTCACAACATATTTTATAAAATACGAACGAATCGAACCTACAGCCAGGGTTGATAAGCTCGGTGTAATAAAATAAGTATTAGATGGCAGTTTGCGTGACATTCAAATTGTCAACCCTCGAAAATAAGAATTTCACCCTCGGCTTCGCCTCGGGGTGACATTCTGTTTCTCGGGTTGACAATTTGAATGTCACACAAACTGCCATCTAATATATTTATTTATTACACCTCGCTTTGAGTTACAATGTTAAATTCCCATAGACCTACAGTTAACATTTTCATGTCTTTTACATCTATTCAAAATATACTGTCACTCTTTATAATATTCTTTTTGTGACGTCACTCTAAAGGACATTACTTTTTTACTCCGTCCGCAAACGTAATGTCAGCATTGACATGGCTTTCGTTATAGGATACATTGGAACGTTTTAAAAAGTGGTAACTTCTAATCAACTTTTGGCATTTTCTGTACAAGTTGCTTCCTTTTGTCCATTCCTTAACGATTTGCCACCATTTCGGAAGAGGATATTTGGCACATAGACAATGTAAAGACGCTGTTACTTCAATTTACTTATCATAACGTTCTTCTTTGTTTCTTGTAATATAATTATAAACAATGTGACGTCGAAAGACGGCGACGTCATTTCCCGCGTTATGTACATGTCCGCGCTATATTGGTATTCACAACACATTTTATAAAAGACGAATACAACGATTCCAAAGCCAGGGTTGTAAGCTCGGTGTTATAAAATAAATATGAGATGTCCGTTTGCGTGACATTCAAATTGTCAACCCTCGAAAACAAGAATGTCACCCTCGGCTACGCCTCGGGGTGACATGCTGTGTCTCGGGTTGACAATTTGAATGTCACGCAAACTGCCATCTTATATTTATATAATATTCTCAAATTGTACAGTGCCCCTCTCTACAACAGTAACCAATGGGAGACAAATGTTGCGTGTCATGGTCAGAGGGAATTCTTATAGAGAGGGGACATTATTAGTTATGCAGTTTCTTCACAGTGTACATGTAGAGGATTTCTTCCCGGCTGAGGTAAATCATGTTTACATGATTTTACCAGCCGGAAAGAAATCCTCATGTACACTGTGAAGAAACTGTATAACGAATTTGTTATACTGCAAAGTTTTCACTGTTCAAACGAAATATTTCGGATTTTGTCGTGTACAGCGCTTATAACAAAATCGCGCCAAAGCAGATAACGTTGAGCGTAAACGTGTGACGTCACATGTTTCTGACGTTGTTATTCATAAGAAAAATGGGCATATTCGGCGTCAAACTTTCCCAGAAATAATGCGACTGTTGAAAGATCCAAACAGCGAATGGTCCTTGGCCGAAATAGAATTAAAACGGAGGATACACGATTGAAATCACTCAATCCTGTCGAGCAATTGGCCATCTTTTTTTCTGCAAAGCAAGATTCAGGGACCTGTCAGCCAATGAAAACAGCTGCATTTCCATGTACCCTGTGAGCTCACAGGGTACATGGGATTACGTCTAGGGCTCGTTGACCAATGAAAAGTAAGGAATTTACTTTGCAGTATAACAATAATACTCTTTGAGAAATTTGCATACGGTTTGAACCCAGATCAGACGCCGCGTAAGCGTCTGATCTGTGTTTAAATTGTTTGTCACTCGTCTTTATATTTCTTTTATGAAAATATACAATACTTAAATGTGCAAAAAAAGCAGACGACCTTTTTAAGCAAACGATATTGCATCAGTGAAAGCGTTAGACAAAACATGTTGGTAGTAATATGCAATATGCTGATCAAAGGAACCTTTGTTGCTATTTATAACCATGTATAATTACACACTTACTTTAAACCAACCACAGGCTGATTGTATTTAATTATACAGTAAAGCTCGATACTTCGAACTTGATTAAATCGAACTTACTAGTCTTTCGCAAGGTTAATTTTGATAACTCGACCTCACTTAATGTCGAACTTATTCGTATTTCAAAGTTTAAACATGGCTAAGCCACGTTTTATCTTTAAAGAATGAGTATTTTCGAACAAGGCCAACTGCTAACATAATAATTATAATACACGAGACAAAATCTAAAATATATTACATCAATAAATATGAAAAGAAATGTATAGATAATAGAAATGTGTCTAAAAGAGTTATTACTACTAAACTATTGTAAACTTTTAATAATCATAATCATTCAGTAAAACCATAATTATGTTAGTCAAACCAAATGCAAGGGACCTATGAAAATCTATTAAGTTATAAGGATATTTCCAAAAGGGGTTCAAATAACCAAAAACCTAAAAACAAATTAATAATTTCACCAAGGTTAAGGAACAAAGTGGGATTATTAGCGAATGATAGCTTAAAGCAGGTTGAAATTAAAGCAAAATGCGCCTTAAGGTAAAGAAGTCACAAAATTACACAAAACTAGAAATAGGCTATTGAATAAGGGGTTAAGCAATTATTTCAATTGCAAACTGTTTTGATTCAGATCAGGCACGGGGTTACCCGGAATCTTAACAGGATTCAAACTATTCGCTATTCTAATAATAAAAAAATCGTCAGCATTTTTCCAGAACTCGCCATGGTTTGACATTTTATTGCATTGAGTTTGCGTTGAGTTTCGCTCAAGCTTAACTCTTTACCCAATATCCCGTTTATAACATTAAATATAGGGGATCACTTAAAACAGGTTGAAAGTAAAGCAGAATGTGCCTTAAGGCACATTCTGCTTTACTTTCAGCCTGCTTTAAACTAATTTTTGCTAGGCTATATAAAATATTTGTTCTTGTATTTGTTCATGAGGTTATAAACGGGAACTATTTTCTTCAGCGGAGGAATAAATTGGATGCGCTAAAAGTCTCTTCTATTGGGGAAAGGGTTTAAGTAATATCATTGTCTCGATTGTGTACTTGATCTGCACTTCGATGTACCACACATTGTAATATTGCATAGGCATACTAAAGCATTACATACAGCACAATAAACACGCCTTTAACGACCGCTTAACCTATTCTTGATCAAATATTTCGTGAGTTTGTAACCCCTTCACCGCCATATTATCGTCTGTTACTATAAGGTTATCTGCAATATTGTTACAAACTTAGATTTAAGGCAGCAAAACTAACGTTATTTCAAAACAAGCGGCAAACAGTTTTATCCTGATCAGAGGCCGCGTTATGCGGCGTCTGAACAGGATCAAAACTTTTTGAAAACGCGTTTTATGACGTCATTGAAAGTGAAAGGAATAAATTAGATATATGCTTGTATTGTGTGTTAGGTATATAAGGCAGATTGAAGTATATGTTTATCAAGATATGAATCAAGGCAAACTTTCATTTAAGATCTTCCTTCAAGGATTTGATTCAACTTTATCTATCTAAAAAATGTGCTATGTTTGACATAGTTAATCAAGCGGTGTGTACCGAAGTCAACTCTCTTCACTTTCAATGACGCCAAGAGCTGCGTTTGACACTCCTTTCGAGATAAGGTATGTCATACTGTCTTATATCTTACATTTAAACGATACTGCAGACATCAGTATTATAAGCAGACGACAATAAGGCGGTGACGGGGTAAAACGTCACGATAAATTTGACTATGAAAGGCATATTGTTCAGCGCTTCCTCTCTACAACGACACTCAATGGGGGACAACAATTGTGTGCGTCGTTCGGAGGGAATCGTTAAAAGGAGGGAAACTGGCATTGCAAAAAGTTTGAATCCAGATCAGACGCCGCGTCATACTGCGTCTGATCTTGATTCAAGCTGTTTGTCACTCGTCATTAAGTTTTTTCAGTGTGCGTTGTTTGGAGGGAGTCGTTACAGGGAGGGAAATTGGCTCGCATTTGCAAACAGCTTGAGTCCAGATCAGACGCCGCGTAACGCGGCGTCTGATCTGGATTTAAGCTGTTTGTCACTCGTCATTAAGTTTTTTCTGTCAAAATGTCCATTATGTAACTTTGAGAAAAACAGCAGACGACAATTTCAAGCAGACGATATTGCAGCTGGAATATGTTGGACATAATTGTTCTGTATAGGGAACTGCGGCAAGGTAGGTACGTTGTAAAGAGGGAGTCGTTATTGGGGGGTGCATTGTAGGGAGGGAATACTGTTTAATATGCACAAGGATTGGTACCGGGACGCCCTAGAATTCGTTTTCAACAAGGACCAAAGCAAAGACCTGATAAATTGAACCCCTGAGAAATGACATATCAGGGACAAGGCTATGGCCACTCAACCGGCGGCATCATAAGGCAACCTAGTGCGGATTACAGTACAATGTGTATCATTATTTTCTACTACAGTGCCACCTCCCTGTAACGGACCTCCATCAACGACTACCTCCTTACAACGACGCTTTTCGGAGTTCCCTAAACAGGACTATAATGTCTAACGCTTCGATTGCTGTAATGCTTAAAGTTGTCGTCTGCTGTTTTTTCTCAAAGCAACATACATGTATTATACAACTTGACAGACAAAACCTTTATGACGACAAACAGCTTGAATCAAGATCAGACGCCGCATTACGCGGCGTCTGATCTGGATTCAAGCAGTTTGCAAATGTAAAATTATTTCACTCCCTATAACGACTCCATCCGAACAACGCACACACTTTTTGCTTCCAATTGTGTATTGGTGTAGAGAGGGGGCGCTGTATAGTCACGGGGTCTTAGAGTGTTGTGTTTTCTGTCCTAAGGGGTATCCTAGTGTGTTTTTCTGTATCTGTCATCAGCCCCGGCTATAACTTAACGGTTTGACCTCGAATGATTAAGGGACGTAAAACCCAAGCATAAAACTAAACAGGAATTCATGTATAGTGAACGTTTTCTTATATCATTTTATTCTTTAACCCTTTCCCTTATAGAAGCGACTTTTAGCGTATTCATTTTATTCATCCGCCAAAGAAAATAGTTCCATTTTATACTGTCATGAATATGTACTATAAGAAATATTTTCTATATACTAGCAGATAGTAACTTAAAGTAGGGTGAAAGTAAAGCAGAATGTGCCCTAGGGTTAAGGGACATCATTTTGTCACAGATGTCAACCTTTGATAAGAAACTGATATAGCACGACTTTGTCTGCTTAACCCTTTCATTCCCGATGATGCCATAAGCGTATTTGCAAACAGTATTGATCATGATCAGACGCCGCGTAACGCGGCTTCTAATCAGAATCAGAAACTGTTTGCAACTTGTTTGGAAATTACGTGAGTTGTACTGCGTTAAATCTAACTTTGAAATGATATTGCAGACAACAATATAGAAGCAGACGACAATATGGCGGTTAACCCTTTCCCTTATAGAAGCGACTTTTAGCACATTCATTTTATTCATCCGCTGAAGAAAATAGTTCCAAATTATACCGAAATGAATATGTGTCATATTTAATACTTTCATTATTATAGCAGTAAATAGCTTAAAGCAGGCTGAAAGTAAAGCAGAATGCGCCTTAGGGCGCATTCTGCTTTACTTTCAACCTGCTTTAAGTAGTCACATATCTTCAATACTAGAAACAATGCTATCAGGTAAAGGGTTAAGGGGAAAAACCTCACAATAAATTTGATCATGAAAGGGCTAAACCACTGAAGCCTAAATATAGCAATGACTTTCCATTCTTTGTGCTTGCTTGAAACTTCCAAATCCCCAAATCGCTTAAAAAACTATTTTAATTCCTTAATATAGAATCACATAGAGATTATAAATGGCGAATTAAAGCTAAATAAATGAAAATCTACGATGGTCTACATATCAAGGGAAGCAACTCGTACAAAACTTAAAATACAAATATACAGTTACTACTAAATAGTATCCCATTACCCAATAGCCTAATTCTGAAGACAGGTAACCACCTAAAGCAGGTTGAAAGTAAACTAGAATGCGCCTTCAGGCGCATTCTGCTTTACTTTCAGCCTTGCTTAAGCTACCATCTGCTAGAATATGGAAAACTTGTTTTTAAAAGTAGTTTGGGCAGGTTTGGAGAGGTTTGATGAGGTACTGGGTCTTTAGGACGGACCGCTTTCGTACGACGTAAATCATCGTTATATGTGATTTGTTATATGATTATTAATGCCAATCGTTACAAAGGAATATGGACACAGATTTTCAGCAATATTTTATACTTCAGAAATGAACTTTCGGCAATTATATTTCACGTTTAAGCGCTCTTGTTTCAAATCGATCACCAAACATCACCTTAATATACCAGCATTTTAACGTTATTTCATCTTTAAAGAATAACGCCTTACATCAACAAACACAATTTATAGTTTACAACAGTGATTAAGATCTACCGTGGTTGGTTTAAACATATTTATTTCAATAATTTACATGTAATTTACAAACATACAGTCAAACCTGTTTTTAGAAACATAGTTTCGGAGAAAGCAAAAAGTGCCACATCTCACAGGGTGCCTTTAAATTCAGGTTAACATTTTTTGGGCATTTATAAGAACAGGGTAGATCAAAGCATACTTATTATTATGTATTAAATTGTGTGTTTCACTTAACATTTCTGCAACAATATGATTTGTTTTCTAAACAATATTGAAAATATATTACATAATTTACTAAAGGAAAGTGTACACAAAGATAAAATTATGTAATGCCTTTGTTAATTTCACAACTCGTTTGTTATCACTCAATTAATCCCTTAATTTAGCAGAGAACCCATAGTTCTAATTCACACTTGTTTGTTTAAGGTGTTAAAAATAAAGCACTCTGTCAAAAGTATTAATTAAACCTTGCCTCGTGCCTGAAAGGAAAGACATAGGGTAAGAACTTAAGGCTTTAACTGTCAATGTATTTAAAATTTCTGTAAACTCTTAGTATAACTAAGTGCTTCTTTCGGAAAAATACAATCGGGCTCCAAGGCTTATAATACTTATATGTTGCTCGAGCCAAAACTGATTAAAACACATTGATGGATTTATCGCTGAGGGACTCTCGAGTCGTCCTCTTGAAATGAAAACAGCAATGTATATACTCTCATTGGTTTCAAGGCTGCATTATACAGCTTTGACCAGATTTACTGTTCAAATGCCAGGATGCGATCTACGTATAGGCAGCTCAATGTCTGTTTTACATATGCATCCAACAACCTCCTCCCTTTGCATTACCACTTGATTTGTTTGTATTGTATTATACTAATCTGTTCGTATGCTTGTGTACTTCTCTTGTATTCTCATGTATCTGTTTAGTCATGTACTGTTTTGTTTGTTTACCCATGTACTCATCAATTTTGGTGGAATAAAAGATGATATATAGATCAGACAACCTTTATATGTTACATGCATCAAGTAACTTTATCAGAATTTGAGCTTTTTTAAATTGAGAAACTGAAAACTATGCATAATTTAAGCAAAAACAAAAATAAGATCAAACTTGTGTCTCTGAAAACAGGTTACAAATACTGCGTTGGGAGTTGAAATTTAGTGTTGCATTTCACATCTCACAGTGTGCCTTTAAATACAGGTTAAATATATAGAGAAATGCATCAGGAGGAGAGAACCATTGACACATCTGGCAGGATGTCTTTAAAAACAGTGTGTCACTAAGACAGGTTCGACTGTACAACACAATTTAAGGATTGAAACGAAAGCAAAACAGCTTATTGTGTTTCTCTCCTTGCACAGTTATGTGAACACATGCTCTATCTATAACTGTAACATATTTTATGAAAAATTATGTAACAGCAAAATGTGTTATAAATATATTGTAACTATTTCATAAAATGGCACTATCTCTCTCAAAAGACACTAGGGAAAGACGATATAAGGAACACCTAGTTACAGGTAGTTGCCCAGAGTAGTGCAAAAGTAATGCAGAATGCATATTACTTGCTCATCGCATTAATTACCGGTATACACCACATTTCCCCCCACCTGTGCTAACACTCACATTTATACTAAGCCCGTTGATCAAGAGAGGCAGCACCAACTAAACGAAATGTTTCGAGTAACCATAAATATGATAATAAAGATAATAGTTAATGTTTGGAGAATAGGACCTAAAATAATATGAATAGAATTTAGATACAAACAATTAATAGTAAAATGTTGTTTTGATAAGAAATGACACCCAGGGAAAGGGGGGAAGGGGGGGGGGTCAGAAATATAGGCAGATTGAAACGTGGTTTCAGTGTGTATATAGCAATGTTATCAGTTTTCTTAAAAACGCTTTGTGCTTTAAAGTCCCATTGTGCTTTCAGACCTTTTTTTAATGTCCGAAATACAATAACGGTTAATAATAATGTTTCAACCTTCTTATGGGCCAAACTGATCTATGAAATGGTAAAGACAGACCTAATTCATCAAAAGTGGCAGTTTAAAACCATAACAAACCGAAAGTATAGTCAAACAACTAGGTCTGACGTGTCACGGGGTCGCCGAGTCCATTTTTAAGGGAGATCAGCATTTCGGATATCCTCGTCTCATTCTTTTAAAAAACAAGGTTGAGTTATAGGTATAAACAATGAGCGGATTAGTTATCAGAAACATAGCGTAATGGATAGGTCGTAGGCCCTTAATCGAGTATATGATCGGGGAAATTTTATTTGGCGTGGGTTCGAAACTCGCATCAACCTAAAACTTTTTGTTTGCTAAAATATATTAAGGATTCTATAATTACTTTATTTCCAATTTCATTTCAACCATCATATACTTTCATTGTAATGTAGATCTATGTAGATGATTATACGGTGAAACATCTCTATACATAAGTCATTGTTGGCCTTTAAGGCAGGTGGCATCATAATGGGGGAATAATGCATAAGGCAGTCTCCATTACTTTTGTTCTACATTCAGCAGCAGACTGTCTATGTCGTATGTAGAGAAAACTCAACCCTTTGAAAGTTTTAGAATGTTCCAATCTAAAATTAACTCCGACAGGTCAGAAGAAAACACTAATACCAGTATGTCAAACGTGTCAATGTTGCAATATGGTATATCCCAAAGCGTGACACGGCAGTGTAACGCAGTAGAATGAACCACCCCTGCTAAAATACCCATGGGTCATGTCACTACGTAGAACAGTGACCCGGGTCATTTTACCACGTACAAAAGGACCACAGACCGTAGAAAAAGGACCCCATCGACACGTAGTAAAATGACCCCTCGCTAAAACAATATGCTTTAAATGTAACCCTCTGTTGGTCTTGGCAATAATTTCGCTTTCGCCCATTGACAAGAGCAACAAAGGGGGCTGCAAAGTATTTGTGTGAAGTATTAACTGCATGCACAAATCTTGATCATGCTATGTATCTGTGAATGTATAGATGTAAGTATAATGGTTGTATGTAAATTCATTGTATACGGGCTACCATATGCGTCACTTATCTGAGTATACCTCACGCAAGAGAGGCGATATGAACCATAAAGAGGCATACGTGGCTAAAAAAAAAAAAAAAAAAAAAAATCGAAACGCGATCCACAAAGATGGTAGATCTATATGTCTAAATGTATTAAGTTTTTCTGATCATTCGGTTTGAATCCAGATAGGACGCTTAAAAATTCGGTATTTTGTCTGCGTACAATTACTCTAGAAATATCCGCAGCATGTTAACAGTAACAATAACATTATTATAATAAATAATGTTTGTGCTCCTTAAAAGACATGTGTAGAACAAAGTGAATGATTATCACATTCGACCCTAGCGACGAGTATACTCGTCATTTACAAACGAGTAGCTGTAAATATTACCCCTGTCACATGCAAACAGTTTAGACCCTGATCAGAGGGCCACCTAAAGGAGCCCTCTGATCATGGTCTACACTGTTTATACTTTTGAAATACATTGTTAAAATCAACCCTAAATAGTCAAAAATGGACTATACTGATTTTTATCTGGATTTTCCATTAAAAGTTTCAGGGATGAATGAGTTGTTGGCCTCCTTCAGTCAGTGTTGACTATGGATTTGATTCCCCTTCTCTGCCCTTGGTGGAACATCTCCGCTGGTGGCTGAACAGTCCGATGCGGGAATGGCAGTCTCTTTTACAGATGAAAGAGTATACTACATTTAAGTCCCAATCTGTAGAATAAGCAGTATATTTCTCTCATGGACCCAAGCTACCTTTAGATTATTGATCATTAAATTTAGATGCTTAGCATAATACAAAAATAAAAAATATAAGCCTTTTTTCCAAAATATAAAAACGGAAAGACGGTTTAAATCTAGAGCAGCCATTCAACAAGACGACTGGTCAAGATTTAAACTGATGGATAGACTTTTCTTTAAATGCAATGGAACTATTTAAAGTAGTCGTTTCCTAGTACTTTCAACCTATATTAGACCTCACGGGCACACCCACTTTTGATATTATTTATAACTTATGTACATGTATGTATATTATTTGATGCTTTTGCTGTTCATGTAATTTATGAACCCAATCAGTAATAAACTTGAGTTGAGTTGAGTTGGGATCATTTCTCTACGTAGTATAAAGACCCGGGTCCTTTTGCACGGGTGGGTCATTCTACTGCGTTACACCGGCTGAATCTTATTGTTGACGAATATTTCAAATTAGTTTAGAAAATGTAACTAAGTCGATAGCTATAACAAATAGACTCAACTCCCTTATCCTTTCGGAGACATTTTGACAGCTTTTTCAGACCATGTTAGACTTAGTAGAGAGACCGATATATTCAGATTCTCATATGCATATTATCCGTGTGGTACTCTTGTGATAGATTTGATTTTCCAATGTCAGGCGATTCTTCGCTAAGAATTTCTACAGATCTATATTCTGTAAAATAAAACTGTTCTGAAAGCTCAATGTTGATTACTTCATTTTATGCAGATACAGTGGAGAATACGTTAGTCTTTCCCGTTGAAACGCAATAGAAACGCAAACGCATTGTACTAAAATGAAGAAAATGACAACTTCTCGACAATTCTGAATCTTGATTTTAACCTTGACGGCAAACAGTTTGGAGCCTGATCAGACGCCGGGTCACCCGGCGTCTGATCTGGCTCCAAACTGTTTGTAATTGAAATAATAGTTTTAACACAAACGCGTTTATTGGGGAAATAATAACGTTTTCTCCACTGTACATGCATATGTTTAACCCACACAATGCACCTTTATCGCCATATCTTCATCTATTACAAGTCTGTTGTATAGTTGTTCAAATAGAGATCCGACGCAATATGACCATTTTATGGGTCGCGGTGCCGTAAAACCCAACTCAATCAAATATAGACTAAAGCAGTTTTAATAAAGATTTTAGAGATGTGAATATCAGCGAGTTTAGATACTGATCACGTCTAAGCCTGTTTAATCATATGCAACTACAGTAAAACCCCTCTAAACTGGACATGTGTTGGGACAACAAAAACATCCGGTTTGGAGGGTTTTCCGGTTTAGAGGGGGTTTAACCCATAGCTTGTTTCTAGTATGGAAGGTAGCTGACCACCTAAAGCATGTTGAAAGTAAAGCAGAATGCGCCTGAATGCGCATTCTGCCTCCTTTCAACCTGCTTTAAGCTTTCATCTGCTAGAATATAGAAAATATGTCTGATGGTATTGTGTTCATGCATGTATTTTCTTCGATGAAGGAATCAATTTAAGGTGTAGAAATGGGTTGGAAAAGGGACCAAAGTATTTGTCCGGTTTAGAGAGAATTTTGGTATCTAGAGGTTCCTGTTTAGAGGGGTTGTACTGTATTCTGATGAAGGGATGATTCATATCAACACGTGGACGTACAACAGCCTCAAATACCAAACTGTTTGTTATGCATGTTATCAGCAGTTTTCCACATCAGGAGGGTGTTCAGTAAAGAAAACGATGGCCGTCGATGGTCATCGATTGCAAGATGGCTACTTGTCTGAAATACAGTGGAGAAAATGCTATTCATTCGTTCAGACGCAAACGCATTGCAATGACAGATAGAACATGACATCTGTTGACAATAATTCTGAGTACCAGTTTTAATCTGAGTGGCAAACAGTTTGGATCCTGACCAGACGCCGGGTTACTGTTTGCAATGGAAATAATAGATTAAGCGTAAACGCGGTTATTTGGAAAGAAAACGTTTTCTCTGTACTCTGCACGCTGCACACGGGGCACACACTGCTAACCTAAACAGAAATCAGCGATAATTGAACACGCTACTGTTATACAATTTAATATACAGTCGAAACTACTTCATTCGGCCATGCGAACATACCTATATTTCAAAGTTAAAACGTGATTTAGTTAATGTATTAACTTTGAAATTTGAAATAGTTTAGCCATGTGTTAACTTTGAAACACGGTTATGTTCGACCTAAGCGAAATCTTCTTATCAAAACTCAAAATATGAAATATTGGTACAATCGATGTAAGCGAGAACGAAGTACAGTAACACCCCTCTTTACCGGAACCTCTTTATACCGAAAATCTCTCTAAACAGGTAAAAAACTTTGGTCCCGTTTCCCACCCATTTGTACGCCTTCTATTTGTTCCTTCACTGAAGAAAATTAATTCATGACCATATATCATCAGAAATATTTTCTATATTCTAGCTGATGCTAACTTCAAGCAGATTGAAAGTAAAACAGAATGCGCCTGATGGCGCATTCTACTTTACTTTCAACCTGCTGTAAGTGGTTAGCTACCTCCAATACTACAAACAAGCTATGGTTTAAAACCCCTCTTAACTGAAAACTCCTCTAAATCGGATGTTTTTCTTGTCCCCACACATGTCCGGTTAAGAGGGGTTTCACATTTTTGGATTGCGTTTGACATTTACAATCGAATGTCGATATCTCTAACTCGATTTAGTCGAATATACCAGTACTACTATAAGGTAGAGATTGGCTTAGCTATGTTTTAACTTTGATTTATATCAGATTGAATCCAGTTTTAGTTATTGACATTCCACTGCCAAGAAAATAGTCCCAAAGTATACAATTATGTATCAATATATATGTATCATAAGAAATTCTGTCTGTATTCTAGCACATGGTAGCACATTAAAGCGAGTTGAAAGTAAAGCAGAATGCACATCCAGGCGATATCTGCTTTACTTTGAACATGCAATAAGTGGTAATCATCTTCAATACTACGAACAGGCTACTAAAGTAATGATTTAATCTACCCTTTTAAAACACATACAACGCTCCCTCTCTGCAACGACACCCAATGGGAGACAACAATCATGTGTGTTGTTCGAAGGGAGTCGTTATAGGGAGGGAAATTGGCTTACATTTGCAAACAGCTTGAATCCGGATCAGACGCCGCATAACGCGGCTTCTGATCTGGATTCAAGTCGTTTGTCAGTCGTCATTAAAAAAGTTTCTGACAAAATGTCGATTATGTAACTTTGAGAACAAACAGCAGACGCAAATTTTAAGCAGACGATATTGCAGCAATAAAAGCTTTAGAAATAATTGTCCTGTTTAGGGAACTGCGGTAAGGGTCGTTGTTGGGAGGGCCGTTGTAGGGAAGGAGCGCTGTACAATGTTAATAATGTAATTATTGTAATAAGGCCATAACACATAGAGCACTTTTTTTCCCGTCGCAGACGGGTCTGTTTTGTATTTTGACCTCAACTCTATGAAACAATTTAACCAATCAGGAATGATCAGAAATCCTGGTCAATGATCACGTGCTTGAAATGCAGTACTCTTATCGGCCAATGGCCTAGACTGGCGTTCTGTTTTTTTTTCACATCAATCTTGCGAGTGTAAACCTGGCAAAACATTGAGATGCAGTCTTTGTCATCACTTCTAAATTTAGCGTGGATAAGCTCTAAATTTAGCATGTGGGAAAGTCTGTTTACGAAAGATGTTAAGTCAGAATCGATGTATACACTTGTCTCTGGTTAAGTGAATACTGTACAGTGGAGAATGTGTTATTCTTTCCCAATAAACCTGTTTACGCTAAAACTATTATTTGCAGTGCAAACAATTTGGAGCCAGATCAGACGCCGGGTAACCCGGCGTCGATCAGGCTCCAAACTGTTTGCCACCAAGATAAACATGAAATATCAGAATTGTCCAAAAGTTGTTCTTTTCTACGTTTTAGTGTTTTGCGTTTGCGTACGTTTGCGTTTAAACGGGAAAGAATAACAGATTCTCCAGTGTACCCCACACAAAACTTTAACCTGCGACGGAATATCTTTTTTAAAGATATTTCTTGTTTTGAATGATTTAATTATCATGTTTCAGCAAGAGGACAATTGCGAAGTCGTTATTCTTTTGAAATAATCTCGTTTACGCTAAAACAATTATTCCCGAGTAATAAGGAAACAAAAGACAATTGGGTCAATCTTTCTTTTATTAAACCCTTTCTCTTCATAAATACACTTTTTTACGCCTTTATTTTTTTCCTCCACAGAAGAAAATAGTTCCACTTTATACAGTCATGAATATGAAACATTATAAATATTTTCTTTATCCTAGTGGACGGTTATTTAAGGCAGGCAGAAAGTAAAACAGAATGCGTCTTAAGATGCATTTTGCTTTATTTATAACCTGCTTTAAATGGTTACCTATCTTCAAAACTAGAAACGGGCTATGCGGTAATGGATATAGTACGCATATAATTATATAGGTTTATTATGTAAGAGAGAAATAATACAAAAAACTCATGAAGGAGCTTTCTACGTTATTACTATCCCGTATTAAGCAGCCACTTGTCTTAAAAAGGTTCCCAAGTTACTTTTCTGAGTGATTAATTCAAGCAAGACTGAGAATACGGATTTTTTCTAAATACACGCGTTTACCCTAAAACTGTTACTGTTTTTGCAAACAGTTTGGAGCCAGATAAGACGACGGATAAACCGGCGTCTGATCAGGCTTCAAACTGTTTGCAACTCAGATTAAAATGAATTGTCAGAATAAGCACAAACATGTCACTTTCTCCATTTGTCTGCACTCCTTTTGCATTTCGTTTGCGGTAACTCTTTCATGATCAAATTTATAGTGAGAGTTTTACCCCTTCCCCACCACATTGGTGTCTGCTACGATTTTGTTGTCTGAAATATCGTTTAAAGGTTAGATTTAAGGCAGTATAACACGTTATTTCGAAACAAGTGGCAAACAGTTTTGATCCTGATCAGTATCGAATCTGTTTTCAAACGCGATTTATTACATGTACGTCATTGAGAGTGAAATGGTTAAATGGGAAAGAATAACGTATTCTCCACTGTATTTGGTCCAGTATTTTTATGAGGTCACATGCTCTGAACAATGTAGACACTTTGGTGAAAGAATTGTTACGTTTAAGTGCTTTGACCCTAAGGTCAGATAACATACAGTAATTCCCATTTTTACGGTGTTGTTTTATAAAGAGTTATCGGCATAACATATATCTAAAACTGTTAGTTTTTAAAACAGGATGAAAGCAATATATGAAATGTGATAAAATAGTTTTTTGCATTGCTTTCATTTTGCATTTAAAGGAAACATACGTTCAGAGAGATAACACCTAACTAAACAGCCGTTTAACCTGTAGTTGAAAGGATTCTAAGTATAACGAAACTACATGTACATGTACTGTAGAACCTACGACCACCAAAATGTGTCAAGTATTATTCGTTTAAGACAGGTGACTGCTTAAAGCAATGTGAAGTGAAACAGAAAGCTCCTACAGGAGCTTTCTGTTTCACTTTCACGTTACTTTAAGCTGTCACCTGTCTTTTATACAGACAATTAGCCTTTTTTTAGTGGTCGTAATAGAGGGGTTCTACTGTATAAGGAAGCAATATTTTATTATTATTATCAATTTCGAGCTCTACAAATAGGTTCATGAGTTTCGGACACTGTGTTTTGAAACCCAGTTGTCAGGATATAGATACTGAACGATGCAGATTGTGAATATTTCATCGAACATCGAACGAGGTAAGAACATACAGTGAAATGGACGTTAGTCTTTACCAATAAACGCGTTAAAATTATGCTATAACAATTATTTCCGTTGCAAACAGTTAGAAGTCAGATTCGACGCCGGGTAATGTGGTGTCGGATCAGGAATCAATCTGCTTGCAATTCAACTTTAAAACAATCACTAGAAATTTCACAAATATGTTTTCTACATTATTGAATTCCGTTTGTGTTTCGTTTGCGTTGAAATGGGAACGAATTAACGTCATCTCCGCTTTAACCCCTTACCCCATAACCTGTGTATCGTATTGAACATAGTTGGCCACTCAAAGCAGGTTGAAAGTAAAGCAGAATGTGCATTAAGGCGTCTGATCAGGCTCCAAACTGATTGCCACTCAGATTAAAATGAATATTCAGAATTATCAAAAGGTTGTCAACTTTCTGAGTTTTATTGCAATTCGTTTCGTTTGCGTTCAAAGCGATAAGAATAATGTTTCCTCTTAGTAACGTCAAAATATAATAACTCCTATGAAATAGTTTAGCTTGAACATATTTTATTGCCCAATATTTGTACAAAAATTGATGTAACAATAACATTTAAATGATGGAAATTTACTTACAAATATGATTATGTGTAAAGGGTCGGGCTACACGTTCTTCCAACGTTGGTAACAGCCACCCCCTTCTAATAGGGGAACAATAAAGGCATCTGCCTGTTTACAGTACTGGGTCCCGTTTCATAAAACTTCGTACGACAAATGTTGTCGTAAGTCAGATTATAAAAGTCTCAATATTTATTTATTTCTCCATCTAATCCTGTCTTGTTACATCTTTTTGGAATCGTCTTGAAAAGACGATTCCAAAAAGATGTCACAAGACAGGATTAGATAGAGAAATCAGAGATTAAATGTGTTTTAAAGTTTTGACTTACGACCGTTTTTGTCGTAAGATGTTTTATGAAACGGGCCCCTGTTGTGTACATTTTTCTTACCGGACTATAAAGATGAACAACAGCAAAAGAAATTCATTGAAACAATGTTATGAAAGATTGGAGAAATAGACAACTCAAAACTCATTTTGGTATATCTTAAGATTTAGACGAAAGACAAAAATGAAAGAGGGAATATATGTTTGTTCTGTCTCAATGTTTAGGGGCTCGCTACGCCAACTTGCTTATTCTAGTTTTAAAGATCTTGAAATGACTAAGTGTACTATTGTCGGCATTACTATTTAAATTTTATAATTTCAGAAATACGACATCAATAGTCATGAAACCAAACAACACGGATCACTTCTTGCTGGAAGCCAACTATCGAAAAATCATAGAACTACTTCCGGTTGTTGTTGTTATGTGCGTTCTGGGCGTGATTGGCGTTTTTGGAAATGCGGTGACTATTAAATTTTACAAGGCAAAACTACGAAAGACGCCTACAATATTTCTCATCCAATCGCTAGCTATAGTAGATCTCATTGTCTGTGTTTTGATCGTACCCAATATTGCTGAAATGTGCTTGAATGTGCTGTATACAAACGCTGTAGCATGTAAAACCATGCACTTTCTTGGCCATTGGTTTGTGGAATCGTCAGGCCTTATACTCGGATTCATAGCCTTTGATAGGTACTGGAAAATATGCGGTCACACACGGAGAAGAATTACTAAAACTGTTGCAAAGCGGGCGGTAGTAATAATACTTATATTCTCATGTGTTATGTCTGTCCGTGATTTTGTGAACTTTGATATTATCAAAGTTAATCTTGACAAGGGGGACAACTCTACATCGCCGGTCGGCCATTACTGCACGAATACCGACGACACTAACTTATATCTCAGTGTCTTCATCTTTCATCTTCTAGATGCCCTCACATTCGTTTTGTTATTCCTCCTTATCATTTTCGCATACAGTAACGTACTTCGGACGTTATACAAAGTTGACGCAATGAGACGAAATGTTTCACCCCTAAAAACTGACGAATGTCCGGATCTAAAGCACATTGAAAACGAGGCAAAGAATGCGCCAGGTAAAAAGCCAGATTCAGACCCTGAACAAAGCCAGGAGCCTGCGGCGCCACGAATACAAGAAGACCCGGATACCTGCTTCTCACTAGATGAAAACAACACGACTCTCAAACGTAAGAGACGGAAACAGACTGGACATAAGAACATTCGGAAGTCGGAGCGCAATGTTACGATGTTAATGTTGGCAGTTTCCGCGGCGTTTTTCCTGTGCTTTTCACCATACTTTATTGCAAAGATTTCGAATCGAGTTAAAAAGAAATCAAGTGATCTTGAGCTAGGAGTTTTGCTACAACTCTGTCTAAGACTAGGGTATATTAACAGTGTGGTGAACCCTTTGATTTACTGCTTGTTCAATCCGTCTTTCAGACGACATATGAAAAGGGTCTTAACGTGTACTAAGAGAGGCGATGTAAATAGCGAGTTCTACTTCCCAACTGCTACTTCCGACTGGTCAACGGTGAAGTCACGTGACTCCGATGATAAGTTAGGTTAAGTCATTATCCCCTGAAACTTCTAATGGACAATTCTAGTTTACAATAGGCTGGTCCTTTTTAGACTAGTTAGGGTTGTTTTTTATATTTTATTACAAAATGACTAACAGTGAAGTCTCTGCATGATTAGAGGGCTCATGCTGGAGCCCTCTAATCAGGGACTTCACTGTTTGCACTAGACAAGTGTACATTCACTGCTACACTGTTGGTGGAGGACGCATATGTGCGTCACTAGGGCTCACTGAATTAATTCAGTTCACCCTTACGACTAGTATAGTCGTGTTTTACCAACAATGAAAATGTGAAGAGTACACTTGTCATATGCTAACAGTGTAGATCCTAAACTGAGGGTTCCTGTATAAGTAATATGTAAACTACAAGTATAGTCGTCGCTAGGATTGAATGAGTTATAGTCCTACAGGACAAGTACATGTATGTCTAACGTTTTAATGTTGAAATATCGTCTGCTTAAAATTGTCATCATTTATTTTCCTCAAAGTTACATAGAAAGTGGACGTTTTGATAGAATAAATATAATGATGAGTGACAAACAGCTTAAATCCAGATCAGACGCCGCGTAACGCGGCGTCTGATTAAGATACAAGCTGTTTGCAAATGTAACACAAGTCTTAGTGTTCCCTCTTCACAACGACTCCCTCCGAACAGCGCACACAATATGTGTCTCCCGTTGGGTGTCGTTGTAGAGAGGGAGCATTGTACCAGATAACACACACCCGCACCACCTTACAGTACAGTAAAACCTCTCTATAACGACCACGTTATTGTATAAATTATCAAGAGTTTAAAGCAGGTGACGGCTTAAAGCATGGTGAACGTAAAACAAAAAGTTCTTACAGGAGCTTCCTGTTTTGCGTTCACCTTGCTTTAAGCTGTCACTTGTCTTAGCATTTTGTTTAGTGGTCGTAATAGAGAGGTTTTACTGCAGTTACAATTGAGAGATATTATTTTGTCCGTTTAAACAAAATTGTACACATTTGTAATGCAAGGCTTGAAATGGATACTTAAATCAAATTGTCGCTAGTTTGTTTTACATAACCCTTTTTCTCATAAATATAGGATCTGTCATGAGTCGATGTTTAAGACAAGCTGATCTCAAACGAGTCTAGAATTGAAATGTTATTAAGCGAGCCTTGGCGAGCTTAATAACTTTTCTATTCTAGACGAGTTTGAGATCAACTTGTCTTAAACATCGACGAGTGACAGATTCTTTTTCTCAACTTACCAGCGATTTAAGCTATCTATAAAGCAATATGCATTTTTTGGAACCCCGGCGACGTAAAGACGCCGTTATAAATAGTGACGTTAAAGTGATGTCATCAAAGTGATCTTACACATGTTGGAGATAAGGATATTCGTCATCGTTGTTCGCTATATAAAACAGGGGTAGTTATGTGAGAAAAAGGCATTCTATTCATTCATGGAAAAAAATAGATCCACAGTACTTTTTACACAATACGACTTTTTAAAAGATGGTAGTTTAACCCTTTCACTACCAAATTGTTCGTGAGTTGTTTTACCCCTTCACCGTTTTATTGTCGTCTGCTTCAACTTTGTTGTTTGCAAGATCGTTTCAAAGTTAGATTCAATGTAGTATGACTTAAAACATATCGATACGTGTGTCCAACAGTTAAGCTCCTGATCAGATGCCGCGTTACGCGTCGTCTGATCAGGATTCAAACTGTTTGCAACCGCGCTTTCAAGCGTCATTAAGAGTGAAAGGGTTAAAGCAAGCTGAAAGTTACAGTGGAGAATCTGTTATTCTTTCCCGTTTAAACGCAAACGTACGCAAACGCAAAGCACTAAAACGTAGAAAAGAACAAATTTTGGACAATTCTGATAATTCTTGTTTATCTTGGTGGCAAACAGTTTGGAGCCTGATCAGACGCCGGGTTACCCGGCGTCTGATATGGCTCCAAACTGTTTGCACTGCAAATAATAGTTTTAGCGTAAACGCGTTTATTGGGAAAGAATAACAGATTATCCACTGTAAGCAGAATGCACCTGAAGGCGCATAGAGAATTATTTCTAACCTGCTTAAAGTAGGCGCCTGTCTTCCGAACTAGAAATAAATTATGCGCGGAGGACTAACCGCGGTGGCAAATATATTTAACCCTTTCACTCTCAATGACGCCTAAAAGCGCGTTTGAAAACAGTTTGGATCCTGATTAGACGCCGCGTAACGGATCAGGATCCAAACTGTTTGACGCTCGTATCGATTTTTCGTAAGTCGTACTTTATTAAATCTTACTTTGAAACTTATCGGCCTAACCATTTGCAATAGTCACCATACTTGTTCTAGCGCAAACCTGGCAAGTGAAACAAACTTTGCTAACTTAACCTCTCAGATCCGGAAGCAATTCACGTATATACATATCCGTCTGCTTAAGTAAGATGAAAATAAAGCAAGAAACTCTATTACGAACTTTTTGCTTTACTTTCCCTTTGCTGTAAGCGTCCAAATGTATTATACTTAGTAAATAATGTTCAAGTTTGGTTCTTAAGTGGGCGCCATATGACCAATTTATGTATCGCGGTGTCGTAAAACCCAAATCAACCTATCAATCAATCAATCAATCAATTTTGGTTCTTAAGTGTGCGCCATATACATACATACATTTTTATTCAGCTTAAACATATACATGTGTATAGCCAACACAGTTTAACATAGTGAAGTACGTTTTCAGAGAAGTGATTAGAGTCAAACAGTCTATATAACAATACATCATGCAAAAATACCTCCCGCTAACCCCGTCAATGCTTAGCTCAACACCATTACCACCTGCAAACAGTTTGGATCCAGATCCGACACCGCTTAACGTGGTGCCTGAACAAGATCCAAACAGCCTGGCAATCTTATGGAGGATATGTAAATTAAACTGCCTGGATTCGTAAACTCCAGCAACAAAAGCAGACGATATTTCTGGCAGAAAATATGTCAGACGGGCATTTGCCGTCATAGCAGCATTGAGAGGGTCAGCAAACAGGTCAATTTATATTTTCATTTCTTTTCTTGAAAGCAAAAAATACATATCTTGATAGATTAAAAACAATGTTTTTTGATTATGTGCACATGTTCATGAAGGCCTCAAATTTATAAAGTGACGGCCATCTACAGTTATACGGTTTTAAATATTTATGTCGGAGTTCTCTGTTAAATGGGCAAGTTAGTCAAAAGTGGTATTCGTTTTCTATAGAATTTGGGTTACAAAATACACATTTTCTTTCGTTTCTTGGTATATTTTGATAGCGTCCAGTTTCTATGTTAAGTTTATGTGAAGACAGTCTAAGCTTAGTTAACGCGTTTCTATACTTTTTGTTTTGAATCAATTGAAGGTATATTTCTGAATTAAAATCGTGTTTAAATAGTGCGTATGAGGCAAGCCTATTCGAGTTGTTAATACTTGCATACCAGGACTGATGGTAACAATCTAGTATGCGCTGTCAAATTTTGTCGAGACGTATATCAATGTCAGTCTGCTGTATCCAAATGAAAGATAGTCCTAATTCGTCTAGTATGGTTTTGATCTTAAATGCCCAATTAAGGGTATACCCTGAGGTTCTCTCTTCTATGTCTTGAATTTGCATCGGATAGATTTTTTTAATAATGGAATCTTCTTTTTGTTTTAAAATGTGGATTCAGTACCTGATCATGCTAATTTTTCTGTTTGTCAATAGGTGCGTTCGACCAAGTTCACCATAAAGCCCGTCCACATTTGTTGATTTTTTACCCCTAAGATCTGTCTACAAAATTTAGTGTGGATCATTTCAATAGCTTTAGCTTCATGTGTTCCCCATACCTCCGAGCAATAGTTAAGGATAGAAGCAACTAGACAATCAAATAGCCTGCATATTTCATTAATATCTAGTTCTATCTGATCTAAAATTCTAAAAAGATGTTCAGCCAGAAGTTTTGTGGTTCTATTCCAATTTCCATTTTTAAATAAGTGAATGCCTAGGTATTTAAATGATTCTACTACTTCTAAGACTTCGCCGTTCATTGTGAAATTAAATTGTGTATGCCTATCTCAAATATCATGATTTTTTCTTGTATTAACCTTGAATCCCCACGTTCTGCAGTATATACTTATGTCATCTAGCATTGTTTGTAATATGACAACTTCATGTATGACGGTGTCTTAAAACCCAAATCAAACAATCAATCAATCAATTTTGGTTCTTAAAAGGGCGCGATATGACCATTTTATTTATCCCAGTGTCTTAAACCTATATCAATCAATCGACCGATCAGTCAATCAATTTTGGTTCTTAAGTGGGCGCAATATGACCATTTTATGTATGGCGGTGTCTTAAAACCCAAATCAATCAATTGATCGATCAATCAGTCAATTAAGGTATGTAGGGAGTGGGTAGATGTGCATAAAGACGCTTATGTGGAGGAAAGTAATATACCAAGTTATAGTCTACTTTCAGTCCGAATGACCGCTCAGCCGACTGTACACATTGAGCCATCTTGCCTACAATATTGAGCACTGCTAACATATGGCGCGTAGGCAGCAGCAGTACCGGCTCAGACCATTGAAGCAGACGACATTGAAACGGTAAAGAGGTAAAAAACTCACGAAAAGGTTGACTGTGAAAGAGTTACCTCGATCAGCCGCCGAGTTTCTCGTTGTCTGATCTGGTTCCAAACCGTGTGCACATATGTTTTCTAGCACAAATCTGGTAAGTGAAAAGGACTGATTTGCCATCATTCCTATTTCCTTGATAAGATTTATTAAGAACAAACTTTGCAAACTTAACCTCTGTCCCGGAAGGAAATTCGGGTTGTAGAGGTTAAGCAGCCTTTAACCAAATGCTCCATAGAGAAAGTGGTCATAAATGTAACCGAAAGTGCAAATCACGTATAATTAAGGGCTCGAGATAAGAGGGAGTAAACTGTAGAAATCCTTCATTTTCTCACCTTTTTCTGCACCAAATCAAATGTGTAACTACATGTAATCATTAGAATGAGTAGTAACACCATAGGGTTTAATTCAGAAATAAAGATTTTAGTTTTAAAATACTTCTCTGATCTTGAGTTCTGGGGCCCGTTTCATAAAACTTCGCACGACAAATGGTGTCGTAAGTCAGATTATAAAAAACTCATTATTATTTATTTCTCCAACCAATCCTGTCTTGTCAGTTTCGGAGGATGTAGCAAAAGTCGGGCGTGGTCAACCTGGCACCTACAGTTTATTTTAGATGATGTTCTTGGTTGGAACTTCCTCATCGGGTTAAAATTTCGCCAGCACATCTTTAAACGTTATTTAATGGAGCTCTATGGATAAAAAATGGTGGTCTCTGACCTTTAACACCTTGCCCCATAAGCTACAGTGGAGACTCTGTTATTCTTTCCCGTTTAAACGCAAACGTACGCAAACGCAAAACACTAAAATGTAGAAAATGTCAATTTTTAGATATTTCTTACAATTCATTTTTATCTGAGTGGCAAACAGTTTGGAGCCTGATCAGACGCCGGGTAACACGGCGTCTGATCTGGCTCCAAACTGTTTGCAGTGGAAATAAACGTTTTAGCGTAAACGCGTTTATTGGGAAAGAATAACGCATTCTCCACTGTACTTATGAAAGTAAAGCATCCTGCTTTAAACTACCATTTGCTAGGATAGAGAAAAAACGTTCTCATCGTACACTCTATTTTTTTCAGTTGAGGGTTATATTAAATGCTTAAAAAGTCGTTTCTGTAGATTAATGGGTTCAGACAGCTACATTATGAGCTTGTATGGGAAGCATGTTGAAAATGTGTGTAGATTAAAGTGTTCGGCTTTAAGTCATCCGGAATGCTGAATTAACAATGCATATAGTAAACATTTTGTTATTAATTAAACTGAAAATGCTTAATTTGGTTGTTTGTTGGTGTGTTGTCTACATGCATATGTCTGTCTGTATGTCATCTGTCTGTCTGTCAGTCTGTCGGTTTGTCTGTCCGTCAGTATGTCCTTATGTATATCTATCTATCTATCTATCTATCTTATCTATCTGTATGTATATCTGTCTATTATTTCTGGATTGGCTATTCGAAGTGTCTGACTACAGTGCTCTCTATCTATCTGCATGTCTATCTGTCTATTATTTCTGGATTGGCTATTCGAAGTGTCTGACTACAGTGTTCTCTCTTACAACAACACCCAAATGGAAGACACATATGGTGTATGTTGTTCGGAGGGAGCTGTTACCAGGAGGGCAATTGGTTTACATTTGCAAACAACTTGAAACCAGATCGGACGCCGCGTAACACGTCGTCTGATCTGGATTCAATCTGTTTGTCACTCGTCATTGAGATTTTTCCTGTCTAAAAGTCCAATGCCTAACTTGTTAGAAAAAACAGCAGAAGATAATTTTAAGCAGACGATATTACAGCAGTGAAACGTAAGACATATCTGTCTTATTCAAGCGTTGTTGTAAGGTGTGAGTCGTTGTTCCGCTAAAGGGAGGGGGCAATTTAATAAAAATTAAGAACGGACTTTATTGAAAACAGGGACTAGATATTTAAAATATGTTGAAGTGTGTGAATAATAATCATTACCGTTTGGTCTCATTTGAAACCCAGAGCAATAAGGAAATAAAATGCAATTTAGTCTTTTATAAAGCGACAACCGTGCATCAATTAAAGCCAGCGGTTGTTAATCCAGGATAAACATACATTAGAATGTGGAAAGCTCTTAAAGGATTTTCTTAACTATGTCTACCCTGCATTTTTTAGTCACCTGTCTTTGAATGGTCTCCCCGTTACTTTTCTGAGTAGTCGCTTGATGTAAGTCTAACAGTGTGTCTGTGCATGTATCTTCATCAGTTCACATGCTCTTAACAATTAGGACACTTTGGTGAAAGAATTGTTTCATTGAAGTACATAGATCATAAGGTCTGATTACTTACTGTTCATCCTGTGGTTGCGCGACTTTATTATACAACAATATAGGTACAATGGAGAAAACGTTATTCTTTCCCAAAAATCGCGTTTATGCTTAAACTATTATTTCCATTGCAAAAAGTTTGGAACAAGATCAGACGCCGGGTAACCAGTGTCTGATCTGACTCCAAACTGTTTGCGACTCAGATTAAAATAAATTGTCAGAAGTGTCAAACAGTTGTCCATTTCTCCATTTTATGACGATGC
This sequence comes from Gari tellinella, assembly GCA_922989275.2. Lineage (NCBI taxonomy): Eukaryota > Metazoa > Mollusca > Bivalvia > Cardiida > Psammobiidae > Gari > Gari tellinella. The sequence goes on from OV277872.1 coordinate 51,915,644, forward strand.
GATTGAACTTCGTTTGCGTTTAAACGGGAAAGAACAACGTTTTCTCCACTATAGACAATGTGTCTAAAACTGGTGGTATTAAAGGCAGTATGACAGGATGAAGGCATATTATTTATTGCATTGCTTTCAGCTTGCTTTTCAAATACATATGCGTGCACTAATAGTATATACTTATGAAAGTATTCTAAAGCTAATTGAAATTATATAATTGCATTGCAGTGAAAACGAAAATATAAACGAAATAAGGAAACATTATCTCATTATTCTTATTGAGAAGGAGCTCTAGAAATATGTGGGTGGATTTCGAAAAATGGATTTTTAGAAACGATAAAACAAAGTCGCTAGGTTATAGATATTGAGCGTTACGAATCGTGAATACTTTTTCGAATACGGAACGATGTAAGTACTTGACCATACCTACTAAATGTGTTTATGTAATTATATTTATTCCTATTCCATTTCTAGTCTAATTTTCAGCAATATATAGAACTCATTTTAAAATTCATTTTATAAACTAATATTAACCTATTTTATAACCTTAGAAATTATACTGAAAGAATTACAAGTAGGATGTCTTTACTTTATTATAAATGTTGTTATTTTTCTTCCACACTTTGTAAATAAATTGATATGATTTTATGTGAAGCGCCTTTGAATGCACAGCTCTTGTGTGAAAAGACCACTATATAAAGCTGGTATAATGATACTACTACTACTACTTCTAATAATAATAATCATCATCTTCATCATCTGTACACTCGGTTAAGTCGGGCATATCATATATTAATTTTTTAAACATGGCTACTGAACCAGAAGCTATCTTTAAAATATGGCATATAGGTATGTTCGACTTAACAGAGAATAAAATAATGCAATCCATGTTTCGAAATATCGGATAGTTCGAGTTAAGTGAGCTTGAGATATCAAAGTTCGACTGTATGTTAAAACATGAAAACCAGTACAGTTCCTGATTACAGCGAAGACAACGTTATTCTTTCCAAATAAACGCATTTACGCTAAAACTTGTGTTTCCAATGCAAACAGTTTGGAACTAGGGGCCCGTTTTACTAAACTACTTACGCAAACATTTTGCGTAAGTCAAAATTTTAAATTTTAATTTACATTTTTTATTATCACTTGCTACAAACAGCAAATAGCCAGATCAGAGGATGCGCTTTTAGCGCGTCCTCTGATCTTGCTATTTGCTGTTTGCGAACGTTTATGATCGAAAAAAAAGAGTAAAACGATTTTGACTTACGCAAAAATTTTGCGTAAGTAGTTTAGTAAAACGGGCCCCAGATCAGGCTGGAAACAGTTGGCCATTCCCTCTCTACAGTGGCCCTCTCAACAACGGTTCCCTCCTTATAACGACGATTCTCACTGTTCCCAAACAATTAAACTATGACAAACCTTTTCACAACTGCAATATACATGTAGTCTACCTAAAATAGTCGTCTGCTGTTTTTCTCAAATTTACATATGAGCCACTTTGACAGAAAAAAACATAATGACGAATGGCAAACAGCTTGAATCCAGATCAGACGTCGCGTAACGCAAATGTTTGCAAATGTAAGCCAGTTTCCGTCTCTACAACGACTTCCTCCGAACAACGCACACATTTTTGTCTGCCATGTGGTGTCGTTGTGGTGAGGGAGAGCTGTAACATGAACAGTGAGAATTCTTAAAAAAATGTCCTTTAGCTTGCGTTTCTTTTGCGTTCTTAAAACGGGAAAGAATAACGTTTTCTCCACTGTATATGACTTCTTTAATTCCTCCCACTGGTATGCAGATCAGATTCTTCACAGGTGTCAGTTAAGAATAGTTCGCATAAAAAACATTCCTAAACAATCAGATATAGTCGTAACTCGATAATTCGAAATCACTTAAACAGACCTTACCAATATTTTATCAGTTTAATTTTCATAACTCGTTCTCGTTTAAGTCAAATATAACCTTTGTTCAAAATTAAAACGTCGCTTATCCAGGTTTTAACTTTGAAATATTGGTATGTTCGAATTTACGCGAGTTAGAAGTATCGACTTTCGATTGTATTAAATAGACTTAAATGAAAGCAGAAAAAAATGATTTTAACTTCTATTGTCTATTGTTGTTTTGACATGTTTTATGTGAACCATGAACTGTATCGACATTGGAAATACAATATATCATTCATTGTTTAATATTACATAAACACAAATGGAATTCAAGGTTTTTAAATCGCAGTTATTTAATCGAATATTTCAGCACGAATTTCAAATTGTTTGAACCGTAACAAAAACGCCGAGTTGCTTGGATTTTGATTTGATTATAAACTGTTTGCGTTCAAATCAGACACTTGAGCACAAATAATAATATAACCCCGATAATATTGAAAACAAAAATTTTGTAACATTGAAAAGAAGTCGTCAATTTTTGAATATAAGTACTACCTTGCAATGATATTTTGTCGTAAACAGGGCTCCAGATAAGTAGTATTAAACTGAACAAATCCAATATATTTGAACTCATTTTAGTTCCAATTCGAAATGTATAACAACTCATTAGAATCGCCTCGAAGAGACACCAACGTGTTAAATCCTTATCGTGCAAAGCGCGATATGGCATAAATATATGCAAACAGCTTGGATACAGATCAGACGCCGGGACACGCGGCGTCTGGTCTTGATTCAAGCTGTTTGCCACTCATATAGCTATTTACTTTAGTTTGAAACAGATCAAAAATTATTTGTATGATAAGGGTTAGATAGGTCGTACAGAAATAAATTGTTTTAGAATTACCACTTATCAGGGGTCTAGTCTAAGGTATGCATAAACTAGAAAAAAGTGAGTACACTGACTTATCAAACATATTCTCTTTTATGTTTTTAACAAAACCTATGTTGTTACCATTCATTTGAATCGTTTATAATGGTAATAACACCGGATTTGGTCGAGAGATAATACGAACTTTGAAATACCCATCTAACATGGAACTCTATAAGGAATCTAAAGCATTGTAAAACGTTTCGATTTCTATTCCTTAAAAGATTTAGGGCATTTTGACTGAAGAACTATTAATGAATTTAAAGTATTTTCTATCCTGGTCGAGCGCCAATATATTCCCCGTCTGATCAGGGTCCAAACTTGTTTTCGTGTAAATATTGTGAGTCAGATATGATGCATAAGAGAACAAGGAAAGTTTCACGATTGTGGTTATATTTCCTTAATTCACCTGAAGTAGTTAAGATGCATGTACTATCTGCCAAGAATGTATTCTGCTACACTACTGCACACATGTTTGGACTTAGAGCAGACGTCAGTAACTCGTTACATGTATGATATACAGTGGATATAACGTTATTCTTTCCCGTTTAAACGCAAACGAAAAGTAAACGCAAGTCACTTAATCGTAGTAAAAACAACCTTTGACAATTCTGACTATTTACCTGGCGTCTGGTATGGCTTCAAACTGTTTGTAATTGAAATAATCGTTTTAACGTAAACACGTTTATTTGGAAAGACTAACGTTCTCGCCACTATAATCTAAATGAGCCGTACCATGACAACACCAACCTTATGGCATTGTAACATTGAACAGACCAAGCGCTGTTGTCATCTCAGGCTCTGTATTTAAGATTGTAATACACTGCCAAATACCATATATAAAACAGCTACCTAAGATGCTTTAAATATATGTTGGTGTCAAACAGTTTAGATCAATGCCAGTCGCCGCATCGTTGACGCGGCGGCTGGCCTTGACCTACTCAGTTTGCAGTGTAATAAGTCAGGTATTTTCCATGGCACGGCTCAAATCAAATATATTGAACCTTAAGCAAGCTATTAATGAGGTTGTGATAATTATTGAAAACATTTACATGTATGTCGTTATATTTACTTCAACCTGTAAAGTCTTTATGTAATCCTATTAAAAATTTGCGGTACATCCGCCGATGAACCTACACTTCGGAACTGGTTTTAGCCAGTTCGGATTTCGCCCGTGCTATTCGTGGACTTCTTCAAATAGACTACATCGGGCACTTCACACTAAGCTCCCATTGGTCGACGGTCATATGACACTAGCGGATTGATACAGACCCATAGGTCGTTGCCATCGCGTTGCTATGTATGTAAATGGGTTAAGAAAACAACCGCGACCTGTATTTTTAGAATGTGCTTTGGCAATAGATATTCAAGTTGCACTGTTATTTGTTTGCCTTGTAAGTCTTTTTCATTCACAGAGAGAAAGTTTACTGGAAAAAATCCTGAATTTTTTATACAGTTAGAGTACATGTAGTTGGGACTACTTTCTCACCATATTTAGAAACTGGAATGGCTATTACATCGACATTACATCTATCAAACCTCTTTGACCGGTATATGATAAATTCTTATACAGAAAAACAAATCTGGCCAATAAACACATTATATTGACAAGACAGAAAATATAAATATAAATATAAGGAATAAACAACATCTCTTTGCCGCTCATGACGGTATGACTACATTCGGGCGTTTACGTAATTTACCCCCTGCGAAGCTAATGTAGTCATACCGTCATGAACGTCAAAAATATGTTGTTTATTCCTATAATGTCAGAGACATCGTCAGAATCAAAATTATTTACAATGATTACATCGGGGAAACACGTTATTTTCAGTTCAAACGCAGTTGAAACGCATCTCAATAAAATAAACATGTAGACAAAAACATTTTGGCTTTTATTCTTTCAAACGTATTAATTTGATATGAGTGGTAAACAGTTTTGAGTCTGACCTACAATGGGCATGAGGAGTTTAGCATAAACGCGTTTATTGGGAGTGAATAACGCATTCTATACCGTTTACAAAGAACAATATTCATCCACATGTATGCTAAGCACTTTTTAACTTTTTAACATTGATAGTGTTAAGACATTAATGTATGAAATATATGTCGTCTAAAACATTTATTAACGTTTGTGTATCTGATACAAAACGAAGTCATATCATGTATTGAAGGACTTTCGAAATGAAAATAAAAACTGATTAATTTATAAAACTGCTCAATCGACATTAGTATGTCCAAACATACGTCACATACTTGTTACATGCATTCAGCCATCTAATAACAGAGAATATTTTTATTTAACGTCACGGTAACATTGTTTGTTATTTCCAATGTCCTGAAGTTGCTGCATTGATAAAGCTATTAGTAGTTACTGCTATTATGATTCTGATGCCATTGTCTGTATTTAGAAATAACAAAGCTTACCCAGTGAAACACCTACACGTTTTTGAAAGTGTTCTCATAACTGTTATTTTAATAATTTCAGAAATATGACAACAACTGATATGAAACTGAACAATACGGATCACTTCTTGCTGGAAGCAAACAATCGAAAAATCATAGAACTACTTCCGGTTGTTGTTGTTATGTGTGTTCTGGGCGTGATTGGTGTTGTTGGAAATGCGGTAACTATTAAATTTTACAAGGCAAAACTGCGAAAAACACCTACAATATTTCTCATACAATCGCTGGCTATAGTGGATCTTATTGTCTGTGTTTTATTCATACCCAACATTGCTGAGATGTGCATAAACATTTTATATACAAGCGCTGCAGCATGCAAAACTATGCACTTTCTTGGCCATTGGTTTGTTGAATCGTCAGGCCTTATACTCGGATTCATCGCCTTTGATCGGTATTGGAAAATATGCGGTCACTCACGGAGAAGAATTACCAAAACTGTGGCAAAGCGGGCGGTAATAGTGATACTTATATTCTCATGTCTTATGTCTATCCGTGATTTCTTTAACTTTGATATTATCAGAATTAATCTTGACAAGGTGGACAACTCTACATCGCCGGTCGGCCATTACTGCACGAATACTGATGACACTAACTTATATCTCAGTGTGTTCATATTTCATCTACTAGATGCCCTCACATTCATTATAATATTCCTTGTTATTATCTTCACATACAGTAACGTGCTTCGAACTTTATACAAAGTTGATGCAATGAGACGAAAGGTTACACCTCCAAAACCGGACGCATGTCCGGAACTAAGGCATATTGAAAACGAGGCACAGTCATCTAATAGCCCGCCAGGCCGAGAACCGGATTCATCAGATCCGAAACAAACACAGACACCTCCGGCACCGCGGATACAAGATGACGTGGATACATGTTTTTCAATAGACGAGAACAACACAACTCTAAACCGTAAGAGACGGAAACTGACCGGACATAAGAACATTCGGAAGTCGGAGCGGAATGTAACGATGTTGATGTTAGCTGTCTCTGCCGCCTTTTTCCTATGTGCGGCACCCTACTTTGTTGCAAAGATAACGATTCGAGCTGAGAAAAGACCAAGTGATCTGGAGCTAGGACTTTTGTTACAGTTCTGCCTTAGACTAGGGTATATTAACAGTGTGTTGAACCCTTTGATTTACTGCTTGTTCAATCCGTCTTTTAGACGACATATGAAAAGGGTCTTAACGTGTACTAAGAGAGGCGATGTCAATAGCGAATTCTACTTCCCAAAAGCAACTTCCGACTGGTCTACGGTGAAGTCACGTGACTCTTGTGACAAGTTAGGTTAATCCATTGAACCTTCATGACGCATACACGTATGTTTTACATACAGGATCTTACATAAATGGTCATTATTTATGATTTTATCATAAACGAATTGACTAAAATAATATGACGCGAGCCTTGGCGAGCGTCATATAAAAATCAGTCAACGATTTTTTTTTAAAAATGATAAGTAATGAGCACGAATGTGAGATTTAATTTACCACATAACACTTTTAAACACCTATTAATTCAATAGAAACAGTAGTTTTTAGAGTTTCTGCTATATACTCGTAGATATTCCGCCAAATTTTGACGTTGTTTATGGTAACGTCATGGCAAATGACGTCATTTGGTTGTCCGCTACATGCAGCGCTTGTGTGGTAAAAGGTTAGGCCGGAGCCCAAAGAACGATATTCCACTACTGGATTACGATATTTATACAATCGCTTTATCCAAGGACCCAAATTATGTGATAAAAACAGTTTTTCTAATTAAAATCACCGTCGAATTTTTCTTTACGGTCCATTCAAAATTCCATTTAATTCAAGTCCCACTATTTAATTATGGTTGATGTTTAAAATGTAAAGAATAGAACAATGGAACTTCAAAATGAAGCTGTTGGTTAATAACGAGTATACACGTCGCTATGGTTAACACATTCAACCCTAGCGACTAGTATAGTCGTCATTTACAAACAGTGTACTTGTGAGGATTACACTAGTCCTATACAAACAGTGAAGACCCTGATTAGAGAGCTCCTTAAGTAGTCATCTGATTAGGGTCTACACTGTTTGTCATTTTGGAACATATTGTTAAAATCAACCCTTAATAGTACAAAATGGACTAGACACATTTTGACATTGGACTTGTCCATTAAAAGCTTCAGGGGTGAATGAGTTAATAGCGTTTATGTCTATGCAAACGTGATCGACCAAAGGCCTTCCTATCGAGTGTGTTTGTCAATTGTAAAAGTGTTTTGTAAAATAGAACCCTGAAAATGTCAAACATCGACTAGGCTGAGATGACAATTGACACAGTCTACAGTGAAACCCTTCTAAACCGGAACCTCTAAATGCAGGAATTCTCTCTAAACCAGAAGAAAACGTTGGAATACTGCTTGTAAATATTATTATTTCCTGTGACCCGTCTTACGAAACAGTCGTATGACAAAACTTTAGAATACATCTTATTTCTTATTTCGTCTTCTTTTCAAGACAATGCAAAGAGATGTCAAAACACATATTTAAATAAAGAAATTAATAATAATCTGGAAGTCTCTTACGAAGTTTCGTAAAACGGGGCCAATATTAGACGCCGAATTTGTCGCATGTTATAAACTTTATTGTACCGAAATACTTCTTGTCAAATAGCTACGATCTAGATCAAACGCCGACGGTTAGGCTATTACTCCAGAGATACGCCTGTTTTGGCATAAACATGTAATTTATTCCCCAAGTAAAGATAAATAGTTGCCCTATTTTAGTTGGAAAATAGCTTTTAGTCGGAAAATAGCTTCTAGATATTGTTACATCTATATTTGTAAACACCCGAGCTTAAAAACAAGTTTCTTGTATCTTTTAAAGAAAATGAATATGCACCAAAAGAAAAATGTCATATATCTTAGAATTTGGTACATGTGGCTTAAAGCAGGATAAACGTAAAGCGGACTGCATCTTAAGGAGTTCAAATACAAATGATCTGCTCTGTTTGTCATGTTACTATACATTGAAAATATCAACCTCAAGTAGTCATACATTGACTAGTATAAATTGAAAATGAAATTGTCCATTTGAAGTTTCAATGAGGAAACGGTTTTAGTAAGGAAGTTTATTTGATAATATGGCTTCAAGATTTAAACGTTGTATTGCCCACGTCAACCATCATAATGCAGAGTTACCCTTCTAGTTTAAATACTAAAAGATGAGTGTCAAACAGCGTGCTTCCTGACCCGGTGCAGTATTATTCGACGACTATATATATAAACTATTTTGAGTACTATCCAGGTATCTCTTTCATTGCAAAATCACATGTCCGCTTTATATAAGCCGTGTCATGAGAAAACCTGCCTTATTATATTGCAAACAGAGTAGATCAAAGCCAGTCGCCGCGTCTTTAACGCGGCGGCTGCTCTTGATTTACGCTAGTTTACACCCACATGCATCGAATGCATGTAATATAACTGTATAAAATACGGCATCTATCAGTATAGGCAAAACATGATACAGAATCTTTGACGACAACGATACTTAGTCTATACAATGTTACAATGCTATAAGGCTTGTTTTGTCATGGCACGGTTCATACATGTATGTATTCTTATCATGTTTTAATATTATGCACGCTGAGGTCGAAAATGTGATAAGTGTTTCAAACAGTTTAGATCTAGAGGTGTCGTGGAGTAACTCGACGCCTTATCTGAGACCAAGCCCCTTGATATGTCGATGATATTTGCTTAAGGTACTTCGCATATGCGCGTAGTTTCCATACGATTGTTATGAAAATTGTCATGAAGAATGATAATAGCCTAAGAAACAATGTGTGTAAATATAGGCAAAATTTATTGTGTGGTTTGTCTTTAAGGTCTTTTTTCTGACAAAAACCTAGAATTTTGATGATTTTATTTTTCTTAAAAATGAATAAAGCTAATGACTATAATTCTCGCCCAATAAGTAGTCCACAGCATTCATTACAAGAAAAGCTAAAAACATTCAGGATTTGTTGTAATAACATATTTTCTTATTCAAATGTGGGATATTTGTTGTTTAGATACAGTTACCTACCATAGAATTAAAACTTTGTCATTAAAATGCATTATTATTTATTCATGGACTTGCATACAAGGTTTATTATATTGTTTGAACATAATTATAATGGGCAATATCGATCTTGAAAAGGTTAGCGTATTGATAAGCTTCAAGGTGTGGCTTTATAGTTCGATCAAATCGTTTACATGTATACCGATTTAATTGACTTGTAAGTCATTAAACTAAAACGTACAGGTAAGTGGACATATACTTGGACCGTAAACATCACTAGTACTAATCAACGAAGACTAAACATAACATGTCTCTTGATTACTGCGTTATGGATTGACAAGTCAATAAATCGGACACTAAAAAAAAATATTTGGATCGGATGGGTCTCGAACCTATGACCTTTGGATTGCTAGTCAACCACTATAGTCAACCACTATACTAACTGCGCTATGAAGGATTATACTAATATATATCAACATTTCCTTTATATAAATTTTCTAGTATAAACACGTACGAAAAAAGTCTGTGTCGTCCAGACGCATATCCGCTCGCCCGCAAGACCGACTTCCGTTAGCGAAAGGCCTTAAAAACATTGCCAGACAGTATGGGAGACGGACTAAAACAACTTTTGCAAGATGTTATTGAGATACTTCATGTTTTATGAAATAAATAAACGAACGTGGATGTTGCATCCTTTCTGCAGCCAGAAAATCTATACCGAAAGTGTTGTTTGGCAATTAAACTAATCGTAGTGAGGTAGGGTGTACATGTAAGTGGCTGGGGTTCTCCTTATTTCTTAAACTTACATAATATGATGGCGATAGTTAACACATATAACCGTTACATGCTATAACCTTCCATGTAATCTAGATAAAACGAAAATTCGGTGCAATACAGCGCTCCCTCTCTACAACGCCACCCAATGGGAGACAAAAAATATGTGCGTTGTTCGGAGGGAGTCGTTGTAGGGAGGGATTTCGGCTTACATTTGCAAACAGCTTGAATCCAGATCAGACGCCGCGTAACGCGGCGTCTGATCTGGATTCAAGCTGTTTGCCATTCATCATTATGTTTTTTTCTGTCAAAATGTCTAACATATAAATTTGAGAAAGCCAGCAGGCGTCACTTTTAAGTAGACTTTATTGCAGCCTAGAAAGGTTAGACATAATTATATTGTTTTGGGAACAGCGGCAATGGTCGTTGTAAGGAGGGAACCGTTGTTCGGAGGGCCGTTGTAGAGAGGGAGTATTGTATAACAAATTTAAATGAGCCGTGTCATGACAAACCAGCCTCATTGCATTGTAAAATTGTACATACCAAGCAACATTGTCATCCCAGGCTATGTATCTTGAGTTCGGTCTACATTGCCAAATGACGTATATATAAACGTGCTAAAACAATGCATTACATGCTTTTAGATGTAAAACATAGTAGATCTATATCAGTCGCCGCGTCTTGACGCGGCAACTGGCATTGATCTAAACTGTTTCCAATGCAATAAGAACGTGTTTTCATGGAAGAGCTCTTTATTTCCTTATTTGAAAGGCTAACAATGTGGAGCTTGATCAGACTCTGATATGGTACCTATCTGTTTGCAAATGACACTATACATTATTGTCTAACCTCGTCACGGCAATTACGTCATATATTTCTAAACAATTGTCGTTTGTTTTTATTTCTTAAATTTAAAATTTAGGTAATTTGAAGAGTGGACTAGATTTTATTCGACATTTGATCTAAAATGTCATCAATAAAGAGCTTATGTCGATTTCATTTGATTGGTAATCGGATGAATCTCGCGTATTTGGTCCCTTCACTGCCATGACTTCTTTTGCTTCAAACGATTGTCGTCCGTTGTTTTAAACTTTAAGATATTTTGACTCAAGAAATGTTAAAGTCAGTATAAACATTTTTTTTATTTTGATCAGATGTCGCCTTTACAAGCGACATAAATGACAGAAAATAATCGGCAAATACCATGTATCTCGCTAGCGATTCATGGTAAATTTGTCGATCATTTTCTGTCGTTTATTTTGCTTAAGCGGCAATCAAATTCAGTTTATTTCTTATATTTACATTATATTTGCTGAAGTTTCCAAAAAACAAATAAATATTTAATAAGTATGCATGTATGTTTAATCCATATTACAGGTAGTTAACACAAATAATGTTTACCCTCAAACGAACAGCCATAACGTCATTACTGAAGCAGAGCAACAAAATGACTCGCGGACAGCAGATCCATAAGCCTCGCCTCCTCTGCGGATTGGTTTCCACAAGTCCCGCCCGCGAGACTTTGCGTTTATACAAATTAAACGTCCTTTTATTCAATGAATTTGAATAGATCGAATGTAGATAATTTGCAATAAACCATTGTACTCGGGATAAGGCGTTGGAGTGGTTAATTAAGGACTACTGCCATAATGAAACATACAATATATGTCCCACTAAACTTTGGTCTCTTTGGTTTTCGAATATGTGATCTATGGTTTTGCCGGTTCGAAGATCAAAGAGAGCAAAGATCGGAATGTTCTTTATGATTTGTTCTGAAAAACAGTTGTGATATTATGGTTGCTTTACATTAAAAAACGACGCAGTTACTGTAAACCGGTTTTATTCGCGAGAATATAATTTACGCGTGAATTCGCGAATGTGTTGTCTCTAGTTTTGAAAATAGGTGACTTCTTAAAGCAGATTGAAAGTAAACTAGACTGTTCCTTAAGGCACACTCTACTTTACTTTCAGCTACTGCCTGCTAGATACATTGCATGATGTCGCAAATTAAAACAAAATCGCATTACGCGAAATATTCATGACGCGAAAAATAACTGTTTTACAGTATAAAGAATGATTTTCCAAGGGTTTGTAGGTAGCAATGAGGCTCTTTTTGACATTCGATAAACGTAATGGTGGACATCCCTAACAGTTATAAAATATATGGTTGGGACAATAAGCTGTGGATTTATTCGATGGCTATTGGGAGTTTCCATCAAATTGGTTAACATATCACCGTGTACTTGCGTGGAAATCGGATTGGAGCTAGACGGTAAGGTTAAAGTATTATTCTAGCATATTAGGAAAATGTTTACATTATCATTATATTACTGTTGTATGCTCGACAACGTATGTTTCCTTAAAGAAACACTGGTACAGTTGAACCTCTCTATTACGACCACTAAACTATGTTAATCATTAGGATGTTTACGAAAGGTGACCGTTTAACGCAATGTGACAATGAAACAGAAAGCTCCTTTAGGAACTTTCTGTTTCAATGTCACATTAATTTAAGCAGTCACCTGTCTATTATACTATCAATTAGCTTCCGTTTCAGTGGTCGTAATAGCGAGGTTTTACTGTACTTCTATACAACAAAATCCAATGGGAGACACATATTGTGTGCGTTCTTTGGAGGAATTTTCATAGGGAGGAAAATTGGCTGCCATTCGTGAACAAATTGAATCAGATGAGACGCAGTAAACGCGACGTCTTATTTATTTAATTTGGATTCAGGCTGTTTGCAACTCGTCGTTATATAGGTAATTTCCGCAAGTACATGTATGTGACTGAAAAAACAACTGACTACAATTCTGAGCAGATACTATTGCAGTCGTGCAAATGTTGGAGATATTGTCTTGTTTGGGGAATAGCAGCAAGAGTTTTAGTAAGGATGGACTCGTTGTTCCGAGAGCCGTAATGAGAAGGAAATAACTGTACTTTATTTTTCCGTTTGGCTCCCTGGGTCCGAATATATGAAAGATTCTCAGTGCGAGCATGTAAAAAATAAGACCATTCCAACATAAACGCGCTAAATACTGGAGTGTATACCACTAATCCTTGTAAAATTTATATTCAAATACTTATTAGAAACGAAAAAATATCGTAGTTACAAAGTTTTTTTCCAAAGGTTTCAAAGCATACTTAGTTTTAGCAGCGTGTGTATATTTTCTAAAGAGATTGAGATTCATAGGACCTCTGGTTATAGGTCGATTCTGCTCTCAAATGGCAGTTAAATGTAAGTCATTGATACATGGCAATTACGAGTGTTAATTGGCAAGTTACAGATACAAGATTGTGTGTGCTCTTTAAAATGATATTTGTTCCATTCATATTATCGTCAATTTTCTTTTCTAAACTTTTTTTAATTTTAGATATTACAGTCATCAGAATGGAAACTGAAAAGGAGAGAAACGCTTCTGAACCAAATGCTCTTAAGGCGGCAAACTTGAAAACCATCACCGAGTTACTTCCATTAATCATTACAATGGGAGTCCTTGGCATTGTAGGAATTATTGGAAACATTGTCACAGCCAGGTTCTACAGTCTGCAAAGGAGAAAAACTCCGACAAAGTTTCTGATAATGTCGTTAGCAATTGTCGACCTGATAGTGTGTATACTATTTGCACCTAATATTGCTGAAATGTATCTGAACGTCCTTTACACGAGTCCGATGGCATGTAAAACTATGCATTTCCTTGGACACTGGGCATTAGAATCCTCTTGCCTAATCCTAGTTTTCATAGCGGTTGATCGGTACACGAAACTATGTGACAGATTCAAAATTAGGATTACCAACGAATTAGCAAAGAAAGTAGTAATCACGATATTGGCATTCTCATGCATACTCTCCGTGCGGGACTTTGTTAACTTTGATGTTGTTTCAGTTATAGTTCGTTCGTCACACAACAACAGTGAATTTGGACACTATTGTACAATTACACATAACCCGGACTTTAAACTGAGTATACTTGTGTTCCATGCAATTGATGCCCTAACAGTCTTATCAGCGTCCCTGACAATTCTACTGTGTTACATTAGCATAATCATAACATTATATAAAACGGAAGTCATTCGACAAGGTAAATTGAGCAAGTATGATTCAAAGCATTCCATTAATGTTTCACAAACAAGTCTTAATTGCACAGTGCAATTAGCAACAAGTTGCACGTGTGTACACAAAACAAACACAATGAACTTAAAGCCACACGCACCACTTAAAAAGTTTGATTACAAAGGTACAAGCGGAATTGAACTGTCCGGTCCAACTGAAATCATTGAAGAGGCTGCAACGAATGCCAACGCTCTCAATGACAGCGCAATGACGTTACGAACCACAGGATCACCAAATCGGAAGAAGAAAATTCGGAGATCAGAACGAAGCATCACATTCCTTATGGTAGCAGTGTCTGCTGCATTCTTTCTGTGTGCATCTCCGTATTTGGCAACCAGACTTAGCTTGATGGCTACCGGGAGTGCTAATGATCGTGAACATGACTTGCTCACTCAGTTTGGTCTAAGGCTTTGTTACATTAACAGTGTAATAAATCCAATAATATACTGCCTCTTTAACCCGTTATTCAGAAGGCAACTGAAGGGGGTGCTGATGTGTAAGAGAGAGTCAGTTCTAGTCAGTAATACAGAGGTTACATCTGGGTGGTATTAGAACATAGGTCAGGCTCCGAGGTTGTAAAGCGTTTTAGCTGAGTCTGAGTGTGTTCCCAAGCATTTGATTGGTCAGGGTTTAGCCTAGGCTCAAGTCTGACCAATCAAATGCTTGAGAACGAGTTTAGACTTCAGTCAAAAGCTTTTATAACCTAGTTCAAAGGATAAAATGTTTGCAAGTTAATTGCAGTCGAATGTTCTAGTTTTGCGCCTTAATTCACATTCTGCCTTACTTTCAGCCTGCTAGAATAAATTAATATTTCTTATGATACATATTCATGAAAACGGGTTACAATCAATATTCGTGTGCGTTTGTGTTCAAAGCCATCTTTTCAAAAGAAAAAAATAGCACTCCATGTTCAGCCCTGACATGTACAAAGCCTAGATCTACTCAAAGTAAAAGAGTACGCTTTACTTCAATAAAAACAAATTAAGACACATTTGTGTTTAAAGAAAAATCCCAGATAAATAAAAGCAGCCTATACGAAGGGTATTTCATAATTGATGCAACTCCATTAATAACTTCGACATAATAATTGTAATATGCATGTGCGATATATCGTTGGAAAGGGCAATTCCTCACCTACATGGTGGTATAATGCACGATAAGATCACACTACGGAATACATCACACTACTTATCTGAATGACCCCTTCTCAAGGGCACTAGAACATAGCACTTTTCAGACATTACACCCCTGTTACACAGAGCCATCGGTGATAGATCGGTTGTTTTTTTCGCAAAACTAAGGAGGGGACCAATGAAAACCTATTTACCACCAACATCACCTATTGGCCACCTGTTTTCCACCTATCAATAGCTATTAGGTAAAGATGAGTTTCGTCGGTGAAAAATCACCGATTGGGATTTTTAAACGTGTTTAAAATTCTCGATCGGTGAAAATATTTTACAAATAACCGATTGACAACCTGTCTACTACCGACATCACCGACGAGTCACCGATAAACCGCCGATAAAGCACCGATGAACTGATACTTACCACCGATGAAAAAGGATGAGAATTAAACCGCGGGATCTCGTCGGTTTTCATCGGTTGTTAATGGCAGTTGAATCGGTGATCAATTGGTGATCAATCGGTTGCCGCCAGCATTTCATCGGTGTTTTATCGGTATTCATCGATTATTGATAGGTTGTTGGGCGCTTTTAATCGGTGGCCCATTTGATTTCATGAGTCGCCAATCGCTGGCCAATCGGTGGCCAATCAGAGGCGGGGTGGCGTTTGACCGATTGAACAGCTATTCATCACCGATACCCGGTTACACAGAAAGCCTGAAATTAAATCACTTATGACAACCGATCAAAACAGCAAATAATTTGACCGATTGGCCACCGATTTAAGCCCGACCGTCTGTGTAACCGGGGTATAACTTATTGACCTGATAGCTTTTTTAAAAGTAAAATGTCCTGTAAAAAGTCGCCCCGTACTTCATTCTCAGTGTTGTTATACTTTCTGGTCCTTTGGAATCATTGATTTCAGCGCATTTACAGTTGAAAGTTGAATTCCGCTTAAGCTGGTGCTAGGGGGCGTGAGCACTGTTGCATATTTAAGTATTGCTCATGAACAGACTCAATTAAACCGAGTCTGCAATTTTCAGTATTTGCTTTGTTTTCTGTGCTTTCAAAGGATCTCCCCTTATTTAGATTATATAATTTACAACAGCAGATGTTAAGTGCTTGTGTGGCGGCTGTAAAAAGTCGCCCCGTACTTCATTCTCAGTGTTGTTATACTTTCTGGTCCTTTGGAATCATTGATTTCAGCGCATTTACAGTTGAAAGTTGAATTCCGCTTAAGCTGGTGCTAGGGGGCGTGAGCACTGTTGCATATTTAAGTATTGCTCATGAACAGACTCAATTAAACCGAGTCTGCAAGTTTCAGTATTTGCTTTGTTTTCTGTGCTTTCAAAGGATCTCCCATTATTTAGATTATTGAAACACTGGATAAAACAAAATTCCTCTACGTTTAAACAAAATAGATATAAATGCAATATATTAGAATATAGAAAAGGTCTGTTTTTATTAAATAAATGGACAATTTGTTACACTTTAAGGGATAAATGGTTTGGTGTGTATTTCAAATTGTTTTCTCCTGATCAGATGCCGCAAAACACCTCGTCTGACCAGGAAACAAACTGATTGACACTCGTTGAGACATTAGTTTCAAAAACTCGTCTATTATTAAGCAATAAATCTCACTTTGAAACGATATTGCAGACATCAATATTGAAGCAGACGACACTATAATAGAATAAACAGACACAATAAATTTGACCATGAATTGTATTTGTGTTTGTTATGATTTTAAGTCGTTTTCAACACTATTTAAGTGATAAAACAAAGTCTATCTAACTACAGATAGAGGAATACTACAACTTTATTTATGCACTGTTCCCGACACATATTGAAAACTGGGTAGAACCAACGACTTTCCACAAACCAGCTAGAAGAATTATGCAAATAAAAAATCCGAATGTCAAAACCAGGATTCGAACGCACACCAACAGCAGCCAGGAGCTTAGTGATTGTCAGTCATAGTGACTTAGACTACTAAGCCACTGAGACCGGACCAGCATTAAGTAGCAGTCAATTCTGAGTCTAAATTGTTTTGCATAGAATAAATGTACTATTTACCAGTTATGTGTTTGTAAGGAAAAGCATGCTTGTCGCTGGGGCTCATTGGGTTAACAGTAGAAAGATGACAGTCCCACCGGTTACTTATCTTGTTCATAGCAAAGTTAACAATGTTTGCCACAAATATATTCTTAAAGGAATGTGTATACACCAATATTCAGCAGCAACTCTCATTTCAATTTTTTAGCAAAATGCCCCTTTCAATAGAAACATCATTAATTATTTATAAATATGTTTGAATTCTTAACTAATTACCGTAATATTGTAATACGAGTTATTATAGAATGCGTGCACTAAGAATTTTATCCTGTTTTCAGCATACGAATAATAGACAGGGCCTATGGTTGAAAAGTATTTAAGACGAGTCTTTCTGAAACATTTGACCACCTCTCTATTACGACCACTAAATTATGTTAGTTATTATGTGTTTAAAGTCAGGTAACTGCCTAAAACAAGGTGACAGTTCTTGCAACCTTGCTTTGAAAATGTCACCCTCCTTTCATACAATCAAATACAGTGCTCCCTCCCTTCAACGACCCTCCCAACAACGACCCCCTCCTTACAACGACGTTTGCCGCAGTTCCCTAAACAAGACAATTATGTCTAACGCTTTTACTGCTGCAATACTGTCTGCTTAAAATTGTCGTCTGCTATTTTTCTCAAAGTTGCATAATGCACATTTTGACAGAAAAAAACTTAATGACGAGTGACAAATAGCTTGAATCCAGATCAGACGCCGCGTCACGCGGCGTCTGATCTGGATTCAAGCTGTTTGCAATGTTAGCGAATTTCCCTCTCTATAACGACTCCCTCCGAACAACGCACATAATTGTTGTCTCCCATTGGGTGTCGTTGTAGAGAGGGAGCACTGTAGTCTTCTTTTTAGTGGTCGTAAAATAGAGGTTTTACTGTATTGTGTTTATTTTACGATATGCTAAAATTCGTAAAATTAGATTTTGAGAATATTCTTGTAGATAATGATAGAACATTGAGAAAGTAATCTGAACTTTATCAGTGAGAAATCAGTACTATATACTCAACAAAAAAGTAAGGAATTCTCAGAAAACCATGGTACAAAAGAACACCAAAACAAAACCATCATCCAATTTTTATATATTTAACTAGATACATTCTATGGCTTGCCTGAAATAAACATGTAGATTGATATAACTTATATTCATGTTGTAGCACTAAGTCAGGTAACCTAGGGATCAAAGTCATTTTACACAAAATTAGTGTCTACAGAGTAGTCTCTACATTTATGCAAAATACACTGTTTAGCTGCTTGTTTTCATCACTTGAAATCCAGTTTCTTTGAATGTCACATGAAATAAGCGAAGTTCTTTCGATAGCCTCAAATGTCATGTATGGAAGATGATAATGTTGGAACAAGAGCACCGCATGCCAGTGTCAATGCTCATCTCTTGTAGATCGATGAAAATACCAATAAAATTAGGGACGACCGCAACGACGCGGGCGTCTGACCGATGCCAAATGCTCATGTTCTACTTCAACAAAATAGACGAACTAAACATCCCTTTAGTTATTATGCGTCCCACATTAGCTGCAATTAGGGACTTGCACCACATCTTATACGTCGACTGATTCTGGCGTTTTGGTGATAAGTGATCAACCTGCAGTCCTTCTGTAGCGCCACAGTCAGAGCTTAGAGGGTTCTTTTAGCGGCCATCTATTAACCCCGTCCCTGAATATTCCATACATTTATAATAGAAAAAATAAAATTTGACAGTGGAAGCGATAAAATCTTGATTAACAACTACGTAATTACAGGGAGTCATTTCAACTTATTTGTCACTTAGTGTCATCTTGGAGTAATGGGTTTCTCTGATCTTCAAAAACAGAGGAGAGTAATAACTCGCATGCGGTGCTCTTGTTTGAAGATTCTCATCTTCCATTCATGGCATTTATCGTGATAATTGAGTTAATTTCATGTGACATTCAAAGGAACTGGACTTCAACTTATGAAAACTTGCGGTTTAATCACGTGTTTTGCATAAAAGGAGACACTACACTAAAGACACTAATTTTGTGAAAATTACTTTGACCCCTATGTTACTTGACGCAGTCCTACAGTAATGATATGCTTGATATTAAACTGAAGGAAACATTTATCTTTTAAGGGTGTATCCAAACCATAAGCGATTTTTTCAAAGTATCAAACGTTTTTTTTATCATTGTTTTTTTGGAAGAGCTATTTATGATGAATGAAAAAATGGAAAAAAAATATATGGTGGTGTCCTTTTTTTTTTTAACTACAGCGATTTGAAAAAGGTATGTCAAATTTGGACTTTTTTCTCTCAAAATTTACCCATTCAGAGTACAAGCTTCAGTAAAATCTATTTCAAAACAAAACAAACATGGTAATTCGGGATTTCATTATTTATTTTATGTCTATGGTGGTATTTTCACATATAGAAACCAAATTTAGACAAAGCAGGCACTAGGTTTTGAACAATATGGATCCTCGAATATCAAAAATATGCTTTTTATAGGGCATTTTTTTTTTTTTTTTTTTATGAAAAAAAAGTACAAAAGTTTGAAAATGAAATAGTTCTAGTATTAAACTTTTTCTTATATTCTACCAAATGAAAGCCAATGCTAAGGTAGTTCAAAATATGAAAAGAAATTGAAAGGTCAGTGTTGAAAATTTTGAGACATTAAAGTAAAAAGAGTTATCTCCCCTTACAAAGTTTACAAAAAATTACCATGTCGTTGATATTTAGAGCTTTATAAATTTCACATTTGGGTGCCTGTTTTCTCTTAAATTAGTTTTTGTATGAAGAAATACTACCATAGATAGGAAATAAATAACACAAAACCAAATTATCATATTTGCTTTCATTTAAAATGGATTTTTATTGAAGCGGGCTGTTTGAAAAGGACAAAATAAGAGAAAGTGGGTGGGGTAAACTTTACATGGCCATGGAGCCAACTGTTGTTCATCAAAATGTACACTTTTTCTATTTTTTCATTCATCTGAAATAGCTCTTCAATACAAAACCATCATAAAGTGTTTTCATATACTTTGAATTGTTTTTAAAATCCATGACATTGATACACCCTTAAGCCATGAAAAGTATATTATTAAATAAGTAAACATTATAATTATGATGTTTTGTTTTGGTGTTCTTTGTTGAAAATTCTTGTTTGTTGAGTATATTTTGTCGATGCAAACAGTGCATACCCAGATCAGATTCAGTGTTTGAAAATTAACCACCAACAAACCGATAATAATGTTGCGTTGCAATTATTGTGATGTTGACAATGGTCAGTGGAAATAATCGTTTATTGTCAAACAACTAGGTCTGACGTGTCAAAGGTCAGCCGAGTCCATTTTTTAGGGAGAACAGCATTCCGCAAGTTCTCGGACCGTTTTTTGAAGAGCCGGGTTTAGTATTTGAGATAAAAATGAAGGGTGAATTAGTGTCAGCAGTCTAGCGCAGTAGGCAAAGTCTAGGTACGCTAGAAGTATTTTTATTCAGTGTGAGTTCGAATCCCGCGTCGACCGTAAACTTTTTTTTTAAAATATTTAATGAAAGTAAAGCATTATTCTTTTTTATTCTGTATAATTATACTGACCATTTATGCACAGGTTCGTCAATGTTAAGAAAAGTTTGTCTTTGTTCGATTTTGAATCCTATATTAGCCATATTTTAAAAGTACAAAATGATGATGTTTTATAAATATCGATATGAGTTTTAGCAATTGTCTTGTACACGGGCACGAGTTAGTCGTGCTCTTCGCATGATACACTATATATAAGACGAAGTGTATTCGAAATATTGGTCAGTTCAATTACACAAAATGAACAAGAAGATCGCCAATAAATTCAGCGATGACGCGAAAGAAATTTTAAAAAAATTGCGAGAGCTTTTGCACCTTAGAAAAAAAGAGGGACTCTTGTACGATTTGAACAAGTCAACTGAACGTATGGCAGCAATGACTGGGGTGAGCGTCTCATCATTTAGGAGAGTATGTAGACCAAAGCCAAGAGTTGACCAAGACGCATGCACACCAAAGACGTCAATCGATCTGGATGATTTTGACAAGGCCGTGCTGCGAAGGACGATCCAGACGATGTATACGCACCAAAAGATGCTGCCCACCCTTAACAACATCTTAGCTGCACTGAAAGAAAGCATTGGCTACTCCGGCTCAAGGGAGTCATTACGCAAACAGCTAAAGCAGATCGGTTTCAATTATCGTAAATGTAGGACAAACCGGAAGGTGCTGATGGAGCGCCCAGACGTAACGCACCAGCGAATGACGTATCTACGTAGGATCAAGCAACTACGCACCCAACGTTACTATATAGTATATACTGACGAGACATACGTGCACAGTTGTCATACTGTCCCTAAGTGCTGGGCTGCAGAGGGCATTGAACACAAAATTCCATTTTCCAAAGGTAATGCTTATAATAAATGTACCCTTAAAATGTTACATATTAATTTAATGTATTTTACCTAAAATATATTAGGCCACAGTCAAACATGTGTACAACGGAGAGTAAAAGACCCATAGGCAGTATGTAAGACCGAAGACTGCAGTTATTAATTATTAATGTGTAGACACTTAGCTGCTTAAAGCTAGACAAAATATCGATCTGCATTTCTTTTGACCTGCATTAAGCAGTCACCTGTCGATAAAGCTTTTAGTGTGTTGTATTCATTGACCACTATACATATGTTTGAACCTTATATTTCAGGACAACGAATGATAGTACTCCATGCTGGTGGCACAAATGGCTTCATACCAGGAGCAGAGTTGGTCTTCAAAGCGCACTCTGCTTCTGGGGACTATCATGATGAGATGAACAGCCGAAACTTTACAAAGTGGTTGGAGGAGAAGCTGATACCAAACCTTCCGGCTAGGTCAGCAGTTGTTATGGACAACGCGTCATATCACAATGTACAAGTGGATAAGGCACCAACAATGGCAACCAGAAAGGCCGACATCATCAGCTGGCTGCAGAGGCATGATGTTCAATGTGGCGCCGACATGCTAAAGTCTGAACTACTAGCAATAGTTAAGCAACGTCAGAGCATGCCTGTATATGCAGTGGATGAGTTGTTGTCACGACATGGACACTTAGCGGTGCGTCTGCCCCCTTACCACGCCGACCTTAACCCTATCGAGCTGATCTGGGCAAATCTTAAAGGTAAAATCTGTTGAAACGTATTGCTTTAAATGTCCGGTTAGTTTACGTAACGTCGTATTTGGCACGTCATTTTGACACAAGTTATATAAATCCTACATTCTATATTCAGTCCGCAATAGTTATTCTTTGCAAGACACTTCTTTGAATAAATGAAATTTTAATTCAAAATCTTCAATATACATGTACCAGTAGAAACCTGGAAGAAATAAATTAAGGAAATTCTGTATTTTTAATGATGTATATTTGCTTTCTTCAGGATTTATTGCTAGAAGAAACGTTGCCTTCAGAATGGAAAAGGTGAAATCATTGATCGACGAGGGATTGAACTCTATAACAGCTAGTGATTGGCAAAGATGCATTTTTCACGTACAGGATATTGAACGAACATATTGGGAATCGGACATTGCTATAGATGACATTATTGAAAACTTTATAATAGACCTGACATAATGAAGCTGACTCATCAGAGACAGACACTGCCAGTGAGGGAGAAAATTGATTGCACATGTATTGAAATAAAATGAATTACACAGGTGTCCAGATAAGAAAGAGTTAACTCACATTTTTCAATCTTTTCCTCTTCATTTCTGTACTAAACCCTATGATGTGACTACTAATAAGAATTGTCTCAATGAGATGACTTTAATGAGTATAAACACCATAAAGTTTGGTGTTGACATAAAGATTTTAGACTTTTGAAATACCCCCTTATCTGGAGCCCTGATTACAGAAAAAATGGAAATAAAAGATTAAAACCCATGTAAACAAAATAAAGGGGTAAAAATCAATCAAAATATAATAATAAGTAATTGTAGAATACTTAATACCTTTTAGCAAATAAAAATATTTTGGTGGATGCGAGACTCGAACCCGCGCTTAATAAAATTTACGCTGGTCGCACAATTGCTAATGGTCCTATGCCCTATCAACTACGCTATGTTTCCGATAACTACTGGTATCATTGTTTATACCTATCAACAAAACATTTTCTTAAAAAATGACACGAGGATATCCGAAATGCTGTTCTCCCTTATAAATGGACTCGGCGACCCCGTGACACGTCAGACCTAGTTGTTTGACTATACCAAAACCCATTGTCTATGGATTTGTGGTGGGTAAATTAATCTTCCTTCTTTAACCCCATTCACTAACATGACAGATCACGTTTTAAGAATTGTCGTCTTTTTCATTTCTCAAATTATGTTTTTAGACATTTGGACTAAGAAATATAGAATGCATTGGCAAACAGGTTGGATTCGGCGAAAACAGGTTTTATTCCTTTACACGCCATTTCATACACTATTCAATAAACGTTTTTTTTGTTATCCCCTCTCCTGCTTTATTCGTAACTATATTGGTACATTTTTCAAGCAGTGGACACTTAGAGCTGTCAAATAAAGGCCTGTGTTGTTTTCTTTTAAGATCGATCTGACATGAGATTGCAGTCTTCCCACGTGAAAGTTTCTTTATTCAATTAACAAGTGTAATTATCAAGGTTATAAATGGTCTGTCGTCATACTGTGTTAGTAATACGTGAACTTTTGTTTTTAACTTTGCTTCGTTGAAAATGGTTAACGAAAGCTTTTTCAAAATACCAGTATCAATTTAAAACTCAAAGCGAACTTTTACTTCTTCCATTCCCCTTATTATTGGGTTATCAATTTTGGTTATGCCAGAGAGACCTTCCTACTTTGTGGTTCTGGCGCTTAACCCTTTCCCCCATAGAAGCGACTTTTAGCGTATTTAATTTATTCCTCCGCTGAAGAAAATAGTTCCAGTTTATACCCTCATGAACAATAACCATTACAAATATTTTATATAGCCTAGCAGAATTTAGCTTAAAGCAGGCTGAAAGTAAAGCAGAATGTGCCTTAAGGCACATTCTGCTTTACTTTCAACCTGCTTTAAGTGGTGACCTGTCTTCAATTTTATAACTAGGCTATCAGGTACAGGGTTAATTATCATAGGGAAAGTGTCTGTGTATTAGGCCGATATTATTCCAATTGCCAAAACATACAGGGAAGCCAGGTCGGTGGGTTTGATCCAATGTGCTGCTTTGCATCAACTACATAAAGCCGAAATCCTCTTCCTGAAAACATCATCTCATCTCATCATTCCTTATCATTTATAGACGCTTTATGACATTTTTTGTGTCGTAATGCCGTAAAACACAATTAATCCACCCATACAAATTTTTATATATATACATTATTAAGTGTTTAAGACAGGTGACGCTTAAAGCTAAGTGACGAAAAACAGAAAACCCATTTAGGCTCTTTCTATTTTACTGTCACATTGCTTTAAGCTGGCACAGAGTTTTAATATAATTAATAAACCTTCTTTAAGTGGTCGTAATGTAGAAGCTTTACTGTACACATATTCGTTAAATGTAAAGATTTCTGTATAATCGCGAACGGAGTGCAATGTAGGATTTGTTTCGATTTGTTATATTAATTGTACGTCATTTGTCCATTTTTGCGTAATTGGATAAAGGAATATTTGTATAATGAAACATAAAACATTTATTTAGAACACTCTTGGTCTTAAGTACGTGATCTATTGTTTAACCCTTTGAACCCTAATCCCGCATATAGTCGTCCTTTTCAAACAGTATATATGTGACAAGTGCACTTTTCCTATGCAAACAGTGAAGACCCAGATCGGAGGGCTCCTTAAGGAGCCTCTGATCTGGGTCTTAACTGTTTGCCGTAATGCAAAACATTGACAAAAACAACCCTTAAAAGTCAGAAATGGACTTGACTAAAATTGAAACAGGGATCGTCCATTTAAAGTTTCAGGGAGGAAAGAGATAAAGGTTCGAAGATCAACGAAACCAAAGGTTGGTGTGTTCTTCATTGTTTGTGTTACAAAACAATTGCCCTTACATAGTTACTTTTCATTCATATACTAATACGATTATAAGAAAAACTTTACAAGGGTTTTTTAGCACGCAACATTTTATGGATATTTCTTTCAACATTAAACTTAATCTATGTTCAAAGCATTGATCTGGAAAAAAACACATCGTGATTATTTCGTCGGCGACTTGGCGTTTCCGTCAAATGGTGAAGATATTACGTAGTATTCAAAGGACACCGGATGAGCAAAAGTGGGTAAGTTAGCATAATTAAAACTAGCAATTATGTCCAAAAACGTTAATTTCTTTCCTCCGTAGTACATGTAACACCATTTAGCGCATTTAATTTATTCCTCGACTAAGGAAAATAGTTCACATTTTACAGTCATGAAAGTATATAATATATGTTGGTTTAAACAGCATTTATTTCAAGTATTTTACAAACAGTATGTCACATTTACAGAACATAATATCAGAAATATTAAAGCACAAACAAGTTACCGAAAACTTATGTGAATTATTCTCCATACATATGTTTATGTTATAATATTTCTTTTAAAATCCTAGCAGATGTTAGCATAATGCAGACTGAAAGTAAAGCAGACTGTGCCTCTGAGAAGCATTCTGTTTCCTTTTCAACCTGTTTCAATTGATCACACGTCTTCACAACTAGAAACAGTTTGTGCTGTAAAGGGTTTTTAAGCCTTTCATGATCAAAATATTCGGGAAAAGTTTACCCCTTCGTCGCTTTATTGTCGTCTGCTTCAGTATTGATGTCTGCAAAATACGTTTCAAAGATAAATTTAAAGTTGTATGACTTAATAAATATCGATTAGAGTGTCAAACAGTTAGGGTCCTGATTAGGAGTCGTCTGATCAGGACCCTAACTGTTTGCAAACGCGCTTTATGGCGTCTTTGAGCGTGAAAAGGTTGAAGGCATAAATGTAATTTGTCGCCGGCCAAATACATAACAAAACCTCGTTTAAAGCCAATTTTCAGAAAAATCACTTTTTTACATCTTTGGAAAGATTGCGCCAAAACGCAGATTCTGACAAAACACCGTAATTCTATCCCAATGAGAAAGGCTGTAAACAGTCACCTGATGTACTGTCGTATACTGATTGGTGCAAAAGTCTTAATTTCAAAACATCGTACTTGTTAAAGAAAAAAATGTAGTTTTGTGATGTGCCTGTATCTCCCAGTCTTTGGAACGACATGAAGCAATTGCACCATAGGTATTGTTTGAGTGAAGGGTTTTGCTATTTATTTGTCTAGTAACATAGCTTTTAAATGCCACTTTCTGTTTTGATTTTGAAAAACCTATGTACATTAAAGGGACACAGTTAAAGTTATATACCATATTTTGATTTGATATATTCATAAATTTGTGTTACAGTGATTTCAAAGAGTTGTATTCAACAATAATAAATTAATACTCAATTATCCTTTATACTTAGTCGAAAATCAGTTAGTGACATATTAAAGTATGATATCTTAATTATACATTTCAAATTTATAGAGATTTTGTCAATGTTTGAAATAGATAGACAAAAACGTCTCTCCTGTAAAATTGTAAAATTTTAGAGAACTGAAAAAGAGGTTATGATATTAGGCCGACATTGTGTTGTATGCTGACATTTAAATATGATCAATTAGAACACTTGGGTAGGTAACATGTTCCGGAGATGTACTCGCACCCCAAAAATCCTTGTTTTAAATCCGTAACTCAAATATTTGTTGATTGTTCATGGATCTTATTCCAAACTGAATAGAGATCTAGTCACTGACAGAAATATAAACAAACAAAAAGTACTCATTTAAAACCAGGTCGTTACTCTTTATCACCCGAATACTGCCGTGTCAATTTGCATCCTCCAATCGGTAGTGTGATAAATAGTAAAAAATGGCATCGCCATTTTCAAAACAAGAGTCCAGCTTTAAGATATACTTTGTTTCATGCAATCGTAACATTTTGATGATACTTGTAAATATGTTTGTATCAATATTGTTTTTTGCAATTTATCAGTAAAACTAAATTTTGATATGTAGAACTGACATACCCCATCCATCTTCGAATTGAAATTTTTTTTTTATACTTTGAGCTCTTGTTTCTCTAGTTTTGTTAATGAAAATGATATGATGGACATAGCTGTAAATATCTAAGGTAAGATAATCCAGCAAAATGATTCATCAAACGTCTACTAGATCGTGAGCTGCAGAATCTGCTGCAATAAGGATCGAACTTAAAAGAATGCGCGAATAGACAAGACTGAATGATTACCTAAATTCGTAAAAATAAGTTTAATACTTGAAACGTTTTCACTTCTTAATATTCGGTTTTATGAGCAGTTTTATTGCAATCGACCTGTAGAGTGCTCCTTCCCTATAACATCCATCCGAACAACGATTTCCTCTGAACAACAACGATTCCTGTTTTTCCTCAAACAAGACCATTATGACTAGCTTTTTCACAGATGCAAAAACGTCTGCATCAATTTGAAAATAACCAATTTTAGCTTTAAATTTAGTCTACTCACTTATCAATAATTCAGGGTTGTTTTTCAAAATGCATTGCACAGTAGCAAACAGAGAATACTCTTAATTTAGTAGTCCGTCCACATTTCCCCCGTAGGCATAATTTTGTCAGTACATTTTCTATCAATTTTATAGAAAATTTACATTCATTCGTACTGTCATAAGATGGTGCGTATCTGTGAGTTTTATTTCAATTTAGAAATAGTTTCCGGAGTTAATGTGCATGCTAGTTATATTATTCTGTCCGGGCATCTTGTTTTACATATTTGTGCCATTTTTCGTCTGAAACTACACAAACATTCTGGTCTGGACGGAACTGTGTACTTGTATCTTTTACTACAACTCAGCAATTACTTCTAGAATTATTGCCCATTTTAGGATTAGAGAAATATAATTAGTTATATACAGTGAAATTCCTCTAAACCGGAACCTCTAAATACCGGAATTCTATCTAAACCAGACAAAAACGTTGTTCCCGTTTGCAACCCTTCTTTATTCTAACCCATTACTCACTCTTTCTCTCACCAACAGATGTTAGCTTAATGTAGTTTGGAAGTAAAGCAGAATGCGCCTTAACCCTTTACCTGATAGCCTATTTATAGTATTGAAGATATGTGACTACTGAAAGCAGGTTGAAAGTAATGCATAATACGCCTTCAGGCGCATTATGCTTTACATTCAGCCTGCTTTAAGCTATCATGTGCTAGAATATAGAAAAAAATCCCTATAATATATATTCATGACTGATTAAATTAGAACTATTTTCTTCAGCGGAGGAATAATTCAAATTCGCTAAAAGACGCTTCTATGGTGGAAAGGGTTAAGGCGCATTCTCCTTTATATTTCAACCTGCATTAAGTGATTAGCTATCTTCCATACTAGAAACAAGGTATGGGTTAAACCCCCTCTAAACCGGACGTTTATATTGTCCCTAAACGTATCCGGTTTAGAGGGGTTTCACTGTAATGTGTCCGCGCTCCGTCTTCTACAGTTTGTTTTCTTACTTATACTGAAACTTTACATTCAATAGGATTTTATTATGGGAACCTGCGCAGTGGCACATTTTGTTAGGACTCTATTACTTTTAAATGAGTTGTTCTCTTTTAAAATCGGGTATAAGTAGAAAGACATTAATTTTACTTCAAAGTCTAAAGCCTTAACTTCATAGACTTTTTGTTTTAACAAGAGCTGCATCTTGACTACATGGCATAATATTACCATGCACTATATTTAAACTATCCCCCATTTTTACATCTAGAAACTAAGCACTTTGCAATTCCTGTAAAATTTAATTTGCCAATTGTGTGATTGGGCGGGATGGTTATCGTTAGTCATTGGCTTAACGTTCTAGTTCAATTCAGATTATATGATATACACACCTCTATTCATAGCTTATTTGTTTTCAGATCAGACATTCATGACAATGGAAACCCAAAAGTATGGAAACGCTTCTGAACTGGAAGTTCTTAAGGCAGCGAACTGGGAAACCCTCATCCAATTACTTCCGTTAATCATTACAATGACTGTCCTTGGCATTGCGGGATTGGTCGGAAACACTGTCACAGCACGATTCTATGGTTTGCAAAGGAGAAAAACGCCGACGAAATGTCTTATAATGTCTTTAGCCATGGTCGACATTATAGTATGTGTACTGTTTGCGCCAAGTATTGCTGAAATGTATCTGAACGTCCTTTACTCGAGCCGGATTGCGTGTAAAACTATGCATTTTCTTGGACACTGGTCAGTGGAATCGTCCTACCTAATACTAGGGTTCATAGCGATCGATCGTTACTCAAAAATATGTGGCAGATTCCTAATAAACATTACAAAACAGTTAGCAAAGAGAGCCGTAATCATTATATTGGCATTCTCATGCATAATGTCCGTAAGAGATTTTGTAACCTTCGATGTCGTTCCAGTTAACGTTAGATCGTTAGATAACAGTAGTGCTGTTGGACACTATTGCACAAATACTGACGACCCGGACTTAAAACTGATCATACTTGTGTTTTACTGTATTGATGCGTTTACGTTCTTTTTGGTATTTCAGACAATTTTACTCTGCTACATTGGCGTAAGCATGACCCTGTACAAAACAAAAGGCATTAGACAACATAAACTGAACAAAGAATACGCTAAACATTCAAACAACAATGCTTCACAAACAAGTCTTCATGGTACATTGGGATCAGCAAATAACATGAACGCAAGAACAACCGCATCTCTTGAAAAATTAGATGGCAAAGATACATGCGGTTGTGAAAGTCTTAGTCCAACAGAAATCATAGAAGATCCTGCAACGACTGTCTCAGCTTTCAGTGACAACGCAATTACATTTGGGACCATGGAGTCACCAAAACGGAAGAAGAAACTTCAGAGATCAGAACGAAACATCACATTTCTTATGATAGCCGTGTCTAGTGCATTCGTCGTGTGTGCATCTCCGTATTTGGCAATCAGAATTAGCTTTATGTCCTCAAAGAGAGCTAGTGACCTTGAACTTGACCTGCTCACTCAGTTTGGTCTGAAACTGTGTTACATTAACAGTGTAATAAACCCGCTAATTTACTGTCTCTTTAACCCGTCGTTTAGAAAACACATGAAGAAGTTATTAATGTGTGGAAGAGAGTCAGTGTCCGAGAGTAACATATGTGTCACGGTGTCTGAGTGGTATTAGAACAAAGGATGAATAGATGGATGGATGGATCGATGGGTGGATGAATGGTTGGGTGGATGAGTTGATCTGTTACGGGACTGCGACACAAAATAGAGCATAGAGCGCCAATAAATGATTCGGGGTATATATAAAATTCTGGCTCATCGCACTCGTGACAAGGAAGCGCCTTTGATAAAAATAGTACCGATCTGTCCTCCTCTTTTAGTTCATTGCAGAGGGGATAGTATCAGTCAAAATGACGGAAACTTTACCTATGCCAATAAAGCCTCGGAACTACCACGACGGTCTTTGGGGAGGTCAAAAATCAATGCCAAACATTGCAGATAGTTCAGTTCCGAAAAAATAATTATAATGGTTTGACCATTTAGAATTGTGATTACAATTTATTGCATGTATCGTATCAACATCCGACGCAGCCCTGATTTAGGAAGATAGAATTCTACCAACCGCCGTCAGTGCAGAGTGGTGAGACGCAACACAACTGTGTCACATACACACTCAGGCATTCACAACATATACATACACATCAGCTCTAGTTGGCCAATATTGTATCGCATCATCGTAAACACCAACCAATCTACTACGGTCAGATTCACTGTTTTAACCTTTGATAAATTACAGCAAAGCCTTCCTATTGCGACCTCCAAAATGTAATAATTTTCAGGTGTCTATAACTGCTTACATTAGTAAAACAGAAAGGTACTATAAGATATACTTTACAACCAAAAAGCTTTCGTTTTAGTAGTTGTAAAACAGAGGTTTTACTAAACCTCTGTAAATAACGACCACTAAATGGTGTTAATTACTAGGTGCTTACGATAGATGGCTTCGTAAAGCAAATTTGACA
The DNA here is from genome assembly GCA_922989275.2 of Gari tellinella. NCBI lineage: Eukaryota > Metazoa > Mollusca > Bivalvia > Cardiida > Psammobiidae > Gari > Gari tellinella. The sequence goes on from OV277872.1 coordinate 51,947,126, forward strand.
GTAAAACAGAAAGCTCCTAAGAAGCTTTCTCCTTTACTGTCACATTGCTTTAAGATGTAACATGCCTTTTATAGAAACAGTTAGGCCACGTTTTAGTGGTCAACAAATACAGGATTTATTGTATATGTGGTGTCAACCCGATCATCATGTTGCATTGTTATTATAATAAATCTGAAAAACAAAAACCAGGACAGTGGGAAGAAGCAGATACTGAAACCTATTGTTTGTGGATATGTGGTGGACAAAATATTCTTCCTTCTTTAACCCTTTCATGATCAAATTTGTCGAGAGCTGTTTATTGTCGTCTGCTTTAATATGGTTGTCTGCAATATCGTTTCAAAGTTTGATTTAAGGCAATATGAATGACGAGATTTCGAAACGAGTGTCAAACAGATTGTGTCCTGAGCAGACGCCGCGTTACGTCATTGAGCGTAAATTGTTTAAACCGTGTGTGAACAGTGAAGAAGACGTTATTATTTCCCAATAAACGTTTTACACTAGAACTATCATTGTACGGCAAACAGTTAGGAGCCAGATCAGACGCCGGATAACACGGCGTCTGATCAGGTTCAAAACCGTTTGCCACTCAGATTAATATGAAGAGTCACAATTATCAAAAAGTAAATATTATAGTAGTTTGTGTTTTGTTTGCATTTACATTTAACTGGCAAGGATGTCGTAGTCTCCTATATAATAAGTAGATACTCTTTTATTTTCGGAATATCCGTGCATTTGCCTCCTTATATTTACATTTATTATATGCCTTCGTATGATATCGAGCGTTTCCGCGTGTATCTGCACAGAGAAATACAATAGTCTGTATCAGTCAACTTGCATCAGTCACTTTGTATTTTTGATATAAAATGGTTTTATAACAACTATTTAGTTGTTTATAGAGTGAATTCAAGGCATATAATAAACACATCACCAGTTGGAAGTGCGCAACAGAGTGTTGCACTTAGCTCACGACGTTTTTGGCGGAAACAACCGATTAGATTCGCGCCAAGGCGCTCGTCAGATCAGCTTTTTCCGCCAAAAACGTCTCAAGCTAAATACATCACCGCTTGTCTTTGACTCGGCAACTGGCATCGATCTACATTGTTTGCAATGCAATAAACCAGGTTTTTCTCATGGCATGCCTTCTTCGGGGGGGGGGGGTATTGTTGTTGTTTCTTGTTTTTTTTTTAATATATTGCGAAATAGAAAACTGTGAAGACTATAACCAGATGGCTGCTATAGGCGCCCCATGATCAGGGTATTCGCCATTTCCATTGGAAAAATTCACTCGTTACCTAAAAGTAGTTTTCTTTTTTGTAAACGATGATTATACTCGTCGCTAGGATCCATTGTTTTATTAATAGTTACTTCCTATATAAGGGTTTAGAAAGTTCGAGTTATTGAAATCTCGATGTTGACAAGACGGTGTGGCCTACAAAATTGTCAGTCCGATTTTTCTCAAACCACTAAACGGAAGTAAAACGAATCCTATATAGGAAGTAACGGCGAAATTTACGATGACGTAAACTCATTAAATATGTGACGTCCTGGTGGGGCAAACTGTTACGAAAACGTATTAAATAAAACTGAGTGGTCAACACTGTTTCGATTTGTATTTTGATTTGAATTGACAAAAGATTTAGTTTAAAAAGTCATTAAAAACATAAACATATATAGACTAACTGTATTGTTGAGTGATAATTCGAACTATAAATTATTCGTGAATATCAGTCGTATCATACATTATATTTTCACGAGCGGCGAAAATATAAGAGTCTGTCAGACTGTTATATTTCGCCACTCGTGCAAAGATAACATAGGATGTTCACTCAATGGACGAAATTTCGATATTACACCGAACACAACCTTTATCCTCTATGTATGAGCTTTACTTTTAACTTCTACTCGGTTTAAAGCGCACGCGTTAGTTAAGAACTGAAGTCAGTCAGGGATGCCATTTCGCCGAATGTTTCCGAAATCTTCGGATATTTATCCTAGCAGAATGTAGCTTCAAGCAGGCTGAAAGTATAGCAGAATGAGAATGTGCCTCATTTAGTATTATGCTTTACTTTCAATTTGCTTTAAGTGGCCACATGTCAAGAAATTAACTATGAGGTAAAATAGCGCTTGCAAAATGAAAATGTTGAAATTTTAGGATTGTTCATGACCAATTTATCGAAGTCCTGGGCATTGGAGTTACGTAACAGTTTGTTAATCAATTTTACCTACAAACAGTTATGTACTGTTCAAGGTTCGCAGTACAGTTGAAAGTCGAAACTACGAACTCGCTTAATTCAATCTTACCAGTATTTCGTAAGTTTAAATTTGATAAGTCGATCTCGTTGAAGTCGAACATACCCGTATTTCAAAGTTAAAACGTGGCTAAGCCACGTTTTAACTTTGAAATATGGGTATGTTCGAACAAACGCGAGTTCGCAGAATCGAGTTTTTACTGTATATTTGTTCTACCACGCTTTCATTGTTTAGAGTGATTCATGCCAGGAACACTTTCTCGCCTTCCGCTTTTGCGGCAAAATGTTGACATAAACAAGTAATATCTAACTAGTCAGGATACAGGTCGAACTTCTGGTGAAAGAGAGTAAGTATATATTTGACTATTGTACCACCAATGTTGCAATTTATCCCATCTGCAAACAGAATTATTCCAGATTAGACGCCGACTTACTTGACCTCTGATCTAGATTCAAACTGTTTGACACTCGCCTAGTAATATATTTATTGTGCCGGGAAGTCATTATTACTTATAAAATGAATGTAGCTGAAAACTGTGAATTAGGTGCTAATGCAGAAGGCATATTTTTATATTCAATTAATTCATCTACTCCTTAAACTACGACGTATAACCCTTTCATGATTAAATTTATCGTGAGATTTTTACCACTTCCCTGCTTAATTGTCGCCTGCAAAAAGTGTCTGCAATATCGTTTAAAAGTAAGATTCAAATGTCGTTTGGCTTAAGAAATATCGATATGAATGTCAAACAGTTTGGATCCTGATCAGACGCCGCGTGACGCGGCGTCTGATCAGGATCAAAACTATTTGCAGATGTACAGTATTACGTCATTGAAAGTGAATAGGTTAAATGGACAATTCCAAATTCCAATTAAATCTTGGCTGTTTTGGCTTGATTGTTACCATACACTGTTTGCATAGGACAGGAGTACCCTTCACGAGTACAGTGTTAATGACGAGTATGAGTATGAGTATACTCGTCACTAGGGATGAATGTGATAACGTATTACGATAACTGCGTAAAGTAAGATTAAATGCAGCGTTTAACCAATTCCTTGCCTTACCTCAAGTAAATCATGCCATATGCGCAATAATGCCACATATTTTGTTTTTATTTGAGTAGTTTGATTTTGTCTCTTTATCCTATTATCCCATAGCCAGTTTCTAGTTTGAACACAGGTGCTCACTTAAAGCAGGTTGAAGCTAGTGTTGAATACGCCTGCTTTAAGCAAATATCTGCTAGAATATAGAAAATATTTATTATTGTTCATATTCATGATTGTATAACGTGAAACTACTTTCTTCAGTGAAGGAATAACTTGAAGGTGTAAAAAGGCGTATTAATGGGTTAATGGGTTTATTCAGAATAAACAAGTTGAAAGGTTAAACGGAAAACAGCAACGCCTTTCCAATTGTATACCATAATCTGAAAGACCGCTCAATTAATATAAACTAGTAAAGATACAGTAACACCTCTCTATTACGAACACAAAAGCAGTGGCTAATTGATTGTATAAAAGACAATTTACAGCTTAACACAAGGTGACAGTAAAATAGAAAGCCCCTAAAGGAACTTTTTTGTTTTATTGTAACATTGCTTTCAGCAATTAACTTTCATTTACACAGAATAATAACCGCAATTTAGTGGTCGTACTAGAGAAGTTTCATTGTATTTACTTATGTGAAAATGTGTTTAGGAATTAAATGTTCCGTTATGTAATAAACGTGTCTTTGAAGTTGTGTGGTACATTTCAGATCAGAGCGTCAGTCGTTCTTGCAAATATGGGATCCGAATATGTTATCAACCCGGACGTGCTTAAGGAGGTGCACTTAAAAACAGTAATTGAATTACTTCCGCTTATCCTTACAATGGCTGTCCTTGGCATTGTTGGGGTGATTGGAAACTTTGTCGCAATTAGATTCTATGGTCTGCAAAGGAGAAAAACGCCGACAACATTTCTTATAATGTCGTTAGCCATTGTCGACCTGATAGTATGTATATTGTTTGTGCCTAATATTGCTGAAATGTGTTTAAATGTCCTTTACACGAGCCCGATTGCGTGTAAAACTATGCATTTCCTTGCGAACTGGTCAGTAAAGTCTTCTGCTTTGATATTGGGGTTCATAGCCTGTGATAGATATTTGAAAATTTGTGGAGAGATTCGGAGAAAAGTGACGTTAACAGTTGCAAAGAGTGTGGTATTCTCGATAGTGCTATTCTCATGTATAATGTCCGTGGGACATTTTATAACCATTGATGTCATTAAAGTGACAATTCAATCGTCAGATAATGACAGTGATGTTGGACACTATTGCACAAACACTGACGACCCTGACTTCAAACTGATCGCATTTGTATTACATATAATCGATGTTCTGACAGTCTTAGCTATATTTGTTACAATCCTAGTATCATATGGCAATGTTATTCTAGTACTAGTCAGACAGAAAGACATCCGAAACAGCATTTGGAACATGTATGAAACCCGAAATGCTATGTTTCGAAACGCCATCCCGCTTTCAAAACTGCAATGCACATATGGACAATCAACTGGTCCGAACAGGGCGGACCGCACCGACCTTCAACAGTGGAAAATGAGTACCCAGGCATCGCGTACAAATTTAGCATGCAACACTATAGAGGTCCCTAATATATCAGAAGATGCTGAAATCTACGATGATGGTCCAACATGTTCGACGGGTACCACTGATAATACAAACACATTGACGAGGATAAAATCACGGAGAAAGAAGAGGAACATTCAGAAGTCAGAAAGAAGCATCACAATACTGATGTTAACAGTGTCTGTGACCTTCTTCCTGTTCTTGGTGCCATACTCCGCACTTAGAATAAGTTTGATATTCATCGAGAGAGCTAGTGACCTTGAACTTGGCTTGCTAACCCAGTTCGGTCTGAGATTGTGTTACTTTAACAGTGTGGTCAACCCTCTGATATACTGTCTCTTCAATCCATCGTTTAGGAGACATATGAAGGGGATTTAGAATGCAGTGCTGTACTTTCGTTTAACCCATTACCCCATATCCTGTTTCTAGTTTTTGCAGACAGGTGACCCATATTCATGTATGCAAGTGAATCTTGGACCTTGAACGCAGATTTGGAACGCAGGATAAGCGCACTTGAGATGAGGTGCTTCAGGAAACTATTGTGTATATCATACACTGAGCACATCACAAATGAAGAAGTGTGCTGCAGGATAAGGGAAGCCATTGGACCATTTGAGGATTTGCTAACAACTGTGAAAAAGCGGAAGCTGAGATGGTACGGTCATGTTACAAGATCTTCAGGACTCTCAAAGACCATTCTACAAGGCACAGTAAGCGGAGGGAGAAGAAGAGGTCGACAGAGAAAACGTTGGGAAGACAAAATTGCAGATTGGACAGGCATGGGTCTGAAGGAAACAGTGCGGAAAGCCGAAAACGGAGCGGAATGGAAGGAGCTGGTTGCCAGGTCATCTGCAGTGCCCCTACGGTCCTCCTAAGGGATAGGTGAAGGTGAAGAAGGTGACCACATAAAACAGGTTGAAAGTAAAGCAGAATGCGCCTTCACTCGCCGTCATCTATCCACATATGACGAATGTCAAACAGTTTTAATCCAGATCAGACGCCGCGTAACGCGGCGTCTGATCTGGATTCAAGCTGTTTGCAAATCACTCCCTAAAACAACTCCCTCCGAACAACAGACACTCTCTTTGTTTCCCATTGGATGTTGTTGTAGAGAGGGAGCACTGTATACTAGAATAAAATGTAGTCTAAAATTGTAACAAATATACATCCAGACACACTTTGTAAATTCTTATAGTCCCAATATAACTGTATCCAAGGAGTCTGAGATCGTTCTCAAGCATTTGTTTGGTCAAATCAGAAAGTTTCCTCGATTAATCGAACTCGCTTAATCCGAATTTACTTGCATTACTGAATAAGAATTTCGATTATTTTTCGCTTCAGGCGTACTTATCCTTCGCGTTGCATAGTCACATTTTAGCTTTATCAAATGGTAATTTCGACTAAAGTTAGTTCGAGTTATCAAGTTTTGATTGTACCTTGATACAGAAGCCAATGTCAAAGGTTATAACGAGTTTGAATTGAGTCTGAGACCATTTGCAAGCAATTAATTGGTTAGTTTTTATCATAGGCTCAAATCTGACCAATCAAATGCTTGTGAACGACGGTACCTTGGTACAGAGGCCATGGTTAAAAGTTATGAGGATTTTTAGGCTGACTCTGAGACCGTTCGCAAACATTTAATTGGTCAGATATGAGCCTAGGCTCAAATCTGACCAATCAAATGCCTGTGAACGACGGTACCTTGGTACAGAGGCCATGGTTAAATGTAATGAGGACTTTTAGGCTGAGACTGAGACCGTTCTCAAGCATTTAATTGGTCAGATTTGAGCCTAGGCTCAAATTTGACCAAATAAATGCTTGAGAACGACTTCAGACCTAAATCAAAAACGTAATAACCTTGGAGTCAATTGTTAATGATTTACATTGTCTGCACTAGCACCATTTTTGTTACTGTAGATGTTTACAAACGTGCTGATATTACCTAGAATCTTACATGGAAGTTCATTACTAATCATTTTTAATAAAAGCTTTGACGAAAATAATATGACTCTAGCCTTGGTGATGAACATATCTATTTCCGTCAACAATTTTACTCAAAATAAAAATAAATGGGAACGAAAGTGAGATACTATTTTTCAATTGGATTATATAAAACGTTTTTAGTGGATTGAAAACGAAACTTTTAAGCTTTGTTTCCGCTAAAACGTGCAATTATTTAACGTAACGTCATCAAAGCTTTTGGTTTCCTGCATAAATGCAGAGCTCGTGGACGAAGGTGGTTGGACCGGAATACAACAATCAATAATAGATAGATCTACAGAATATTGTACGAGGGCGTTTTCAGGAATGAATATATTGAACGAGATGGACAAAATAGTATGTTGCGATCCTTTGGCTTCATTATAAGAATAACGATTCGTCATAACTATAATTAGGTTTTATTCATTCATAGAGAAAACTTGTACCAATATCAAATACGGAAAAACAACATCAATATGGTGTGGCATACTTGTCTGATATCATACTCAATTTTCTAATTACGATTTGTTAAAAAAAAAAAGTTTCTTATTGACCAAAATGGTTGCTAAAGCAGTCTCTTTCGTTTCCGAGATTACGTCAATTCGATGAAATGACGTCATTATGATGTAACGTCAAAAATTAAAAAACAGATCGGTCATGCTACAGGCGGGTTTATCAGTCTTATTTTGAGACACTTTAGTTTTTTGAAGGGGTGCTGCTCGGGCGAAAAGAAAATATATAGACCAATAGGACACTTAGATATGACCCATGCCATGAGAAAAAATGCCTGGTTGCATTTCAAATAATGAAGATCAAGGCCAGCCGCCGCGTCTTTGACTTGATATACACTGCCTTATCTGCCTTATTGCATTTCAAACAATGTAGATCAAGGCCAGTCGCCGCGTCAAAGACGCTACGGCTGGTCTTGATCTACATTGTTTGACACCCACATGCATGTAAAGCAATTTAATGTAGCTGTGTTATATACGGAATTTGGCAGCGTAGACCAAACAAGGGTGCATAGTCTGTACAATGTTGCAATGCAGTAAGGCTGGTTTTGTCATGGCACAGCTCATATGTTCTTTGACTCATGTTGTTTCAAATGTTAAACAAAACTGTATTTACAGTTTGAGTAGTAGATGTAATACAGTTTTATGTTTATTCGTAAATTAGTATATAGTATTACAACATTTATGACACTCTGTATTTCGCACATTTATGCGATTTAATAGTGTACTATCGAAATAAAGGACATGTCTGTAACCCTTATGCTGCTGTAATATCGTCTGTTTTTAAATTGTCGTCTGCAAAACATTGTTAAATTTAGATTTATACATTTTTAAAGTATGAAAACCTAAAGTCGAGTGTCAAACTGTTAAGATCCAGATCAGACGCCGCGTAACGCGGCGTCTGATCTTGATCCAAACGGTTTGCAAAAATCAGTAAAGTTCCATGGGGGAGTTAATGTGAAAAAACCCCCCCAGAACTACAGTTCATAATAAACGAACCAAATAAAGATAGGCAACGCATTGGACACTAGTCGGGGAATCGTAGAACTACCTTTGTAAAGTTTGAAATACTCATCCTTACAAATCAGTATACTTTTCGTTGTGTCTCCGTAAAAAAACTCAGCATAGGGAATATTTATGTCTACGTTTAAGAAAACCAAGCTGCCGTTAACCTCTTTCCACTTGGTTCTGTTCTTGAACACTTCAACAAATGGACATGCTCTGTATTCTAATAAACTTCTAGGTCCAGTTGTTAAAGCAGGGATAGGAAAAGAAAGAGGTGTTTTATCAAAAAGATATCGAACGTAAGTAATACCCCGAGCTTCGTCCGTCTCTAGAGCGTTCTGTACAACAAAAGCTCGACATGGCGAAACCTGAAACCCTTCAGTTTTAGCAGAACATACATTCCAAGGATCACGGTAGTCAGTATCGTCTTTGAAGTCGTGTAGGGTGATTGAAAATGTGATATCTTTGCTATCTATATTCAGTATGAGAGTTTCGTTGTCGGAGGCAAATAAAAGTTTACTTAGTATCTGTTCAGGGTCATGCTGTTTATAAAAGCTTAGCTTCAAACGCCACTGTACAAACTTAGCAAATGCGTCTTCAACAGCTGTCGTAAGAAGCCAATCTTTATCTTCAAAATCTGGAACAACAATAATTTCAAACCAAAAATTTGCAAGGTTCTCAAAAATTGTGTCTAGAAGTCGAAATAGTTCGTCGTTCAAAGCAGGAACATTGTCAATTGCATGTTGTAGGGATACTGCAGAGGATGGAGTGAGGCGTATACCGACTGTGTATGCTAATTCTTTTACGGTGGTTAGAATTCGGATACACTCGTTGTCTTGTAGACGACGTATCAGCGAACACCTGGCTTCCACACATCGATTCTATAACATATAAACAGGGCTCCAGATAAGGGGAGTATTTCAAAATCTAAACATCGTTATTTCTGCTTTAAACCCTATGGTGTCGCTACTCATTAGAATTGTCTCGAAGAGACAATTCTGATGAGTAGTAACACTATAGGATTTGGTGCTAAAACAGATGAGAAATTGTTGGATACGTTTCGTTTACTCCCTCTTATTTGGAGCCCTGGTAAATAGAGAATCATACATGAATGCTCATTATTTATAATTTTTTAATTAATGAGTTGACTAAAACAATACCGTAATGACGCGAGCGTTGGCGAGCGTCTTTATTATTTTAGTCAACGAGTTTGTTAAATTATAGGTAATGGGCAAGAATTTGACATGCTTTTCATCAAATAAACATAACATTGTTTAGAGTTACATCAACGCAAATGACGTCAATTGGTATCCCGTTTCATGCCGATATTATGGGCTAACAGGTTGAACTGAGGCCCTAAAATCAACATTCCAGTGGACTACGATGTTTAGAGAATGCTTTTATTTATCTCACATACTACAAATAATAATATAAAATTAACTATAAACTGTGCATTTTACAGTAAAAACCATTAAAAAACCATTAGATAAAACGCGGATCAATTTCGTTTATAACGTTTTAAGTTAAATTAAGTTAATAGTGATTTTGGTATTCGTTGACATCCCTAGTTTTAACCCTTTTCCCCATAGAAGCCACTTTTAGCACATTTAATTTATTCATCCACTGAACAAAATTGTTCCAATATTTAAAGCCATGAAAATGAATGATAAGATTTTTTTTTAAATCCTAGCAGATGATAGCTTTAAGCAGGCTGACAGTAAAGCAGAATACACCTTACGGCGCATTCTGCTTTACTATCAGCCTGGTTTAAGTGGCCACCTTTTTTCAAAACTAAATATAGGCTATGTGGTAAAGGGTTAATACTTTTAACTCTAGCAACGAGTATCGTCGTCATTTACATACAGTATAACTATGAAAAGTACACTTTCCCTCTACAACTAGTGTAGACCATGATCAGAAGGCTCCTTAAGGGACCATCTGATCAGGATCTGCACTGTTTTTAATTGTGCAGTCTGGTTTAAAAACACACTTTACAAGTCAAAGAGGAACATACTTCATCAGAACCTGAAAAAGCTTACTTAAGGTTTCAGAATACGTTAATCTATGTAAACAAAGCATTTCAGCAGCATCGAAAATATGGATCAAATTGCGCCTGCAATGGTTTAACTAATGAAAATTATTGGCGGTCGGCCTAAGATACTTCAATACGTGTAACAAACAGTATAGACCCAGTACACATTGTTTGTGTTCCTGCTACAGTGGAGAATCTGTTATTCTTTCCCGTTTAAACGCAAACGTACGCAAACGTACGCAAACGCAAAGCGCTAAAACGTAGAAAAGAACAACTTTTAGACAATTCTGATATTTCATGTTTATCTTGGTGGCAAACAGTTTGGAGCCTGATCAGACGCCGGGTTACCCGTCGTCTGATCTGGCTCCTAACTGTTTGCACTGCAAATAATAGTTTTAGCGTAAACGAGTTTATTGGGAAAGAATAACACATTCTCCCCACTGTATGTGATCCTGATATCAACGAATTATTTTCATTCACTCCTGAATCTTTAAACGGACAATCCTTATTTCCAAACAAGCCTAGTTCATTTTTTATCTTTAACCCTTTCCCCCATAGAATCGACTTTTAGCGTATTTAATTTATTTCTCCGCTTAAGAAAATAGTTCCTGTTTATACCCTCATGAACAATAACCATTACAAATATTTTATATAGCCTAGTAGATTTTACTTTCAACCTGCTTTAAGTGGTCACCTGTTTTTCAAAACTAGAAACAGGCTATGAGGTAAAGGGTTAAACGGACAATCCTTATTTCCAAACAAGCCTAGTTCATTTTTTATTTTTTAGGTTAAATTTTTACAATATATTGCAAAATGACAAGCAGTGCAGACCTTAATCAGAGGGCACCTAATTATGTACACTATTTGCATAGGACAAGTTAACTATTAGAATGTACACTTTTAATTAAAGACATAAATACGTGGTGCTAGGGTTCAACGAGTTAAATGCTAGTACAAGTCATGGTTAAATTTGAGACATTAAGCCTCTGGGGTCCGTTTCATAAAACTTCGTAGGACGAAAACGGTCGTATGTCAAGACTTACAAATTCAGTTAATTTCTCAATTCTCTATCTAATTCCGTCTTATGCCATCCTTTTCAAATCGTCTTGAAAATACAGGATTAGACGGAGAAATAGATAAAAATTGTCTCACTTACGACAACACTTTTCGCACGAAGTTTTATAAAACGGGCCCGAGGGAACAGCGGCAAGGGTCGTAGTAAGGAGGGACTCGTTATTGTGCGGGCCGTTGTAGAGAGGGAGCAATGTAGTGCAAAAGGATCTTTTTAACTCTTTTTCCCACACCTTATTTCTAGCTTTGAAGACAGGTGAACGCTTAAATTGGGTTGAAAGTAAAGCAGAATGATGATCCATGCAGATTATGCTATACTTTTGACCTGCCTCAAGCTAGCATCTGAAGAGATATTGAAAATAATTATGTCTTAATGTACATATTTGTTACTGTATGAATTGAAACTTATTTATTCAGTGGAGGTATATATATATATATCAGTGCAAACAGAAACGCACATCGTGCTCATGTGCAGATTAAGAGTCTTTTCTTGAAGAAAATTAGAATTCATATACCATATCTCAAGATTGAATTAATTCTGTAACAAGTTCAGAAACAAAAAACTCAAAAACAGTGTGCTGCTTTTTAACCTCTTCATTCTTAATGACGCCATAAATCGCGTTTGTTAACAGTTTGAATCCTGATCAGACGCCGCGTCACGCGGCGTCTGATCAGGATTCAAACTGTTTGACACTCGTATCGATATGTTGTAAATCATATTACATTGTATTTTACTTTGAAACGATATTACAAACAATAAATTTGAAGCGGACGACAATGAAACGGTGAAAGATTTAAATTCTCACGATTATTTTGGCAGCGAAAGAGAACTACAGCATGTTTAAAACATCGAACCGATTTTTTTAGATGGTGATTTTCAAGATTGATACACCCAGACAGAACTATTGTCTATAATGAAAAGATTAATTCACAAATTCGTTCTTTCTACATACAAATATTGTAATGAAAAATGTGCGTTTTTTTTTGCACTGAGTGTATAAGGAGTTAATTGTGCCTACCTATGGAGTAATGGTTGTCCGGTTTTTTTCTTCAGATATTACAGCGTTCCCTCTGTACAACGGCCCTCCCAACAACGATTCCCTCCTTACAAAGACGTTTGCCACAGTTCCAAAAAACAAGACAATTATGTCTTACGCGTTTATTCCTGCAATATCGTCTGCTAAAATTGTCGTCTGCTTTTTTTTCTAAAGTTACATAATTGACCTTTTGACAGAAACAACCTTAATGACGAGTGACAAACAGCTTGAATCCAAATCAGACGCCGCTTAACGCGGCGTCTGATCTGGATTCAAGCTGTTTGCAAGTGTAGTCAATGTTCCTCCCTATAACGACTCCCTCTAAACAACGTACACAATGTTTGTCTCCCATTGGGTGTCGTTGTAGAGAGGGAACGCTGTACACTGTTTAATGTATTTCTACAGTATTAATCTTTCACTCTTAACCCTTTCCCTTAGAAGCGACTTTTAGCGCATTCATTTTATTCATCCGCCAAAGAAAATAGTTCCATTTTATACTGTCATGAATATGTACTATAAGAAATATTTTCTATGTACTAGCAGATAGTAACTTAAAGTAGGCTGAAAGTAAAGCAGAATGTGCCCTAGGGCACATTCTGCTTTGCTTCCAGCCTGCTTTAATAGGTCACATATCTTAACTACTAGAAACAGGCTATGAGGTAAAGGGTTTATGACGTCATAAAGTGAAATTACAAATAGTTTCGATTAAACCTGCCACGTGTTTGGAAATAATGTTAGTTATACTGCCTTAAACCTAACTTTGAATCGGTATTGCAGACAACAATAGTGAAGCAGACGACAATATGGCGGTGAAGTGGTAAACACTTAACAATAAATTTGATCATGGAAGGGATATTTTATGTTATATTTGTAATGATAAATCGGTGTCTTACATTTGAAGAGTCCATAATCCGTCCAGCGCCACACCTACCGGTTGGTTTCGTGTCATACGTAAGCTCACTGGTCAATGATAGTGGAAACCATAGAGCAAAGAAGATAAACTCATGTACTTGTGGTATATTGGATATATCTGTTTCGCTTAGTCCATTGCACTTTGCACAATTTTCGTGTAAAAATGCCATTCCTTTTCCAAAGACAGTAGGCTCTCCTTGGCATTGGTAAGTGTCTGACGTGTAATTTGGAGATACGGTAGCAACGTTACACTGCTGTACATTTAAATAGCAACCATGGGCATTTACGTCCACATGTGATGGAACAAAATGAAAATGGCATCCATCAGTTTTGAAAACATCATTTAGTTGATTTTCAAGCTGTCCAAATGTTACATTAACCGTCGACTCACACGTAATTTCTGGAGTCCAGAAACTGATGTTAGCGGTTGTTACCCCATTACAACGTGCACAATGAATATTTTTGTAGACACGATTATCACTGATATCAGTTACAGGGGTGATGTCACTTGTTCTGCCATTAATAACATCAATATCCATATTACAGCGAGCATCTTCTTGTCCCGTTTCAAAATCACATGATGCAATAGCAAGGATCACACTCGTTTGTGGAACTGGGTTTGGAATTTTTAAAACGCATGTTAGTGCTTGCGGAAGGGAGCCGATCATATCATTTCCATGAGAACATCCGCACAACATCGTCATGATTGTCATAACTATGGCAATACTACTGTACCGATCGTTTCCACCCATCCTCGTTAGTTTCAAAACGGATAGAACACTTCAAAATGCTTAATTTTTAGCTTTACTGACGTAATAAATTTTAAACAATTATCATCTGTTTTTATTTTTCAAGTTTTATGTTTACGTATTTTGACTTCAAAACTACTGAAATGAGTGTAGAACAGTTTATATCACGCATAAGTCAAACATATCCTTATGTCAAAGTTGAAACGTGGCTAAGCCACGTCTCAACTTTGCAATACGGATACGTTCAACTTTAGCAAAATCGCGACATCGACGTTTGACATGTAGTTTATTTATATAGGCATTCTGCCAAAAGACTCGTCGATAAATACACCAAACAATGTGGATTCTGTCCATGCGACGACTTACTCCACACTGTTTGCAAATGTCTCTGTTTTTCTTTATATGGCAATAAATGGTTTAATACCTCACCTGATACGAAACCATCTTCCTCTGGTGAATATTCATACATAAAATTCAGCAGGGCTGCCATTTCTCTGGATTTCTTCGGTACTCAATGGGTTTTTCTGAATTTCTCAGGACAATTTTTTTTTCCGAAATCTTCGGATTTCTGCTTTTAATTTCAAAATTTGGATTTAATGCATTTTTTTCTAAGGAGACATTGAAACATGGCGTCTGACCTGGGTCTAAACTGTTGTGAAATGAATTAGGTGTTGTAGATCCTGGCAACAAAAGGGTTTAATAGTACGATTCCTAAAATTGCGCTTAAATTTTTTATGAGAAACGTATAGGAGCCCTGCCACAGCCAATTACGAAAACCATTTATCAGAACTTTTACATCGGCCAATAAAGCGTAAGTGATAGTGTTTACTTTTAAGGGTCAATTCATTAATCAATTACAAAATAAAAACAGTAAAAATCCTTTTAAAACGTTGTATCAGTCAAATTAATAGTGTCGTATATAAATGAAATACAGGTATAATGTCACTTCATTAAAATAACGTGTATATTTATTCTATACCGGTAAAATAATACTTTTGATATAATTCAGTAGTAAAACGTTAATAAATTTACAGTGAACCCCCTTTAAACCGGACATGTATGAGGACAACATTAATGTCCGGTTTAGGGGGTTTCCGGTTTAGAGGGGGTTTGACCCATGTTTTGTTTCTAGTATGGACGATAGGTTCACACTTAAAACATGTTGAAAATAAAGCAGAATGCGCCTTTAGGCGCATTCTGCTTTACTTTCAACCTGTATTAAAATATATCTGGTGTAACATATTCATAAGTTTTGCTTGTTTGGTGTAGGAATAAATCAAAGACGTAAAAAGGATGTTTATGGTGTAATAGGTTTAAATAAAGAAGGGCTGGAAACGGGACTATAGTTTTTGTCCGATTTAGAGAGTATTTCGGTATATGGAAGTTCCGGTTTAGAGGGGTGTCACTGTACTTTGATTCAGACTACTTCAATAACATCTTGTTTTTACAATATCAATCAGATCATGTCATATTAAAATTGCACATTAACAGAATATACATGTCAGCCGATGAAAATGTTATATAGTAGAACCCTTCAAAACTGGAACGTCTAAATACCGGAATTCTCTCTTAACCGTACAAAAAGGTTGGTCCTGATTCCAACCCTTCTTTATTCTTACCCATTAAACCATAATTTGGCCGTATTACGTCTTTGATTTATTCCTACACTGAGGAAACTAGCTTATATATTCTAGCGGATGATAGCTTTAAGCAGATTTAAAGTAAAGTAGAATGCACATTACGGTGCATTCTGCTTTACTTCTCAACCTGCGTTAAGTAGTCAGCTACTTCCATACTAGAAACAAGCTAGTTGGTAATAGGTTAAAACTCCTCTTATCTGGAAACCTCCCTCTAAACAGAAACGTTTTATTGTTCCCACACACGTCCGGTTAAGAGGAGTTTAACTGTACTTTGATTTATACTACTTACATAAAACTATGTATTTAATCATATTAAATGTTTATTCTTTGATTAAACGGACTTTGAGGGAGATTTATATGTTACTTTATTTCATAAACGTCCAAAATATAGAGGTCCGTAAAAATCGTACGGCCCACTGGGCATATACTTTATACTAATTTTCGAATCACCAAAATACTGTACTATAACGCAGACTTTAAATCAGTTAAAGACACCCAGCCAGTTCTTTCATTGATTCACCCCATTGTTTAGTTGGTGTCAAAATACAGGTATATACCGGTATACAGCATGAGAAAAGTCTTCAGGCAATGGCTCAGCTTTGAATAGAGGCCCTTACATAATAGATATCAATAGGTTTTTCTATGGGTTTTACTAACCAAGCTATCAAATATTAGGTGCGGGCCTCACTTGAGACGCCTGAATGATTCTTTGCCTAGACGCTACCACTGTTAGTGCATGCTCTGCATGCTTTGACTCAAACTATATACGGTGGTAGGTGTTACCACCCAAGCTTGGTCATGTGATATCTTTAAGAGAATCCAGGCAAAACAAGATTACCACTAGGGATTTAAAACATTTTCAAGTGTCCTAAACACATTATCCCGAGCAGTCCCGCACATTTAGGCTGCAAATCAGGCTACTTAGAGCTCAACAATTAACAGTGAGTCAGACTGTTTTTCAAATGTAGACGTTACAATAATAATGACGTCACGTTCTAACATCGACGTAATTTTGAAAACGAAACTAGATTCTAAATGTCAAATGATATGTTTTAGTCGGTTAGAACAATTTTAGATTAGATATGAATTCAAAATTTGCATATGCCACCAGAAAGGTATTTTCACAACACATGGATGTGGTTTTTCTTTATTTCAGTAGGATATGTGTTTTTATTTACGGATGAATAAAACCGAATAACACCTATGACGAATCGTTTACCTGAGAGCCGAGGGCAAAAACGGAAGTAAGACCGTCCGGAATTTCGTGTAATTTGGTGTTTATGTGATAAATAAGATACTAATAAATACGAAAGACTCAAGCAGGAAACGTAACACAAACAATACACCCATCTCTCAAGCAGAACACACACACACAGTCATACCACAACAAACACACACACACACACGCAATACCATTCCTTCATCTACACACTAAATAGAAAACAACACGCAATACAAACATAAAGCAAAGTGAATATAGGAGCCCGCCTTGGTACGGTCAGTAGCAATCAATAACCAACTATAAATTAATTAATTATTAACAACCACTGGGGGGGGGGGGGGTAAACCTGGGTTTAGGGGCGCCCAATCTCACACTTATCTCCTTTATTCACCTATAAAGACAAACAGTGTACATAAAATATAAACCCTGTTCCACAACCTCACAATCAAAAAGACCGCCAGCACAGTAAGTAAATACATGCACAACATTTAGCAAAAAATCTATCACAAGATCATTAGTAACATGGGAAAGAATTAAACATTCAAGCCCGTGTTAAAAATAACCCACTATGGCAACGGTCAAATTGTACTCAAGCGACTAGTCTGTAGTTAGGAGTAACTGTAAGACATGGAAGGGTATAGGGTACGACAGAGAGGGAGAAAAAAAACAAAGCACGAAAATCCGACATAACTCTCCCGGTTAAGGACGGCTTTAAAGATACATCATCATGTAGTGCTACGCCCTGTCTGTCGTCGCACAACCAAAGAGGAAAGCATAGTTATCAATTGTAGATTGGTCGATAACCAAACGTGAAGTGCGAAGCAATATAGTTGGATCATAATCTTTTTTGAGGAAAAATCTAATACGTTTCACAAATAGGTTTTGAAAATGTATATGTCCAAGAATCTTACGAAGTCTGTAAATCACATCACCATAAAACTCCGGATGTGAAATACCTTGCCGCAGAAAAGACTTTAAGTTACAAATATACTTGTTAATGAGAGGAAGATTTCTATAAAAGAATTTAGAAAATGTTTTACGAAGTTTATGAAATCTGTACCCCTGTTTAAGAAGCTTTTCAGTAATAGTTTTATTACGAATGTGGAAGTACAAGCCCTAGCAAAGCGAATAAGTTGTGAAATATAAATCCCCGTAAGATGTGGAACGGGGAACATCGCCATCTAGATGAGGATAATTTACAATACTAAAATCAAAATCATCTCGTTTATCGTAAATCTTAGAAGAAACAATTCCGTTATTTATAATAAGATCCAAATCTAAAAATGGTGCCGACAAATTTGACTCGTTTGTTTATTTAATTCGTGTGTTTTTAGTGGTGAATTTATCGAACTCGCAAAGGCTCGCAACATATTATTTTATCCAACTCGTTCAATAAATTCACTACTGAAAACACAAACATTCAATATTCTATATATATAATTGTTACTCCCTTAAATGCCTTACACCGAGTACCATGATTGTTTGCAGAGTGTTCTGATCCTGATCGTAACGCGGTGTCTAATCTGCATCTTATTTGTTTGACACCCACTTTTATATGTCTTAAGCCAAACTAAAGGTAAAGGTAAAGGTGATAGGTTTATCAAGTCTGAAATTTATATGTCATATTCTGCCGACTTTTACAATTACCTCCCTGTTCATCGAGTCACAAGTCGGCCATTTACATTCGGCGCTACTAGCAGCCATGACACATTGACTTATTTCCCTCTCAGGTACCCATTTAAATCACCTGGGTGAAGTGGAGCAATGTAGGGTTAATTTTTTGCTCAGAAAAATTTCAGTGATCCTGACAGGGCTCGAACCAGGAACCTCTCGCTTCCTAGGCGAGCGTCCTACCACTGGACCACCGATACCTACTACCTAAACAACTACCTAAATTTAATTTATATATGACATTTATATACCAGCAAACAGCAATTTGTTAAAGCTGTCGATGGCATGGTAATGAAGAGGTAAAAATGGTAATATGTCACGTTTTGATATCAGTCTCCGGAAAAAATGTCACATTTTTATGGCTTAATAATAAAGTTTAATCTATGATTCTTTGATTAAAACATATCTTATTCAAAGAGCTATATAATAATGTTACTGGTTATATGATATAAGGATATACTATCATGTTACTATTTTATATGGCGTTTGAATATATATCGGATTAATTTTCATTTCATGAGCATAAAATAAAATATTAATTTTCAAATTTAATGAGTATATAATAAAAGTCATTACTTTCTACTTTAATCAAAACTGCCATGTTAGAAGCGACATATCTGTTTTATATGATACAAATCAAAATAAAGTAACATGTTGATACACTGCTAAACTTTGATGAACTTTTCCCATGCCTACCAATTGAGCGTTGTAAATAGGTTGCATAGTTAACCCTTAGCCTGCCACTCACGACACTATAGCTCCATATGTACACAGCTTGGATCCGGATGAGACGCCGAGTAACTCGGCGTCTCATCTGGATCCAAGCTGTTTGACATTCAGACAACATTCTCAGCAATTTTGAGCAACTTTGAAGCACTTTGAAACTTGAAGCAGACGAGAAATATAGCAGATGACAATTTATTTGGCGGGCTAAGGGTTAATATTACTTCAGCTAAATGCGACTTTAACTGTTTAAATCCATACAAGGTGCTCCTGTCGATAGAAACAGACAATGACAGTTTGTACAACTTTAACTTTCTTTTTCATTGGATTGTTGCCAGACACAGACATGTCTGTATTGTTATCAACTATGGTTAATATTGCTTTATTGTATGCATGTACTATTTAAAACAAAATATATACATTAAATACTTTAAAACCTTCTGGATTAAACACTTTTAGCAGACACATATTACTTAAACATCATTGACCATAAAAGATTTATTTTAGAAAAGTATGTGTATATATTATTAAGTCTAAACTCACACATACACGATGGACTATCATTTTTAAAAGTCGTTATTCAATGTGTTTTTGTTTAACATTTCAATGATATAATATCCCGTTTTTAAAACAGTATCACTTCCATCATATTGCCTGCGTCTACTAATGTGTTATATGAAATGTTTTTCTTCAAAAGAAGCTTGACATGACAGCCGGATTTTTTGGATCCTGATCAGACGCAGCTTTACGGTTCTTGCAGTGAAATATAGGATAGGATTAGATTGAGACATTAGAAATTAAATGTTTTTTTTAAAGTTTTGATTTACGACCGTTTTTGTTGTACGAAGTTTTATGAAACGAGCCCCTGGCTCTTAACTAATTGCTCTTAACTAATTGCTACTCACGAATATCACGAATTGTCGAAATAGTGTCCTTTCTCCACGTTGCGTATGTATTTCGTTTGGATGGGAATCAATAACGTCTTCCTCAACGTATATACAGTGAAACCCTTCTAAACCGGAACCTCTAAATACCGGAATTCTCTCTAAACCGGACAAACACTTTGGTCCCGTTTCCAACCTATCTTTATGTCAACCCATTACACCATAAATACGCCTTTTTACGTCTTTGGTTTATTCTTACACTGAAGAAAAATAGTTTGAACATTCTAGCAGATGATAGCCTAAAGCAGGTTGAAAGTAAAGCAAAATGCGCCTTAAGGTGGTCAGCTATCTTCCATACTAGAAACGAGTCCAAACCCCTCTAAACCGCAAACCCCTCTAAACCGGACATTTTTGCTGTCCCCACACATTTCCGGTTTAGAAGGGTTTCACTGTAACCAGTATGTGTACTGGGGTGTTTTTTTTATTCAAAATCATAATCATGATTAGCAATCATGATTGTGATTCGGTCGATTTTTTAATCGAATCAGAATTATGTTCTGTAATCACGCTAATCAGAAATAATCGAGCCCAACGCTCGATTAAATTGTAATCATAATGGCACGTGTCGATTCAACCAGCTATTTCATTAACACCTGGCAAAATAATTAAACAGTATTTCGACACTCATCATGCTTTATAACTTAAGTTTATTAGAAATTAACTTTGAGCAATAAGTTAACCCCTTTGAATAAACACTCACTGCTTGATTAAAGTTCGAGGCGTCTGATCAGGTCTCAAACTGTTCGGCACATCTCACATTATAACTTAAGTCAAAGTTTACCCAAAAGTTATCTTTTCGAAATAAATTTGTATTTGAATTAACTTATCCGTTGCCTTATCCCGAGTATTTCGATTCTTTTTCGCTTCAGGCGTTCTTATCCTTCGCGTTGCATAGTCACATTTTAGCTTTATCAAATGGTAATTTCGACTAAAATTAGTTCGAGTTATCAAGTTTCGATAATACCTTGATACAGAAGCCAATGTCAAAGTTTATAACGAATTTGAATTGAGTCTGAGACCATTTGCAAGAAATTAATTGGTTAGTTTTTATCATAGGCTCAAATCTGACCAATCAAATGCTTGTGAACGACGGTACCTTAGTACAGAGGCCATGGTTAAATGTTATGAGGACTTTTAGGCTGAGTCTGAGACCGTTCTCAAGCATGTAATTGGTCGGATTTGAGCCTAGGCTCAAATTTGACCAAATAAATGCTTGAGAACGACTTCAGACCTAACTCAAAAACTTAATAACCTTGGAGTCAATTGTTCATAGTTTACATTGTCTGCACTAGCACCATTTTTGTTACTGTAGATGTTTACAAACGTGCTGATATTACCTAGAATCTTACATGAAAGCTCATTACTAATCATGTTTAATAAAAGCTCTGACGAAAATAATATGACTCTAGCCTTGGTGATCAACATATCTATTTCCGTTAACAAGTTTACTCAAAATAAAAATAAATGGGAACGAAAGTGAGATACTATTTTTCAATTGGATTATATAAAACGTTTTTAGTGGATTGAAAACGAAACTTTTAAGCTTTGTTTCCGCTAAAACGTGCAATTATTTAACGTAACGTCATCAAAGCTTTTGGTTTCCTTTTTATGCAGAGCTCGTGGACGAAGGTGGTTGGACCGGAATACAACAATCAATAATATATAGATCCAGAGGAACAGATAAGGGTAGTTTTTCAAAACTTAAAATCCTTATTTCTGAATTAAACCCTATGGTGTCACTACCCATTAGAAGCGTCTCTTTGAGACGATTCTAATGAGTAGTAACACCGTAGGATTTGGTGCTGAAATGAGTGAAAAAATGTTTGATTTGTTGAATTAACTACCTCTTATCTGGAGCCCTGTAGATCTACAGAATATTGTACGAGGGCGTTTTCAGGAATGAATATATTGAACGAGTTGGACAAAATAATATGTGCGATCCTTTGGCTTCATTATAAGAATAACGATTCGTCATAACTATAATTAGGTTTTATTCATTCATAGAGAAAAATTGTACCAATATCAAATACGGAAAAACAACATCAATATGGTGTGGCATACTTGTCTGATATCATACTCAATTGTCTAATTACGATTTGTTAAAAAAAAAAGTTTCTTATTGACCAAAATGGTTGCTAAAGCAGTCTCTTTCTTTTCCGAGATTACGTCAATTCGATGAAATGACGTCATTATGATGTAACGTCAAAAATTAAAAAACAGATCGGTCATGCTACAGGCGGGTTTATCAGTCTTATTTTGAGACACTTTAGGTTTTTGAAGGGGTGCTGCTCGGGCGAAAAAAAATATATAGACCAATAGGACACTTAGATAAGACCCATGCCATGAGAAAAAATGCCTGGTTGCATTTCAAATAATGAAGATCAAGGCCAGCCGCCGCGTCTTTGACTTGATATGCACTGCCTTATCTGCCTTATTGCATTTCAAACAATGTAGATCAAGGCCAGTCGCCGCGTCAAAGACGCTACGGCTGGTCTTGATCTACATTGTTTGACACCCACATGCATGTAAAGCAATTTAATGTAGCTGTGTTATATACGGACTTTGGCAGCGTAGACCAAACAAGGGTGCATAGTCTGTACAATGTTGCAATGCAGTAAGGCTGGTTTTGTCATGGCACAGCTCATATGTTCTTTGACTCATGTTGTTTCAAATGTTAAACAAAACTGTATTTACAGTTTGAGTAGTAGATCTAATACAGTTTTATGTTTATTCGTAAATTAGTATATAGTATTACAACATTTATGACACTCTGTATTTCGCACATTTATGCGATTTAATAGTGTACTATCGAAATAAAGGACATGTCTGTAACCCTTATGCTGCTGTAATATCGTCTGTTTTTAAATTGTCGTCTGCAAAACATTGTTAAATTTAGATTTATACATTTTTAAAGTATGAAAACCTAAAGACGAGTGTCAAACTGTTAAGATTCAGATCAGACGCCGCGTAACGCGGCGTCTGATCTTGATCCAAACGGTTTGCAAAAATCAGTAAAGTTCCATGGGGAGTTAATGTGAAAAAAAATCCCAGAACTACAGTTCATAATAAACGAACCAAATAAAGATAGGCAACGCATTGGACACTAGTCGGGGAATCGTAGAACTACCTTTGTAAAGTTTGAAATACTCATCCTTACAAATCAGTATACTTTTCGTTGTGTCTCCGTAAAAAACTCAGCATAGGGAATATTTATGTCTACGTTTAAGAAAACCAAGCTGCCGTTAACCTCTTTCCAGTTGGTTCTGTTCTTGAACACTTCAACAAATGGACATGCTCTGTTACGACCCGTTTTGTAGTAACGTTGCAAATTGTAGTAATTACTACAAAGTGCGTTACTACACTTTGCGTTGAACCCTCACGACCCGTTTTGTAGTAACGTTGCATATTGTAGTAATTACTACAAAGTGAATTGACAGTGCTATTTCAAAGTGTAGTAAAGTTCTATAAATCATGTCATAGATGTCAAATTGCAACGAACTTTGGAGTAAACCTTCACATTGACATTATACGTGTATACAATAAATATGATAATGATAGACGACCTATTTGGGAAAGTATCTCCAAAATGATTTATAAAGCACCTTGCGACCCGTTTTGTAGTAAAGTTGCAAACTGTAGTAAAACACTAAAAAGTGGATTCTCAGATATATTTCAAATTGTAGTAAAGTTCTATAAATCATGTCATAGATGTCGGATTGTGACGAAATTGGGAGTAAACCTTCACATTGATACTATGCGAGTGTACATGAAGTATGAAAACGATCAATGCAACTTTTGAGGAGATATCTCATAATATGACATATATAGGGTCTTGCGACCCGTTTGGTAGTAAAGTTGCAAACTGTAGTAAAACCACTAAAAAGTGGATTCACAGAGATATTTCAAAGTGTAGTAAAGTTCTATAAAACATGTCATAGATGTCGGATTGTGACAACATTTGGAGTACCCCTTCGCATTAATATTATACAAAAAATATAAAAACGATCAATGCAAGTTTAGAGGAGATATCTCATAATATGACATATAAAGGGTCTTGCGACCCATTTTGTAGTAAAGTTGCTAACTGTAATAAAACCACTAAAATTGGTTCACAGAGATATTTCAAAGTGTAGTAAAGTTCTATAAATCATGTCATAGATGTCCGATTTCAATGAAATTTGGAGTAAATTTTCACATTGATACTATGCGAGTGTACAAGAAATATGATAACAATCAACGGCACATTTGAGGAGATATCTCATAATATTTCATATAAAGGATACTGCGACCCGTTTTGTAGTAAAATGCTACAAAGTGGGTTGACAGTGTTATTTCAAAGTGTAGTAAAGTTCTATAAATCATGTCATAGATGTCTGATTGCGACGAAATTTGGAGTAAATCTTCACATAGACATTATACGAGTATACAAGAAATATGATAACGATAGACGGCCTATTTGAGAAATTATCTCGAAAATGATTTATAAAGGACCTAGCGACCCGTTTTGTAGTAAAATACTACAAAGTGAACTGACAGTGTTATTTCAAAGTGTAGTAAAGTTCTATAAATCATGTCATAGATGTCGAATTGCAACGAAATTTGGAGTATACCTTCACATTGACATAATACGAGTATGCAAGAAATATAATATTGATAGACGACCTATTTGAGATATTATCTCTAAAATGATTTATAAAGCACCTTGCGACCCGCTTTGTAGTAAAGTTGCAAACTGTAGTAAAACCTCTCAAAAATTGGTTCACAGAGATATTTCAAAGTGTAGTAAAGTTCTATAAATCATGTCATAGATGTCCGATTACAACGAAATTTGGAGTAAATATTCACATTGATACTATGCGAGTGTATAAGAAATATGATAACGATCAACGGCACATATGAGGAGATATCTCATAATATTTCATATAATGGACACTGCAACCCGTTTAGTAGTAAAATGCTACAAAGTGGGTTGACAGTGCTATTTCAAAGTGTAGTAAAGTTCTATAAATCATGTCATAGATGTCTGATTGCGACGAAATTTAGAGTAAAACTATACATAGCCATTATACGAGTATACAAGAAATATGATAACGATAGACGGCCTATTTGAGAAATTATCTCGAAAATGATTTATAAAGGACCTAGCGACCCGTTTTGTAGTAAAATACTACAAAGTGAACTGACAGTGCTATTTCAAAGTGTAATAAAGTTCTATAAATCATGTCATAGATGTCGAATTGCAACGAAATTTGGAGTATACCTTCACATTGACATAATACGAGTATACAAGAAATATAATATTGATAGACGACCTATTTGAGAAATTATCTCCAAAATGATTTATAAAGCACCTTGCGACCCGCTTTGTAGTAAAGTTGCAAACTGTAGTAAAACAAAAATTGGTTCACAGAGATATTTCAAAGTGTAGTAAAGTTCTATAAATCGTGTCATAGATGTCCGATTTCAATGAAATTTGGAGTAAATTTTCACATTGATACTATGCGAGTGTACAAGAAATATGATAACAATCACCAGCACATTTGAGGAGATATCTCATAATATTTCATATAAAGGACACTGCGACCCGTTTTGTAGTAAAATGCTACAAAGTGGGTTGACAGTGTTATTTCAAAGTGTAGTAAAGTTCAAAAATCATGTCATAGATGTCTGATTGCGACGAAATTTAGAGTAAAACTTCACATAGCCATTATACGAGTATACAAGAAATATGATAACGATAGCCGGCCTATTTGAGAAATTATCTCGAAAATGATTTATAAAGCACCTTGCGACCCGTTTTGTAGTAAAGTTGCAAACTGTAGTAAAACCACTATAAATGGGTTCACAGAGATATTTCAAAGTGTAGTAAAGTTCTATAAATCATGTCATAGATGTCCGATTTCAACGAAATTTGGAGTAAATATTCACATTGACACTATGCGAATGTACAAGAAATATGATAACGATAAACGGCATATTTGAGGAGATATCTCATAATATTTCATATATTGGACACTGCGACCCGTTTTGTAGAAAAATGCTACAAAGTGGGTTGACAGTGCTATTTCAAAGTGTAGTAAAGTTCTATAAATTATGTCATAGATGTCTGATTGCGACGAAAATTTGAGCAAAACTTCACATAGACATTATACGAGTATACAAGAAATATGATAACGATAGACGGCCTATTTGAGAAATTATCTCGAAAATGATTTATAAAGGACCTAGCGACCCGTTTTGTAGTAAAATACTACAAAGTGAATTGACAGTGCTATTTCAAAGTGTAGTAAAGTTCTATAAATCATGTCATAGATGTCAAATTGCAACGAAATTTGGAGTATACCATCACATTGACATAATACGAGTATACAAGAAATATAATAATGATAGGCGACCTATTTGAGAAATTATCTCCAAAATGATTTATAAAGCACCTTACGACCCGTTTTGTAGTAACGTTGCAAATTGTAGTAATTACTACAAAGTGCGTTACTACACTTTGCGTTGAACCCTCACGACCCGTTTTGTAGTAACGTTGCATATTGTAGTAATTACTACAAAGTGAATT
Organism: Gari tellinella; assembly: GCA_922989275.2. Taxonomy (NCBI): domain Eukaryota; kingdom Metazoa; phylum Mollusca; class Bivalvia; order Cardiida; family Psammobiidae; genus Gari; species Gari tellinella. Next base: position 51,974,064 of record OV277872.1, read on the forward strand.
GACAGTGCTATTTCAAAGTGTAGTAAAGTTCTATAAAGCAGGTCATAGATATCCGATTGCAACAAAAATTGGAGTAAACCTATATAAAGATGCTATGCGAGTGTACAAGAAATATGATAAAAATAAACTGCACGATTGAGGAGATATGTCATATAATAATTTATAAATGACCTTGCGACCCGTTTCGTAGTAAAATACTACAAAGTTTGTTGGCAGTGATTTTTCAAAGTGTAGTAAAGTTCTATAAATCATGTCATAGATGTCCGATTGCGACGAAATTTGGAGTAACTTTTTACATTGATACTATGCGAGTGTACAAGAAGTATGATAACGATAGATGGCTTAAGAGAGAAATAATCTTCAAAAATGATTTATTAAGGACATTGCGACCCGTTTTGTAGTAAAGTACTACAAAGTGGGTTGAAAGTGATATTTCAAAGTGTAGTAAAGTTCTATAAATCATGTCATAGATGACCGATTGCGACGGAATTTGGCGTATTCCTTCGCATTGATACTCTGCGAGTGCACATGAAATATGATAACGATATATGTCACATTTGAGGAGATATCTCATATATTGTTTTTAAAGGACCTTGCTACCCGTGTTGTAGTTAAGTTGCAAGTTGTAGTAAATACTACAATATTGATTTCTGTGCTACCTTTTTTAACTATCCAGATTTGTTTTGAAGTGAAGTTGACAAATGTTGTAACATTTTTAAACAAGTAATTATGGTTCCGGTAGTCACCAGGCCTTGACGATTTTTTCAGATAAAACATACATTTTATTCTTCATTAATTTCTATGAATATTACAGGCGTGTAGACAATAACATGTACACGGGTTATTACATATGTCGATTAAACAAATGAGGCAAACTATAACTAATTAATGCGACTGGTTAATAACCAAGAATTCTCGATATTAGTCCTTTAGGCAATATATCATATACAACACATATTCAAGATCTTCCATTTTCGTGGAGGGACATACATGTAGTTATGTCATAATACAGTGGAAAAACTGTTGTTGTTTTTTCAATTAATATCGCAACTTTAATCCATTGAGAGATCATCAGAAGTTATATTTAACAGTATGATGTTCACGAAATGGATTAAGGTGGTTCGCGGGTCAGCTTATTCCGTGTCAGAAATCTTTGAAATCTTGATTAAATTGAAATTTACCATATCAGGGGTGAAACTCATTAAAATAAAAAAAAATTACAGTACCGTTTTTTCTGACAGGACATTTGTCGAGAAAAGCTCCTTTTTTAATAAACGTAACTATTTTCTTTATAAACTAATATAACTCAATAATTTCTGTACATTCAAGTAAACTGTACAGAGACTATAATATATTGTGCAAACAAAACTATTTCATGACATCTTTTCTTGAAATATCAATATTTTAAAAAAGTGAAATTCAGAAAAAGTCACTAAATCTTAAATTACAAAAAATCTAGCTGTTTAACATACACTATTTTTTCTCTAATTAGATAGATATTACTTAGTTCTACTCGTCGCAAATTTTTTATGAAAATCTACAGTGGAATTTACATTTTATACACGATTTCCAAACATTCTGACAAAATGTTAACACAAAACGAGTAACCTCCCTTGAGTTCAACTTTAAAATGCCGTCAGTTCTAAGTCAAACCTGTAATAAGGGATCATTGAATACGGTAGCCTATAGATATTTTAGTGCATAACAAAAGTAAGGCATAAAAGCTCCGTTAGGGTCTATCTTTTAGCATTATTGTTGTCCTGTGTTAAGCTGCCATCTGTCACATAGGCTATAAATCCTCACAAAGTTAAGTTGTCACTTGACTATACTTGTATCTGATATTATTCATTATTTCGTGACTAAACATAGCCTGTCCTTTGATCACTGCGTTATGGATTGACTAGTCAATAAAATCGGACAATTTATTTTAAAAAAAAGTTTTGAAGCGAGTGGGAATCGAACCTAGAACATTTGGTTGCTAGTCAATCACCGTACCAACTGCGCTAAGAGAGAAGACACTCAAGCAGATCAAACTTATCGTTATGTAAATGTTCTACTATAAGCACGTGTCGCAACGATCAGGTGAAAGTAATCAGCATTTCCGGAACTCGAGATGCGGGCCGCCCGCTGTCGAACCACCTTAAACTCGATCTTACCCTGAAAAACATACAGTTATTCTATTTATTTATGCTTTTAAGCCACTTTTTAAACAAAATTGTTCAACATTTGAAAGCAGAAGTATATTATTTTAACCCCTGTGGAGCTCCAAAATTTTATCGAACACATTTTTGTGACAGTTTGCCTTACAATTACGTCGCTGATATATTGATTAGACGTCATCCGAATTACGTCCTTACTTCCGATCTTGGTTTCGTGTCCTTACGTTGGATGGTTCGCTACAAATCGTGCTGCAAGAATGAAACGATAAGACACGATTTACCACGAGTCTTGGGCAGCCCTACGGGGAAAATACATCAAAGAAACACGCGCGACGATAATGCCACTGCTTGAAACAGTGAAACTATCAAGTGATTATCTACTGTTTTTCCTAGTTATCCTCCAAAAGCATGAATGAAACGTTATTCTGTCCTGTTCATGCCCACTAATGTGCAAACGATGCGCGATTTAAATGCGTTTGTTTATGCGTTTTACTAAAAACTGGTCGCAATGTCCTTTATAAATCATTATATGACATATTTCCTAAAACGTGCAGTTTATTGATATCATATTTCTTCTTCACTCGCAAAGTATCAATGTCAAGATTTACTCCAAATTTCGTCGCAATCGGACAATAATGACATGATTTATAGAACTTTACTACACTTTGATTTAACACTGTCAACCCACTTTGTAGTATTTTACTCCAAAACGGGTCGCAATGACCTTAATAAATCATTTTTGAAGATTATTTTTCTCACAAGCCGTCTATCATTATCATACTTCTTGTACACTCGCATAGTATTAGTGTGAAGGTTTACTCCAAATTTCGTCGCAATCGGACATCTATGACATGATTAATTAGAACTTTACTACACTTTGAAATAACACTGTCAACCCACTTTGTAGTATTTTACTACAAAACGGGTCGCAAGGTCCTTTATAAATCATTATATGACATATCTCCTCAAACGTGCAGTTTATTTTTATCATATTTCTTGTACACTCGCATAGTATCAATGTGAAGGTTTACTCCACATTTCGATGCAATTGGGCATATGTGACATGATTTATAGAACTTTACTACACTTTGAAAAATCACTGCCAACCGACTTTGTAGCATTTTACTACAGTTTGCAACTTTACTACAAAACGGGTCGCAATGTCCTTTATAAACCATTTTAGGAGATAAGTTTTCTTACAGGCTCTCTATCGTTATCATATTTCTTATACATTCGTACAACATCAATATGAAGGTTTATTCCCCCTTTTTGTCGTAATCGGATATCTATGACATGATTTATAGAACTTTACTACAATTAGAAATAGCACTGTCAACCCACTTTGTAGTATTTTACTACAAAACGGGTCGCAAGATCCTTTATAAATCGTTTTAGGAGATAAATTCTCTGACAGGCTCTCTATCGTTATCATATTTCTTATACATTCGTACAACATCGATATGAATTTGTCGCAATCGGATATCTATGACATACTTTTTTAAACTTTACTACACTTTGAAATATCAATGTCAACGGAATAGCAGTATTTTACTACAGTTTGCAACTTTACTACAAAACGGGTCGCAATGTCCCTTATAAATCATATTGCGGATAATTTCTCAAACAGGCCATCTATCGTTATCATATTTATTGTACACTCGTACAGCATCGATATGAAGGTTTACTTCAAATATCGTCGCAATCGGATATCTATGACATGAGTTATAGTATTTTACTACACTTTGAAATATCACTTTCAATTCACTTTGTAGTAATTACTACAATATGCAACGTTACTACAAAACGGGTTGTGAGGGTTCAACGCAAAGTGTAGTAACGCACTTTGTAGTAATTACTACAATTTGCAACGTTACTACAAAACGGGTCGTAAGGTGCTTTATAAATCATTTTGGAGATACTTTCTCAAATAGGTCGTCTATCATTATCATATTTCTTGTATACTCGTATTATGTCAATTTGATGGTATACTCCAAATTTCGTTGCAATTCGACATCTATGACATGATTTATAGAACTTTACTACACTTTGAAATAGCACTGTCAATTCACTTTGTAGTATTTTACTACAAAACGGGTCGCTAGGTCCTTTATAAATCATTTTCGAGATAATTTCTCAAATAGGACGTCTATCGTTATCATATTTCTTGTATACTCGTATAATGGCTATGTGAAGTTTTACTCTAAATTTCGTCGCAATCAGACATCTATGACATGATTTATAGAACTTTACTACACTTTGAAATAGCACTGTCAACCCACTTTGTAGCATTTTTCTACAAAACGGGTCGCAGTGTCCTTTATATGAAATATTATGAGATATCTCCGCAAATGTGCCGTTGATTGTTATCATATTTCTTGTACACTCGCATAGTATCAATGTGAAAATTTACTCCAAATTACATTGAAATCGGACATCTATGACATGATTTATAGAACTTTACTACACTTTGAAATATCTCTGTGAACCAATTTTTAGAGGTTTTACTACAGTTTGCAACTTTACTACAAAACGGGTCGCAAGGTGCTTTATAAATCGTTTTGGAGATAATTTCTCAAATAGGTCGTCTATCAATATTATATTTCTTGTATACTCGTATTATGTCAATGTGAAGGTATACTCCAAATTTCGTTGCAATTCGTCATCTATGACATGATTTATAGAACTTTACTACACTTTGAAATAGCACTGTCAGTTCACTTTGTAGTATTTTACTACAAAACGGGTCGCTATGTCCTTTATAAATCATTTTCGAGATAATTTCTCAAATAGGCCGTCTATCGTTATCATATTTCTTGTATACTCGTATAATGTCTATTTGAAGTTTTACTCCAAATTTCGTCGCAATCAGACATCTATGACATGATTTATAGAACTTTACTACACTTTGAAATAGCACTGTCAACCCACTTTGTAGCATTTTACTACAAAACGGGTCGCAGTGTCCTTTATATGAAATATTATGAGATATCTCCTCAAATGTGCTGTTGATTGTTATCATATTTCTTGTACACTCGCATAGTATCAATGTGAAACTTTACTCCAAATTTCATTGAAATCGGACATCTATGACATGATTTATAGAACTTTACTACACTTTGAAATATCTCTGTGAACCAATTTTAGTGGTTTTACTACAGTTTGCAACTTTACTACAAAATGGGTCGCAAGACCCTTTATATGTCATATTATGAGATGTCTCCTCTAAACTTGCATTGATCGTTTTTATATTTCTTGTACACTGGTATAATATTAATGCGAATGTTTACTCCAAATTTTGTCACAATCCGACATCTATGACATGATTTATAGAACTTTACTACACTTTGAAATATCTCTGTGAATCCACTTTTTAGTGGTTTTACTACAGTTTGCAACTTTACTACAAAACGGGTCGCAAGACCCTATATATGTCATATTATGAGATATCTCCTCAAATGTTGCATTGATCGTTTTCATACTTCTTGTACACTCGCATAGTATCAATGTGAAGGTTTACTCCAAATTTCGTCACAATCCGACATCTATGACATGATTTATAGAACTTTACTACAATTTGAAATATATCTGAGAATCCACTTTTTAGTGTTTTACTACAGTTTGCAACTTTACTACAAAACGGGTCGCAAGGTGCTTTATAAATCATTTTGGAGATACTTTCTCAAATAGATCGTCTATCATTATCATATTTCTTGTATACACGTATAATGTCAATTTGAAGGTTTACTCCAAAATTCGTTGCAATTTGACATCTATGACATGATTTATAGAACTTTACTACACTTTGAAATAGCACTGTCAATTCACTTTGTAGTAATTACTACAATATGCAACGTTACTACAAAACGGGTCGTGAGGGTTCAACGCAAAGTGTAGTAACGCACTTTGTAGTAATTACTACAATTTGCAACGTTACTACAAAACGGGTCGTAACAACTATGTTCTACCAAACTTTCATCTATAAATGAATCTATTCGTACAGACTAAAGCATAGATACAGCTTTGAGAAAGCTATTGGACTATATTTACATTCGCCCCATTCAATTCTATTGAAAAATATGACTAACGCTATTTTTCGAGAGGGCGGGACTTGTGGATAAGTTTCGCAGAGGAGGCGGGGCATATGCATTTTTCATTTGCGAATTAATCTTTGAAACTCGGACAGCACACATTATGCAGGATGTTTTAAAACATTGTAACCGATGTATGTCTTCCTATTAGCGGAAACCATGATTACCGACTAAAATTCTTCTTTATTAATAGGATAAAATGCTAGAAAATTGATTTGCCTTATAAACAACAGCTGTCTGCATTTCTTTATGACAAATCCATCGATATATTTATCCTACTTTAAAAAATGACGTCACTCCGAAATTACGTCAAATGGGCATTTTCGTTTCAAACTGTCAAGTTGTTTACGTCAGAATGTAAATATTGCAACTTAATTTTTTGCTTCAGCTTCAGTAATTCGGTCATGGCTGTTCCTTATAAAGTACATATTAGTCGTGTTATAAACCTCTAGTATGGATTAAACATACATGTGTACTAACAAATTGTTCATTAAATATTAGAAATTACAGCAAATATATTGTAATTATAAGATATGAACTGATCGGCAAAATTACTTAGAATCGCTAGCGCGATCATGGTATTTGCCGATAATTTCGCTTAAACGCCGATAACAATCAGTTATTTTCTTATGAATAACTCCACTTATTTAGAATTACAAAATGATAAGCCATTAACTGTATAACCGGCTTTTTTTGCGACAATATAATTTTCGTGTAATTGCATTGCCTGGCGAATTCATAAATAAATTGTTTTAGGGCTAAAGATAAAATGGAGATAACTAAACTATTTCTATGAGTGATGCCTTCAACCTTATCCCATAAATACATAATGTGTTTCATCAACTTCACTCTTTCACTCTCAATGACGCTTTAAAGCGGCGTCTGATCAGGCCCAAACTCTTTGACACTCTTATCGGTATTTATTTAGTCATACAACCTTACATCTAACTTAGAAATTTGTTTTGAAGACAACAATAATGAAGTAGACGACAATGAAGGGGTGAAGGGTGAAAACTCTTCCGAATAATTTGATCATGAAAGGGTTAAGCCCTCGGTCCAAAGATAACTAAATATCTACAGTGGAGAATCTGTTATTCTTTCCCGTTTAAACGCAAACGTACGCAAACGCAAAGCACTAAAACGTAGAAAATGACAACTTTTGGACAATTCTGATAGTTCATGTTTATCTTGGTGGCAAACAGTTTGGAGCCTGATCAGATGCCGGGTTACCCGGCGTCTGATCTGGTTCCAAACTGTTTGCAAAAGAAATGATAGTTTTAGCGTAAACGCGTTTATTGGGAAAGAATAACAGTTTCTCCACTGTAATTGATGAGTAAAACATTAACCGTTCCTTCGCCACAGGCGACTAAGTCCACTATGTAAACAATCTGGATCCAGATAAGACGTGTGGTGATCAAAACGCAAGTCGGTATATCAGAATCAAAACTGCTGGCCACTTATACAATACCGAAATTCCTTTACAGCTACCACACCTATAATAGTATCATTACCCGTCTTAGACAGTCGCTGTTAGTACCGCTTGATTTGAATTTCGTCTGTTTTCATCTTTTGTTTCATCTGTTGTTTCATTGATTCTGTTTTCAATCAGTTTGTATCCTGATCAGACTCCGTGAAACGCGGCGTCTGATCATGATACATACCGTTTGCAAATGTTACTTTTATCTGAATTGACAGTAGAACAGAATAGCCTACACTCTAATGTTGACAAAAACGAAAAAGATGATATATCAAGCTGCAGATGGTGAACAAGTGGGTGTCGGGGTGATTTTAGTATAACTTATCAATGATATCGCGTTGGACACATACCACTGCAGACGTATCCAATATGGGTCCATGTTCCCTCGCTTGTACAGGTTCGAGTCTTTATAGCATTACTGGTAGCACATTTGTAAGACACGACATCTCCGGCGTTGAAGGTGCCACTGGCGGGTTCGGGACTAATACCATCAACCTGACCTGGTGTAGGACAGGTGACGCTTCCGGCAACTGATCAGATATAAGAATTAGAGAATTTATCTAAATATAGTATTTAGGGAGTTTTTCTAAATATAGTATTTAGGGAGCTAATCTATACTCGTATTTAGGGAGTTAATAGTTTTCCAAACAAAATTGTTTGTAGGTCATGGACAAACAGTTGAGAGCCAGATCAGATACCGAGTAATTCGCGTCTGCCCTGGTTCCAAAAGGTTTGATAATCAGAAGAAAGTGATAAACACTATGTCGTTTTTACACAGCTGATGTTGCATTCGAAGAAACGGGAAAGTGTTGTGACATTATAATATACAGTACAACGTCTCCGTGACAGACTAGTTCAGCAGATTCAGGATCTCTAAATTGAGGGCAATACTTCTAGGACAAACGTTTTACAGAAATCTCCTTCAGGGCCCTTTTACACAACGTGTGTTCTACATTAGGTTTCAACCTGTCATTCAGACACAATTGTATCTAGATGCTTTATAATTAGTTTAACCCTTTCACTCTCAATGGCGTCATACAGACAGTTATCCTATTCAGGTTTAAAACTGATGGTCACTTGTTTCGAAATTACGTCAGTTATACTTCCTTACATCTAATTTTGAAAAACGATAGTTCAGACAACAGTATTAACCCTTTGAGCCCTAGTCCCGCATATAGGCGTCCTTTTTAAAAAGTGTACATGTGAATAGTACACTTGTCCTGTGCAAACAGTGAAGACCCAGATCAGAGGGCTCCGAAAGGTGCCCTCTGATCAGGGTCTTCACTGTTTGTCATAATGCCAAAAATGGACCAAAACAACCTTTAAAAGCCAGAAATGGACAAGACTTAAATCGAAACTGGAATTGTCCATTTAAAGTTTCAGGGAGGAAAGAGTTAAAGCAAATGGGAATATGGCGGGGAAGGTGTTAAACTTTCACGACAAATTTAATCACGAAAGGGTTAACCCTTTGTGCCGCTTAACCCATTACCCCATAAATACGCCTTTTTACGCATTTTATTTATTCCTCCACTGACGATATTAGTTCATATTTATACAGTCAAGAATATGTACTATGAGAAATATTTTCTTTATTCATGCATATATTAGCTTAAAGCAGGTTGAAAGTAAAGCAGAAATGTGCCTTAAGGCACATTCTGCTTTATTTTCAACCTGTTTTAAGTGGTCACGTATCTTCAATACTAGAAACAGGCTATGGGGTAATGGGTTAAGGCACACAACGACAGCACTGATAACAGCTTAACCCTTTCCACAATCAAATTTACCTTGAGTTCTTACCCCTTCATCGACATACTGTCGCCTGCTTTAATATTGTTGTCTTCAATATTATTTCAAAGTTATAATTGGTGCAAATGCACTATATGACGTCATTGAGAGTGAAATGGTTAAACCCGGATCAAAAAACCAGGCCTATATTAAGTCACAACTTCCTGAGAGTTGACTCCTCGATTCGACGTTTGTTTTTGCAGTTACTCTGACAATATATACTTTAAATGATATTCTTCAAAGCTGGCTGGTGATTAAGTAGCAGTGAACGTTTGAGTTTCAGCACGATAGCACTGACACTTTGGTGACCTTTGCAAACAGTTTCAATCATTCACACTATGTGGAAACGTATTAATATTTGCAACACACATCTTGTGTCGTCTAGAAAAGTCAAAATATTGAAAGAAAAATTCTACCCTTGACTTCATCAACAAATCCAAAAGCCCAAGAATGCACATGTACAACGTACATTGCATTATTTATTACCTTCCACAATGTAGTATAAAGTCATTGCATGGGATCCATTTAAACAAAGTGATATCGTAAACCTTGAACAAAAATACAACGAAATGCCGCTAGATTTATAAAAAAGCGACTATAAGGATATAGGCAATAGGGCTGTGTAACGGGTAAGATAAAATCTCGCTCTTGGTTTACCGCGACTCCAAGAACGGAGAAGGGAGAAGAGACTCGTGAAACTGTTTAAGATCGCAAGGAGTCTCGTATATGCCCTACAGGCTTATATGGTTCTCCAAAAACTTCCAAAACGTCCCAACTTTCAAACATCAAACCCACTGACTAAATTTCAAATTAATAACTCTGAAGCAATATAATATTGACCAAGCTAACAGTGAACAACACGAAAACTCATTTTTTGTGAAAACCGTTTCTTAGTTGCAGTTTTGAAGTGACACACAAAACTGATGCGAAACCAGTCGACATATTTAGAGAACCCGTCCATATTTCCGACATAAGAAGCGCGCCAACCCCGAAGAAAAGGTGCCAGAATTAGACACTTCTTCGTACCTATACATATCTGTACAGATACAGATATGCATTTACTCCGAGATGCGAGTTGATTTTTTCTGTTGCAAGTGAAAAGTTTAAGCACTTGAAAAACATTGCGTGATCAATTTCAAAGCACAGGAAAGAAACATTGAGATCAAACAGTTTGGATCCTGGTCAGACACTGCGTTACGTGATGTCTAACCATGTTCCAGTCGTTTTAGACATAACAATTTCATTTCAGAGTAATCTCTACTAGGTTTACTGCGATGTGCATTGGCAACAATGACAATTTTGTCTGTTGATCAATTTAAAGTTACGGAGCAGTGAACTGTCTTACCTGTTTTAGGGGTATGAGACGCGCAAAACCCGCACGCCGACATACAACTTTTGACCAAACCGTTTTCATTTTTCGCACAGAACTGTGCGTCGTTTGCAATTAGAGTTTGACAGTCGGTACGTGTGTCATAGCAGGTACCTGAAGAATATATCGCGAAAACGCGTGACACACACTTTTACGTTAAACCTGTACATTTGCCCTAAAGAGGAGTCAGGATTTCAAGGAGAGAATGACTATAATGTTTTGTATAACAAAATTGAAAACAAGACGGCAAACTGATATGTTTAAGGAATAGACAATTATGATACTCTTTTGCAAGTGCTAACTACTGTAATACAAATGCAAGAATGGCTTGGTGGCCGAGAGGTATAGTATAATTATGCTTAATACATTTTGCCTTTCCTCGCACGGATTCAATTCCCGACCGAGTTCATTATTATTTTTTGTCTTTTAAATATACTATTTTAACATTTTCTTACACTAATGTTAACGTGTTGATATTAACGCCTTGCATATTTATATTTACAAATGTCATGCCAACTCTGGTCTTAAGTCTCTTCAATACTTTTGTAAACTCGTGTAATGTACTGGATTTACGTCAGCTTCTGTCTATTTTCTGTCTATGTCCGGTCCTGGTACAGGGATCACAATGTTATTCTATTTTTTTTTAAACGCAACTCTAAATACAGTGTAGTAAATTGTAGAAATTGATTTGTTGTTGAAAATGTTGACAATTCATATTTGATTAGTGGTAACTAGTTTGGTGTCTTATCAGACGCTCTGATCGGACTTCAAACGATTAGCAATAAATTAATTGTTTTAGCATCGATGTGTGTGCTGGGAAATAATTCATTTTCATTGTGTGCTAGTAAATGGCATGTCAGTCCAGAGTTTGGTCAGATTATTCGTGTATAGTCGATTACATTATTTACTATTCTCCAGCTGCATATCTATATACATATATAACTACTACATATACTAGTATGTACAATGTGACTACACTTCCATCTAATTACAGCAATACCCATCTATTTATACCACCACAACAGGGCTAAATGGTTGTGTAAAATTATGTGGCAGTAAAAATTAAGTAGTCGTAATAGTAGGGTTTTACTAAATGATATTCGTTAAATACAGTGGAGAATCTGTTATTCTTTCCCGTTTAAACGCAAACGTACGCAAACGTACGCAAACGCAAAGCACTAAAACGTAGAAAAGAACAACTTTTGGACAATTCTGATAATTCTTGTTTATCTTGGTGGCAAACAGTTTGGAGCCTGATCAGACGCCGGGTTACCCGGCGTCTGATCTGGCTCCAAACTGTTTGCACTGCAAATAATAGTTTTAGCGTAAACGCGTTTATTGGGAAAGAATAACAGATTCTCCACTGTAAATAGAGAACATTTTACCATCGAATTCAAAAAAACACGTGCCAGAAAGATCCTTTTAGAAAACAGGATATACACTGATGAGACAGCTTCTGAGGGAGAATATGAGGGTCTACGCTGTTGTTTTTTAGATAAAGGGCTAATATACGCTGATAGTAGATATTTATATCCCCCCATGTGTCTTTAATATATTTCTCTCACAGTGCTTTCTGGATAGTATTATTATATTTAGTCTTGTTCTAGAAAATATTTAACTTTGCCGAATTAAGAGTTCTTCAGAGCTTTAAAAGAACGGCGCCACCTGAACGAGTATGTTTATCTTCTTGTCTAGGGAAGCGGCCTGTGAGGTAATGAAAAAAGACATGCAATTTTGCAACAACGGTAGCTAATAAAGTTCGCATGACTCCGTGAAGAGTGCAGTTTACATATATACATATAATTACCAATGGTAATACGTGTCTCACATAAAACAACATATCGTTACACCAAGGTTATGGTTACATTTTAAAGCATATTAAATAACACCACTGACTGTTCACGTACCAATCATGCAGGCATCGCAGTAGTCCCGAACACATAGCTCAGCATTTGTGTAGCACCATGGCATTCTCCCTGTCCCCACATTGCGACAGTAGTTGTGACTCAGATCAACATCTTGCACTCTGTCAGGTGTATTACAAATCAAACTCTTACATGTATATACAAGTAAATTCTTTTTTAATAAACATACACAGACGTGACGTAGTTTACTTTGACCATTTGTAGTAGTCCTTTAGGGTTAACGCAATGAGCTCATAGGAACTTTAATTTACCGTAATCATTTCTGTCAAAACAAACTTTAAAAGGGAACATCGAATTGACATGAATTGAATCATACACATGTATACATGTACTTTTCAATATTCAAAATATGTTACTGCTTTAAGTGGGCTTATTGTTGAGCCGCAATTATCCTACGGACGATTTCCTCTTTTCTTTAGTTTGTTGCATTCGTCTATCTGATACGATGTTGGAAATACAGTGTTCCCTCTCTACAACGGCCCTCTCAACAACGACTCCCTCCTTACAAAGACACTTGTCACAGTTCCCTTAACAGGACAATTATGTCTAACGCTTTTACTGCTGCGATATAGTCTGCTAAAAAGTGTCGTCTTCTTTTTTTCTTAAAGTTACATATACTTGTAAACTAGGTTTTCATAAACATATTCCGCAGTTCACTTATTAGATAATTATGTGAGATATTGACTCGAAACTTTTCAGAAATTCTAAGTAGTAAGTGGTGTCAGAAATATGCCACAATAGTAAGAATTAGTTGTTTCTGTCATAATTTGGTATAACGGTAAAATGTACCACGCAGATATGGTTTGCGTCCACAATGGATGACTAAACTTAATTGTTTTGGTATATTAATTTTTTGGTAATGATGCTCGAACTGCTGTCTTGTGTTTAACTTTACTTATATTTTACTGTTTGATTCTCTCCTTCAATAGCTTTAGAAGATCTGATAGGACCGCCCAAATAATACACTATATTGACAGATATTAGATAACAATGCCTTTGTCGTATTAGAACCTTTTACTGTCTTGATTTGGCTTGCATAAGACTGGACGTACTGTATTCATTCTACTGTATTTATTTTCATTCTGACCGAAAACACATCAACTAGCGTGATAAAAGAGTTTTACTGCACATAACAGACGCAAAGTAAATCGATAATATAAATTATTTGCAAAACGATAAAGATTCAAAGGGTTAATTAAATGTCTATTTTATTGAAAGATGGAACATTTAATTAAACTGTGTATGTACAAGTACACTGAAAATTTACCTTTGCAAGTAGTACAAAAGACATACTGATGGCGTTCTAGACGGAAATAATACAGTAAATTACAGGGTAATACTGCTAAAAACAAAACTTCCTTTTATAGATCGCAAAGCAGGAGTTTCACAGTTAGCCCCAACTAAATCGGACATGTGAAGGGGCAACATAAATGTCCCGTTACAGGGGTTTACATTGGGGGATGGGAAGGTTACACCATTACTCCAAAGTTTCTTTATAGTATGGAAGATACATGTAGCTGACCACTTAAAGCAGCTTGAAATTAAGGCAGAATTTATATATCTTGCTTTAAGCTATCAACTACTAGAAAATAGAAAATATTGCAGATGATACATACCCATGGATGTATAAAATGCGTATAAATGGTGTAATTTAAAATTAAGAAGGGTTTGAAACGGGTCAAACTGTTTGATCCGGTTTAGGTGGAATTCTAGTTATTAAGGGTTCCGATTTGGAAGTGTTTCCACTGTATCTAAATTCTTGACATTTCTTGACCATTATGCCGGAAATTCCCGTCTAATACAGTTCAAGTGTCATATCATCATCTGTTTATACCTTTCGTTTGCATTTACGTATATATCTTGAGATTAATAAGTCGTGCCTTTGAGAAACATTGATATTAGTGTTAACCCTTTACCCAATAACCCGTTTATGACATTAAATATAGGTTATCACTTAAAGCAGGTTGAAAGTAAAGCAGAATGTGCCTGAAGGCACATTCTGCTTTACTTTCAGCCTGCTTTAAACTATCATCTGCTAGGCTATATAGAAATTTTTGTTACGGTCATTGTTTATGAAGGTATAAACTGGAACTATTTTCTTCAGCGGAGGAGCAAATTAAATACGCTAAAAGTCGCTTCTATGAGGGAAAGGGTTAAACATTTGTTATTCGGATCAGACGCTGTTTGATCAGGGTTCAAATTGTTTGCCTTCCTCAGTGTTGTCAGTTGATACCGAGAAATAAAAGGTTAACACGGTCGTGATAATTGTCATGTCGTTAACATTCAATGGTAGGTTGGTGAAATTAGTGACAATCGCCTTTGCTGTATGATTATAAACACTGCCAGTCGTTAATACAATCCATAGTGCAGATATCCTTACAGATATAAAAACAGTCCGAACAAATTAATGTGTATATAAGTTAATTTAGACTAGAGTTATGCGGTTAAAACAATAAACATGGAGACCTTTGTTTTCAAACCGTTCTTTTATTTAGTACATGTTTAAGAATATCGTTGATGGTAATTGCGTTTCAGTATTTCACAATGAAGAGCAATCTAAACGGTTCTGATTCAGGGTTGCTGTAATATTCGTGAATTCCATGTCTACCAACGCCGGCCTTTGTAACATCATTTTCGCTGCCGCTTAACTCATTGGCAACTGAAACTTAAAAAACAAAAGTTGAATTTGCAATTAAGCATAACCGATTTTTTTATTGGTGTTAAAATATGTCTCATATTTATAATGAGTTTAACCCAAAAACAGAGGACTTTTTAAGAACCGTTTGCTTGCAGTCTATTTGAATAGAATAACAGTAAATGACTGAGACATTACTAGAGTCAAGTGGGTTAATATAATGTGTCTATTAACAAGACACAACATTTGACGAAACTATATTCTCTAAGACTGCATTCAGAATGGTGTGTTTGTTATGTCCGTGTCTGCCATGAAAGGGTCAACTGGACGCCCAAGTGAAAGAGGGGAGCAAATACAGAAAACCTCGGCGGGCTGTCCTACTATTATGATCGACACGACTCTGGTTCCTTAGGTTTCCCAATGAAAAACACTAATACATCGGACCTCCGTTTATCAAGATTCATCGGAAGAACTTTGTCCGGCGGGGAATTGAATCTACGAACCCTGATAATGCAGTCGATTGACTTACATCGAACCATGCCGCCGGTGACTGATATCAGAAAAAAAGATCAAGCTCCGAATGACCTTGAATAGTATGTCATTCCACTATATCAATATATATTTACCAAATTCAGCATTGCTTGCTAATGTAGTATAGAAATATATTCCAGATGAGCTTTGTATAGATTTGTCAAACAACTTGGTCAATGTCAAATTTACTTAAAAAATGCTTAAGTCATTCCGTGTTAATCATCGGTGTTAATTTTGATAGGTTTGTTTCATTTTATCATTATTCTTCTGAATTGTTATGTAATAATTTTGAACACGGTCTAGTCGTTCTGATAATGACACATTTTAAGCTCAACAGCGATTACTATGATATTTCTGCGATACTTCTAGTTGAAGATACAGTGAAACCTATCTAAACCGGACATGTGAGGGGACATCAAAACTTTCCGGTTGAGACGGGTTTCCATTAAAAGGGGTTTCAACCCATCACCCAATAGTTAGTTTCTAGTATGGAAGATAGCCGGCCAATTGTGGCAAGTTGAAACTATCACCTGCTAGATTGTATTAACTATTTTTCTTCAGTTTAGGAAAAAATTAAATACGTAAAAAGGCGTTTTAATGGCGTTATGTGTATAAAAATAGAAGGGTTTGAAATGGGATTGTCATCGATAGCTGAAAACACTATCACGATAGACTATCCATTGTTGGATTCACTATTGCAATACTATTACGATATTATGCCACGTATTCTACTATTATGAATATAAACTATCCCAGCCCTAATTTGCATTCTGCTTTACTTTCAACCGGCTTTCAGCATCCGTGTCTAAAATATTAAAATGAGAGTTAAACCCACTCTAGGGACAAAGTCAAACACACCGTTTCAAACATTTAGTACAACTCGTTGAAAGTTATTTGTTGACAAGTTTTACTAAGCTCGTTTGATGAGAGTGGTAGATGTCCAATTATCGTTAGAGACTCGCATTATCGTCGATATTATCGATAGTTGACCATCGTGACTTCAATTATCGCGATAAGCCGGTTATATCGGTTATCGCGACACCCTTATTATTCATCCCGAACATTGCAATTAAAAATCACTGCTATTCTGTATGAGTTTTTTGCTTTACTTGCATACTGAATTAAACTGAAATTTGTATGTACCAAATGAATATTCAACTTGATGCACGTGTTTTAAGAGTTAAATACAGATGCTCAAATGCATTTTAGGCAAATGTTAATAGACGATGAACAAATACAGAAAACTCCAACAGGACTATCTATACGAAATCATTTGCACTTGGTCCAAAGCCGACATTTATACTCAAGTTATTTACTTACCACTATTGCACAACACAAACAAAGTCAGCACAGTTAAACAAACGTTGAAATGCATTGTTCTGAAAGAAAACAACATTCCTTCATCATACATGGTTTTTTCACAGAAACGAATGAAATACTTTGACACATAAGTTACATAACGTCGCTTGACCCCTTAACCATTTCATGATCAAATTCTTCGGGAAATTGTAACCACTTCACCGCTTTATTGTCGTCTGCTTCATTATTGTTGTTTTCAAGACACGTTATTTTTAAGGTTGTAAGACTTTGTTAATATCAATAAGAGTGCCAAACAGTTTGAAATCTGATCAGACGCCGCGTAACGCGGCGTGTGATCAGGATTCAAACTGTTTGCAAACGCGTCTTCGGCGTTATTGAGAATGAAATGGTTAACTGCCATAACGTACAGCCACATCGAAAAAGACATTTAGGTGTTATTACTCGTGCATTTCTCAATATGCAGCTCCCCCAATGACGCCCACTTCTCATTTTGTTCCGGGCATCTTATCTGTATTAAACTTTAAAATTGTTTGAACGGACTTATTGTGTTTGTATTCAAACTGTTTCACACATATGTCATATTTTAATACCCGAAATTCTATTGAAAAGATAAAATATGATAATAATTTAAAATTCATAACGTCATGGCATTTGAGGGATGAAACTCACCAGTGTAGCAGGATTATGAACCAGGTGACTACAATAAACTTTTGTTTCCATTATCGCCTATATGGGATATACATTTGTATTAAACATAGCTCCCTCTCTATAACGACAGCCAACGGATTGTGTGTGTTGTTCGGAGGGATTCGTTATAGGGAGGGAATTTTGCAAAAACAGCTTGAATCCAGTTCAGATGCCGCGTAACGAGGTGACTGATCAGGGCCAACATTGTTTAACAATCTTATCGAAATTTATTGAGTCATACAACCTAAAACCTAACTTTGAAACGTGTCCTGCGGACAACAATAATGAAACAGACAATAAAGCGATGAAAGGGTAAACATTTCCCGAAAAATTTGATCATGAAAGGATTACACACGATTGACAATTACAGTTCTCCCTCCCTACAACGAGCCTCCGAACAGCGACTCCCTCCTCACAATGACACTTGCCGCTTTTCCACAAACAAGACAATTTTCCCAACCTCCTAACTGCTACAATTTCGTCTGCTCAAAATTGCCGTCAGATGCTTTTCTCAAAGTTACCGTTTTACATTTTAACAGAAAAATACTTAATGACGAGTGACAAACAGCTTGAAGCCAGATCAGACGCCACGTAACGCGGCGTCTGATCTAGGTTCAAGCTGTTTGAAATTGTAAGCCAATTTCCCTCCCTATAACAAATCCCTCCGAGCAACACACACACTTTGTGTCTCCCATTGCATGTCGTTGTAGAGAGGGAGTGCTGTATTTATCTACGTTACAAACATCATGACGTATGGTCAGAATTCAAGTCAGTTGTACCTTTTGGATCCTGATTAAATGCAGAGCTAGTTGACGGCTGATCATAATCCTACATGCTTTCAAATAGCACTGCGCTCGCTTAAAAGGAAGCTATGAAGTGTTTGATTAAATAATTATAAATTTCATTGTCCGTTAGGAATGGTTATGTTTGTAGCACGGATATAACTTATAACGTTGTTACTAGAAGCAGCAACACAATAATAATATTTAAGAAGAAAGTCTAAAATTTATTACATAAATAAGTAGCTTCGGTGTAAGCTTACCTGAATACACCAGGATATATCGAGGCTTTGAACGTGTAGAATCGTATCAACAAGTGATGACAATATATACACATGTATTATCTTATGTTTTCAAAAACAAACAATGACATAATTTATATTATATAATATTACTAATTACCATTCGTTTGTATCACATATACGTTATTTTGTAATAGCTATATCATTTCCATATTTATTGATCTTTCTTATTATATACACAAACAGCTGGTCGTTTGTCTTTCTGCCTGTCCGTCTGTCTATCTTTTAATGTATATTTGTTTCTATGTTGGTTTTTGTTGTTTATTCTTTCTTTCTATCTATGTTTGACTGCCTACTTATCTGTCTGTATGTACATGTTCGTTTTTCTAAATTATGCTAGCCGCTGTTTGTCTATCTGTCTATGTATGTATGTCTGTCTGTATGTCTGTCTTTGTCTCTCTTCATCGCGGTCACTTTCTGATGGTTTGGATATCTCTCGCATTTAATCTCACTCTCTCACTGGATCTTTCTTCTCCCCTTTGTCTGTCTTTTGTTTCCTTCCACTCGCTGGTTTCTTCCCCCCAAATATACTCACGGAATTTAAAAACTGTGCATTGGGCATAGCTGTCTAAATAATAGGAATAAAATACCAGATATAAATTGTCTTTGTTATCGTGTTATTTAAACATCAATCTAACATTTCATAAAAGTCATTAAAGTGTGATGTCAATAATGATTGTACTGCCATGGATTTTTGTCATTAAGGGTCAAAACCCATGTCACACAATTAATAACGCATGGTTCCTCTTGTAGGAAGGCCGTGACAACACACGCGAGCAACGTGTGGGTGAGCGATGCCATGCTATATGACAATATGGCGAGTTTGACGTCAGAACGGGACGTACAGAAGGACGTCGCGGACGGATTCAAAATTAACGTTATCTTTAAAGCAGTGTCCTCCGGCTGATAAGTCGAAGTCCTCGAATGTGTATAGCCGTAAAGTTTGAAGACTTAAAACGGTCACGCACATATGCAACGGGAAAATACGTATCTTTTCGACGTTACGTTAATAGCGTTATCCCTGGTATCAGGTTCTCGCGAGCATTGCCAATTTGCCGATACTTCTCCATAATGACAACATGATGTTACGATGAAGACCAAATCGGACTGCGACATCATTTTTTCTTCATCTCAACGTCTAATATGCTGAATAAACGTAAACGAGCATTTTCAGATAGCCGTGGCATTGCTATCATGGTTGATAAAACAAATATTACTTGTTTTTCCGATGATTTACTTCCAAAGCAACAAGTGTACATTGAAAATGCGTTGCATGTACCGTACAAAT
This sequence comes from Gari tellinella, assembly GCA_922989275.2. Taxonomy (NCBI): domain Eukaryota; kingdom Metazoa; phylum Mollusca; class Bivalvia; order Cardiida; family Psammobiidae; genus Gari; species Gari tellinella. The sequence goes on from OV277872.1 coordinate 51,994,409, forward strand.
GAGTGTACTGAACAATTTATGCCAAAATAGACAAACGTCATTTGACGCGTCAAATTAACGTAGATTTCACGAAAACGGTAACCAATACATTCTACACGCTTTATTCAACAGTATGAACCGTCTTTACGTGAGCTGATTGAAAACGTGTACATTTAAAACAAATTTCAACCATGCACAGTTTTTAAATCCGTGAGTATAGTTCTAACAGTATGCGTACAATTGAGTAGACGAGTATCTCTGAAGTCGAGCAATAAGACATAGAGGATAATTGTTTTTTTTCAGTATAAGATAGAAATTTAATCCATTGAGTGAACATCAGACGTTATATTTTCACGAGTGGCGAAGCCACGAGTGAAAATATAATAGTCTGATGTTCACGAAATGGATTAAATTCGATCTTATACTGACAAAATACAATTATTCTATTTATTTATGCTTTTAAGCCACTTTTTAAACGAAATTGTATGACAATTGTGAAAGCGAAAGTACATGATTTACCCCGTGTTAAGCCCCAAGTTTATATCGAACACATTAACAAAACAGTTTCCCGTACGATGACGTCACTGATATATTGATTTGACGTCATCCGAATTACGTCGTTGCTCCCGACTTTGGATTCGTGTTCTTCCGTTGAGTGGTTCGCGACAAATCGGACTGCCGGAATTTAACGATAAGACACGATTGACTACGATTTTTGGGCAGCCCTACGGGGAAAATTCATAATAAAAGCGCACGTGGCGATAATCCCACTGCTTAAAGCAGTGCAATTATCAAGTGATAATCCACTGCTATTTCGTGGTAATCCATCGAAAAGCATAAATAAATGTGTTTAATTTTGACTTACCTCTCTACAACGGCATTCCCAGCAACGGCTCCCTCCTTTCAACGACCCTTTCCGCAGTTTCCTATACAGTACAATTATGTCTTAAGCTTTTACCGCTACTATGTCATCTGCTTAAAATTGTCGTCTGCTCTTTTTCACGAAGTAATATATAAGTGGACATTTTGGTAGAAAAAATATAATTGAGAGTGACAAACAGCTTGAATCCAGATCAGACGCCGCGTTACGCGGCGTCTGATCTGGATTCAAGCAGTTTGCAAATGTAAGCAAAGTCTTAATTTTCCCTCTCTATAACGACTCCATCCGAACAACTCACACCATATGTGTATCCAATTTGTTGTCATTGTAGAAAGGGAACGCTGTACAAATGTTCATTTGTCTGATACGACTCAGCTTGTTTGAACTGGAAATAAGATGCTTTTGTAAATGTAGTTTGTTTTCTGCGCCTGAAATACCTCAAATGATAACTACAGCACTCCCTCCGTACAACGACCCTCCAAACAACGACTCCCTCCTTACAACGACCATTGCCGCTGTTCCCCAAACAAGACAATTATATGCCTAAAACTTTAAATTTTGCAATATCGTCTGCTTAAAACTGTCGTCTGCTGTTTTTTCTCAAAGTTACATAATATACATTTTGACAGAAAAAACTTAATGACGAGTGACAAACAGCTTGATTCCAGATCAGACGCCGCGTCACGCGGCATCTGATCTGGATTCAAGCTGTTTGCAAATGTAAGCCAATGTCCCTCCCTGTAACGACTCCCTCCGAACAACGCACATATTTTTGGTCTCCTGTTGGGTGTCGTTGAAGAGAGGGAGCGCTGTACATACGTTTTGTTTTCGCGAGAAGGGTATTTTCTTTATTTTCGCGTGTGTATCAAACTCGCGTAAATTTAATCCGCCCAATATTCATAGCTTTCTAAATTTCATTTTCGACAGCTAAGTCCACTCGAGGCAGTTTGTCGTCTAAACTTGTATTCACATTATAATGTACAAATGCCGGTACCAGAGCATTGCCTTATAGTCTAGGTCCAGATTTTCACAACGCTATTCTGTGCTCGACGGAATTCAACAAAAACAAAAAAACAACAAAAACAAAACACCATTCCTTCGTTCCCGTGCCCTTACGACATGCTTGTCAGCATTATACAGAGACGGCTATGAAAAAAACCCAGAATATTCTGGTACTTTAATCGAGTGCCTATAGATGCAGTTACCTTTTCATTTGTGAATACTTTTGCAAAAAACGAAGTTTGGATCCAGATGTGACCTGAGGGAAAACTTGTGAACAGAACACAATTTAGACACAGCAAGTCATTGACTGGAACCAGACATATATACACATTCATATTTATGAATATTTGATTAAGATCTCAAAACGAGAGTCAAACATCTTGGATCCAGATTTGTCGTTTTTCTGTGCGCCTTATCTATTCCCAAACTGTTTAAAAAAGTCCATTAAGTCGCTTAAAATTCACGCAATTGGGCGGAGTGGACCTAAATATTAACACATGTGCAATTCTTTCTAACGTCTAATTCGAAATATCACACACTTCATAATTACATTGCCAAATCTCGTTAAATTCCGAACTCTAAAAAATTAAATCGAGCTAAATTTTGAATTTTGTTGCTTGCTGATTGGATGAAAGAGTAGGTCCAACACGTATAATATCATATCCGTGAAAAAAAGTTCAATACGTTTGCGCGAACAATCAACAGGCTAAAAATTAATTTACTGTAGAATCGCTAAACATATGATTGAAGAAACATCATTATACTTGTCAAATGTTCACATCTTTATACGGGGCCGGAAAACTACTTTTGGTAAAGCAAGAGATTGGGTTAACCCATTTGTTCCCACTATCATATATTAGACATAGGCAAACAGTGTAGACTCTGATCAGACGCCGCATAATGCGGCGTCTGATCAGAGTCTACACTGTTTGCTGATAGAAATTTCAATATAAACAAAAAGAATATAAAATTTTTGACCAGGCACCCCTTTGATAAAAAATGGAATAATCCAATGTATAAACATGGAAGAATACACTGGGTGTAAATGGGCTAAAGTACCAATGATAATAGATTTTTGTTACGAGAGAATAAAAGATGTAGCATCTATTCTGAAGTTTGTTGTTCTTACAAAATGTATCACAGATTTTCTAGCTTTTGTGTGTTATGAAAAAGTATCATGGAAATGAACAATGAACCGTCAGTCTAAATACATCATTACACGTAAATATTTTATTTAGAAATCAAATTATTTAAGACAGAAATGTAATTTCATAATTGACCATTTCACTGCAAGAACCGTAAAGCTGCGTCTGATCAGGATCCAAAAACTCCGGCTGTCATGTCAAGCTTCTTTTGAAGAAAAACATTTCATATAACGCATTAGTAGACGCAGGCAATATGATGGAAGTGATACTGTTTTTAAAACGGGATATTATATCATTGAAATGTTAAACAAAAATACATTGAATAACGACTTTTAAAAATGATAGTCCATCGTGTATGTATGAGTTTATACTTAATAATATATACACATACTTTTCTAAAATAAATCCTTTATGATCAATGATGTTTAAGTAATATGTGTCTGCTAAAAGTGTTTAATCCAGAAGGTTTTAAAGTATTTAATGTATATATTTTGTTTTAAATAGTACATGCATACAATAAAGCAATATTAACTATAGTTGATAACAATACAGACATGTATGTGTCTGGCAACAATCCAATGAAAAAGAAAGTTAAAGTTGTACAAACTGTCATTGTCTGTTTCTATCGAAAGGAGCACATTGTATGGATTTAAACAGTTAAAGTCGCATTTAGCTGAAGTAATATTAACCCTTAGCCCGCGAAATAAATTGTCATCTGCTATATTTCTCGTCTGCTTCAAGTTTCAAAGTGCTTCAAATTTGCTCAAAATTGCTGAGAATATTGTCTGAATGTCAAACAGCTTGGATCCAGATGAGACGCCGAGTTACTCGGCGTCTCATCCGGATCCAAGCTGTTTGCATATGGAGCTATAGTGTCGTGAGTGGCAGGCTAAGTGTTAACGATGCAACCTATTTACAACGCTCAATTGGTAGGCATTGGAAAAGTTCATCAAAGTTTAGCAGTGTATCAACATGTTACTTTATTTTGATTTGTATCATATAAAACAGATATGTCGCTTCTAACATGGCAGTTTTGATTAAAGTAGAAAGTAATGAATTTTATTATATACTCATTAAATTTGAAAATTAATATTTTATTTTATGCTCATGAAATGAAAATGAATCCGATATATATTCAAACGCCATATAAAATAGTAACATGATAGTATATCCTTATATCATATAACCAGTAACATTATTATATAGCTCTTTGAATAAAATATGTTATAATCAAAGAATCATAGATTAAACTTTATTATTAAGCCATAAAAATGTGACATTTTATCCGGAGACTGATATCAAAACGTGTCATATTACCATTTTTACCTCTTCATTAAGGTAACACAGCGGGGTCCAGGTAAACCAAAGCTATCTTGGGAGGACCTTGTAAAACGAGACCGTGAAACTCTAGGGTTGGAAAACATCAACCCACAAAACCGCCAAGCTTGGAGAGGGAGACTTCGTTCCAGACTGGACAGCCAGGCCTCACCCTTATAAGAAGGATTAATCAATGGCCTGGTTAAACTAAACTGGATGATGATGATGATGATGATTACCATGCCATCGACAGCTTTAACAAATTGCTGTTTGCTGGTATATCAATGTCATATATAAATTAAATTTAGGTAGTTTGGCTTAAGAAATATAAAAGTGAGTGTCAAACAAATAAGTTGCTGATCAGACACCGCGTTACGATCAGGATCAGAACACTCTGCAAACAATCATGGTACTCGGTGTAAGGCATTTAAGGGAGTAACAATTATATATATAGAATATTGAATGTTTGTGTTTTCAGTAGTGAATTTATTGAACGAGTTGGATAAAATAATATGTTGCGAGCCTTTGCGAGTTCGATAAATTCACCACTAAAAACACACGAATTTAGTATCTTATTTATCACATAAACACCAAATTACACGAAAATCCGGACGGTCTTACTTTCGTTTTTTCCCTCGGCTCTCAGGTAAACGATTCGTCATAGGTGTTATTCGGTTTTATTCATCCGTAAATAAAAACACATATCCTACTGAAATAAAGAAAAACCACATCCATGTGTTGTGAAAATACCTTTCTGGTGGCATATTCAAATTTTGAATTCATATCTAATCTAAAATTGTTCTAACCGACTAAAACATATCATTTGACATTTAGAATCTAGTTTCGTTTTCAAAATTACGTCGATGTTAGAACGTGACGTCATTATTATTTTAACGTCTACATTTGAAAAACAGTCTGACTCACTGTTAATTGTTGAGCTCTAAGTAGCCTGATTTGCAGCCTAAATGTGCGGGACTGCTCGGGATAATGTGTTTAGGACACTTGAAAATGTTTTAAATCCCTAGTGGTAATCTTATTTTGCCTGGATTCTCTTAAAGATATCACATGACCAAGCTTGGGTGGTAACACCTACCACCGTAAATAGTTTGAGTCAAAGCATGCAGAGCATGCACTCACAGTGGTAGCGTCTAGGCAAAGAATCATTCAGGCGTCTCAAGTGAGGCCCGCACCTAATATTTGATAGCTTGGTTAGTAAAACCCATAGAAAAACCTATTGATATCTATTAAGTAAGGGCCTCTATTCACAGCTGAGCCATTGCCTGAAGACTTTTCTCATGCTGTATACCGGTATGTACCTGTATTTTGAAACCAACTAAACAATGGGGGTGAATCAATGAAAGAACTGGCTGGGTGACTTTAACTGATTTAAAGTCTGCGTAATAGTACAGTATTTTGGTGATTCGAAAATTAGTGTAAAGTATATGCCCAGTTGGCCGTACAATTTTTACGGACCTCTATATTTTGGACGTTTATGAAATAAAGTAACATATAAATCTCCCTCAAAGTCCGTTTAATCAAAGAATAAACATTTAATATGATTAAATACATAGTTTTATGTAAGTAGTATAAATCAAAGTACAGTTAAACTCCTCTTAACCGGACATGTGTGGGAACAATAAAACGTTTCTGTTTAGAGGGAGGTTTCCAGATAAGAGGAGTTTTAACCTATTATCAACTAGCTTGTTTCTAGTATGGAAGTAGCTGACTACTTAAAGCAGGTTGAGAAGTAAAGCAGAATGCACCGTAATGTGCATTCTACTTTACTTTAAATCTGCTTAAAGCTATCATCCGCTAGAATATATAAGCTAGTTTCCTTAGTGTAGGAATAAATCAAAGACGTAATACGGCCAAATTATGGTTTAATGGGTACGAATAAAGAAGGGTTGGAATCAGGACCAACCTTTTTGTACGGTTAAGAGAGAATTCCGGTATTTAGACGTTCCAGTTTTGAAGGGTTCTACTATATAACATTTTCATCGGCTGACATGTATATTCTGTTAATGTGCAATTTTAATATGACATGATCTGATTGATTATTGTAAAAACAAGATGTTATTGAAGTAGTCTGAATCAAAGTACAGTGACACCCCTCTAAACCGGAACCTCCATATACCGAAATACTCTCTAAATCGGACAAAAACTATAGTCCCATTTCCAGCCCTTCTTTATTTAAACCTATTACACCATAAACATCCTTTTTACGTCTTTGATTTATTCCTACACCAAACAAGCAAATATTATGAACATGTTACACCAGAAATATTTTAATACAGGTTGAAAGTAAAGCAGAATGCGCCTAAAGGCGCATTCTGCTTTATTTTCAACATGTTTTAAGTGTGCACCTATCGTCCATACTAGAAACAAAACATGGGTCAAACCCCCTCTAAACCGGAAACCCCCTAAACCGGACATTAATGTTGTCCTCATACATGTCCGGTTTAGAGGGGTTTCACTGTACATGTATTAACGTTTTACTACTGAATAATATCAAATGTATTATTTTACCGGTATAAAATAAATATACACGTTATTTTAATGAAGTGACATTATACCTGTATTTCATTTATATACGACACTATTTATTTGACTGATACAACGTTTTATGAGGACTTTTACTGTTGTTGTTTTTGTAATTGATTAATGAATTGACCCTTAAAAGTAAACACTATCACTTACGCTTTGTTGGCCGATGTAAATGTTCTGATAAATTGTTTTCATAATTGGTTGTGTCAGGGTTCCCATACGTTTTTAATAGAAAATTTAAGCGCAATTTTAGGAATCTTACTTTTAACCCTTTCGTTGTCAGGTTCCATAACACCTACTTTAGTTACACAAACAGTTTAGATCCAGGTCAGATGCCATGTTCCAATGATTCCTAAGAAAATATGCATAAAATCAAAATTTTAAAAGTACCAGCAGAAATCCGAAAATCTGTTTGTCCTGAGAAATTTTGAAAAGTCATTTAGTACGGAAAAAATCCGGAGAAATAGCAGCCCTGCTGAGTTTTATGTATGAATATTCACTAGATGAAGATGGTTTACGTATCAGGTGAGGTATTAAACCATTTACTGCCATATAAAGAAAAACAGAGACATTTGCAAACAGTGTGGAGTAAGTCGTCGCATGGACAGAATCCACATTGTTTGATGTATTTATCGACGAGTCTTTTGGCAGAATGCCTATATAAATAAACTACATGTCAAACGTCGATGTCGCAATTTTGCTAAAGTTGAACGTATCCGTATTGCAAAGTTGAAACGTGGCTTAGCCACGTTTCAACTTTGACATAAGGATATGTTTGACTTATGCGTGATATAAACTTTTCTACACTCATTTCAGTAGTGTTGAAGTCAAAATACGTAAACATAAAACTTGAAAAATAAAAACAGATGATAATTGTTTAAAATTAATAACGTCAGTAAAGCTAAAAATTAAGCATTTTGAAGTGTTCTATCCGTTTTGAAACTAACGAGGATGGGTGGAAACGATCGGTACAGTAGTATTGCCATAGTTATGACAATCATGACGATGTTGTGCGGATGTTCTCATGGAAATGATATGATCGGCTCCCTTCCGCAAGCACTAACATGCGTTTTAAAAATTCCAAACCCAGTTCCACAAACGAGTGTGATCCTTGCTATTGCATCATGTGATTTTGAAACGGGACAAGAAGATGCTCGCTGTAATATGGATATTGATGTTATTAATGGCAGAACAAGTGACATCACCCCTGTAACTGATATCAGTGATAATCGTGTCTACAAAAATATTCATTGTGCACGTTGTAATGGGGTAACAACCGCTAACATCAGTTTCTGGACTCCAGAAATTACGTGTGAGTCGACGGTTAATGTAACATTTGGACAGCTTGAAAATCAACTAAATGATGTTTTCAAAACTGATGGATGCCATTTTCATTTTGTTCCATCACATGTGGACGTTAATGCCTTTGGTTGCTATTTAAATGTACAGCAGTGTAACGTTGCTACCGTATCTCCAAATTACACGTCAGACACTTACCAATGCCAAGGGGAGCCTACTGTCTTTGGAAAAGGAATGGCATTTTTACACGAAAATTGTGCAAAGTGCAATGGACTAAGCGAAACAGATATATCTAATATACCACAAGTACATGAGTTTATCTTCTTTGCTCTATGGTTTCCACTATCATTGACCAGTGAGCTTACGTATGACACGAAACCAACCGGTAGGTGTGGCGCTGGACGGATTATGGACTCTTCAAATGTAAGACACCGATTTATCATTACAAATATAACATAACATATCCCTTCAATGATCAAATTTATTGTTAAGTGTTTACCACTTCACCGCCATATTGTCGTCTGCTTCACTATTGTTGTCTGCAATACCGATTCAAAGTTAGGTTTAAGGCAGTATAACTAACATTATTTCCAAACACGTGGCAGGTTTAATCGAAACTATTTGTAATTTCACTTTATGACGTCATTAACCCTTTACCTCATAGCCTGTTTCTATGTGACCTATTAAAGCAGGCTGGAAGCAAAGCAGAATGTGCCCTAGGGCACATTCTGCTTTACTTTCAGCCTACTTTAAGTTACTATCTGCTAGTACATAGAAAATATTTCTTATAGTACATATTCATGACAGTATAAAATGGAACTATTTTCTTTGGCGGATGAATAAAATGAATGCGCTAAAAGTCGCTTCTAAGGGAAAGGGTTAAGAGTGAAAGATTAATACTGTAGAAATACATTAAACAGTGTACAGCGTTCCCTCTCTACAACGACACCCAATGGGAGACAAACATTGTGTACGTTGTTTAGAGGGAGTCGTTATAGGGAGGGACATTGACTACACTTGCAAACAGCGGCGTCTGATTTGGATTCAAGCTGTTTGTCACTCGTCATTAAGGTTGTTTCTGTCAAAAGGTCAATTATGTAACTTTAGAAAAAAAAGCAGACGACAATTTTAGCAGACGATATTGCAGGAATAAACGCGTAAGACATAATTGTCTTGTTTTTTGGAACTGTGGCAAACGTCTTTGTAAGGAGGGAATCGTTGTTGGGAGGGCCGTTGTACAGAGGGAACGCTGTAATATCTGAAGAAAAAAACCGGACAACCATTACTCCATAGGTAGGCACAATTAACTCCTTATACACTCAGTGCAAAAAAAACCGCACATTTTTCATTACAATATTTGTATGTAGAAAGAACGAATTTGTGAATTAATCTTTTCATTATAGACAATAGTTCTGTCTGGGTGTATCAATCTTGAAAATCACCATCTAAAAAAATCGGTTCGATGTTTTAAACATGCTGTAGTTCTCTTTCGCTGCCAAAATAATCGTGAGAATTTAAATCCTTCACCGTTTCATTGTCGTCCGCTTCAAATTTATTGTTTGTAATATCGTTTCAAAGTAAAATACAATGTAATATGATTTAAAACATATCGATACGAGTGTCAAACAGTTTGAATCCTGATCAGACGCCGCGTGACGCGGCGTCTGATCAGGATTCAAACTGTTAACAAACGCGATTTATGGCGTCATTAAGAATGATGAGGTTAAAAAGCAGCACACTGTTTTTGAGTTTTTTGTTTCTGAACTTGTTACAGAATTAATTCAATCTTGAGATATGGTATATGAATTCTAATTTTCTTCAAGAAAAGACTCTTAATCTACACATGAGCACGATGTGCGTTTCTGTTTGCACTGATATATATATATACCCCCACTGAATAAATAAGTTTCAATTCATACAGTAACAAATATGTACATTAAGACATAATTATTTTCAATATCTCTTCAGATGCTAGCTTGAGGCAGGTCAAAAGTATAGCATAATCTGCATGGATCATCATTCTGCTTTACTTTCAACCCAATTTAAGCGTTCACCTGTCTTCAAAGCTAGAAATAAGGTGTGGGAAAAAGAGTTAAAAAGATCCTTCTGCACTACATTGCTCCCTCTCTACAACGGCCCGCACAATAACGATTCCCTCCTTACTACGATCCTTGCCGCTGTTCCCTCGGGCCCGTTTTATAAAACTTCGTGCGAAAAGTGTTGTCGTAAGTGAGACAATTTTTATCTATTTCTCCGTCTAATCCTGTATTTTCAAGACGATTTGAAAAGGATGGCATAAGACGGAATTAGATAGAGAATTGAGAAATTAACTGAATTTGTAAGTCTTGACATACGACCGTTTTCGTCCTACGAAGTTTTATGAAACGGACCCCAGAGGCTTAATGTCTCAAATTTAACCATGACTTGTACTAGCATTTAACTCGTTGAACCCTAGCACCACGTATTTATGTCTTTAATTAAAAGTGTACATTCTAATAGTTAACTTGTCCTATGCAAATAGTGTACATAATTAGGTGCCCTCTGATTAAGGTCTGCACTGCTTGTCATTTTGCAATATATTGTAAAATATTTAACGTAAAAAATACAAAATGAACTAGGCTTGTTTGGAAATAAGGATTGTCCGTTTGAAGATTCAGGAGTGAATGAAAATAATTCGTTGATATCAGGATCACATACAGTGGAGAATGTGTTATTCTTTCCCAATAAACTCGTTTACGCTAAAACTATTATTTGCAGTGCAAACAGTTTGGAGCCAGATCAGACGCCGGGTAACCCGGCGTCTGATCAGGCTCCAAACTGTTTGCCACCAAGATAAACATGAAATATCAGAATTGTCCAAAAGTTGTTCTTTTCTACGTTTTAGCGCTTTGCGTTTGCGAACGTTTGCGTTTAAACGGGAAAGAATAACAGATTCTCCACTGTAGCAGGAACACAAACAACGTGTACTGGGTCTAAACTGTTTGTTACACGTATTGAAGTATTTTAGGCCGACCGCGAATAATTTTCATTAGTTAAACCATTGCAGGCGCAATTTGATCCATATTTTCGATGCTGCTGAAATGCTTTGTTTACATAGATTAACGTATTCACTTCTGAAACCTTAAGTAAGCTTTTTCAGGTTCTGATGAAGTATGTTCCTCTTTGACTTGTAAAGTGTGTTTTTAAACCAGACTGCACAATTAAAAACAGTGCAGATCCTGATCAGATGGTCCCTTGAAGCGACTCGCAACCAGATGGTGCATTAAAAATAGTAATTTGTAAATATGTGTCAAACGCTTATATAAATGGTAAAAGAATTAGTTTAGGATAAGAAATTCTGTTTAAAAAAATGTATTTCAATAAAAACAAATATTGATCTCTGGTGGGATTCGAACCCGGGGCCCGGCATTCGCGGACAAAAGGCAAAATAGGGGAAACCGCTTAGACCAATGGACCACGGAACTATCCGTTTATCTCGGATCGATTTAACGTATTTCAATGTGTAGCGATCGAAAGTGCATACAACTTCGTAATTCGGCTCGTGTTTATGTCTGACCCCGTGTAGAGAAGCAACAACAACAACTATACCGTTAGCTAACGCTATGGAAAAACGATGGAAAATATCTAAAAAACTTAAGATTCGGTGACGATTCTTGAGACGTTTTTTGGACTGATCATATTTTTTTAATGTCAAAAGCCAAATAATGCCACAAATTTGCTTTTATTTGAGTATTTATTTTTATTTTGACAAGAACACCATCCGGTTGCGAGTCCCTTTAAGGAGCCTTCTGATCATGGTCTACACTAGTTGTAGAGGGAAAGTGTACTTTTCATAGTTATACTGTATGTAAATGACGACGATACTCGTTACTAGAGTTAAAAGTATTAACCCTTTACCCCATAGCCTATATTTAGTTTTGAAAAAAGGTGGCCACTTAAACCAGGCTGATAGTAAAGCAGAATGCGTCGTAAGGTGTATTCTGCTTTACTGTCAGCCTGCTTAAAGCTATCATCTGCTAGGATTTAAAAAAAATTCTTATCATTCATTTTCATGGCTTTAAAAATTGGAACAATTTTGTTCAGTGGATGAATAAATTAAATGTGCTAAAAGTGGCTTCTATGGGGAAACGGGTTAAAACTAGGGATGTCAACGAATACCAAAATCACTATTAACTTAATTGAACTTAAAACGTTATAAACGAAATTGATCCGCGTTTTATCTAATGGTTTTTTAATGGTTTTTACTGTAAAATGCACAGTTTATAGTTAATTTTATATCATTATTTGTAGTATGTGAGATAAATAAAAGCATTCTCTAAACATCGTAGTCCACTGGAATGTTGATTTGAGGGCCTCAGTTCAACCTGTTAGCCCATAATATCTGCATGAAACGGGATACCAATTGACGTCATTTGCGTTGATGTAACTCTAAACAATGTTATGTTTATTTGATAAATAGCATGTCAAATTCTTGCCCATTACTAATAATTTAACAAACTCGTTGACTAAAATAATAAAGACGCTCGCCAACGCTCGCGTCATTACGGTATTGTTTTAGTCAACTCATTAATTAAAAAATGATAAATAATGAGCATTCATGTATGATTCTCTATTTACCAGGGCTCCAAATAAGAGGGAGTAAACCAAACGTATCCAACAATTTCTCATCTGTTTTAGCACCAAATCCTATAGTGTTACTACTCATCAGAATTGTCTCTTCGAGACAATTCTAATGAGTAGCGACACCATAGGGTTTAAAGCAGAAATAACGATGTTTAGATTTTGAAATACTCCCCTTATCTGGAGCCCTGTTTATATGTTATAGAATCGATGTGTGGAAGCCAGGTGTTCGCTGATACGTCGTCTACAAGACAACGAGTGTATCCGAATTCTAACCACCGTAAAAGAATTAGCATACACAGTCGGTATACGCCTCACTCCATCCTCTGCAGTATCCCTACAACATGCAATTGACAATGTTCCTGCTTTGAACGACGAACTATTTCGACTTCTAGACACAATTTTTGAGAACCTTGCAAATTTTAGGTTTGAAATTATTGTTGTTCCAGATTTTGAAGATAAAGATTGGCTTCTTACGACAGCTGTTGAAGACGCATTTGCTACGTTTGTACAGTGGCGTTTGAAGCTACGCTTTTATAAACAGCATGACCCTGAACAGATACTAAGTAAACTTTTATTTGCCTCCGACAACGAAACTCTCATACTGAATATAGATAGCAAAGATATCACATTTTCAATCACCCTACACGACTTCAAAGACGATACTGACTACCGTGATCCTTGGAATGTATGTTCTACTACAACTAAAGGGTTTCAGGTTTCGCCATGTCGAGCTTTTGTTGTACAGAACGCTCTAGAGACGGACGAAGCTCGGGGTATTACTTACGTTCGATATCTTTTTGATAAATCACCTTTTTCTCTTCCTATCCCTGCTTTTACAACTGGACCTAGAAGTATATTAGAATACAGAGCATGTCCATTTGTTGAAGTGTTCAAGAACAGAACCAACTGGAAAGAGGTTAACGGCAGCTTGGTTTTCTTAAACGTAGACATAAATATTCCCTATGCTGAGTTTTTTTACGGAGACACAACGGAAAGTATACTGATTTGTAAGGATGAGTATTTTAAACTTTACAAAGGTAGTTCTACGATTCCCCGACTAGTGACCAATGCGTTGCCTATCTTTATTTGGTTCGTTTATTATGAACTGTAGTTCTGGGTTTTTTTTCACATTAACTCCCAATGGAACTTTACTGATTTTTGCAAACCGTTTGGATCAAGATCAGACGCCGCGTAACGCGGCGTCTGATCTGGATCTTAACAGTTTGACACTCGTCTTTAGGTTTTCATACTTTAAAAATGTATAAATCTAAATTTAACAATGTTTTGCAGACGACAATCTAAAAACAGACGATATTACAGCAGCATAAGGGTTCAAGACATGCCCTTTCGATAGTACACTATTCAATCGCATAAATGTGCGAAATACAGAGTGTCATAAATGTTGTAATACTATATACTAATTTACGAATCACCATAAAACTGTATTAGATCTACTACTCAAACTGTAAATACAGTTTTGTTTAACATTTTAAACAACATGAGTCAAAGAACATATGAGCTGTGCCATGACAAAACCAGCCTTACTGCATTGCAACATTGTACAGACTATGCACCCTTGTTTGGTCTACGCTGCCAAATTCCGTATATAACACAGCTACATTAAATTGCTTTACATGCATGTGGGTGTCAAACAATGTAGATCAAGACCAGCCGTAGCGTCTTTGACGCGGCGACTGGCCTTGATCTACATTGTTTGAAATGCAATAAGGCAGATAAGGCAGTGTATATCAAGTCAAAGACGCGGCGGCTGGCCTTGATCTTCATTATTTGAAATGCAACCAGGCATTTTTTCTCATGGCATGGGTCATATCTAAGTGTCCTATTGGTCTATATATTTTTTTTCGCCCGAGCAGCACCCCTTCAAAAAACTAAAGACTGATAAACCCGCCTGTAGCATGACTGATCTGTTTTTTAATTTTTGACCTTACATCATAATGACGTCATTTCATCGAATTGACGTAATCTCGGAAACGAAAGAGACTGCTTTAGCAACCATTTTGGTCAATAAGAAACATTGATTTTTTTTAACAAATCGTAATTAGAAAATTGAGTATGATATCAGACAAGTATGCCACACCATATTGATGTTGTTTTTCCGTATTTGATAATGGTACAATTTTTCTCTATGAATGAATAAAACCTAATTATAGTTATGACGAATCGTTATTCTTATAATGAAGCCAAATGATCCAACTCGTTCAATATATTCATTCCTGAAAACGCCCTCGTACAATATTCTGTAGATCTACAGGGCTCCAGATAAGAGGTAGTTATTTCAACAAATCAAACATTTTTTCACTCATTTCAGCACCAAATCCTACGGTGTTACTACTCATTAGAATCGTCTCAAAGAGACGATTCTAATGAGTAGTGACACCATAGGGTTTAATTCAGAAATAAGGATTTTAAGTTTTGAAAAACTACCCTTATCTGTTCCTCTGGATCTATCTATAATTGATTGTTGTATTCCGGTCCAACCACCTTCGTCCACGAGCTCTGCATTTATACAGGAAACCAAAAGCTTTGATGACGTTACGTTAAATAATTGCACGTTTTAGCGAACACAAAGCTTAAAAGTTTCGTTTTCAATCCACTAAAAACGTTTTATACAATCCAACTGAAAAATAGTATCTCACTTTCGTTCCCATTTATTTTTATTTTGAGTAAACTTGTTAACGGAAATAGATATGTTGATCACCAAGGCTAGAGTCATATTATTTTCGTCAAAGCTTTTATTAAACATGATTAGTAATGAGCTTTCATGTAAGATTCTAGGTAATATCAGCACGTTTGTAAACATCTACAGTAACAAAAATGGTGCTAGTGCAGACAATGTAAACTATGAACAATTGACTCCAAGGTTATTAAGTTTTTGAGTTAGGTCTGAAGTCGTTCTCAAGCATTTATTTGGTCAAATTTGAGCCTAGGCTCAAATCTGACCAATTACATGCTTGAGAACGGTCTCAGACTCAGCCTAAAAGTCCTCATAACATTTAACCATGGCCTCTGTACCAAGGTACCGTCGTTCACAAGCATTTGATTGGTCAGATTTGAGCCTATGATAAAAACTAACCAATTAATTGCTTGCAAATGGTCTCAGACTCAATTCAAATTCGTTATAAACTTTGACATTGGCTTCTGTATCAAGGTATTATCGAAACTTGATAACTCGAACTAATTTTAGTCGAAATTACCATTTGATAAAGCTAAAATGTGACTATGCAACGCGAAGGATAAGTACGCCTGAAGCGAAAAAGAATCGAAATACTCGGGATAAAGCAACGGATAAGTTAATTCAAATACAAATTTATTTCGAAAAGATAACTTTTGGGTAAACTTTGACTTAAGTTATAATGTGAGATGTGCCGAACAGTTTGAGACCTGATCAGACGCCTCGAACTTTAATCAAGCAGTGAGTGTTTATTCAAAGGGGTTAACTTATTGTTCAAAGTTAATTTTAAATAAACTAAAGTTATAAAGCATGATGAGTGTCGAAATACTGTTTAATTATTTTGCCAGGTGTTAATGAAATAGCTGGTTGAATCGAAACGTGCCATTATGATAACAATTTAATCGAGCGTTGGGCTCGATTATTTCTGATTAGCGTGATTACAGAACATGATTCTGATTCGATTAAGAAATCGACCGAATCACAATCATGATTGCTAATCATAATTATGATTTTGAATAAACAAACAACACCCCAGTACACATACTGGTTACAGTGAAACCCTTATAAACCGGAAATGTGTGGGGACAGCAAAAATGTCCGGTTTAGAGGGGTTTGCGGTTTAGAGGGGTTTGGACTTGTTTCTAGTATGGAAGATAGCTGACAACTTAAAGCAGATTGAAAGTAAAGCAGAATGCGCCTTAAGACGCATTCTGATTTACTTTCAACCTGCTTTAGGCTATCTTCTGCTAGAATGTAAAAAAACTATGTTCTTAAGTGTAAGAATAAACCAAAGACGTAAAAAGGCGTATTTATGGTGCAATGGGTTGAAATAAAGAAGGGTTGGAAACGGGACCAACGTTTTGGTCCGGTTTAGAGAGAATTCCGGTATTTAGAGGTTCCGGTTTAGAAGGGTTTCACTGTATATACGTTGAGGAAGGCGTTATTGATTCCCATCCAAACGAAATACATACGCAACGTGGAGAAAGGACACTATTTCGACAATTCGTGATATTCGTGAGTAGCAATTAGTTAAGAGCAATTAGTTAAGAGCCAGGGGCTCGTTTCATAAAACTTCGTACAACAAAAACGGTCGTAAACCAAAACTTTAAAAAAAACATTTAATTTCTAATGTCTCAATCTAATCCTATCCTATATTTCACTGCAAGAACCGTAAAGCTGCGTCTGATCAGGATCCAAAAAATCCGGCTGTCATGTCAAGCTTCTTTTGAAGAAAAACATTTCATATAACGCATTAGTAGACGCAGGCAATATGATGGAAGTGATACTGTTTTAAAAACGGGATATTATATCATTGAAATGTTAAACAAAAACACATTGAATAACGACTTTTAAAAATGATAGTACATCGTGTATGTGTGAGTTTATACTTAATAATATATACACATACTTTTCTAAAATAAATCCTTTATGGTCAATGATGTTTAAGTAATATGTGTCTGCTAAAAGTGTTTAATCCAGAAGGTTTTAAAGTATTTAATGTATATATTTTGTTTTAAATAGTACATGCATACAATAAAGCAATATTAACCATAGTTGATAACAATACAGACATGTCTGTGTCTGGCAACAATCCAATGAAAAAGAAAGTTAAAGTTGTACAAACTGTCATTGTCTGTTTCTATCGAAAGGAGCACCTTGTATGGATTTAAACAGTTAAAGTCGCATTAAGCTGAAGTAATATTAACCCTTAGCCCGCCAAATAAATTGTCATCTGCTATATTTCTCGTCTGCTTCAAGTTTCAAAGTGCTTCAAAGTTGCTCAAAATTGCTGAGAATGTTGTCTGAATGTCAAACAGCTTGGATCCAGATGAGACGCCGAGTTACTCGGCGTCTCATCCGGATCCAAGCTGTTTACATATGGAGCTATAGTGTCGTGAGTGGCAGGCTAAGGGTTAACTATGCAACCTATTTACAACGCTCAATTGGTAGGCATGGGAAAAGTTCATCAAAGTTTAGCAGTGTATCAACATGTTACTTTATTTTGATTTGTATCATATAAAACAGATATGTCGCTTCTAACATGGCAGTTTTGATTAAAGTAGAAAGTAATGAATTTTATTATATACTCATTAAATTTGAAAATTAATATTTTTATGCTCATGAAATGAAAATTAATCCGATATATATTCAAACGCCATATAAAATAGTAACATGATAGTATATCCTTATATCATATAACCAGTAACATTATTATATAGCTCTTTGAATAAGATATGTTTTAATCAAAGAATCATAGATTAAACTTTATTAATAAGCCATAAAAATGTGACATTTTATCCGGAGACTGATATCAAAACGTGACATATTACCATGTTTACCTCTTCATTACCATGCCATCGACAGCTTTAACAAATTGCTGTTTGCTGGTATATAAATGTCATATATAAATTAAATTTAGGTAGTTGTTTAGGTAGTAGGTGTCGGTGGTCCAGTGGTAGGACGCTCGCCTAGGAAGCGAGAGGTTCCTGGTTCGAGCCCTGTCAGGATCACTGAAATTTTTCTGAGCAAAAAATTAACCCTACATTGCTCCACTTCACCCAGGTGATTTAAATGGGTACCTGAGAGGGAAATAAGTCAATGTGTCATGGCTGCTAGTAGCGCCGAATGTAAATGGCCGACTTGTGACTCGATGAACAGGGAGGTAATTGTAAAAGTCGGCAGAATATGACATATAAATTTCAGACTTGATAAACCTTTTACCTTTAGTTTGGCTTAATATATATAAAAGTGGGTGTCAAACAAATAAGATGCTGAATAGACACCGCGTTACGATCAGGATCAGAACACTCTGCAAACAATCATGGTACTCGGTGTTAGGCATTTAAGGGAGTAACAATTATATATATAGAATATTGAATGTTTGTGTTTTCAGTAGTGAATTTATTGAACGAGTTGGATAAAATAATATGTTGCGAGCCTTTGTGAGTTCGATAAATTCACCACTAAAAACACACGAATTTAGTATCTTATTTATCACATAAACACCAATTTACACGAAAATCCGGACGGTCTTACTTTCGTTTTTGCCCTCGGCTCTCAGGTAAACGATTCGTCATAGGTGTTATTCGGTTTTATTCATCCGTAAATAAAAACACATATCCTACTGAAATAAAGAAAAACCACATCCATGTGTTGTGAAAATACCTTTCTGGTGGCATATTCAAATTTGGAATTCATATCTAATCTAAAATTGTTCTAACCGACTAAAACATATCATTTGACATTTAGAATCTAGTTTCGTTTTCAAAATTACGTCGATGTTAGAACGTGACGTCATTATTATTGTAACGTCTACATTTGAAAAACAGTCTGACTCACTGTTAATTGTTGAGCTCTAAGTAGCCTGATTTGCAGCCTAAATGTGCGGGACTGCTCGGGATAATAGTGTGTGTTCGGACACTTGAAATGTTTTAAATCCCTAGTGGTAATCTTAATTTGCCTGGATTCTCTTAAAGATATCACATGACCAAGCTTGGGTGGTAACACCTACCACCGTAAATAGTTTGAGTCAAAGCATGCAGAGCATGCACTAACAGTGGTAGCGTCTAGGCAAAGAATCATCCAGGCGTCTCAAGTGAGGCCCGCACCTAATATTTGATAGCTTGGTTAGTAAAACCCATAGAAAAACCTATTGATATCTATTATGTTAGGGCCTCTATTCAAAGCTGAGCCATTGCCTAAAGACTTTTCTCATGCTGTATACCGGTATATACCTGTATTTTGACACCAACTAAACAATGGGGGTGAATCAATGAAAGAACTGGCTGGGTGTCTTTAACTGATTTAAAGTATGCGTAATAGTACAGTATTTTGGTGATTCGAAAATTAGTATAAAGTATATGCCCAGTGGGCCGTACGATTTTTACGGACCTCTATATTTTGGACGTTTATGAAATAAAGTAACATATAAATCTCCCTCAAAGTCCGTTTAATCAAAGAATAAACATTTAATATGATTAAATACATAGTTTTATGTAAGTAGTATAAATCAAAGTACAGTTAAACTCCTCTTAACCGGACATGTGTGGGAACAATAAAACGTTTCTGTTTAGAGGGAGGTTTCCAGATAAGAGGAGTTTTAACCTATTATCAACTAGCTTGTTTCTAGTATGGAAGTAGCTGACTACTTAAAGCAGGTTGAGAAGTAAAGCAGAATGCACCGTAATGTGCATTCTACTTTACTTTAAATCTGCTTAAAGCTATCATCCGCTAGAATATATAAGCTAGTTTCCTCAGTGTAGGAATAAATCAAAGACGTAATACGGCCAAATTATGGTTTAATGGGTAAGAATAAAGAAGGGTTGGAATCAGGACCAACCTTTTTGTACGGTTAAGAGAGAATTCCTGTATTTAGACGTTCCAGTTTTGAAGGGTTCTACTATATAACATTTTCATCGGCTGACATGTATATTCTGTTAATGTGCAATTTTAATATGACATGATCTGATTGATATTGTAAAAACAAGATGTTATTGAAGTAGTCTGAATCAAAGTACAGTGACACCCCTCTAAACCGGAACCCCCATATACCGAAATACTCTCTAAATCGGACAAAAACTATAGTCCCATTTCCAGCCCTTCTTTATTTAAACCTATTACACCATAAACATCCTTTTTACGTCTTTGATTTATTCCTACACCAAACAAGCAAAAATTATGAATATGTTACACCAGAAATATTTTAATACAGGTTGAAAGTAAAGCAGAATGCGCCTAAAGGCGCATTCTGCTTTTATTTTAACATGTTTTAAGTGTGCACCTATCGTCCATACTAGAAACAAAACATGGGTCAAACCCCCTCTAAACCGGAAACCCCCTACACCGGACATTAATGTTGTCCTCATACATGTCCGGTTTAAAGGGGTTTCATTGTACATTTATTAACGTTTTACTACTGAATAATATCAAAAGTATTATTTTACCGGTATAAAATAAATATACACGTTAGTTTAAGGAAGTGACATTAATACTGTATTTCATTTATATACGACACTATTAAATTGATTGCTTTAACGTTTTATCAGGATGTTCACTGATTTTATTATGCAATTGTTTAATAAATTGACACTAAAAAGTAAACACTATTACTAACGCTTTATTTGCCGATGTAAAAGTTCTGATAAATTGTTTTCATAATTGGTTGTGTCAGGGTTCCCATACGTTTTTAATAGAAAATTTAAGCGCAAATTTAGGAATCTTACTTTTAACCCTTTCGTTGTCAGGTTCCATAACACCTACTTTAGTTACACAAACAGTTTAGATCCAGGTCAGATGCCATGTTCCAATGATTCCTAAGAAAAAATGCATAAAATTAAAATTTTAAAAGTACCAGCAGAAATCCGAAAATCTGTTTGTCCTGAGAAATTTTGAAAAGTCATTTAGTACGGAAAAAATCCGGAGAAATAGCAGCCCTGCTGAGTTTTATGTATGAATATTCACTAGATGAAGATGGTTTACGTATCAGGTGAGGTATTAAACCATTTATTGCCATATAAAGAAAAACAGAGACATTTGCAAACAGTGTGGAGTAAGTCGTCGCATGGACAGAATCCACATTGTTTGATGTATTTATCGACGAGTCTTTTGGCAGAATGCCTATATAAATAAACTACATGTCAAACGTCGATGTCGCGATTTTGCTAAAGTTGAACGTATCCTTATGTCAAAGTTGAAACGTGGCTTAGCCACGTTTCAACTTTGACACAAGGATATGTTTGACTTATGCGTGATATAAACTGTTCTACACTCATTTCAGTAGTTTTGAAGTCAAAATACGTAAACATAAAACTTGAAAAATAAAAACAGATGATAATTGTTTAAAATTTATAACGTCAGTAAAGCCAAAAATTAAGCATTTTGAAGTGTTCTATCCGTTTTGACACTAACGAGGATGGGTGGAAACGATCGGTACAGTAGTATTGCCATAGTCATGACAACCATGACGATGTTGTGCGGATGTTCTCATGGAAATGATATGATCGGCTCCCTTCCGCAAGCACTAACATGCGTTTTAAAAATTCCAAACCCAGTTCCACAAACGAGTGTGATCCTTGCTATTGCATCATGTGATTTTGAAACGGGACAAGAAGATGCTCGCTGTAATATGGATATTGATGTTATTAATGGCAGAACAAGTGACATCACCCCTGTAACTGATATCAGTGATAATCGTGTCTACAAAAATATTCATTGTGCACGTTGTAATGGGGTAACAACCGCTAACATCAGTTTCTGGACTCCAGAAATTACGTGTGAGTCGACGGTTAATGTAACATTTGGACAGCTTGAAAATCAACTAAATGATGTTTTCAAAACTGATGGATGCCATTTTCATTTCGTTCCATCACATGTGGACGTTAATGCCTTTGGTTGCTATTTAAATGTACAGCAGTGTAACGTTGCTACCGTATCTCCAAAGTACACGTCAGACACTTACCAATGCCAAGGAGAGCCTACTGTCTTTGGAAAAGGAATGGCATTTTTACACGAAAATTGTGCAAAGTGCAATGGACTAAGCGAAACAGATATATCCAATATACCACAAGTACATGAGTTTATCTTCTTTGCTTTATGGTTTCCACTATCATTGACCAGTGAGCTTACGTATGACACGAAACCAACCGGTAGGTGTGGCGCTGGACGGATTATGGACTCTTCAAATGTAAGACACCGATTTATCATTACAAATATAACATAAAATATCCCTTCCATGATCAAATTTATTGTTAAGTGTTTACCACTTCACCGCCATATTGTCGTCTGCTTCACTATTGTTGTCTGCAATACCGATTCAAAGTTAGGTTTAAGGCAGTTTAACTAACATTATTTTCAAACACGTGGCAGGTTTAATCGAAACTATTTGTAATTTCACTTTATGACGTCATTAACCCTTTACCTCATAGCCTGTTTCTAGTAGTTAAGATATGTGACCTATTAAAGCAGGCTGGAAGCAAAGCAGAATGTGCCCTAGGGCACATTCTGCTTTACTTTCAGCCTACTTTAAGTTACTATCTGCTAGTACATAGAAAATATTTCTTATAGTACATATTCATGACAGTATAAAATGGAACTATTTTCTTTGGCGGATGAATAAAATGAATGCGCTAAAAGTCGCTTCTAAGGGAAAGGGTTAAGAGTGAAAGATTAATACTGTAGAAATACATTAAACAGTGAACAGCGTTCCCTCTCTACAACGACACCCAATAGGAGACAAACATTGTGTACGTTGTTTAGAGGGAGTCGTTATAGGGAGGGACATTGACTACACTTGCAAACAGCTTGAATCCAGATCAGACGCCGCGTAAAGCGGCGTCTGATTTGGATTCAAGCTGTTTGTCACTCGTCATTAAGGTTGTTTCTGTCAAAAGGTCAATTATGTAACTTTAGAAAAAAAAGCAGACGACAATTTTAGCAGACGATATTGCAGGAATAAACGCGTAAGACATAATTGTCTTGTTTTTTGGAACTGTGGCAAACGTCTTTGTAAGGAGGGAATCGTTGTTGGGAGGGCCGTTGTACAGAGGGAACGCTGTAATATCTGAAGAAAAAAACCGGACAACCATTACTCCATAGGTAGGCACAATTAACTCCTTATACACTCAGTGCAAAAAAAAACGCACATTTTTCATTACAATATTTGTATGTAGAAAGAACGAATTTGTGAATTAATCTTTTCATTATAGACAATAGTTCTGTCTGGGTGTATCAATCTTGAAAATCACCATCTAAAAAAATCGGTTCGATGTTTTAAACATGCTGTAGTTCTCTTTCGCTGCCAAAATAATCGTGAGAATTTAAATCCTTCACCGTTTCATTGTCGTCCGCTTCAAATTTATTGTTTGTAATATCGTTTCAAAGTAAAATACAATGTAATATGATTTAAAACATATCGATACGAGTGTCAAACAGTTTGAATCCTGATCAGACGCCGCAAGACGCGGCGTCTGATCAGGATTCAAACTGTTAACAAACGCGATTTATGGCGTCATTAAGAATGAAGAGGTTAAAAAGCAGCACACTGTTTTTGAGTTTTTTGTTTCTGAACTTGTTACAGAATTAATTCAATCTTGAGATATGGTATATGAATTCTAATTTTCTTCAAGAAAAGACTCTTAATCTGCACATGAGCACGATGTGCGTTTCTGTTTGCACTGATATATATATATACCTCCACTGAATAAATAAGTTTCAATTCATACAGTAACAAATATGTACATTAAGACATAATTATTTTCAATATCTCTTCGGATGCTAGCTTGAGGCAGGTCAAAAGTATAGCATAATCTGCATGGATCATCATTCTGCTTTACTTTTAACCCAATTTAAGCGTTCACCTGTCTTCAAAGCTAGAAATAAGGTGTGGGAAAAAGAGTTAAAAAGATCCTTCTGCACTACATTGCTCCCTCTCTACAACGGCCCGCACAATAACGATTCCCTCCTTACTACGACCCTTGCCGCTGTTCCCTCGGGCCCGTTTTATAAAACTTCGTGCGAAAAGTGTTGTCGTAAGTGAGACAATTTTTATCTATTTCTCCGTCTAATCCTGTATTTTCAAGACGATTTGAAAAGGATGGCATAAGACGGAATGAGATAGAGAATTGAGAAATTAACTGAATTTGTAAGTCTTGACATACGACCGTTTTCGTCCTACGAAGTTTTATGAAACGGACCCCAGAGGCTTAATGTCTCAAATTTAACCATGACTTGTACTAGCAGTTAACTCGTTGAACCCTAGCACCACGTATTTATGTCTTTAATTAAAAGTGTACATTCTAATAGTTAACTTGTCCTATGCAAATAGTGTACATAATTAGGTGCCCTCTGATTAAGGTCTGCACTGCTTGTCATTTTGCAATATATTGTAAAATATTTAACCTAAAAAATAAAAAATGAACTAGGCTTGTTTGGAAATAAGGATTGTCCGTTTGAAGATTCAGGAGTGAACGAAAATAATTCGTTGATATCAGGATCACATACAGTGGAGAATGTGTTATTCTTTCCCAATAAACTCGTTTACGCTAAAACTATTATTTGCAGTGCAAACAGTTTGGAGCCAGATCAGACGCCGGGTAACCCGGCGTCTGATCAGGCTCCAAACTGTTTGCCACCAAGATAAACATGAAATATCAGAATTGTCCAAAAGTTGTTCTTTTCTACGTTTTAGCGCTTTGCGTTTGCGAACGTTTGCGTTTAAACGGGAAAGAATAACAGATTCTCCACTGTAGCAGGAACACAAACAACGTGTACTGGGTCTAAACTGTTTGTTACACGTATTGAAGTATTTTAGGCCGACCGCGAATAATTTTCATTAGTTAAACCATTGCAGGCGCAATTTGATCCATATTTTCGATGCTGCTGAAATGCTTTGTTTACATAGATAAACGTATTCACTTCTGAAACCTTAAGTAAGCTTTTTCAGGTTCTGATGAAGTATGTTCCTCTTTGACTTGTAAAGTGTGTTTTTAAACCAGACTGCACAATTAAAAACAGTGCAGATCCTGATCAGATGGTCCCTTGAAGAGACTCGCAACCAGATGGTGCATTAAAAATAGTAATTTGTAAATATGTGTCAAACGCTTATATAAATGGTAAAAGAATTAGCTTAGGATAAGAAATTCTGTTTAAAAAAATGTATTTCAATAAAAACAAATATTGGTCTCTGGTGGGATTCGAACCCGGGGCCCGGCATTCGCGGACAAAAGGCAAAATAGGGGAAACCGCTTAGACCAATGGACCACGGAACTATCCGTTTATCTCGGATCGATTTAACGTATTTCAATGTGTAGCGATCGAAAGTGCATACAACTTCGTAATTCGGCTCGTGTTTATGTCTGACCCCGTGTAGAGAAGCAACAACAACAACTATACCGTTAGCTAACGCTATGGAAAAACGATGGAAAATATCTAAAGAACTTAAGATTCGGTGACGATTCTTGAGACGTTTTTTGGACTGATCATATTTTTTTAATGTCAAAAGCCAAATAATGCCACAAATTTGCTTTTATTTGAGTATTTATTTTTATTTTGACAAGAACACCATCCGGTTGCGAGTCCCTTTAAGGAGCCTTCTGATCATGGTCTACACTAGTTGTAGAGGGAAAGTGTACTTTTCATAGTTATACTGTATGTAAATGACGACGATACTCGTTGCTAGAGTTAAAAGTATTAACCCTTTACCCCATAGCCTATATTAAGTTTTGAAAAAAAGGTGGCCACTTAAACCAGGCTGATAGTAAAGCAGAATGCGTCGTAAGGTGTATTCTGCTTTACTGTCAGCCTGCTTAAAGCTATCATCTGCTAGGATTTAAAAAAAAAATCTTATCATTCATTTTCATGGCTTTAAAAATTGGAACAATTTTGTTCAGTGGATGAATAAATTAAATGTGCTAAAAGTGGCTTCTATGGGGAAACGGGTTAAAACTAGGGATGTCAACGAATACCAAAATCACTATTAACTTAATTGAACTTAAAACGTTACAAACGAAATTGATCCGCGTTTTATCTAATGGTTTTTTAATGGTTTTTACTGTAAAATGCACAGTTTATAGTTAATTTTATATCATTATTTGTAGTATGTGAGATAAATAAAAGCATTCTCTAAACATCGTAGTCCACTGGAATGTTGATTTGAGGGCCTCAGTTCAACCTGTTAGCCCATAATATCTGCATGAAACGGGATACCAATTGACGTCATTTGCGTTGATGTAACTCTAAACAATGTTATGTTTATTTGATAAATAGCATGTCAAATTCTTGCCCATTACTAATAATTTAACAAACTCGTTGACTAAAATAATAAAGACGCTCGCCAACGCTCGCGTCATTACGGTATTGTTTTAGTCAACTCATTAATTAAAAAATTATAAATAATGAGCATTCATGTATGATTCTCTATTTACCAGGGCTCCAAATAAGAGGGAGTAAACCAAACGTATCCAACAATTTCTCATCTGTTTTAGCACCAAATCCTATAGTGTTACTACTCATCAGAATTGTCTCTTCGAGACAATTCTAATGAGTAGCGACACCATAGGGTTTAAAGCAGAAATAACGATGTTTAGATTTTGAAATACTCCCCTTATCTGGAGCCCTGTTTATATGTTATAGAATCGATGTGTGGAAGCCAGGTGTTCGCTGATACGTCGTCTACAAGACAACGAGTGTATCCGAATTCTAACCACCGTAAAAGAATTAGCATACACAGTCGGTATACGCCTCACTCCATCCTCTGCAGTATCCCTACAACATGCAATTGACAATGTTCCTGCTTTGAACGACGAACTATTTCGACTTCTAGACACAATTTTTGAGAACCTTGCAAATTTTAGGTTTGAAATTATTGTTGTTCCAGATTTTGAAGATAAAGATTGGCTTCTTACGACAGCTGTTGAAGACGCATTTGCTACGTTTGTACAGTGGCGTTTGAAGCTACGCTTTTATAAACAGCATGACCCTGAACAGATACTAAGTAAACTTTTATTTGCCTCCGACAACGAAACTCTCATACTGAATATAGATAGCAAAGATATCACATTTTCAATCACCCTACACGACTTCAAAGACGATACTGACTACCGTGATCCTTGGAATGTATGTTCTACTACAACGAAAGGGTTTCAGGTTTCGCCATGTCGAGCTTTTGTTGTACAGAACGCTCTAGAGACGGACGAAGCTCGGGGTATTACTTACGTTCGATATCTTTTTGATAAATCACCTTTTTCTCTTCCTATCCCTGCTTTTACAACTGGACCTAGAAGTATATTAGAATACAGAGCATGTCCATTTGTTGAAGTGTTCAAGAACAGAACCAACTGGAAAGAGGTTAACGGCAGCTTGGTTTTCTTAAACGTAGACATAAATATTCCCTATGCTGAGTTTTTTTACGGAGACACAACGGAAAGTATACTGATTTGTAAGGATGAGTATTTCAAACTTTACAAAGGTAGTTCTACGATTCCCCGACTAGTGACCAATGCGTTGCCTATCTTTATTTGGTTCGTTTATTATGAACTGTAGTTCTGGGTTTTTTTTCACATTAACTCCCCATGGAACTTTACTGATTTTTGCAAACCGTTCGGATCAAGATCAGACGCCGCGTAACGCGGCGTCTGATCTGGATCTTAACAGTTTGACACTCGTCTTTAGGTTTTCATACTTTAAAAATGTATAAATCTAAATTTAACAATGTTTTGCAGACGACAATCTAAAAACAGACGATATTACAGCAGCATAAGGGTTAAAGACATGCCCTTTCGATAGTACACTATTCAATCGCATAAATGTGCGAAATACAGAGTGTCATAAATGTTGTAATACTATATACTAATTTACGAATCACCATAAAACTGTATTAGATCTACTACTCAAACTGTAAATACAGTTTTGTTTAACATTTTAAACAACATGAGTCAAAGAACATATGAGCTGTGCCATGACAAAACCAGCCTTACTGCATTGCAACATTGTACAGACTATGCACCCTTGTTTGGTCTACGCTGCCAAATTCCGTATATAACACAGCTACATTAAATTGCTTTACATGCATGTGGGTGTCAAACAATGTAGATCAAGACCAGCCGTAGCGTCTTTGACGCGGCGACTGGCCTTGATCTACATTGTTTGAAATGCAATAAGGCAGATAAGGCAGTGTATATCAAGTCAAGGACGCGGCGGCTGGCATTCATCTTCATTATTTGAAATGCAACCAGGCATTTTTTCTCATGGCATGGGTCATATCTAAGTGTCCTATTGGTCTATATATTTTCTTTTCGCCGGAGCAGCACCCCTTCAAAAAACTAAAGTGTCTGAAAATAAGACTGATAAACCCGCCTGTAGCATGACCGATCTGTTTTTTAATTTTTGACGTTACATCATAATGACGTCATTTCATCGAATTGACGTAATCTCGGAAACGAAAGAGACTGCTTTAGCAACCATTTTGGTCAATAAGAAACATTTTTTTTTAACAAATCGTAATTAGAAAATTGAGTATGATATCAGACAAGTATGCCACACCATATTG
Organism: Gari tellinella; assembly: GCA_922989275.2. Taxonomy (NCBI): domain Eukaryota; kingdom Metazoa; phylum Mollusca; class Bivalvia; order Cardiida; family Psammobiidae; genus Gari; species Gari tellinella. The sequence continues at coordinate 52,023,433 of OV277872.1, forward strand.
ATGTTGTTTTTCCGTATTTGATATTGGTACAATTTTTCTCTATGAATGAATAAAACCTAATTATAGTTATGACGAATCGTTATTCTTATAATGAAGCCAAAGGATCGCAACATATTACTTTGTCCAACTCGTTCAATATATTCATTCCTGAAAACGCCCTCGTACAATATTCTGTAGATCTATCTATTATTGATTGTTGTATTCCGGTCCAACCACCTTCGTCCACGAGCTCTGCATAAACAGGAAACCAAAAGCTTTGATGACGTTACGTTAAATAATTGCACGTTTTAGCGGAAACAAAGCTTAAAAGTTTCGTTTTCAATCCACTAAAAACGTTTTATACAATCCAATTGAAAAATAGTATCTCACTTTCGTTCCCATTTATTTTTATTTTGAGTAAACTTGTTAACGGAAATAGATATGTTGATCACCAAGGCTAGAGTCATATTATTTTCGTCAAAGCTTTTATTAAACATGATTAGTAATGAGCTTTCATGTAAGATTCTAGGTAATATCAGCACGTTTGTAAACATCTACAGTAACAAAAATGGTGCTAGTGCAGACAATGTAAACCATGAACAATTGAATCCAAGGTTATTAAGTTTTTGAGTTAGGTCTGAAGTCGTTCTCAATCATTTATTTGGTCAAATTTGAGCCTAGGCTCAAATCTGACCAATTACATGCTTGAGAACGGTCTCAGACTCAGCCTAAAAGTCCTCATAACATTTAACCATGGCCTCTGTACCAAGGTACCGTCGTTCACAAGCATTTGATTGGTCAGATTTGAGCCTATGATAAAAACTAACCAATTAATTGCTTGCAAATGGTCTCAGACTCAATTCAAATTCGTTATAAACTTTGACATTGGCTTCTGTATCAAGGTATTATCGAAACTTGATAACTCGAACTAATTTTAGTCGAAATTACCATTTGATAAAGCTAAAATGTAACTATGCAACGCGAAGGATAAGTACGCCTGAAGCGAAAAAGAATCGAAATACTCGGGATAAGGCAACGGATAAGTTAATTCAAATACAAATTTATTTCGAAATGATAACTTTTGGGTAAACTTTGACTTAAGTTATAATGTGAGATGTGCCGAACAGTTTGAGACCTGATCAGACGCCTCGAACTTTAATCAAGCAGTGAGTGTTTATTCAAAGGGGTTAACTTATTGCTCAAAGTTAATTTTAAATAAACTAAAGTTATAAATCATGATGAGTGTCGAAATACTGTTTAATTATTTTGCCAGGTGTTAATGAAATAGCTGGTTGAATCGACACGTGCCATTATGATTACAATTTAATCGAGCGTTGGGCTCGATTATTTCTGATTAGCGTGATTACAGAACATGATTCTGATTCGATGAAAAAATCGACCGAATCACAATCATGATTGCTAATCATGATTATGATTTTGAATAACAAAAACACACCCCAGTACACATACTGGTTACAGTGAAACCCTTCTAAACCGGAAATGTGTGGGGACAGCAAAAATGTCCGGTTTAGAGGGGTTTGCGGTTTAGAGGGGTTTGGACTTGTTTCTAGTATGGAAGATAGCTGACAACTTAAAGCAGATTGAAAGTAAAGCAGAATGCGCTTTAAGGCGCATTCTGCTTTACTTTCAACCTGCTTTAGGCTATCTTCTGCTAGAATGTAAAAACTATGTTCTTAAGTGTAAGAATAAACCAAAGACGTAAAAAGGCGTATTTATGGTGCAATGGGTTGAAATAAAGAAGGGTTGGAAACGGGACCAACGTTTTTGTGGTTTCTGAGAAGAAGAATTTTAAAGATTTTCTTATGCATAAAAAGTAGTCTATACGGTCATGTTAGAAAATCGAATAACTCTAGCCAAAAGCTTTGAACAAGATTTCGTGTCCCCTTGTCACTGATGCTTCTGACAAAGTTGGGTTGAAATCGGGTCAGTGGTTTCTATGGAGATGTTGTTTGAAAATGTGGACGGACGACGAACGCCGGACGCCGGACGACGGACGCCGGACGAAGAGCGGTCACAATAGCTCATCCTGAGCCGAAGGCTCAGGTGAGCTAAAAAGTCAGATATAGTTAGAAAGAGAGATAGGAAGAGAGAAAGAGTGATAGAGTGAAATAAAGGGAAACAGGGTGAGACAGAAAGACAAACGTACATAGAGGAAGGGATACAGATATAAGGAAATATAGTGAGAGGGAGAATGGGGAAAGGAGAGAAATATTAGAAACTGAGAAGTGAGAGAGAGACACATCAAGGGGTGTTGAGGGAATTAATCCGAGCGATTTCGAGGTAAAGAGTAAGATAAATGGACAAAAAGGGAGATAGAGAGGTATAGAGTTAGAGAGAGACGAAGATAAGAAACAGAACGGGGAGGCAGAGAAAGAGAGGGGGCAAGGAAAAGATATGAAAGAGAAAGAGAAGAGAGCAAACGAGAAAATATAAAAAGGTAGAGAGAGACAAATACATGGAGATGGACATAGACAGAGATAGGGATATAACAAATGAGAGAAAAGAGAGTGGTGTAAAGGCAAAAACATGAACACGCAGAGAAATTGGGAGAATTTGCAGAGAAGAAGGACTGAAAAAGGGACAGAGAGATTGAGCAACAGTATAAACGTGATATTTTTTCTCCTAATCCGATTCGAGAGAGTATGTCCCGAGTTAAGTCTACAGTTTGTTTCGGTCAATAATTTATTACACGCTGTTATACGAAATTGTGTTATGGTCGTGCGTTAACACGCTCATTTCTTACTTCGAGTATATTTGTTGTTCACGAGCCCTCCAATCAGGGCATATGATGTTTTCCATTTTGCAATCTATGTTGTTAAAATCAACCCAGTCAAAACTTAGTCCATGCTTCCGTCATCTCAAGGCAATTTGACGTCACAATCCTAGCCATCCTCCGAGCGAGCCACCGCGAAAACCTTTTGCCTGCACTGTAGGCTTAACGATAAATAATCGGAATAAACACCAGATCAAGGATTTAAACTAAACCAATATGGCAATTCCACAGTATCAATAATAGATCTAGGTCTACCTCATCCCTCTGGACCTAGATATATGTATTGTTTCAGCTGTAGATGTAAAAACCGGGATATGCAACTAGATTGTCTTTACTAAACAGCTGAGATCAGAGGGGATCGGCACACGCTTGATGACCTCATGTTATGTACAGTGAGACCTAAACTTAAAAAGCAATTAAAATTTAATTGTGCTTACATATAGAACGTGAATAAGCGTTATTTTTGTTGGTGTTAAAGCATGCTTAAAGTCCCATTGTGTTTTCAGACCTTTTTTTAATGTGCGAAATACAATAACGGTTAATAATAATGCTTGAACATTCTGATGGGTCAAACTGATCTATGAAATGTTGTAGACAGACCTAAATCACCAAAAAAGCGATTTAAAACCATAACAAACCGAAAGTAGAAGTCTGACATAAATATTACCACACGGATTAGTGGCACGTTGAACAGCTGGGTTCAATATCACCGGGTGCGAACGATTGCTATAAAATGAGTCACATTTCGTCACAACGGTGTTTCAGCCCTTTTGCTCTCTAACACAAAGAGTTTTTATCGGATCTTTACCAAACTTGCATTAAATATCCTTTTATATAAAATCTAGGTACAGTTAAATTACTACTTAAATCGAATAAGGCATGCTAGACTTTTTGCCCTTTATGTATTAAAGGTTGACTGTTTCAGCATTTTTGGCTCTCTAAAACAAGCAGTTTTCAGTTGATCTTCACCAAACTTACTGAAATTGTTTATTATTATGAAATCTTGGTCCAGTTTGATTACTACTAAAATTGCATGTGGCATGTTTGCGTTTTTGCCATTTTTGTATTAAAAATGAGAGATTCAGCAATTATTGCTCTCTTTCACAAATACTTTTATTGGATCTTCACCAAACTTGCTGAAAATGTTCATTAGTATAAAATCTAGGTTTAGTTTGGATAACTACTAAAATCGTATGAGGAATATCTAAGTTTTTGCCCTTTATGTATTAAAAATGACTGTTTTCAGCAAGTTTTTATCTCTAACACAAATACTTTTTATTAAATTTTAACCAAACTTGCTGAAAATGTTTATTGATATAAAACCAAGGTTTAGTTTGATTACTACTAAAATTGCATAAGGTATATCTGAGTTATTGCCTGTTTATTAATAAAAAATGACTGTTTCAGTCATTTTTGCACTCTAACACATACAGTTTTTATCGGATATTCACTAAACTTGTTGAAAATGTTTAATTATATAAAATTTAGGTCTAGTTTGATTATTGCAAAAATCGCATGTGGCATGTCTGAGTTTTTGCCCTTTAAGTATTAAAAATGAATATTTCAGCATTTTTTGCTTTCTAACACATACAGTTTTTATCAGATATTCACCAAACTTGTTGAAAATGTTTATTAATATAAAATCTAGGTCATTTATATTAACTACTAAAATCGCACAAGGCCTGTTGGAGTTATTGCCCTTAAATGACTAAAAATTGACTACTTAAGCCTTGTCAGCTTTCTGACTCAAACAGTTTTAATTGGATCTTCACCAAATTTACTGTAAATAATATTTGTTTAAAATCCTGGTCCAGTTCTATAAATACCCAAATCACCGAAGGCATGTTGGAGTTATGGTTCCTCAATTTTTAAATTTTTGCTATTTTATCCTTATTTTTGCCCTGTTCACTCTATAAAAGGACCAGTTTTTATTCTATTTTAGCTTAATAGTTGGTCAATGGTTGCATGTGTTTCATCTTAGCCGTGTTGGTAATAAGTTAAGAAATAATTGACCACTGCATTTCTCCTTTACCTCTTGAAGGATTTTCATTCAACTGTATTCGATTTTTTTCATGCCCTAGATTTAATACCAATACACATTGTCAGCAAGTTTTGCGAATATTCAATAACAAGTGTTTGAGTTAGAGAGCAGAAAATGCTGAAAGAGTCATTTTTTAATTATTCAAGGGCAATTACTCAGACATGCCTCATGCGATTTTGCTAGTTATTGAACCTGACCTAGATTATATACTAATACACATTTGTAGTATGTTTGGTGAAGATCCAAAAAGAAGTGCTTGAGTTAGAGAGTGGATAAGGCTGAAACAGTCATTTTCAGCAAGCTCAAGATTATCCGTGGGATTTTTAATCGTTCAACCCCAGTGAAAATTATTTGAATACGTTTTGACTGGATGTCATAGTTTAACCCTGTGCCTACTGGCCGTACCTTACAGAGTTAACAAACTGTTTGAATCTAGAAAGACGCCGCGTAACGTGGCGTCTCATCTGGATCCAAACTGTTTGACACTCGTCTTAAGGTTTGTTTAATTTAAACAATGCATAAATCTAAACTGAACAAATTTTGCAGACGACAATGTCAAAGCAAACGTCTGTGCAGCAGAATAAGGGTTAACCGTTTCATTTTCAATGTTCCAGCTATCTGAACTAATTCAACATTTTCTCACTCATTTCAGCACCGAATGCTATGGTGTTACTACTGATTAAACCGTCTCTTCGAGACAATTCTAATGAGTATGACACCATTGGGTTTAAAAGCAGAAATAAAGAGTTTAGTTTTCGAAATACTCCCCTTATCTGGAGCCCTGTATTTAGAGTTGTCCTTCTTTCCGTTCACAAGTTAGTTCTTTATTGGATGTTATATCCATCAATTAAAAAAAAAATTAAAAAGCGAATTTCTTAGATAAAGCCGCTTTTTCTGAAAGAATCACGTCCCATGTAGTTCTAATGTGATCCCAAACAACAGTTTTATGCAGGTTTCCCCAAAACACATTGCGGCTTTAATGTCTCAAACTACATATTTAAATAACCTTTCAATTGTGGTAAAATATTGCAAATAAAATGACTTTTTCGTCTTAAACAAAAAGCAAAAACGAAGGGTATTCTTGTTTTCCACGCTATTAAACGACATATTCGCGCGCAACCATGGTCTAACCTATACTAATTCTAAGATGACATTTATCTGAGTATTCATTCAGAAAATAACTTTAGGGTGTCAAAGAGTAACTTGAAATCTCATTTGGCCCACCTGTTTGCAACAGTTTTTACCTGATCTTAAAACAAATTACACAGGCGGGCACGCGTTTTCGTTTCTCATCTAAGTTTAAAACATTTGTTTTTTCAACATTCCTTTCGGGACTGGTGTAATCACTGTTCTGCTTTACGTTTAACCCTTTCCACAATAGAAGCGCATTAAGGCGCATTCTGCTTTACTTTCAACCTGATTTAAGTAATCACCTATCTTCAGTTCTAGAAATAGGTTATCAGGTAAAGGGTTATACTGTTTTAAGTGTATTCAGAATTAGGGTTAAAATGTCCGCTTATCTAAATCTTTGTAACCGTGTTGTCAATGAAACTCACATTCTTCAATACGTCAGACCTGTGATTGACCTTTTTCAGCAAGAAGGGTATAGTTCAAAGCACAGGTACTTGACACATACATCTAGATCTATTACCAACAAAAAAAAATGTTTTTTTACTAGACTTCTATTATAGATACAAGGTTAACAGCGCAATCCAACACCTGGTCTTAACTCTCGGCTTAAACTGACGCTAAACTAGACTAGATCGCCGATATTCTCTTGTGGTACCCTCGGGAAATGAGTAATTGATCAATATCTACTTCTTATGTCATCAAATAACGCAACAGTACGTAAATTATCACGAAAATGTGCATCAAAAGTTTTATGTCGATCTGACCGTCCAGTTTTTATTGGCCAAAATATGGGTAATCTAGTCGGTTTGCACATTTAACGGCCTTTACGGCTGGAACTTTCAACTAATTTCATTAGAGCAAATACGTTTATGTCAAAACATGACCCTCTTTCGCAATCAGCTATATGAAACATACATGTTATTTGGCACGAAATTGACAAGTGAAAGACTCATTTCATTTTATATGCCATTTTGAATACCGGAATGGGTCGAATGAACGGAGCGATCTCATTGGTCAAAATGACAGAGGTAAAGTTTCTTTTAATTTTGCATTCTATGTAAATTATATAAAACTGAATATATTTCATTTAAAGATGATTTTTAACATTTTGTGAAAGTTCCAGTCGCATAGACCGTTTACTGTGAACACCTAACAGATCACACCTACATACATGTAGGCCCGTTGCTATGGAGTGAGGAGTCCTGAGGACGGTCAGATCGACATAAAACTTTTTGATGCACATGTTCATTATAATTCACGTACTGTGGCGTTATTTGACGGAATTTGATTAAATAAAAAGTAGATATTGATACAATAATCATTTCCCGAGGGTACCCCAAGAGAATATCGGCGATCTAGTTTATTCTAGCATCAGTTTAAGTCGAAAGTTAAGACTAGGTGTTGGATTACGTTGTATACCTTGTATCTATAATAGAAGTCTAGTAAAAAACACATGTTTTTTGGTAATAGATCTAGATCATGATGTATGTGTCAAGTACCTGTGGTTCAAAGTGTGTCGACGATTGAACCATTATACTAAAATATGTGTTAGGCGACTGTATAATACATTATAACCTGCCTTATCCGTCATCCATCGGTATCATTACGAATTTTCGGTTAAAGAAGGGATGGAATATATAGTCGAAATTAGACAGACATTCTAAACTCTTGTCTTGAATTCCAACTGAAACATATATTTCACATATTTGCCAGTAGTTTAACACGTACATTTGTGTGTAGGTGGTTTCAAAGTTTGGTTGGAATAAAAATAAAGTTGATTTACAGCCGCCAATATTTCATTTCTACGAAATTTGTTTGACTGCAGGGTGACAAACTAGCCATTTAAAATATGTGCTTGAAGCATTCTGACTGAAACCGTTTGTCATTTTTACGTTAATAATTTATTTCATGAAATGCGCTGTCTTTTCGTAAACCAAACGTATTTGTTTTCCTTGTTTGTTTGTGAAGAATACCAATTTGGTTGTTAAACTTTTGGGATCATTTTGAGATTCGGGTACAAACAGTTACTACAGTAATCAATTAACGATATAACCAAAGGGACTCTAAAGGCTGTACATACTATGTTGTCATATTACATAAATTAGCATCTGAACGACCCATTCCTTTTACAATAATAGGCGAATTTGCTATTTGCTCTTTGCTCGTAACATTTTCATTGTTATGATAGCATCGGTAAAATAGTGTTGAATTTTTATTACCTCTTATTTCAAAGTACTATGTCTAGAGAAACGCAAAAGTGAGGGCAATACATTTTGAGAACCTGATGAGAGGTCGATTTCAGTGGTATCTCCCGAAGACAGTGTACGGTGTAAACATTCCACATCACAAGATTTTAAATTCGCTTTTTATCTGGTGCTAAACCCTTTCATTGTCAGATTTTCCGCGAGACTTTTACCCCTTCACCGTTTCATTTTTTGTTGTTTGCAAAATCGTTTCAAAGTAAGATTCGGCGTCTGAATCTGATCAGGATCCAAACTGTTTGAAAACGCGTTTTAAAGTGCAGATGAGAGTAAAAGGGTTAAATTGAACGCTTGCAGCTTTATACCAGCTTTAGCTAACTACTGTAATAGGATATGTCAAGAGAAAGCACGAATTCATATTGAAGCATTTATTCATTAATCTGAACTTCAACTACAAACTATCATAAGCAAATTAAATACATGTACCGCATTTTCTTTTTCTTTTTTACATGGCGGTATCTTTTTTATCCTATAAACACTTGGTAACCACGTACACTGGGTAACCGAACACGTTCAAGTTCCGCATTAATCTACGTGGCAAAATATTTTTTGTTTGGCTTCAAATATATAATGCGTCTGAAAATGAAATGATTAACAACTATTTAGTTGTTTATATTGTATATTTCATGCATATAATATAAACACATCACCATTTGTCGGTGCGCTACAGGGCGTTGTATTCAGGTTTCGAAATTTTCAGCGGAATCAACCGATCAAAGGCGCCCGTCAGATTGGCGGTTCCTACCTAAAACGCCTCGAGCTCCAATTACACGATACATCGCTCTGTGCCACCGCCAACTTATAATGTGTATATACAATATATGTTGACGGTAGAGCGAATGTCACCGATTTATCGTGGAAGTATAAAAACTATTATCCTATCTCCTACAAGTGTCTAGCTATCCGATTGGTGTATTAGCGTCACGTGAAAGCCGTGTATTTTCCATCCACTGCTTTCAGCAACCAAATATTGGCCCGAGGGGCAACATATCTTATGCACGTGAAAACGTTAGCAACGTAACGTTAAAAATGATCAACGGACGATGAAGATGACGTCATTTTGTTTCTATAACGGCCGCACTTATGTAAACATTCAAACAATTTACATATTCGTTGATTTTAAACCAGGTACAGTGGAGAAAACGTTATTTTTTCCAAATAAATGCGTTTTACTAAAACTAATATTTCCATTGCAAACAGTTTGGAGCCAGGTCAGACGCCGGGTCTGATCAGGCTCGAAACTGTTTTCCACTTGTATAAAAATGAATAGTCAGAGTTGTCAAAAAGTTGTTTTTTGTACATTTTATTACGATGCGTTTGCGTTTCGTTTGCGTTTAAACGGGAAAGAATAACATTTTCTCCACTGTATACAATAAGCAAGTCATTAAACGGTTGCTGATTAAGATGTATGCAGTATTTGGGCGGTACACATGGCGTCACGCACTAATGTTTAGATAATGATTAATGACGTCATGTTTTCTTATTATATGACAGTGACCGCCTTTAATCTATTTCGCCAAGAATAAAAGGTAGTCGATATGATAAAAACGTTACACAGCGTTTCGCTTCGCTCTCGTCCCATATGGAATTTACTGGCAGTGTATATTCCAAATTAGGTCACCTGAAAACTGTGTACATGTAACTTATATTGTACCAACAGAATCTAAAACTGAGTGATACACGAAATAAAAAAAAACAATGTCCAAATGTTTTATCTAAATATTTGATCCCGCCCACGGAAAATAACAACACTTTTCTCGATCTTTTCGCGTTCTGATTCATTAGTTTACCATTATCGTCATAGGTAAAAAAGCGTAATAAAATATTTGCTATATCCTGTTAGCTGGCATATGATGGCCGATTTCAATGGACTATTTGAAATCGTAACCTTTTTCTACACACGGCTAGCCACCGTCGCTTTTAGGGTTTAAATATTCTTTAGAAATTATTTACCTGCTGGTGGAGTTACTTTCTTAGGCGTATCACTCTCATAGTAAGCGAATCTTTTTCACTGTTCCTTTCATCTAGCAATTGGTATAAGTATAATACAGCCACCTCATGTGCATCTTGTACCAAGGCGCCGAGTTGCAACTCCAAAGTGTTGACTTTAAATAAAAGGAAATTAGTTCAGCTTTTCATCATTTCAGTAAACAAACGTTCTCTTTCAACATTCAGCTCACCTATGTGTTTTAAGTTATGTGAAAATAATGTTACCCTTTCATGATCACTTTTGTCGAGAAAGTCTTACCATTTCACCGCCATAGTGTCGTCTACTTCAATATTCTTGTCTGCAATATCGTTACAAAGATAGATTTAAGGCAATATGAGGGACGAAATTTCAAAACGAATGACAAACAGTTTATGTCCATATAAGACGCCGCGTTACGCGGTGCCTGGTCAGAACCAAAACTGTTAGCAATCGCGCTTTAAGGCGTCATTGAGATTGAAAGGGTTAAGTTTATGAGAAAGTAGTCAATATAGGATGGCGCCATCGACATTTTAATTTTAACAAGTCTGGTAACAATTTACTTGATGTATGAATTTCCGTTACTTTGAAGGGAGAAATGTACATACTGATTTTTTTTTTTGCAATGCAGATTTGATATAAACTCTATCTTTTAAGAACCTACAATTAAAGATAAGATAAATAGGAAACAAACGAGATTTTAAAAGCTTGGAGTTTCAGTGTTTTGTCTAAACATTACATGTATCCGGTAGTTAGTAGTTTTATATTTATTATCAATATTACATACTTACGTATATCGTTGTCGTCTGCAATATCTGGAATTATAAAGAACCCGTGACTGTTTCAAGGGAAAAGCTATTGCAATAACACAATAATAATAATAATAACTGTGTAGTGATTTCAGTCCATTACAAATTGTTTAGATCCGGTTCGAGCGCTGTACACTTATATCTCCGCCGCAGGTTAGGTTCCATCTCTATGCATTTCTCACTAATACATACTGTCTACCTTTTTCAAAATGTCATTTATGACATTTTGCATACGTAAGGGGGAATATTTTATATATTGAAAACCGTAAAATTTGTGAACAGTTTATATCAATATCAAAAGCCTAGTCATATCAGGTTGACACTTATAATAATTTTCTTTATATCAAAAGTCTCAACATCCGAATTCGTGTTCCAGTCAAAACTCACTACATCTAACCATCTTAACCCTTTACCTGATAGCCTATTTCTAGTATTGAAAATAGGTGACTACTTAAAGCAGGTTGAAAGTAAAGCAGAATGCGCCGTAGGCGCATTCTGCTTTACTTTCAGCCTGCTTTAAGCTTCCATGTGTTAGAATATTGAAAATTTTCCCTATACTATATAATCATGACTGATTAAATTGGAACTATTTTCTTCAGCGGAGGAATAAATTAAATACGCTAAAAGTCGCTTCTATGGGGTAAAGGGTTAAGGCGACCTTAACCGTATTTGATAATTAAAATTTTGATAACTCATTCCTGTTGATGTTGCACGTTTTAGTCACGTTTTAACTTGGACGTTTGACTTTGAAAACGAGTTTAAATTATCGAGTTTAGACTATTAAAGCACTATTATCTGATTTATTTTATGTCACAATACTATCAATGGTTAATTATAATAAGGCTCCAAAGGTCCATTCTACCAAAATTGTTTTGCGTATCTCGGTGCCTTATCAGGTTCCATATTTGTTTCAATTCAATATTTCTTAGATCAAACATGATTGACTCATAAATATATACTCACCAACATCGAAAAGTAAGCACATAGCCATCATAGCTAAAGTAAAGGTGTAACTCATGTTTCTGCAATCAAAAACACATGGTACATATATATCTTCAAAGTAAAGGCTGTATGCTATGTGAGTTAAGACCTTCATTGCCTGACTCCGAGTACACTTGTTTTTCTTACGTATATTGAGTCCTGACGAGACGCCGTTTGACTCGTCGATCGACCAGGAATGCAAAACATTTAGCATTAATTTTAAGTCAAAATACCCAACTTTTGTTTTAAATAAACAGCAGGCGACAATTGATTACAACTGATTACATTAAGGCAGTGAAGGGATTATAACACAATTCTATTTAAATAAGAAATTATTACAGGTAATAATGTTCATAAAGTCAAAACTGTATTCTTTTCAAACCAAATGAGCAGTATGTGTCGTTTTTAGATGTAAGTAGTGCAGTTTATCTACTATTATCATCCGTCTCACACAATGCGATCTCGAAGATATGTCCATCTACTTCAATAGTGATCTACCGGTAATAGGGCATGCTAACGCACTATTGTACAATTTTGTTCAAAATCTTTTCCACTTATGCCTATATTAAAACACTTAGTTTCGTTTGAAAGTGGAAAAATAACACTTTCTCCATTTTAAGATATTTCTATGCTAAAGATGATAGATTATAGTAATTGCTTTCTTGACAATGAAACACAGTATAATTTTTACCTCTTCAACGCCACACCAGCTTCTGGATCGCATATCAAACAACACGTATATACATATATACATCTTTAATTAAGACACGTATTTGTACGTTGATGTAATTAGTATGCTAATTATCTCACTCTCCCCTGAAACAGTAAATGAACAGTTTCCGTGTCCAATCAAAAATTTAGTCCATTTGTGAAGAGTCTTAATTACATTTTATTTAAAAAAAAGCAAGATAGCCTTAACACATTATCCCCTGAAACTTCCAATGGACAAGTCCAGGTTGCAATAAAGTCTGGTCCATTTTCAACTATTTAGGGTTGTTTTTTATAATATTTTACATAATGACAAACAGTAAAGACCCTGATCAGAGGGCTCCTGCAGGAGCCCTCTGATCAGGGACTTCACTGTTTGCATAGGACAAGTGTACTCTTCACATGTACACTTTTGGTAAAAGACTCATTGTTAAACGAGTCATTTGATTTTATCTGCACTATTTGAACAGACACTATTGTTTCCTAAACAGCTACAATCATTTTTCAAGAAGCGTCTTCGTATCGCTAGGGTTGACTATGTTAATACGTCTGTTGCAATATTAACCCTTTAACTGATAGCCTATTTCTAGTATTGAAGATAGGTGACTTCTTAAAGCAGGTTGAAAGTCAAGCAGAATGTGCCTTAGGGCACATTCTGCTTGACTTACAGCCTGCTTTAAGCTACCATCTGCTTGAATATAGAAAACATTTCTTATAAAACATATCCATAACTGTACAAATTGGAACTACTTTATTCAGCGGAAGAATAAAATAAATATGCTAAAAGGCGCTTCTATGGGGGAAAGGGTTAACACTTCCCTGTTGAGCACTACTCATTTATTACTTTCAAACAGTTTAATTCTTAATCAGAGGACAAACAATTGTGTGTCAGAATCCAAACAATTGAATACCATGGCCAGTGTATCTTTAAAATCCCACCGAAGCGACGATTATACACTTCATTAACAAACAGCGTGACGATGCGTCTGATCTGGATTCAGTTTGTTTGCAATTTAATCTAATCCCCCCCTATAACAACTCCCTGATAAATCACCTTTGTTATTTAAGATTAAGAAGGGTTGGAAACGGGCCAAACTGTTTGATCCGGTTTAGATTGAAATCTGGTTATTGGAGGTTCCGATTTGGGGGTGTTTCCATTGTATTTCAATTCTAAACCTTTATCTACCATTATGCCGGATATTCCCGTCTTACACAGTTCAAATGTCATATAATCATCTGCTTATACCTTTCGTTTACATTAACTTACAATATTTTGAGATTAATACGTCTAGCCCTTGAGAAACATTGATATTAGTGTTAAACTTTTTTTTTTATTCAGATCAGACGTTACTTGATCAGGGTTCAAACTGTTTGCCTTCGCCAGTATTGTCGGTTTCAAACCGAGCAATAAAAGGTTAACACGATCGTGATAATTGCCATGTCTTTAACATTCAATGGTAGTTTGGTGAAATTATTGACAATCGTCTTTGCAGTATGATTATAAACACTAAAAGTCGTTCATATAAACCATAGTGCAGATATTCTTACAGTTATCAAAGCAGTCTGAACAAATTAGTGTGTAGATAAGTTCATTTTAACTAGAGTTATAAGGTTAAAACAATAAACAAGGAGACATTTGTTTTCAACCCGTTCTCTCATTTAGTACATGTTTCATAATATAGTAGATTGCAATTGCGTTTCAGTATTTCACAATGAAGAGCATTCTAAACGGTTTTGATTCAGGAGTGTTGTACCATTCGTGAGGTCCACGTCTACCAACGTCGGCCTTTGTAACATCAATTTTACTGCCGCTTAACTCATTGCAAACTGAAACTTAAAAAAAAATGCAGTTTGCAATTAAGTTTAATATGTCTAAAATGTATAATGAGTGTAACCCCAAAACAGAGGCTATCGTTAAGAACCGTCTTCTTGTGGTCTATTTGAATAGACAAAAATGGTAAATGATCGAGACATAATTAGGCTCAAGTGGATTAATACGATGTGACTATTAACAAGACATAACATCTGACGAAACTATATTCTCTATAACTGAATTCAGAATGGTGTGTTTGTTGAGTCCGTGTTTGCCATGTCAACTGTTTTCCTTGTTTGTTTGTGAAGAATACCAATGTGTTTGTTAAACTTTTGGGATCATTTTGAGATTCGGGTGCAAACAGTTACTACAGTAAGCAATTAACGATATAATCAAAGGGACTCTAAAGGCTGTACATATTATGTTGTCATATTACATAAATTAGCATCTGAACGACCTATTACTTATAATAATAGGCGACTTTGCTCTTAATTAATACTGCTCGTAACATTTTCATTGCTATGATAGCATCTGTAAAATAGTATTGAATTTTCTTTTTCTCTTATTTCAAAATACTATTTCTAGAGAAACGCATATGAGTGCAAAACAGTTTGTGAACGTGATGAGAGGCCGATTTCAGTGTTATCTCCGGAAGATAGTGTACGGTGTAAATGATCCACATAACAGGATTTTAAATTCGCTCTTTATCTGGAGCTAAACCTTTTCATTGTTAATTTTTCCGCGAGACTTTTACCCCTTCACTATTTCATTGTCGTCTGCTTCAATTTTGTTGTTTGCAAACTCGTTTCAAAGTAAGATTCAGTGTTGTATGACTTAAAGCAAGTGTCAAACAGTTTTGATACTGATCAGACGTCGAGCTTCTGATCAGGATCCGAACTGTTTGCAAACGCGCTTTAAAGTGTCATTGGGAGTGAACGGGTTAAAATGAACGGATGCAGCTTTTGTCCAGTTTTCGTTAACTACTGTAATAGGATTTGTCAAGGGAAAAACACGAATTCATATTGAAGCATTTATTTCATTGATCTGAACTTCAACTACAAACTTTCACAGGCAACTTAAATACATATATCGCATTTCCTATACAACGACTAATTTAACGGAGCGTAATGTAGTATCTGATCATCTTGATACATGTAAACAATTAAAAGCTGATGTTAACATTACATGTCATAAACTTCCTACAATGTACTGGATACCAAAACTCCACAAAACGCCTTATAAGTCTCGTTTTATTGCTAATTCAAGTGCATGTACTACTACTAAGCTTTCCAAACTTTTGACATCGTCTTTAATTAAAATCAAAGAACATGTTCAAAGGTATTGTGACACGACTTACGAAAATCTGGACTTAATCAGTTTTGGTCTATTAAAAACTCGAATGAAATTTTGGCGAAGCTTGAATATAGAAAATACCAATCTTGCAATATAAGTACGTATGACTTTTCAACACTATATACTACCTTACCTCATAATCTAATAAAAGCTAAACTTATACAACTTATTGAAAAGACTTTTGCCAGAGAAGGCGTGTAATACTGATCGTGCATTTTTTAGAAATGACACGGTTAAGCATTACACTATGTGGACTTGCACCGATGTCTGTGAATCACTATCATTTCTTCTGGATAATATTTATGTACGTTTTGGGAGTACCATATACCGCCAAGTGATTGGTATTTCTATGGGTACAAACTGTGCGCCCCTTGTCGCAGACCTATTTTTGTACTGTTATGAGAGGGACTTTATGCTTAATCTAAAACCTGATACACAGGCAGATATGATCGAAGCCTTTAATAATACATCGCGCTATCTAGCTGATATTTTTAATATAGACAACCCATTTTTTGATACGTTGTTTCCTTTTATTTACCCAAAAGAACTACGCCTTAATAAAACAAACGAGTCAAATTTGTCGGCACCATTTTTAGATTTGGATCTTTTTATAAATAACGGAATTGTTTCTTCTAAGATTTACGATAAACGAGATGATTTTGATTTTAGTATTGTAAATTATCCTCATCTAGATGGCGATGTTCCCCGTTCCACATCTTACGGGGTTTATATTTCACAACTTATTCGCTTTGCTAGGGCCTGTACCTCTGTTGAGGACTTCCACATTCTTAACAAAACTATTACTGAAAAGCTTCTTAAACAGGGATACCGATTTCATAAACTTCGTAAAAACATTTTCTAAATTATTTTATAGTAATCTTCCTCTCATTAACAAGTATAAATGTAACTTAAAGTCTTTTCTGCGGCAAGGTATTTCACATCCGGAGTTTTATGGTGATGTGATTTACAGACTTCGTAAGATTCTTGGACATATACATTTTCAAAACCTATTTGTGAAACGTATTAAATTTTTCCTCAAAAAAGTTTATGATCCAACTATATTGCTGCGAACTTCACGTTTGGTTATCGATCAATCTACAATTTATAACTATGCTTTTCTCTTTGGTTGTGCGACGACAGACAGGGCTTAGCACTACATGATGATGTATCTCTAAAGCCGTCCTTAACCGGGAGAGTTATGTCGGATTTTCGTGCTTTGTTTTTTCTCTCCCTCTCTGTCGTACCCTGGACCCTTCCATGTCTTACAGTTACTCGTAACTACAAACTAGTCGCTTGAGTACAATTTGACCGTTGCCATAGGGGGGTATTTTTAACACGGGCTTGAATGTTTAATTCTTTCCCATGTTACTAATGATCTTGTCATAGAATTTTTGTTAAATGTTTAACATGTATGTACTTACTGTGCTGGCGGTCTTTTTGATTGTGAGGTTGTGGAACAGGGTTTATATTCTATGTTCACTGCTCGTCTTTATAGGTGAATATAGGAGATAAGTGTGAGGTTGGGCGCCCCTAAACCCAGGTGAAACCCCCAGTGGTAGTTAATGATTAATTTATAATTAATTATTGATTGCTGCTGACCGTACCAAGGCGGGCTCCTATGTTCACTTTGCTTTATGTTTGTCTTGCGTGTTGTTTTCTATTTAGTGTGTAGATGAGGGAATGGGATTGTGCGTGTGTGTGTGTGTGTGTGTTCGTTATGGTATGACTGTGTGTGTGTGTTCGGCTTGAGAGGTGGGTGTATTGTTTGTGTTGCGTTTCCTGCTTGAGTCTTTCGTATTTATTAATCGATCGTACCGGTGTTTCATAAGTTGCATCTTGATAATTTGATCTCGCTGAAGTCGAATTTACCCTTATTTTAAAGTTAACACGTGGCTAAGCCACATTTTAATTTTAAAATATTGGAATGTTCGAACAATGCGAGTTCGATACATCGAGTTTCGACTATAGTTTCCCAGAGTCCTTAAATAGAATGGTCCGAACATGACTCATCTGAGATGTGATATATCCTTAAACTGTTGTTTGACACATTCATCCCAGAAACTTTTAATGGACATTTCCATTTTTAAAGTATGTCTGGTCTATTTTTGACTTTGAAGGATGATTTTAACAACAATAGATTTCAAAATGACAAACAATGTAGACCCTGACCAGAGGGCACTATTATGGAGCCCTCTGAACAGGGTATACACTGTTTGCATAGGACAAGTGTAATCCTCATAGGTATACTATTTGTAAATGACGAGCCTACTCGTCGCTAGGGTAGAATGTGTTAAAGACATCCCCTGACGACCTTTCGGTCATAACACCTAACATGCTATCAAAGCATGCGGCCATGTGCAAGTTTTGTCCTTCATGCTATCTTGTCTAGGGATATACTCATTCAAGCGTTTCATGTGAGGCCCGTACCTTAAATTTGTTAGTATGGTTAGTAAAACCCATTGAAAAAACATTGAGTGTGCGTATGTGAGGACCTCTCTAGACAATTGAAGATGAGTTACCTGTAATTTCACACCAACTGAGGAGATTGGTGACACCTTGTGATTCATGCTTTTTCTCACCTATCGAACAATGGGGGTAGTCCATCAATGGACTGAGGAAAAGTCTCTAACAAGAAAAGTGTCATTATATTTATTGTTTCAATAATCTTGGAAGAAACCAAATGATGACGCTTTGGACTGAAAGCTTTTTCAAAACACACAGAATGTTCCTCAAAATATGAAACTTTCATCAATTAGCCCATGAAAGAACTTTCTGGATACGGCTAATTAACTATCATATGGTCATAAAATGATATAATGCCGTCGACACACAGCTCAACTAAAGGACAGTTACGAGTTTAAGGTTAGAGGGTATTTTGACCACAAATACTCACATGGAGCAATGTGCTCCGGTGACCTAAAACAGACCACAAATCTTGGAAGAATATCAGAATTCTAATTATATGTACACTATTAATGGTATATGTATCAACCGTTGTAATGCAGCTACCCACCATCGCTTTTTACGGTTTAATTATTCCTAAGAAATTAATTACTTGCTGATTGAGCTACTGTCTTTGGCGTATCGCTCTCAGAGTAAGCAAATCCCTTTCCCTCTTCCTTTCATCTAGCAAGTGGTATAAAAATTGAACTCCAGCCGCCTCTTGTGCTTCGTGTATCAAGCCGGCGTGTGGCAACTCCAAAATGCTGGATTTAAATGAAAGTAAATTATTTAAGCTTTACATGGTTTCAGTAAACAAAAGTTTTCTTTAAACACTCAGCTCAATTATGTGTTTTTAGTTATATGAAAAATAATGTAACCCTTTCATTTTCAATTTTGTTGAAAATGTCTTACTCTGATAACCATTTACTAGATCTAAATATTCACTTACTTTGAAATAATTGTTTACAATTTCTTCTACACAAGAAACGTAACACAAGTTTAATCCAAAAGCTGAGAGCAGCTATTTATCTAAGAAGAATGTCTAATTGTTAACATAAGAAGATTGTTAACATTCGTTGTCACTGCAACTAAAGTTCCGTTTTGTTCCACTTGATTTCAACTATGCTTGAAATCATTCATAGAACTTCCGTACGCATATTGCACATTGGTTTGAAATGCTAATTCTAACAAACTTCGCGCACGCTCCTATATAAACAAAGAACGAACCTGTCAGTGTTTGAATTTTGAATATAACACTAAGTGCTAAAACATTCTAACGTGACGTCATATGGCTTAGAAGATGCGTACGCCAAGAAATATAGCGCCGTTGCTTCGGTGCAAAGTAAGGTAAAATTATGTGATAGAATCGAAATAATAACTAATTACTAGTGTTTTATCTAACAATCGAAAACGGGTAGCCGTTGAGATGCTTAAAATTTAACCACTCAGCCTAAAGACCTCGTGATTAAATTACTACGCATCTCAACTCCTACCAGTGTTCGATTGCACGATAAAACACTGGTATGAATTTATTATTTCTTAGCTACAGGTTATTTGAATAAACAGGAAGTGGGGAGCTTAGGTTTTAAAATTTGAACCCTGATTATACATTTACGCATTCTTTGCAAATGGTATATCTCTGAGTGTCTTGTTTATCCTTTGCAAACATCAAATACCAAGATCTTCTTAGTGTTCTGCACGTTTTGTCTTATTCCAATAATTCAGTTTTGTTTGTTTTCATTACTTTTGGTAAGTTGTGATAAGTTGCATTTTTTAAAAATTTTCTTATCATCATTAGTGTAACCTTTCGTCCACACGTGTTGCTTAAAGCGGGGTGTACAACAACACCCTTTGCGATGACGTTACAATAAAGAACGTTACGTTTAATAGCGTTAACTGTATATGGCAAAAGGTGTACAACCAACATCTTAAAAGTAATAGATAATGAGCAATCGTATCAGATTATGTATTTACTTTTTTTCTTACATGCATTTGTAATATTACATCATTGATACTAGTTCCGTTCTTAAGGTTACGAAACATACTTTAGAAAACTTGGGAAATTATAGTAACCGATTTGGTTTTGTTTTAAATAAGTATTTAACGAGTTGTTTTACAATTGCTGATAGATCTAGTATTGTTTAATCAATACTGTAGTGTTTTCATGTAAGAATGATTTCATTTTTGCATTCCCGTATGAACAAAGGTTTATAATCTTCGACCCAAAAGTCATAAAAATCTGGCTCATAGATTTTGCCACCTGAGTTAAAAAATGATTCGTAAGTATTCATATCTTCCAACATTTCGATGCCTTGCTTTGTTATTGAAATAACACAGATCGTTCCCTCTTCTGCATTTCTGCAGTATGTCTACCTCTTCTCAGTGTGCCAGTAGCTAGTAAGAAAGTACTTTAGCTTTACTGATTTGGGCAACAAGGTGGAAATGTAAAGCAGATTTGATAAAAAGTCAATGTGTTAATTACCTATATAAACATAAATAAAACTAAATTTTAGATAGGAAACAAATGATTCTTTACAAGCTTGCATTTTTCATGTTTTGTCTCAATATTAAATGTACTCGGTTATTAGTAGTTTTATATAAAGTATCATATGTTATCACATTAACATACTTACGAATAAAGTTGCTTTCTGCAATACCTGACTGTGAATGTTACAAGGAAAAATGTGCTGCAATAAAACAATAATCATACGGACTGGAAATGTGTAGTGCCTTCATTAGCGGGTGTCTATTTCCCCAAATAATTGAATTTGAGTCAATGTTGATCATTATAATGGATTTTGAGCCGGTTCGGGCGCTATAAATAATTAGCTCCAATGTTCGGTGCCAAACTTTATGCATTTCTGACTAAAACATACTTTCTACCTTTTTCAAAATGTCATCGTAAAGGGAAATATTTAATATATTGCACAATTTAACATTTGTGAACAGTTTATATCAAGATAAGAATCCTAGCCATCTCAGTTTGACACTTATACTACCTTTCTTTATTTCAAAAGGCTCAACATCCAAAGTCGTGTTACAGTCGAAAATCACTACATCCAACCATCTTAAGGCGACTTTAACCGTATTTCTTAATTTAAATTTCTATAACTCAATATTGTTGATGTTTGCACGTTTTAGTCACGTTTTAAGTTGGACGTTCGACTTTGAATGCAAGTTTAAATTATCGAGTTTCGACTATTAAAGCATTATCATTTGATTTGTTTTCTCTCTTTTTACTATAAACGTTTAATCATAATAAGGCTTATCATAATTTATTCTACTGAAAAATATATTGCGCATCTCGGTGCCGGATCAGGATCCATATTTGTTTCAATTCAATATTTCCTAAATCAAAAATGATCGACCTAAAATTTAATTTTGAAACATGCAGGCAGACGACATTAAAAAGGATGACATCATGGCAGTGACGATGGTTTTCTCATCCCAACGCCACACCTCGTACTCATAAATATATACTCACCAACGTCGAACAGTACGCACAGAGCCATCATAGCTAAAGTAAACGTGTAACTCATATTTCTGCAATCAAAAACATATGGTACATGTACATAGATATCTCCCAAGTAAGGGTTGTATGTTATGTGAATTAAGGCCTTCATTGCGTAAGTCAAAATCGTGTTATACTTCTTTTTCTATCATAAACGTTTGCATAAAGCAAATATCCAGATCAGAGAAGGCGCTAAAAGCGCGTCCTGTGATCTGGCTATTTGCTGTTTTAGCAAGTGATAATAAAAATATAAATTAAACATTAAAATTTTGACTTACGCAAATAATGTGCGTAAGTTGTTTAGTAAAACGGGCACCAGACGCTGTATGAATCGTCGATCGATCAGGTATCCAAATCATTTGGCATTTATTTTAATATATTTTAAGTGAAATGCCCAACTTTTGTTTAAAAAAGCAGCAGACGACAATTGATTACAATTGATGACATCAATACAGTAAAGGGGTTATAAAACAATTCCATTTAAATAAGAAATTGTTACATGTGATAATTTTCATCAAGTCAAAACTGTATTCTTTTCAAACCAAATGAGCAGCATGTGCCGTTTTTAGATGTAAGTAGTGCAGTGTATCTACTATTATCATCCGACTCACACAATGTGATCTCGATGAACGCCCATCTACTGAAATAGTGATATACCGGGATATAGGGAATGATTACGCGCTCTGGTACATTGTTCTTCAAAATCGTTTCCACTAATGCCCATATTAAAACACCAAGTTTCGTTTGAACGTGGAAAAATGATACTTTCTTAATTGTAACAAGCTGTTATGCTAAAGATGATAGGCTAACCTATTTTCACATAGCCTTTTTCTACATTTAAAGAAAAAAGATCACTAAAAGCAGGTTGAAAGCAAAAAAGAATGCGCGTTAAGGCGCATTTTGCTTTACTTTCAGCCTTTTTTAACTTATTATCTGCCAGTATTAGAAAACATTTATTATGATACATATTCATTACTGTATAAAAGTGAGCTATTTTCTTCAGTGGAGGAATAAATTATAGGCGTAAAAAGCCGTATTTATTGGGAAATGGGTTAAAGTAATTGCTGACCTGACAACGAAATACAGTATAATGCTTACCTCTTCGACGGTTTGTTCAGCTTCTGCAACATATATGAAACAACACGTATATACATAAACCTATATACATCTTTAATTAAGAAAAGTATTTGTACCTTGATCTAATTAGTATCCTTATTATCGCACGCTTCCCTGCAACAGTAAATGAACAGTTTCCGTGTCCAATTAAAGTTTAGTCCATTCTTGTAGGGTCGTTAATTACGTGTTATTACAAAAAGCAAGACAGTCTTAAACGAGCCATTTGACTTTTATCTGCACTGTTTGCAAAGAACAAGTAGTCAATCATACAACTACATTCTTTCTCAAGAAGAGTATATGCATCGCTAGGGTTACATTTGTTAATAAGTATGGCGCAATATTAACATGTTCCTGCTTGTCACTACTAATTAATCATTTTTAAACAGTTTGAATCTGAATCAGCCGCCAAATAACTGTGTGTCAGAATCCATACGATTAAATACCGTGGTTAGTCTATCTTCAAACGCCAAACCAAGGCGACGATTATACTAGTCATAAATGAACAGTGAATTTTTGCGACATTTAGCTGTCCCACGGCAACAGTGTGCTTCCTGATCAGAAGGGCTCCTTAAGAAGCCATTCGATCAGGGTCTTCACTTTGTACCATTTTGCAATTTATCGTTAGAATCAAACTTAAATATATGTAACAAGCTTCCCTGACGAAGGTCATTGTATGACCGAAACGTTGGATTAATAAAATACAGTCTACACAACATGTCTGAGATTGTGTGTTGTCTATTGTATACCTATTTTACTTAAATATATGTAGTCAGAAATGGATTAAAATTGATGGCTCTCGGAAGTGTCTGTTTACAAACTTTCAGACATTAACAAGTGAAAACTAAATAAATGATAACGATGGAATGAAACCTACTGGCCCCAAACCTCGCCAAACATCTTCAAAACTCCCGATCTTTCCAAACGTCCAAACCCAACTTAAAAACAACTCGAACTACTTAAATTACTCAACCAATTACCCATAATTACTGCTTTAAGTGGATACCTGTTTTCAAAACTAGAAACAGGCTATAGGATAATCATTTAATGTATAGTAGTAACTGCATATAACTATCTAAAGTTTTGTACAAGTTGCTCCTCTTGAATTAAAATTCACGTAAACTTAATTTTATTCAGCATTTTAAAATTGTTTTACAATACCTTTAATTCACCATCTTTAAGTTTTATTGTATTCAATAAGGAATTTTAAGTAATTTTAGTTGTTTTTATGTGGTTTAGAGATGTTTTTGGGTCTTTAGTCGGACCCCTGCTTACAAGGCCTACAGTGAGTACCGAACTCTGTATACTATCATTAGACAGTATAGAAGTAGAACTGATAGTCTCAATTCTACAATTGTACCAATAAGAGTTAGAAATTATTACGTTACAAAGTACGATGCTATTAAAATAGTTTTATTTATACATATGCCATACCAAGACTAATTTATCATTTTTACTGCCGCTTAACTCATTGCCAACTGAAACTCAAAAAAGAATGCAGTTTGCAATTAAATTTAATATGTCTAAATGTATAATGAGTTAACCCCAAAACAGAGGATATCGTTAAGAACCGTCTTCTTGTGGTCTATTTGAATAGACAAAAATGGTAAATGACCGAGACATAACTAGGCTCAAGTTGATTAATACGATGTGACTATTCACAAGACATAACATTTGACGAAACTATATTCTCTATGACTGAATTCAGAATGTGTGTTTGTAGAGTCCGTGTTTGCCATGTCAACTGTTTTCCTTGTTTGTTTGTGTAGAATATCAATGTGTTTGTTAAACTTTTGGGGTCATTCTGAGATTCGGGTGCAAGCAGTTACTACAGTAAGCAATTAACGATATAATCAAAGGGACTTTAAAGGCTGTACATATTATGTTGTCATATTACATAAATTAGCTTCTGTACGACCTATTACTTATAATAATAGGCGACTTTGCTTTTAATTAATACTGCTCGTAACATTTTCATTGCTATGATAGCATCTGTAAAATAGTGTTGAATTTTCTTTTTCTCTTATTTCAAAATACTATTTCTAGAGAAACGCATATGAGTGCAAAACAGTTTGTGAACGTGATGAGAGGCCGATTTCAGTGTTATCTCCCGAAGACAGTGTACGGTGTAAACGATCCACATCACAGGGTTTTAAATTCGCTCTTAATCTGGAGCAAAACCTTTTCATTGGTAAATTTTCCGCGATACTTTTACCCCTTCACTATTTCATTGTCAAGGTATATACAGTCGAAACTAGATACTTTAAACTAGCTTTAATCGATCGTACCGGTGTTTCATAAGTTGCATCTTGATAATTTGATCTTTAAAATATTGGTATGTTCGAACAATGCGAGTTCGATACATCGAGTTTCGACTGTAGTTTCGCAGAGTCCTTAAATAGAATATTGATTAAATGTAAGGGGCGACGTTTTACGGCCTCCACACGGCACAAGTAACACTATTGTGGCAACAAATAAATACGAAAGACTCAAGCAGGAAACGCAATACAAACAATACACCCGCCTCTCAAGCAGAACACACACACACACACATTCATACCACAACAAAGACACACACACGCAATACCATTCCTTCATCCACACACCAAATAGAAAACTTTAACACGCAAGACAAACACTATAAAGCAAAGTGAATATAGGAGTCCGCCTTGGTACGGTCAGTAGCAATCAATAATTAATTATAAATTAATTAATAAATTATTAACAACCACTGGGGGGTTAAACCTGGGTTTAGGGGCGCCCAACCTCACTCCTATCTCCTATATTCACCTATAAAGACAAACAGTGTACATAAAATATAAACCCTGTTCCAAAACCTTACAATCAAAAAGACCACCAACACAGTAAGTAAATACATGTAAAACATCTAACAAAAAATCTATAACAAGCTTATTAGTAACACGGGAAAGAATTTAACATTCAAGCCCGTGCTAAAAATAACCCACTGTGGCAACGGTCAAATTGTACTCAAGCGACTAGTCTGTAGTTACGAGTAACTGTAAGACATGGATGGGTTCAGGGTACTACAGAGAGGGAGGGAAAAAACAAACAAAGCACGAAAATCCGACATAACTCTCCCGGTTAAGGACGGCTTTGAAAAAAACATTGAGTGTGCGTATGTGAGGACCTCTCTGGACAACTGGAGATGAGTTACCTGTAATTTCACAACAACTGAGGAGATTGGTGACACCTTGTGATTCATGCTTTTTCTCACCTATCGAACAATGGGGGATAGTCCATCAATGGACTGAGGAAAAGTCTTTAACAAGAAAAGTGTCATTATATTTATTGTTTCAATAATCTTGGAAGAAACCAAATGATGACGCTTTGGACTGAAAGCTTTTTCAAAACACACAGAATGTTCCTCCAAATATAAAACTTTCATCAATTAGCCAATGAAAGAACTTTCTGGATACGGCTAATTAACCATCATATGGTCATAAAATGATAAAATGCCGTCGACACACTGCTCAACTGAAGTACAGTTACAAGTTTAAGGTTAGAGCGTATTTTGACCACAGCTACTCACATTGAGCAATGTGCACCGGTTACCTTAAACAGACCACTAATCTTGGAAGGGTATCAGAATTCTGTTTATATTTATGGTATATGTATCACCCGTGCTGTCGTAATGCGGCTTCCCATCGTCGCTTTTACAGTTTAAATATTCTTTAGAAATTATTTACTTGCTGGTGGAGTTACTTTCTTTGCCATATCGCCCTCAGAGTAAGCGAATCCTTTTCCCTATTCCTTTCATCTAGCAATTGGTATAAGTAAAATCCAGCCAACTCTTGTGCATCTTGTACCAAGGCGCCGAGTTGCAACTCCAAAAAGTTGGCTTTAACCCATTTGCGCCCTGTGGATTCGCCCATAAGTATATAATGAATACGTCCATTTTTATCTAAGGGGTGTCTGGTCTAAAATTTTAATTTCGCTTTGTTTTAAATTGAAATTTCTGTCAGCAAACAGTGTATACTCTGATCAGACGCCGCATAATGCGGCGTCTAATCAGCGTCTACACTGTTTGCCCATGTCCCATATATGAGATCGTAGGCATCAATGGGTTAAATGAAAGTAAATTAGTTTAGCTTTACATCATTTCTGTAAACAAACGTGCTCTTAAAGCACTCAGCTCAATTCTGTGTTTTAAGTTATAAGGAAAAAATATAACCCTTTCATGATCATGATTTTGTCGAGAATGCCATACCCTTTCACCGCCATAGTGCTTCAATTATGTTGTCTGCAATGTCGTTACAAAGATAGATTTAAGGCAATATGAGGGACGAAATTTCGAAACGAAAGACAAACAGTTTATTTCCATATAAGACGCCGCGTTACGCGGTGCCTGATCAGGACCAAAACTGTTAGCATATCGCGCTTTAAGGCGTCATTGAGTGAAAGGGTTAAGTTTATGAGAAAGTAGTCAATATAGGATGGCGCCATCGACATTTTAATTCTAACAAGTCTGGTAATAGCCTAGGCGCATTTTGGAGAATTCTGACCTCACTAGGCATTTCGTGTTAAAAGTTGGCAAACAGTTGTTTTGACATAATTTGGGTGTGCTAAATCCAAATATGCCGTTTGACAAACTCTATTTTCAGTATTTAAGGTCAAAATGGCGGAAACAAAATGGCCGCCGAAAATTCTATTTGTAACCCCTTAAACTTGTAAATAATAAAGAGTAGTTGGCATTTCGTGTTAATAGTTGGCAAACAGTTGTTTTTACATAAGTTGAGTGTGTTGAATTCAAATCTGCCATTTGCCAAGCTCTGATTTTAGTATTTAAGGTCAAAATGGCGGCAAACAAAATGGCCGCCATCGAACGCTATTTCCAGTCAAATAAAGGTACACTACATCAGACATATGGGCACAATATTAACATTGTCTGTTAAAAAGGCAGAATTCTGAAAAGTTGAATGTAATTCTACTGCATTTCGAACTAAACCTCAAGGGTTAGGGAAATGGCGGAAACAAAATGGCTGCCGAAGAAAACCGAATGTAGCAAATCAAATATACACTTCGTTATATATAGCAGCAAAATGATAATGATAATAAAAAAACATTCTTTAAAGAAAGAACTAACATACCAGAAAATAAATTGGTGTCAAACTCACTTTGGCTACCTGTCTAGTTGTATCTTTACCATATAATTGGAAAATGGCAGAAATCAAAATGGCCACCTATAAATACTTACTTACATGTGTGAACACTTTACTTATACTTTTGAAAATTGTGGAGCAGATAGTCGCAAATTTGAAGAGAATAACAAGCACAACAATTGGCACACATACTCCTTGGAGATTGCTCTTTTGAAAAAAAGCCGTCAGCCACTTAAAATTCAAGATTGCCGCAATTTTTCAAGATGGCCACCATGGAATATACAGAATAATTGCATTTAGCAATAAGTTGCAAAGAATTATTCTTTTCAATGCTTTTGTATCATATAGTACTTTGTGATTATGTAATATTCAAATTTTAAATGATGAAATTATTCAATGGCTTCTTTGTATCTGTGAGTCACTTAAACTTCAAGATGGCCGTCATTTTTTTTACAGTATTCGCACGGCCCTTTGACCACCACTACAAAGGTTGCGTTTTTATTTCAATGACATTCAATTTCTTTGGAAGGATACGAATAAACAAAAGTGCGTAAAACTGCAGTCTGTATTAACTCCCCTTGTGGTTATGACTTCATTCTTCCCTGCAATTACGCCAGGTACTTTAAACAAGTGTTGCAATGTTCAGCTTCCTTCTCCCTTGTCAGCTTTCCCAATGACGCATAAAACAAAATATTGAATAGTTTTTCTACATGTATCGTGAGGTGCTTTAACATGTTTGTTTTTCTTGTCTGCAAAATGACAAAAAATGTCCACGAAAACTACATAATCTCGTCATTTATTAAAGTTTAGATTGAGTTACATTGTCCGCAGAGAAGAAATATGTTTTGCTATTGCAATGATTATGTGCACCTTGAAAATTTCGTAATATTGCAAAATGTGTGTCACTATCATTAAAAGTCGTCTGCAATCAATTACAGTGGAGAATCTGTTATTCTTTCCCGTTTAAACGCAAACGTACGCAAACACAAAGCACTAAAACATAGAAAACAACTTTTGGACAATTCTGATAATTCTTGTTTATCTTGGTGGCAAACAGTTTGGAGCCTGATCAGACGCCGGGTTACCCGGCGTCTGATCTGGCTCCAAACTGTTTGCACTGCATATTATAAAAATCTCCCGAATAATTTGACCATGAAAGAGTTAAGAGCAAATGTACAGTGGAGAATCTGTTATTCTTTCCCGTTTAAACGCAAACGTACGCAAACACAAAGCACTAAAACATAGAAAACAACTTTTGGACAATTCTGATAATTCTTGTTTATCTTGGTGGCAAACAGTTTGGAGCCTGATCAGACGCCGGGTTACCCGGCGTCTGATCTGGCTCCAAACTGTTTGCACTGCAAATAATAGTTTTAGCGTAAACGCGTTTATTGGGAAAGAATAACAGATTCTCCACTGTACATTTGCTCTTAACTCTTTCATGGTCAAATTATTCGGGAGATTTTTATAATATGTGCACCTTTTATGGAAGAGTATTATGTTAACTAGACAGAAATGCAACAAAAGTGCTATTTTATCAATTATTGTTCATCAAATGACAAGCCTTGATGAGGTGGGGTGAGAAGAACAGAACAGAAGATATATTTTTAAGTACGCCTGTTAACGTCTCTAATTTATTCCTCAACCTCCAATTTATCAAGTCATAATACAAATCATGGTAAAAAAAATTCTCTAGCATATGATATTTTAAAGCAGGGGTCACCTATATTCAGTTATTGAAACAGGCTATAGGCAAATGGTTCAAGAGACGTACACAAACTCTTATTATGGTTAAAGACTTTAACCCTTTCCCCCATAGAAGCTACTTTTAGCGTATTTAATTTATTCTTCCGCTGAAGAAAATAGTTCCAGTTTATACCCTTATGAACAATTACCATTACAAATATTTTATATAGCCTAGCAGATTTAAGCTTAAAGCAGGCTGAAAGTAAAGCAGAATGTGCCTTAAGGCACATTCTGCTTTACTTTCAACCTGCTTTAAGTGGTCACCTGTCTTCAAAACTAGAAACAGACTATGAGGTAAAGGGTTAATTACACATAAAACACGAAAATGGTTATGTATTAAAATTAGGTAAGATATATAGGATCTGTCATGAGTCGATGTTTAAGACAAGCTGATCTCAAACGAGTCTAGAATTGAATTGTTATTAAGCGAGCCTTGGCGAGTTTAATAACTTTTCGATTATAGACGAGTTTGAGATCAACTTTTATTAAACATCGACGAGTGACATATTCTTTTTCTAGCATTACCAACGATTAAAGCTATTTTTTAAGCAATATGCATTTTTTGAATCCCGGTAACGTCAAAACGCTGTTATGAATAGTGACGTAATAGATACGTCATCAAAGTGATCTTACACATGTTGGAGATAAGGATATTCGTCATTGTTGTTCGCTATATAGAAAACAGGGTTAGTTATGTGAGAAATTTGTATCTATACGCAGTACGTTTATTATGAAACACAATTGAATGTAGAACAGTTTTTTATCTACTCTACCCTTTTATTTAGAGACAGATTTTACAAAGTATTTGCTTTGCCTGGACAATAGTCTGACACGATAAAAAGTAAGTATGATATTGTGTATATATTCATTGCGTTTATTTTCGGACAGACATGTAGGACGTTGATTCATTATTGTACATGTATATAAGTAGGTACCAAATCAAAAAAAAAGAAAACAAAAAGGGGGACCAAATGTTTCAATACAAGCAGACAAGATGTGATATATATATTCCCTCGTTGTCTAATTTGCATTCATGACACAATGCATCTTGCTTATATCCGTCAGACACTTCAATAATTGATGAGACTATACTAGCCGAACTATGCTCACTTGAAGTGCATAACTATAATTGTAATTAGTTATTGTTTATTTTCAATATATCGAAGTCTCTCAACTGATCGTATTTTAAAGCAAGAGTTGATCTAACATAAGTCCGTAACCTAGTAGTGTTTTAATATTAAAACTAGATAATAAATTCAGACCGTTTATGCCCATTTACCCATAGCTTGTTTATAGTTTTAAAGACATATACTTACTTAAAGCAGCTGAAAGTAAAGCAGAGTGCCTTAATGCAAAGTCTGCTTTACTTTTAGTCTGATTTCAACCATCATCTGTCAGAATATTTAACCCCTTCACTGCCGTGACGTCACCAATTTTAAACTATTGTCGTCTGCTTTTGTTTCTAAAATTTAATTTTTTGGTATTCTGATATGAGAAATATTGAAATGAGTGGCAAACAGTTTGGATCCTGATCAGACGCCGCGTTACGCGGCGTCTGATCAGGATTCAAACTGTTTGCAAATTACTCTTGCACTCGGGGTAAGGCAGTGAAGGGGTTAAATTGTTTCTTGAAAAAACTATTCATTACTGTATAATAAGAACTATTTTCTTCAAAGGCGTAATACATTAAAGGTGTTAAAAGGCAAATTTATGGGATAAAGGATTAAATCGATATTTCTTTTATGGAAGACTTTAACAGTAGCATGTTTTATCTGGCTACGTCAAGCCTAGGCTCAAATAAGACCAATCAAATCCTTAAGAACGCGCTTAGACTCGACTCAAACGCTTTATAAGCGCTGGACATGGTTTTGCAAACTGTGTGCAATTATTACAAATCATACACGAAAATTTTAGAAAGAAACAAAAACACTCTACTCCATGTAAATATGCTAGGAGACATCGAAAGAAAAAAGAGTAACCAAATTAGCAATATACTGTATTAAGAGTTTTAAATTAAGAGACAACTTATTAAACGCATAGGAGAAACTACTTATTTTTGAAGTCGTAAAGTACATGTTTAACTGCCATTATGTTGTTTGTTAAATATGGTGATAAACTATTTTTTGTTTTAAAATGCTCTTTTGTTTTGTTCCAAAATTGTTTGTAGTACTACTATTAACAATTTTGATAAAAAACAAAAGAGAATGTCCTCATGACAAAAGAAATTACTCGAAACTTACTTATTCTATTAAGTACTGAAATATTTCGAGATTAACACTCTCACAGTTTTTCACTGTTTTTTCATGTGGTAAACATGATATGTCGATTATTTTCAACGCATGCAATGTTTATATGTATGTATGTATGGTGATGAGCTGTTATGCTCAAACCAAATAAATATTCTGTTCAGTAATGTTGGCTCGTCTGTGCCTGAGTGTATTACTTTTAATTGGTTAATTCCATATCCGACGGCGTTGCATTAGTTCCATTGCAACTGCAGTTTGTCTAGAGACTACAGTGAAACCCCTCTAAACCGGAACCTCTAAATACCGGAATCCTCTCTAAACCGGACAAAAGCTTTGGTCCCGTTTCCAATCCTTTTTATTTTTACACATTACACCATCAACACGCCTTATTACGTCTTTGATTTTTTCTTACACTGAAGAAAATAGTTTGTACATTCTAGCAGATGATAGCTTAAAGCAGGTTGAAAGTAAAGCAGAATGCGCCTTATGGCGCATTCTGCTTTACTTTCAACCTGCTTTAAGTGGTCAGCTATCTACCATACTAGAAATAAGGTAAAAACCCTCTAAACCGGAAACCCCTTTAAACCGTACATTTTTGTTGTCCCCACACATGTCCGGTTTAGAAGGGTTTCACTGTATTGATATCACCGATTCTTCTATTGAGCTGTCACCGTGGTTAAACAACTTTAATGCGATATGCAACCGGTAGACAGACGTACTAAAGTTGCCAAAATTAGATTTGCTACTACATGTAGCTGTACAGTAAAACCTCTCTATTACGACCACTAAATTATGTAAATTATCAGGATGTTTACGATAGGTGACAGCTTAAAGCAAGGTGACAGTGAAACAGAAAGCTCCTTAGGAGCTTTTGTTTCACTGTTACCTTGCTTTAAGTGGTCACCTCTCTATTATCCAATCAATTAGCCTTCGTTTTAGTGGTCGTAATAGCGAGGTTTTACTGTAGTCAGTCATCCTTGGCATCGGATGGAACAAGTGTAAGAAAATGACTGCTTAACAATTTCAAAGCAAAACTAACTATGTTGTCGTCTGATCAATATTATCGTCTGCAATATGTTTTCAAAGTTAGATTTAGGGTACAATGTAGTATGATAGTGTAAAATAGTTTTGAAACAAGTTCTAAATTTGACTTTAAACAAAACTCGATGAAAGGGTAAGTCCTATGCACACATAGTATTCTAAACTTTGAATGATTTCCTGCATTACTTTTTACTGCATTTAGTTGACACCTTAGGACAAGACTTTGAAATCGGATACAATCGTTTACTATAGGAATAAACAACATATTTTGACGTTCATGATGGTATGACAACATTAGCTTCGCAGGGGGTAAATTTCGTAAACGCCCAAAGGGCGTTTACGAATAATTTACCCCCCGAAGCTAATGTAGTCATACCGTCATGAGCGGCAAAGAGATGTTGTTTATTACTTATATTTATATTTATATTTTCTGTCTTGTCAATTTAATGTGTTTATTGGCCAGATTTGTTTTTCTGTATAAGAATTTATCATATACCGGTCAAAGAGGTTTGATAGATGTAATGTCGATGTAATAGCAATTCCAGTTTCTAAATATGGTGAGAAAGTAGTCCCAACTACATGTACTGTAACTGTACTAAAAATTCAGGATTTTTTCCAGTAAACATTCTATCTGTGAATGGAAAAGACTTACAAGGCAAACAAATAACAGTGCAACTTGAATATCTATTGCCAAAGCACATTCTAAAAATACAGGTCGCGGTTGTTTTCTTAACCCACTTACACACATAGCAACGCGATGGCAACGACCTATGGGTCTGTATCACTCCGCTAGTGTCATATGACCGTCGACAAATGGGGGCTTAGTGTTAAGTGCCCGATGTAGTGTATTTGAAGAAGTCCACGAATAGCACGGGGGAAATCCGAACTGGCTAAAACCAGTTTCGAAGTGTAGGTTCATCGAGGGATGACCTGCACAATTTTAATAGGAAGACTTTACAGGGTGAATGTAAATATAATTTCATGAACACATACTTAACTGTAACTAATAAATGATTTTATGGTTGTTTTTGAATGTCAGTATTTAATTCCTGCGTTTTAAGAGTGCCATGCACGATAAGTAATAAAAGTCACATGGGTTAATCTGAAAAGTGTAACGTTTGCATAATACATGTAATGACCCCCTCCCCCCCCCCCCCCCCCTTCATGATAAGACTACTGGCTCTAGAATTCTTCAGGCTTTTATACCGCATGACCTTCATTATCAAGTACAGTAAAACTTTTCTATTACGACCACCAATTTGTATCAATTAGCAGGTGTTTTGGGCAGCTGACTGCTTAAATAAAGGTGTCAGTAAAGCAGAAAGTTGCTAAAGGAGCTTTTTGTTTTACTGTCATCTTGCCTTAAGCTGTCATCTGTCTTGTATTTTATTTTAATGGTCGTATTAGATAGTTTTACTGTATTCAGTGGAGAAGACGTTATTTAATATTTCCCGTTTGAACGCAAACGAAACGCAAACGAATTGCAACAAAAACGTAGAAAATGACAACCTTTTGACGATTCTGACTATTTATTTTAATCTGAGTGACAAACAGGGTGTAGTCTGATCTGGCTCCAAACTGTTTGCATGAGCAATTATTGTTTTAGGGTAAACGCGTTTGTTGGGAAATAATAACGTTTTCTTCACTGTATAAACACGTAGAAACAGTCAATCCATCTATCATTGTTGGGCCCGTTTTAAAAAAAGACGTCGTACGACAAAAATGGTCGTAAGTCAGATTCTAAAATAATCAATAAATAATTATTTCTCACTCTAATCCTGTCTTGTGACATCTCTTGGAAAGACGATTCCACAGAGATGTACAAGACAGGATTAGATAGAGAAATCAGAATTTATTGATTATTTTAGAATCTGAATTTTAGAAATCAGAAATGAAATATTTTTAAAGTTTTGACTTACGACCGTTTTTGTCGTACGAAGTTTCATAAAACGGGCGCCTTGGACGCAACAACATAACCAAGAGACTCTAGGTCTAGATTCAGTACGTAGTTGCATATAGCATGCACTTCTGAGAGATTTTACCCCATTCTCCGCTTTATTATCGTCTGCTTCAGTGCTGTTGTCTGCAAGACAGGTAAACAAGTTAGATTTGAGCTTGTATGACTTAATAGATATTGATAAGAATGTCAAACAGGTTCGGTCCTGATCAGACGCCGCGTCACGCGGCGTTTGATCAGGACCAAAACTAGTTGAAAACGCCTTTTATGGCGTCATTGAAAGTGAATGGTTAAATAATAGTGTTTTTCTTTCATCTGATTTGAAAAATGTCGACCATTTTCTTAATCCAACTGTCAACCAGTTAAAGCTTACAGTACTGAACCTTATTAAATTAACAATTTTTGCGATTCGATGGAAAAACGGGAAAGAATAACAGATTCTCCACTGTAGATGCGTAGTCCGTTACTTTATTCGCTCGGTTTTCGCGATCACTGGGTAACATATTAATTCTAGAGGCAAATATGTTTGAACCCGATCAGACGCTATGTTATCTGTCTGGTGAAGCTAAACACTCTTTGCAATAGGAATAACTGTGTAGCATAAGCGGGCTACTTGGAAAGACAATTCGCTCACTTTGAAGTCATTTGTTTTTGCTTATTTACTTGTAGTTCTCTACGTTTTGATAAAAATAAAAAGAATGGAAGTTATATTATACTTTTCCATTATGCATTATCTTGTTAAGAAACTAAGTAACCATTAACCAAACGAGGACGAAATAACAACTTTAAGGTTATTTGCAGAATAATGCAGGTCAGATATAATACTGACATTTTCTCAAATAACTACCCCTGTTTTCAATAGCGAACAACTGTCGCGAATATCCTTGTCTCCAACATGTGTGAGATCAATTTGATGACATCACTCCAACGTCACTATTTATAAAGACGTGATTGCGTCACTTTGGATTAAGAAAGGTCTGCTGCTTTAAACATACCTTAAAATCGTTGGTTATTCAAGAAAAAGAATATCTCACTCGTCGATATTTGAGACAAGCTGATCTCAACCTCGTCTAGAATACAACAATTATTGAGGTTGCTAAGGCTCGCTTAATAAAACTTCAATTCTAGACTCGGTTGAGATCAGTTTGTCTCAAATATCGACGAGTGACAGATCATGTGTTTCTAAAGGACAAAAACACTTTTAGTACTGTTTTGGCATGCATATTCTTAACAAAAGTTTCTGGATCTTGCTCAATGAAACACGTTGTTCATCTGTGATGAGTTGGGATCTGAACATGTACTCTACAGATCGCAAACAGTCTATGCAAACAATACCAATTTAACATTTGTTATTTTAACTAATAAACTACTACAGACAGATTTTTAGTTAAATGAAAATACCATTAAAATATGATTGGATTTATTGGAGCGTTTTACATGTAGCTGCTAAATGTCTTAAACACTAATGGCGGGGGTTTAGATGGATGTGACATAAAATATAACCTGCTTAGAATAAAAATGCAATGCTTCAAACCAAAGTTACAATTTAGAAGGTTTTATTACATCAAGTGTGTAATAAAGCACCACTTTAACCGCAGCATTTCCTTTCTCGGTATCTAATCGGAGTTTACTTTTCTGACACTTATCAAATTATCACTTTAATTACTTTTCATAAAATTAAAATTTAAGTAGTAAAACAGACAGCATTTGTTTGAAGCAGTTAACGTCATGGCAGTGAAGGGGTACATTTAACCACATTTTTATCAATGCTATTTTCGGCCTTCTAGTTTAAAAGTAACGCAGAAAGCTAATAATGGATTTTCTGATTTACTTGCATTAAGCAGATAACTGGCTTTAACACCGTACATTTATTCTTATTTACTTTCCGTAACAGAAAAGCTCAATTATATGTACAGTGGTCCCTCTCTACAATGAGATCCAATGAAAGACAAAAATTGTGTGCGTTTGTCGTAGGAAAACGTTACAGTGAGGGAAATTGGTTTACATTTGCAAACAGCTTGAATCCAGACCAGACGCCGCGTAACGCGGCGTCTGATCTGGATTCAAGCTGTTTGTCACTCGTCATTATGTTTATTTTCTGTTATAATATCCATTGTGCGACTTTAGGAAAAAACAGCAGACGACACCTTTAAGCAGACGTTTGTCGGAGGAAGTCGTTTCAGGGAGGGAAATTGGTTTACTTTTTGCAAACAGCTTGAATCAAGATCAGACGCCGCGTAACGCGGCGTCTGATCTGGATTCAAGTTGTTTGTCACTCTTCATTATGTTTATTTTTCTGTTAAAATATCCATTGTGCGACCTTGTCAAAAAACAGCAGACGACACCTTTAAGCAGACGATATTACAGCAGTAAAAGCGTAAGACATAATTGTCCTGTTATGGGAACTGCGACAAGGGTCGTTGTAAGGAGGGAGTCGTTGTTTTGAGGGCCATTGTAGGGAAGGGTCACTGTTCTTATAAATTTATGTCCTTAAGCTATATTGCAACAGATTAAATTATTATATGCTTCAGTCTTGTAAACTTAGTAATTCTGATAATTTACGGACGAAATATCGATTTAGACTGTCACAATCAGAATTGTGATGAAGAGAGTAAAGTTAATACTTTCCTCTTGTAGTTTCTTAAGTTATTTATGTCAATCTACATTGACTTTGCTTAACCCATTTGTGCCCACGATCCCATATATTCGACGTAGGCAAACAGTGTAAACTCTGATCAGACGCCGCAGCATGCGGCGTCTTATCAGAGTCTACACTGTTTGCTGATAGAAATTTCAATATAAAACAAAATTAAAATGAAAATTTGACCAGGCATCCCTTTGATAAAAAATGGACTTATCCTATATATAAAACACGGAAGAATCTACTGGGCGTAAATGGGGATGGGTAAAGACAGAAACATCTTGATTCCCCTGTAAAAGCAATTACAATGGATGGTTTGTCGGTTATTTACATGTATTTCATGTACCGAAATTTCAATTATATGATATAACAAGATTTTACTTCACTGTGGTGTTAAACGCGAGTTAACATGTGTGAAAATTAACAAAACACACTTTGATTACCCGCATGCTTCCAATGGCTATTTTAACTAAAAGAAAACCATCCAATAATTAATAAAACAGTGAAATATGTTTTCCTGAAGTAACCATGATCACAGAACCGTGTACTGTACAAATCCGCTAGTGTGGTAACCACAGGTGCCAGACGCATGCTTTGCCCGAATATAACACCTCCAAACACAAATAAAGATAATAAAGCCATACAAACACCATTTTCAATGACCAGACACGATGTTCTGACCTTCAGCTCATTTTTTGAAAAAACCTTTATTTTTCAAAAAATGAGCTTAAGGTCAGGATATGGTGTTTGGTCATAGAAAAGGGTGCTTTATGGGTGTTTTATCTTTATTTGTGTTTATGGTGTTATATTGGAACCTGTGGTGGTAACTTTATAAAGGGGACATATTGATGCTTTTTAACTCCATTTAATTAGTCTTGCACTCAGAAAATAGTCCCAAGCAAGGAAGGTCTGAATATGAAATATAAAAGGCATATCCAGTATATTTCCAGCAGGGCTGCCATAAGTTGACATGAAAAATCCTAAGATTTCCAAATCTACATTTTTCAAGTGCGATTTTACGAATCGTGCCTTCACCCCATCGTCTGTTTCTAGTTTTGTTGAAACGTGACAACTTAAAGCAGACTGGAAGTAAAGCAGAATGCGCCTTCAGCCTGATTTAAGCTACCATGTACTAGAAAAAATCCGAAGATTTAGGAAAAATCCGGAGAAATGGAAGCCCTGTTCCAGACGACAGCTTACGTAAGGCTAATATTAAAGCATACTGCTTATTTAGGGGCATCCTGCTCTAATTTCA
This sequence comes from Gari tellinella, assembly GCA_922989275.2. NCBI lineage: Eukaryota > Metazoa > Mollusca > Bivalvia > Cardiida > Psammobiidae > Gari > Gari tellinella. The sequence continues at coordinate 52,062,341 of OV277872.1, forward strand.
ACCTGCTCTAGTAGTATACATGTAGTTTGCGAAAACATATCAAAAATAGTTTAGATAAGTGTTGTATCTGAAGAAACGCTGAATACGCCTAACGTGGCGTCTGATCCTATGCAAACAGGAGCCCTCTGATCAGGGTCTTCACTGTTTGTCATAATGCCAAACATTGACAAAAACAACCCTTAAAAGTCAGAAATGGACTAGATTTAAATGGAAACTGGAATTGTCCATTTAAAGTTTTAGGGAGGAAAGAGTTAATACTGTCAACCCCTTTCTATTTTTATTTGTCAAAGTGTAGACTGTACGATTTTGATTGATGAAACATTGAAAGGGGTAAACCACGTGACATTTCGTTCGGCGTCTGCAAAACGTGTATTGTAATACAGTAAAACCTCTCTATAACGACCACTAAAATGAAGGCTAATTGTTTGTAAAAGGGCCAGGGACAGCTCAAAGCAAGGTGATAGTAAAACAGAAAGCTCCTTTTGGAGCTTTCTGTTTTACTGTCACCTTGCTTTAAGCAGTCACCTGTCATTAACACCTAATTATCAATACAAATAAGTGGTCAAAATAGAGAGGTTTTACTGTACTAAGATTGATGTTGTTTGCATTTGCCTACAGAGAGTCCATGTATCACCAAGGATCAACTCATTTGGGTCCAGATGATGCATGAATACGACCGAAACTGTTCCCAACACAATTTGGCAGTAGGATGCAGAAGGTGTGAACTTTGCAGTGTCAAAATAATCGTTAGTGTTTTACCCCTTCCACCACGGCAAATTCTGAAATGTGTTTATCATATACGCTAACACTACGTCAATGTGAAATTTCCAACTTACGTAAAGTGACAGATGCAATATCAATAGTATGTGTGTCACATTGTATCGATAAAAACCATTTTGGAACAACCTCAGACTTATATAATAATGAACCCAGGATTTAAGTATATAAGTGCATTAGTATTGAACTCGCATTAAGAGATTCAGGGAACACTTTCACCTCGATTCTAAAAAGTACGATACAAACATGTAAGCCACTTGGTGGAACCTTTAAATAGTATGATCTGATACTAAACTATTGAACAAACAAATTGACCTGTTAGTCTCATTTCTTAGCACATAGTATTCTGATATTACTATTCCTTACATCTTTGATCATGCCAAGAGCAAACTATTGTTTTAATCTTTGAATTACAAATGCGTTTCAGCCAGTAGTTCTTCCACTGTATATGCTCGGTTAAGTCGAACATACCTATTTGTAGTTAAAACGTGGCTTAGCCACGTTTTAACATTGAGTTACGGGTATTGTCGAGCTAACTGAGTTCGAGATATCGAAGTTCAACTGTATTTGCATCAATAATTATCCAGTCACATACAGAACAATATTAGTTTGAAAAATGTAGGCGACAATTGTAAAGTAGACGCAACTTTAGAAAAGGGAATACAATGATCACTTCCTTCAATGAAAGTCCAGACAACGATTCCCTGCTTACAACAACGCTTACCGCTCTTCCCCTAATCAAAACAATTATGTCCAAACTATTCACGGCTGCAATGATGTCTGCTTAAAATCTAGAGTAAAAGAGTAAAATCTAATACATGTACTGTAATAATTTCCCCTTCAAATGAAATATTTAGACTAAATAATACAGGACATTTTTCTTTCTAACGACTAAGATTGTCATAATAAACTACTCGAAATTACAAATTATTTCTTTGACGTTAAAAATGAATTTTCGTTTATCTCAAATTGCTTAATAACAAAATAACAAATAACAAATCAGTTTGTTTCCCTATAAGATATGAGTTTGAAGAATAAGCCAAGAATTTGATTAACCCTTATACAGCCGTAAAATCGTCTGTCTTGCAATTGCCATATTCAAGATATAAACTAATATATATTTACATATTTCTAGTCTAAAGAAACTTAAAAACGGGTGTCAAACCTGTCTGGATCATAATGAGAGGCAGCGTAACGCAGCATACATTGTACATATGAATTCGCACTCGGCATGATAAGGGCTAACACCTTCACTGCCTTACCCGAGTACAATCATTATTTGCAAACAGTTTGGATACTAATCAGACGCCGCGTCACGCGGTGTCTGATCTGGATCCAAACTGTTTGATACCGCTCTTAATATTTCTGAAGTCAAAATACCTAAAATTTAAATTTTAGAAATAAAAGCAGACGACAATTGTTTAAAATTTATGACGTCATGGCAGTGAAGGGGTTAAAACGTCATCATCTGCAATAATGGCTCCATTTGCTTTCTTAATAATGCTACAGTGGAGAAAACGTTATTCTTTCCCGTTTAAACGCAAACGTACGCAAACGCAAAGCACTAAAACGTAGTAAAGTACAACTTTTGGACAATTCTGATAATTCATGTTTATCTTGGTGGCAAACAGTTTGGAGCCTGATCAGACGCCGGGTTACCCGGCGTCTGATCTGGCTCCAAACTGTTTGCAATGGAAATAATAGTTTTAGCGTAAACGCGTTTATTGGGAAAGAATAACACATTCTCCACTGTAATAATCAGCTATCAAACAAGCCAGTAATAATGACATATTATACTCAATACAGCACTCCTTCCCTATTACATTGGAAGATACGCTAATCCTACCCATTTACGCTTTAATCTATGTGTAAGAAACGCATAGTGAACGGTTAACTAACGGTTACCGCCTAACGATTTTAACGCGTTTCAACGCGTTAATAAACGATTATACCAGAGATGTTGCGATTGGTGCGTCAGTTTTCCGTTTCACGCGTAGATTTTAAACGCGTAAAGAAACGCGTATAGAAACGCGTAAAGAAACGGCTATGAAATGTGTTGAAAGAAACAGATAATAAACGCGAAAGAAACGCGTAAGAAACTAATTCCCTGCTGCAATAGCGTCTTCTTATTTGCTATAAATTTGCAGTCAACATTTTTTCTCAAAGTTACATAGTGGCCATTTTGACAGAAGAAACATAATGACGAGTGACACACAGTTGGAATCCAGATCAGACGCCACTTAACGCAACCTCTGATCTGGTTTCAGGATACCAACTTTCCCTCCCTATAACAACTCCCTTCGTACAACACACATAATCTATGTATTCCATTCGTTGTTGTTGATTAGAGGGAACACCGTATATAACTATTCCCCTATCCATCGAGAACCGTCTTTAGTCGCATACTACATGTACATGTAGTACATATTTTCAACAATACCAAATACCACTACATTACAATTGTAATGTAGTGGTATTTGGTATTGTTGAAAATAAGTACTACTGCCTTATTATTCTAACTTTGAAACGATATACAGACAATAAGATTGAAACAGACGACAATGAAACGGTGAAAGGGTAAACTGTCTCGAATATTTTGATCATGAAAGGTGTTCAGATTTTCAGCATCCAAAAGACAAACGTATTTCTTTTAAGGTTTTAGAAAATTTACTTGAGCTGCTATGTTTACGACATCCTTATTTATCGCTTCAAAATGATGTAACTTGTTTTATTACTGCATGTAAGCACGAAACTGCCCATAAATTTGGCCATTTAGACACACTGCTTATGCTTAACCTTTTCACTGCCTATATTTCGCCAGCTTCACGAGTTTGAATTTTTGATTTGTTTAGATTTTACGTCGCTTTTAACAGTATTTAAGTCATATCGCGACGTCCAGCTAATTACAGGTGGACGAAGACCCCAGAAACCCTTTATACATGTACACTGTTTCAGGCACAAATCGGCAACTGGGTAGAACCATCGACCTTCCGCAAGCCAGCTGGAAGGCTTCCCCACATGAAAAAGCTTCACGAGTTTCGTCCGCATTAAGTTCGCTTGAAATTTAGAGTGTCCGAACGTTATTATTTCGGAACGAGTTTCAAGCAGTTTTAAAACTTTTTTATCAGTTTGTAATGCGTATGTCAGTCAAATCAAGATAACGGAACTGAGTATTGAAACACAATATAAAACCCTTTAAGCACACAAGGCGAAATATGAGGCTCCCTCCGTATGTCGCTTGTGTTAATTTTAAGTTTAAAAATTCACGCTTTATAATTTAATACCATCCTTAACGCTTTCACTTTCAATGACGTCATGAAGCGCATTTGGAAACAGTTTTGATCATTATCAGGATCAAAACTGTTTGCCACTTGTTTTGAAATAACGTCAGTTATAGTGCCTTAAATCTAACTTTGAAACAGGCTGTAGTTAACTCTTTCGCAGCCAAATTAATCGTGAGATTTTTACCCCTTCGCCGTGTCACAGTCGTCAGCTTCAATGATGTTGTTTGTAAGATCGTTTCAAAGTAAGATTTATTGTAGCATGACTTAAAACATATCGAAATGAGTGCCAAGCAGTTTGGATCCTGATCAGACGCCGCGTTACGCGGCGTCTGATCAGGATCCAAACTGTTTGCAAACGCGCTGTTTGTCGTCATTAAGAGTGAAAGGATTAAAATGCATGCACACTGTTTTTGAGTATTGTTATCTGAACTTGTTACAGAATTTAATAAATCTTGAGATATGCATGTAGTATTCTAATTTTCTTAAATAAAAGTCTCTTTATCTGCGCCTGAGCATGATGTGCGTTTCTTTTTGCACTGAGTGTATTTGACAAGCAGAATATCCAGAAGATACAGTGGTTATACACTGGGGAAGACGTTATTCTTTCCCGTTCAAACGCAAACGAAAACGAAACGCAATACACTAAAATGAAGAAAATAACAACTTTTTAACAATTCTTACTATTGATTTTAAGCTGAGAGGCAAACAGTTTGGAGCCAGATCAGACGCCGGGTTACCCGGCGTTTGATCTGTCTCCAAACTATTTGCAATGTAAATAATAGTTTAAGCGTAAACGCGTTTATCGGGAAAGAATAACGTTTTTTTCGACTGTACAGTGGGGAAGACGTTATTCGTTCCCGTTTGAACGAAACGTAAACGAATCGCAATGAAATGTAGAAAATGATATTTTGTTTACATTTCTGAATGTTCTTTTTAATCTGAGTGGCAACAGTTTGATTCCTGTTTAAACGCCGAGTAACCCGGGGCCAGGCCCCGGGGTTATAAAACTTTAAATGAACTCTGAGCGCATAACTCTTCAGCAAACATTTTTTTATAACTGGTATTTGCAAATCATTATTCTATTGTAAAAACATATCCAAATCAGGTTACTTAAATCAGCTCAAACATGTCTTGTAAAAACTAGAGCATGTAATCAAAACTGAGTTTTGAGCACAGAGTTCGTTTTAAGTTTTATAACCTCGGGCCCTGGTTTGGCACCAAACTGTTTCCAATGAATATAATAGATTTAGCGTAAACGCGTTTATTGGGAAAGAATCACATCTACTACAGCAGGGCTGCCATTTCTCCGGAGTTTTCCTAAATCTTCGGATTTTTTTCTAGTACATGGTAGCATAAAGCAGGCTGAGAGTAAAACAAAATGCGCCTTAAGGCACATTTTGCTGTACTCTCAGTTTTCGTTAAGCAGCCACGTGTCAACAAAGCTAGAAAAAGGTACGATTCGTAAAATCGCACTTGAACAATGCAAAGTTGGAAATCTTAGGATTTTTTATGTCAAATTATGGCAGCCCTGAGAACTTCAGACTCTGACTTTGAACCATATTATTTGTTAAATGCGACGCAAGAAGTGTATAGCATGATCAAGGTTAAATCATAAACGTATTTCGTTCCCCTAATAGAACATGATTTAACATTGGTTTTCGCAACATAAACTAAGCCTAATTGTTCCTAGAAGCATTCTATAAGGCATTAATGACGGCAGCTTAAGTTGATTTAATGACCAAATTTGAATAAGAGAAACAGATTTAAATGTGAATATGTCGTTTCCTAGCCTGTGTATGTTATAGACGAATGTTATTATTCAATATTATTCAGCGTCAGGCGGCGTCTGATCTGGGTTCAAGCTGTTTGTCATTTGTTTTTATGTTTCGTCTGTCGCAGTATCTACAGGGCTGCCATTTCTCCGGATTTTTCCTAAATCTTCGGATTTTTTTCTAGTACATGATAGCTTAAAGCAAGGCGCATTCTGATTTACTTCCAGCCTGCTTGAAGTAGTCACATGCCAACAAAACTAGATATAGGCTATGGGGTAAAGGTACGATTCGTAAAATCGCACTTAAAAAATGCAAATTTGGATATCTTGGGATTGTTCATGTCAACTTATGACAGCCCTGTATCTAAAACGTAACTTTGAGGGAACAAACAGCAAGCAACCATTTAAAGCAGACGATATCGCAGCAATGAAAGCGTTAGATATAAAAGTATTGTTTGTGAACAGTGACAAGCATTGTTGTAGGGCAGGAATTGTTTTTCCCTGGGTGTTGTACGGAGAGAACATCGTAAATGGTTAATAATATATAAGCAGAAATCGCACAACTTGATGTTCCTTAACTCTTTGAACCCTAGTCCCGCATATAGGCGTGCTTTGCAAACAGTGTACATGTGTATAGTACACTTGTCCTATGCAAACAGTGAAGACCCAGATCAGAGGGCTCCGAAAGGAGCCCTCTGATCAGGGTCTTCACTGTTTGTCACAATGCCAAACATTGACAAAAACAACCCTTAAAAGTCAGAAATGGACTAGACTAAAATGGAAACTGGAATTGTCCATTTAAAGTTTCAGGGAGGAAAGAGTTAATCTTCAACAGGTGTCTGTAATTTGTTTTAGAAACTTCTGATTTTCTACATTTCATTTCATTGCATTAACCCCTTTAAATGACTTGCTCCGAGTATAATGGTTATTGGCAAATATATTTGATCCAGATCAGACGCCGCGTTAATGCTCATTGACACTGAATTTTTATATTACTTAAGTGAAAAAAGGTAAACTTCAAATATGATAAATTTACGTTAATAAAATTGTTTAAAGCCGACAAAGACATGGTAGTGAAGGGGGTATAATATTATTTAGGAGGAAAAACGCCTCACAAAACTGACAAATGGAATGTAGAGAAGTGATGTAAATCAAAATATGTACAGTGCTCCCTCCCTACGGCAACACCCGATGTGACACATATATTGTGTGTGTTTTTCGGAGGGAATTGCCAAAGGGAGGGGAAATTAATACTCTTTGGAAACAGTTTGAATACAGAAAAGACGCCGCGTCACGCGGCGTCTGATCTGGATTTAAACTGATTGCCATCGTGTTTTTTTTTATGTCAAACTGTCTGATATGGAACTTTGAGACATATAGTCGACCACAATAATTCTAAGCAAAACGATAGTTCTCGGGCCGGTTTCATAAAAATTCGTACGACAAATGTTGTCGTAAGTCAGATTATAAAAGTTTCAAGTTTTATTTATTTCTCCATCTAATCCTGTATCGTGACATATTTTTTGGAATCGTCTTGAAAAGACGATTCCAAAGAGGTGTCACAAGACAAGATTAGATAGAGAAATAATAAATTAAATGTATTTTAAAGTTTTGACTTACGATCGTTTTTGTCGTACGAAGTTTTATTAAACGGACCCCAGCTGTGTAAGGGTTATATACCAATGTCTTGTTTGGGCAAAAGGAAGGGAGCACTGTAATTAATGTGTAATAATATCTCGCCAAGTTTTCCAAACATGTTTACTTGCTTTTTCGATACAGCTACAGTGGAGAATCTGTTATTCTTTCCCGTTTAAACGCAAACGTACGCAAACGTAAAACACTAAAACGTAGAAAAGTACAACTTTTTGACAATTCTGATAAATCATTTTTATCTTGGTGGCAAACAGTTTGGAGCCTGATCAGACGCCGGGTTACCCGGCGTCTGATCTGGCTCTAAACTGTTTGCACTGCAAATAATAGTTTTAGCGTAAACGCGTTTATTAGGAAAGAATAACGTTTTCTCAACTGTATTGTCATGTTCAACAAGGTGAACGTACATACTAACTTAGTTACCGATTAAATCACATCCAAATAAACTGACAGCAATTCTTGTTCATAATTGATAAGTAAGTGGACTATTATATTATAAAGCAATTTAAACTTAATTGTTAAACAAATGTTATAAAAACTGACAATTGGGCTATGTTATTAGAATATAATTCAGTAAAGGAACGATAATTGCTGCGTCTTTATCAATCAATATATCTTTGAATCGTGTCAAGACAAAACCTACATTATTGCACTGCAACATTGTGCAGACCAAGCACAGTTGTCATCCCAGGTTCTGTATCTGAGTTTGGTCTACACTGCCAAATATCATATATAATACAGCTACATAAGCTGCTTATGATGCATGCGGGTGTCAACAGTGTAGATCAAGACCAGCCACCGCGTCTTTAACGCGGCGGCTGGCCTTGATCTACGCTGTTTTAAATGCAATGAGGCAGGTTTTCTCATGGTGCGACCCAATCTCGATAACGATTCATAGTCATGAGCTGAGAAAAAGAGTTGATTGCAACATCTGATCAGGCAGCTAATTTTTATAAGCAACTTCTTCGTGGAATAATTAATGGCCAAGTAAAGCGAATGTTTTGGATCAAGCATTATGTCGGTAATCCAACAACGGACCACTGCACAACGATTCCCTCCTTACAACAACGTTTGCTACTGTTAAGCTCATTATGCCAAAACATTTCACTGCTGTAATATCGACTGCTTGAATTGTACAATGTCACATAATGGACATTTTGACAGAAAAAAAATATTTACGAGTGACAAACAGCTTGAATCCAGATCAGATGCCGCGTTACGCGGCGTCTGATCTGGATTCAAGCTGTTTGCAAATGTAAGCCACTTTCTCTCCCGATATCAACTCCCTCCGAACAACACACACACTTGTTGTCTCCCATTTGGTGTTGTTGCAGAGGGGGAGATGTGTAACTAGTTTGTTGAGGTTAAACTGTTCATATATACGATACAATATAACGTTTGTATATGTAATTAATATCAACTGAATGTTTGTTTTCAAAGTGAAATATGATTTTACAGGAAAATTTGAAAATGGTAATTAACTTTACAGCTAACAGCTATTTCAACGTTCATTAACAATTCTTAGAAGTAATTAAGGTTTAAATTATTGGTTTATTTCCAGGTTTTGCTAATTATTCAGTATGCCGTGCAAACATATTTTCTTTGAAAATGTTAATAAAACAAGTTCATTAAAACGTAAACCACGTCGCGTGTTTTTCAAAATCCTTCCATTCTTATACAATTAACCTACATTTAGTATATAGCTATCAATTAACTTTCATTTATGCTATTTCTTGCAGTTTTAATTAGTTTTGTTTCCACTAGAGTATTACAGTAAAAACTCTCTTTTACGACCACTAAACTGTGTTAATTATTAGGTGTCTCAAACAGGTGACTGCTTAAACCAAGGTGACAGTAAAACAGAAAGTTCCTTTAGGAGCTTTCTGTTTTATTGTCATCTTGCTTTAAGCTGTCACCTGTCTGTCATACAACCAATAAGCCTTGGTTTTAGTGGTCGTAATAGAGATATTTTATTGTATATTATCTCAAGCGTATTTGTACGAAGTATAACACATATGTAGTTTACTCTTTCACTGTCTTACTTCGAGTTCAATAGTTATTTTCAAACAGTTTAGACCATGTTCAGAAACCTCGTAACGCGGCCATTGATCATGATCCAAACTGTTAGACACTCAATTCAATGAATCGGGAGTAAAAATACCTAAACTTTAATATTTTAGTAATAAAAGCAGACGATACTCATTTTAAAAAAACGATGACGTCATAACAGTAAATGGGTTCAGTCAGTGTTTATATTATAACCCAGGGCGGTTAACCCCTTCACTGCCATGACGTCATCAATTTTAAACAATCGTCGTCTGCTTTTATTTCTCAAATTGAATATTTAGTTATTTTGAGTTATGAAATATTGAAATGAGTGTAAAAAAGTTTGTATCCTGATCAGACACCGCGTTACGCGGCGTCTGATCAGGATTCAAACTGTTTTCAAATTACTATTCTAACATGACACGCGTTTTGGTCACTATAAAAATAGAACAAGCTCATTGTGGTATACCTGGGACGTTTTACAACGTTCTTCCCTACCCCGCGCCTCCCGCGGTTAAATGACGTGACGTGTTACGTAAATACCATATACTTTTAACCAGTCATTTTACTGTAATTTTCCCCATTTGTCTGTCTTGTTGCATGTTATGTTTGTTCTCTGCCAGATGTCAGTATAATTGATATTCTGATAATTTCTAAATGAAAATACCATGACACACTTGAGATTACTGTCGCTAACAATTTGGAATCAGATGAGACGACGAGTATCTCTAAATGAAAATACCTTAAATTCAATTTAATTGTGATAGACGGCACATTTTGCAGCCGACAATTAGATAGCGTACATGTACATGAAGGTCTAGCTGCCACCGGCCTATGAGTCGTGTAAACCCATTTGTTTTGCCCCATGACCTTAGGGGAGACATAAATAACTATGCACGTTTTTTGCAAAATAAATCAAAGCTCTTAAAATTAAACCTTGCCTGACAGAGCCAGGTTTAGAGAAGCTTCCGGTCTAACGAATTATTGAAGCTATTTAACCCCTTTCTCCATAGATACACCTTTTTACGCATTTAATGTATATCTCCAGGGAAGAAAATATTTCCATTTTATACAGGCATGACTATGCATAATAAGAAATGTTTTCTATATTCTAGCAGATGGTAACTTAAAGCAGGTTGAAAGTAAAGCAGAATGCACGGTCAGGTTCATTCTTTTTTACTTTCAGCCTCCTATACATGTAAGTAGTCACCTGGCTCCGAGGTTATAAAGCTTTTGACTTGAGTCTAAACTCGTTCCCAAGCATTTGATTGGTCAGATTTGAGCCTAGGCTCAAATCTGACCAATCAAATGCTTGGAAACACACTCAGACTCAACAATGTCTAAAGCAGACAGTTTAGTATAGGTTTAACCCTTTCCCTTATAGAAGCGCCTTTTAGCGCATTCAGTTTATTCCTCCGCTGTAGAAAATAGTTCCAATCTATACAGCCATGCATATGTATCATAAGAAATATTTTCTTTATTTTAACAGGTGGTAGCTTAAAGCAGGCTGAAAGTATTCTGCTTTACTTTCAACCTGCTTTAAGTAGTCACCTATTTTCAAAATTCAAAAACAGACTATGGAGTAAAGGGTTAATGCAAGCGTGTACATGTACATGTAAGTCATGTGACAGCTAAATGCATAGCAGCAATACAGTGTAGAAAATGTTATTATTTCCCGTTTAACCCTTCCCCCATAGAAGCGCCTTTTAGCACATTAAGTTTATTCCTTCACTGAAGAAAATAGTTCTAATTTATACAGTCATAAATATATATCATACCAAATAGTTTCTATATTCTTGCAGATGATAGCTTAAAGCAGGCAGAAAGTAAAGCAGGATGCGCTTAAGGCGGATTCTGCTTTACTTTCAACCTGCTTTAAGTGAACACTTATATTCAATACTAGAGACATGCTATGTGGGAAAGGGTTAAACGCAAACGAAACGCAAACACAGTGCACGTAAAGGTACAAAATGACAATATTTTGACATTTTTTTGTATGATTCATTATTATCTCAGCAGCAAACAGTTTGGAGCCTGATGAGACGCCGGGTTGCCCGGTCTGATCTAGCTCCAAATTGTTTGCAAAGAAAATAATAATTTTAGCGTAAACGCGTTTATTAGGAAAGTACATGTATAACGTATTCCACACTGTAACTAGTATGCAAACTCCTTCCGTCGGAACTTTCTATATACAGTGGAGAATCTGTTATTCTTTCCCGTTTAAACGCAAACGTGCGCAAACGCAAAGCACTAAAACGTAGAAAAGAACAACTTTTGGACAATTCTGATATTTCGTGTTAATCTTGGTGGCAAACAGTGTGGAGCCTGATCAGACGCCGGGTTACCCGGCGTCTGATCTGGCTCCAAACTGTTTGCAATCGAAATAATAGTTTTAGCGTAAACGCGTTTATTGGGAAAGAATAACAGATTCTCCACTGTAACAGCTGTCCTGCATTAAGCAGCATCCTGTCATTTTTACTCAGTATACCCATCGAGTCTTAGACTAAACTCTAAGTAAGTAAGTAGCAAACATATTAGGGACCTATACATGTGTCCCTTATTAAGAGAATTTCGGTCTCCAGGGTTCCTGATTACACTGTACCAGTCCTATATGGTATTGCAAACAGAACGATACAGTGGAGAAGATGATATTCTTTCCCCATAAACGCGATTATGCGGAAGCAACTATTTCAATTCCAAACAGTTTGGAGTCAGATCAGACACCGGGTAACCCGGCGACTGATCAGGCTCCAAAATGTTTGCCACTCAGATTAAAATAAAAAGTGAGAATTTTCGAAGCGTTTACCCTTTTCTTGTTTTTTGCAATGCGTTTGCGTTTCGTTTGTTCTTGATCGGGAAATAAAAACGCCTTTCCTCATTTAAGGTTGTTTACCTATTTTTTTCCAGATGGCGTTAGTCCACGTTGATTCATTTTGCCATTCAGATAAGCTTTATATTAATTTGTTTTATTTGTTTTTTTTCATCTTCACACCATTATCGCAAAGTATATCAATGATTTAGTACCTGATTAGCATTAATTATTGTATTGTCATCACAAACTGGCCCGTTTGGTTATATTGATAGCATCTATTAGATTTGATATTCGGAACATCAAAGAATTTTGCTACACCTGTCCACCTGCCCACGTACAGAGTAGGTGTTATATATACTGAGCTAAAATGTCACAAGTCGTCTTTTGCGAGAAGCCAGTAGAGTCTATAAGGTAAGCCTTTGTTAAAGTTAATAAACGTCGTCGGGGTTCTAACTATGTTTTAACAGACTAAACTTAATAAAATATTAAGTTTTTTCCGAAACAAATACTTATTTGAAATTTGGTTTATATTTTTCTTTGATATTATTATATGCATTATATTTATTCACAGCATGATGCATTGAGAACACGTTATTCGTACCTATAAAAACAAACGAAACGCAAAACACTAACATTAAATCTCTAAATATCGAGTTTTATCTGAGTGGTAAACAGTTTTGAGCCTGATCAGACGCCGGGGTACCCGGTGTCTGGTCTGATTCCAAACTGTTTGAAATGAAAATAATTGTTTAAGAGTAAATCCGTTTATTTGGAAAGAATAACGTCTTCTATATTTTACTAACAAACATATTTGATCGAGCCTGACAAATATATCGGCTTAGTCATGATATTGCGCACATTTCTGTTGCAAGGTCATCATTGTTTCAAAATGATCAGAATGGCAAAAACTATCCATATTATTGACATACTAACCTTTACACATGTTTTGCCGAAGTTTTCTTGATGTTCTACATCTCTTCAAGAAGTTATGACTTCTTGAATATACACACCCAAGGGGGGCTACGGACTATACAACTAGTTGCATAACATGCTAAGTTAACTAGCATGGAATGTTTTTATTTAACTGCTTTTAATGGCAAAATATACCCAGACATAAGACCAAGTCGCATGATCAGTAAAAGCTTAATTATTTCATGTTTTTTTTGGAAAAAATACTACCAGCATCAAATGGGGGATAAATTGGTTATGAAGGGTTAACAAACAGTTTTGATATATCTGAAAGTACTGGGCTGATTTGGTTATTTATCATTTTAATATGTTTTAAAAGGTGTATATTGATTGCAGAAAAAGTTTTTGTTTTTAAAACCTTCTTTTGTCTCCACAATACAAGTTTGAATTGAGAAGTAACTAAAGGCCTACGGACTATACAAGGTAGTACACCATTAATGAACTGCTGTTTTGGGGATATGGCTTGGGACAAAACATCTAAAATAGAGGTTTTTAGTTTGGTATTGAAATGATTACTTATAATTGAACACCATTGACAAGTTTTAAAATAAATTTTGAAATTTTGTTGAACATCTGTAACATTTTCATGAACAGCAAAAGAATATAAACAGACAAATTTTATGGAACAGAAAAGAAAACATTGACAGAATACTGTCTAATGATTTGATATGATATTAGCTAACAAAATCATTAAATCTTTATACTGTTGCTACAAACTATATGCAATATTCTGCTGACAAACTTCCATATATTGTAAGGCCTACGGACTATACAATGCAGTTACATTCTAAATGAAATAAGTCAGATACATCATGTATAAAAGTAATTTTGCTTGAATTTAAAATAGTCTTTCATTTCACATTTAAAGTATAGAAGAACACCTTTCTCTTTCTTAAAATTAACATTGTTTAAAACATTATAACAGTTACAGAATACTAACACTCTGATTTTCCGGAACAGCAACAATGAACAATATGAACAGTTTATCATCTGATTATGCCCATGATGGCACGTCTGGTGTTACAATAGCCTTCGGGACATTTATAATGACACCAGTTGTGCCATTATGGGCAGAAGGCACATCTAAGTCATATCTTAACCTCTTAATAATCCCTCTCTACAACAACATCCAATGGGAGATAAATAGTGTGCACATTGTTCGGACGGAGTTGTAATAGGGAGGGAAATTGACTTACATTTGAAAACAGACTGAACCCAGATCTGACGCCGCATCATGCGGTGTCTGATCTATATACAAGCTGTTTGTCAATCGCCATTATATGAGTTTTTTCTGTCAAAATGTCCAATATATGATTTTAAGAAAAACAGCAGATGATATTGCAGCAGTGAAAAGGTTGAACATTGTTGTCTTGTTGAAAGAACAATGGCAAGCATTGTTGTAAGGAGGGAATCATTGTTTGGAGGGCTGTTTTGAGGTGGGATCATTGTATTCTCTACAGTGTATCAATTTGATATCAGTTATTGAAGGGACAATGGTTTATAAATAATGGATTAGAACTATACAACCAGTTTCATTCACGACATATAGATTTACGCAAACACTATCTGTCCTGTGTAAACGAAACGAAACGCAATACAATAAAATGCAAAAAATCACATATTTTCGAAAGAATTGACAATTTATTTTAATCTCGGTAGCAAATAGTATAGAGCCTAGTCAGAAGCCAGGTTACAACACTGACTGCAATGGCAAAAATGGTTTTAGCACAAAAATGTTTAGTTTGAAAGAGTAAGGCCTTCTCTATTATACTAAACAAAAAAAACATTTTACAATAAAGTTGCCTTTTAAACCAGACCCTTGTGGCTGATAAAATAAAGTTTGTTGTCTTTGCTTCAGGTTAACTACATTTATAAGTAAATGAACATAACGACTATCAATTATCACTAATTATGTGACCAGCAACGGTAGCATTTACACAATTTTACAGTTGAGAAAACATTATTATTTCCCATTTAAATGCAAACGACGAAAGGGACCCAAACTGTTCAACCCTAGTATCCATATGTTTTAAGTCATTCTACATTGAATCTTACTTTGAAATGAGCTTGCAAACAACATAAATTGAAGCAGACAACAATTATGAAATGATGAAGGGGTTAACATCTCACAATTAATTTGACAGTGAAAGAGTTAAACGCAAACGAAACACAGCTACAGGTCAATAAATTTGTAGAAAATGACAGGTGAGTGGTAACAATATGTTAAAATATGAGCAGCAAACAGTTTGGAGCATGATCAGAATGATAACGATTAATTTGGCGTATTATCACGCTTCAGTCGTTTTACAATGGACACAATTATTTTCATGTATTATATACCTATCGATGATTTATAGAGATTTCTCAGTTAGATAAATTTCATATCCTCACAGTTGATATCATCACTAGTGATATTACTTTTGCAGAGACGATAATCATTTTTGTGACTTCACGCCACAATATCTTTTGAGATGGTGCAGACGTAAACAATTATTTTTTTGTGTTTTCTCCGTAAAAACTTCATTAAAATGTATACATACAATAAATAGAATTTAATTAATTCCTTCGGACTCGATTTTTAACCAGGTGACAACCCATTCTTGAGATATATTTTTCATATCAATCCATAGGAATCGATTATCCTTTTTTTATTTCCCAATATACTCATTTGTGCTAAAACTATGTTGTCCATACCAAACAATTAAATTTAGACCAGACGTCAAGTAACTGGACGTCTGATCAGGTTCCAAATTGTTTGCCATCCAACTCTGAATAAATAGACGTTTTCGTAAACCTGGCATTTTCTACACATATTGCATTGCCTTAGTGTTAAGTTTTGTTTAAATGGGGACAAATATGAATAAAGCTTTCTTTCCATATCTTTTTCACACATTTTTCTAGTCTTTAGGGACCATATTCTCACATTGTTTCTGTATCTTCACATTTTCATACATTTTCTACTTGCCTTTCAAGGGACTGCACTTTCTACTGTCATTTTCTTCACCAACCCCTTCATTTTTATTTCTAGTTGTTGGTTTTATAGTTCTTTTTAGTTAATGTAAGTGCTCATTTGCTGCCTTCAAATAAATCTTACAATTTTAAAGCATATAGTTAAACAGTTTTTCTTGTATAGTCCGTAGCCCTACTTACCCTCTAATTCTGTAATAGATGCTGTTGAATATCTTAAAGCTGAACCATTATTACTTTTATATATCTTTATTGCACATACATTTGCAATAAATAATATACACAACCCACTAACAATATTCACAGAGTAAGTTCATTGATAGCTGCCAAGTGCATGACATCTGGCAAATGTTATAAATTAAACACAATTATAGTGTACACAGATATTAATTTTTGTGTTGGTCAAGGTTTAAGATGCTGTGTATGTTAACAGCTTGTTTAGTATTGCACTGAATGATGGACTGTAATTAAAATGTATGTTTATCAGGTCATAAAGTTGTTAAATTCATGGTGGGCTACGGACTATACAGGGCTACGGACAAAACATTCCTGTTCGTAAAACTGGCATGGACATTACTTTGCCCAAAGTGCTTTTAATCTGTAGAACCTGGCTACAGCCTGAACAGAATAAAGTAAGTTTAGTTACTTTTTCTTCTAATCTGTTAAAAAACCAACCATTTGAATTATGGGGCTACGGACTATACAAACATTTCTTCAATTTCGTACAGGCACCAGGAATTAGGGCAAACTTTATGGGGAAAACATTGTTTTTACTTTTGACCTTCAATCTTTTATACACCCACTGGTTGTATTTTACACCTTATACATCAGTCTATGACAATTTTATGGTGACTAGCAATTTATTGATGAAAAATACCAAAAATATAACAAACGTACAGTTTTACTCATTTGGCCATATTTTTTTTTCTTTGAAGACCAATTCACGTTCTGTAAAAATTATTATAAACAAGAGATATTTCTGAACAAGAAATTTGCACTTTTAAGGAAAAAGCAGATAACATTACTTCTTTAGGGTTTCTTGAATTTTACTCTTTTTTTCTTGCAACATCAAAAGTGGTAAAAAATAGGCACATTTTGGTATAAATCTTTGGTTTTCAGTATGATTTCCACAAGTAAAGTATGTAAAACCATATACCACCAGAAAGCTCAAATAGCAGGCTTTCTAATGAACACAATTTGAATTACTATTATTGAACTGTTTTCTGTAAATCAACATATAACATTGAGTAAGGTGAAATGTGCACAATACCGTGGCCAAGCCGATATACATACCTTTTTAGACTTTGCAGAGTAAGTGTAAGTCATTGATCACTTGACATTGCAATGAAATCTTCCTATGTGCTTACATGTATTAGAATACAGGGATCCCTCGAATCAACGGTCCCAACAATGATTTCCATCCCAATACAACGCTTTCAGCTGTTTCCCAAACAGGACAATTATGTCCACCTTTTCACGGCTTAAATATCGTTGCTTAAGTTGGCGTCTACTGCTTTTCTCAAAGCCACAATTTGAACAAAATGATAGATACAAATAATAATGACGAATCAAAAACAGTTTGAACCCAGATCAGCGTCTGGTCTGGGTTCAAACTGTTTGCATATGCACTCTAAGGAGATGAATCTTCCTTCCCTGTAACAACTCCATCGGAACAACGCACACACTCTTTGTCTCATATTGGGTGTTTTTGTAGAGAGGAAGCACTGTAGATATAAATCATTATAGATACACTCCCACAAAGGTAATCTAATAAATACGAAAGAAGACTCAAGCCGGAAACGCAACACAAACAATACACCCACCTCTAAAGCAGAACACACACACAGCCATACCATAACAAACACACACACACGCAATCCCACACACCAAACAGAAAAACAATACGCAAGACAAACATAAAGCAAAGTGAACACTACAGTATTTTTCCATACAGCAATCCATGCTGTATTAAGTGTGGACCATGAAGAGACGCCACAAATCGCTTTTCAAAAGAGGTTATTTGCTGTTTGCCTTGTATAACGTTATTACTTTAGTCAATTATCCCTTTTACTGAATTAAAATTGACGGCAATTATTTAAAGCTGGTGACACCATGACAGTTATATAGTCAATTTACTTTGGCGTTTTTCGAATTCTTAAGTGAAACGAACATTTGTATGTGTTAGTGATTTCACTGATACATTTTGCTAAACAAATTCTCATTTGTTGTACTTTTTCTTTACATTTTGGCTGTTTTTGGTTCAATAACTTAATATACGAATAAGTTCTGTAGAATTTCTAGGTCCATGTTTATAAAACAAACATTGACATACGAGGCTAAGAAATATATACAGGTTATTGTTTATAACATATTATTGATGTATTTCAGTGTGAAGGTAGAATCGTGTTTCATATGTTTTAATCATTTTCTCCCAAGAAGTGAATTAGTACAGTGGAGAAAACGTTATTATTTCCCAATTGCAAACAGTTTGAAGCTAGATCAGACACCGGGTAACCCGGCGTCTGATCAGGCTCCAAACTGTTTGCCACTTAGATAAAAATAATAATTAAAAATGTCTAAAAATGGTAATTTTCTACATTTTAGAGATTTGCGTTTGCGTTTCGTTGCGTTTAAACGGGAAAGAAACATGTTTTCTCCACTGTATGCTTTTACCTAATCCTACACTTAAAGCATTGCTGAACAGGCGTCGATAGGCCATAAAAACACCATTAACCCTTTAATTACTAAAATTTCTGTGCGTTTTTTACCCCTTCACCGTTTCATAGTCGTCTGCTTCAATTTTGTTGTTTTCAATATCGTTCCAAATTAAGATTGAATGTAGTATGACATAAAACATATCTACATGTATATTAACATTTATTTATCCTAACTAGTACCATTCTACAGTATAAATAATAATATGTCTAACCTGTATACGGTGCGCTTTTATATTGATATACACGATCACAGTAGGGACACCTACTTATTAATTAATTATTCTTATTAGTACCATTCGACAGTGGCAATAACTGTCGGTATCATTTGTAGAATTGGAGTTTTTGTAATAATACCCAAAGTCACAGTATAGACATTTCTATAATTCTCTTTTATATCTATCATTTGAATCATTTTACCCCCAAAACATATTATTTCGTATCGTTTGGTTGTCCTATAAAACATTCTGTTATTCGATACAGGTTATATCAGTTGACAGTGCGATATAAGGTGATGTATTCAGCTCGATACATTTTTGCCGGAAATAGCCGTTCTGACGAGCGCTGATCGGTTGTTTCCGGCAAAAACCGTCGAGAGATGAATGCAACTGTCTGTAGCGCACTGTCGAATGGTGATGTGTTTATTATATGCCTTGAATACAAATCAAAAACAACTAAATAGTTGTTTAGATCATTTTATATCCGAAATTTATTAGTTATTTGAAGCAGAACAAGAAGTTTTGTATGCCACAAAGAATAAAGCGGCACTTTTAAATGTACGTAAATGACGTCACGCTAAATCAAAAGCGACTTCAGAGAAAAATACAAAGTGGCTGATACAAGGTGGCTGATACAGACTCTTGTATTTTACTGTGCAGATACACGCGGAAACGCTCGATCTCATACGAAGTCACATACTAAATAACATTAGGCATTTTGTGAAACTACAGTATGTTTTATTTATCTGTCAGTCATTAAAACAACATGTAATAGGACGGGCTATTTCTTACTTGACCGAATGTCTATCCTTAAGTTCCGTTTATTTTCTGAAACGTTCCATGACACATTTCATGGGTGAATAATGTATACAATATTTCCGTGTCACTGTACGGAACATGTTAAGAACTAGCGGATACTTATGTTAACGGACAAGAAGAACACTACAGCGTTCCCTTTCTACAACGGCCCTCCCAACAACGACTCCCTCCTTACAACGACCCTTACGGCTGTTCCCCTAACAAGACAAAATGTTAAACACTTTTACTGCTGCAATATCGTCTGCTTCAAATTGTCGTCTGCTGTTTTTTCTCAAAATTACATTTTGATCGAATAAATATAATGACGGTGACAAACAACTTAAATCCAGATCAGACGCCGCGTTACGCGGCGTCTGATCTGGATTCAAGCTGTTTGTAAATGTAAACCAAGTTTCCCTCTATAACGACTCCCTCCGTACAACGCACACAATCTGTGTCTCCCATTGGATGTCGTTGTAGAGAGGAAGTACTGTATACACATGTATCTGGTAAACGGTGTTTCATACTTCCAGGCACGTTCGTGAAGACTATGTTGTTCGGCAAACCGGCAGTGTTGAGCTTGTTGCTCATTTGGGTACGTATCATGTGACACTGGAGCAGAGCCACGTTACGTCGCACATAGCTTTACCGTGGAATCGACGTTTTTTTACCCAATTAACATGTTTATGCTTACATATTACAGTGGAGAATCTGTTATTCTTTCCCGATAAACGCGTTTACGCGAAAACTATTTTTTCTTTTACAAACAGTTTGGAGCCAGATCAGACGCCGGGTCACCCGGCGTCTGATCAGGCTCCAAACTGTTTGCCACCAAGATAAACATGAAATATCAGAATTGTCCAAAAGTTGATCTTTTCTACGTTTTAGTGCTTTGCGTTTGCGTACGATTGCGTTTAAACGGGAAAGAATAATAGATTCTCCACTGTATGTCCATTGCAAACAGTTTAGAGCAAGACCAGCTGTCGGATAACTTACTCGGCGTCTGATTAGGCTCCAAACTGTTTGCAACTCAGATTAAACAAAATCGTCATTTTATCAAAAACATTCCTTTGCTACATTTAATTGCATTGATTTTGCCGTTATTTTGTTTACAATTAGTTTACTGAATATAACTGCATTTGCAAAAAAGAATGGTTTCTGGTCAAACTCCGAGTAACACTGTGTCTAATTACAGTAGAGAATCTGTTATTCTTACCCGTTTAAACGCAAACGTACGCAAACGCAAACACTAAAACGTAGAAAAGTTCAACTTTTGGACAATTCCAATAAGTCATGTTTATCTTGGTGGCAAACAGTTTGGAGCCTGATCAGACGCCGGGTTACCCGGCGTCTGATCTGGCTCCAAACTGTTTGCACTGCAAATAATAGTTTTAGCGTAAATGCGTTTATTGGGAAAGAATAACGTTTGCTCCACTGTAAGAACCAGATTGCTTTATAATAAATACGTATTCAGTTAAAATGCCTCACATCTAAAATTGAGAGATAAAAACAGACACGTATTAAGCAACCTTTGAAACTTTGAAATTTTTATTGAAATATATCTGTATAAGGTCCACTGACAGTATTAACATTTATACAAATAGAAAACATACATATCAATAGAGAGGTCATTAGTTGGGAATACGCAAATTCATTTGAAATTTTTATAAATTATAATAAAGCCTAAATAAAAAGTATTTCTTATGAATAAACAGATGTTAACCAAAATTTGTTCCATATATAGTCATACATATCACTTGACAGTTTAGATCGTGATCAGTTCCTAGGTAACTCGGCCTCTGATCGTAGTTTATACCGATACTGTACAAGTGAAGTAATGCATTATGTGTAATTATCCCAGGTGGTTCGTGCTCAAAACGATACAAACACCCGAGGCGGTTTCATTGACAATGGGGTAGTTGAAACTAATGGCACTGAATCCGGAGAAACATTGGCACACCAGGATGAGTTATACGTACGTATATTTGTGATATACAGATACAGACTTTAACTCTCAATTCACTTGAATGTCTGAATCTGAATCTGAATATAGTACGTCGAAGAATCCTAAAAAGGCTTTTACACGACGGATGTGAAGAGACGCCATTTTATCGGCGATGATCTCGTAGGGCTGTCTTAAAAGCCTCTACGGAATCAGCATGCACTGTGCTGTCTGGCAGTTTGTTCCACAGCATCATAGTGTCTAGAAAGAAAGAATGTCTGTACTGTGGGGTTTTGCTATTTGGGACTATGAGTCCTCTTGTGTTGTTGCATAGCTGGTTTTCAATTATATTATTCGTACTGTAATCTTTAAATTTAGTAGCTTTAATGTTTCTCCTTTGTTTTGCCGGTTTGGTAAATGTTTGTGTTGGTAGAGCTGGTACTAAAGGTGTGACACAGGGAAAGCTTACTTATAATGTTAAATATTCAACGATAATTAATTACACATAAATAAATAACATCAGTTTGCCCTCTGTTAATCCAAACAATAAATTTTCACATTGAATCGGAAAAAAATGGCGACCAAAATGTTTACGATTTGTTGCCTCGGTGTCGCGCGTGCAGATTACTACGCCATCAAAATCACACTAAGTCTGGAATGCTTCGGTTTTGAGAGGCTCCCAATGGGGTATTTTAAATGGTCTGAGAGCTAATCGGCGTCTTTATATTAATATTTCTCTGTTAAAAAACATAAAAGAAATAGAATAATTGTTTGTTTCAGTGTATGAAGGGATTTTCTTTCATCTCGTGAAAAGTAAGGGTCATATTCAAAGTTTCACTCGTGGCTTCGCCACTCGTGAAAATATAACCCTTGCTTTTCACTCGATGAAAGAAAATCCCATCATACACTGAAACAAACAATTATCCTCTATCAAATCCAAAACCAGACACCGAATTATTCATGAAATAAAATGATTACATACTGTTGTGTAGTGCTTTAAAGAATGGTGTAAAAACCGGCCACAAGCTTATTCGGAAAGGACGTTTTTTTGTATTTTGGCAACATAATTGTTGTGTGCATTGAAGGGTAAAATCTGTATTAGACACAATGACCATGGCGGTAAACCGCCAGGCCAACAACTGTAGCGTGTTCAGTAAAGAAATCGATGGCAATCGATTGCGAGTTGGCTACCGGTCTGAAAGACAGTGGAAAAACGTAATTCATTCGTTCAAACGCAAACGCATTGCATTTAAATATAGAAAATGACAATTTTTTGACAATTTTTACTACCAGTTTTAATCTGAGTGGCAAACAGTGTGGAGCCTGATCAGACGCCGGGTTACCCGGCGTCTGATCTGGCTCCAAACTGTTTGCAATTAAAATAATAGATTAAGCGAACCCGGGTTATATGGAAAGAAAATGTTTTATCTACTGTACTAGAGACCGGTTGCCAACTCGCAATCGATGGCCATCGATTTCTTTACTAAACTCGTCACAGTTCTACTCTGCACTACAGTAAAACCTCACCATTACGAACTTAGAGTCATGTTAATATAAGTTAGTTACGACATACAGTGGAGAACCTGTTATTCTTTCCCGTTTAAACGCAAACGTACGCAAACGCACGCAAACGCACGCAAACGCAAAACACTAAAACACAGAAAAGTACAACTTTTTGACAATTCTGATGATCAGACGCCGGGTTACCCGGCGTCTGATCTGGCTCCAAACTGTTTGCAATGGAAATAATAGTTTTAGCGTAAACGCGTTAATTGGGGAAAGAATAACAGACTCTCCACTGTATGACTGCTTAAACTAAGGTGACAGTCCACCATTTATTCCCCGCCGGCTGAGGGGAACAACTGATCCCTCATAAGAGCGTACGCCTAAGGCCAGCTTAGAGAGAGACGTTAAAACATTCATCATCATCATCAGAAAGCTCCCTTAGAGCTTTCTGTTTTTCTTTCCTCAGAGTTAAGCTGTCAACTGTCTTTGAAACAATCAATGATCCTTTTATAGGTCGTGATAGAAAGGTTTTACTGTGTGATATACACTCAGTGCAAAAAGAAACGCATATCCGTGCTCAGGCGCAGATTAGGATACATTTTTTTAGGAAAATTAGAAAAGAAAGACCATATCTCAAGATTTATTTAATTCTGCAACAAGTTCAGAAAAAAAATACTCAAAAAAATTTGTGCTGCCTTTTAACCATTTCCCTCCTAATGACGCCAAAAAGCGTTTGCAAACAGTTTGGATCCTGATCAGACGCCGCGTAACGCGGCGTCTGATCAGGATCCAAACTGTTTGACACTCTTATCGATTTCATTTAAGTCATTCTACATTGAATTTTACTTTGAAACGATCTTGCAAACAACAACATTGAAGCAGAAGAAAAAAAGACGGTGAAGGGGTAAAAACCTCACGATTAATTTGGCAGCGAAAGAATTAACTACAGCTTGTTTAAAATACCGCACCGATTAGTGCAGGTTGTGATTCTACCAATTCAATAATGATTTAATAATAATTCACACATACGTTCCTTCTACATAAAAATAAGATTGTGATACAAAATGTGCGTTTCTTTTTGTACTGAGTGTATTTATGACTTATTAGCTCGAGAAGATAAAAGAAGAAGAAAAGGAAATGGAAGGTCACGGTGAGGAAGAAGGAAATATGGAAGAACTACAGACGGCTTACGACCAATGGATGGCTGGTATGGAAAACATATACTTATTTCCGTTAGAATACAGCGGTGGCGAAAACTAGCACATAATATTGAACGATGTTTGCTCTAAATAACTGGATTCTTTAACCCTTTCATGGTCAAATTTATCGAGAGGTTTTTACCCCCTCACCGCCATATTGTCGTCTGCTTCAATAGTGTTGTCTGCAATATAGTTTCAAAATTAGATTTTAGGCAGTATAACTGGCGCAATTTCAAAACAAGTGGAAACAGTTTTAAACCTGATCAGACGCCGCGTTACGTGGCGTCTGATCAGGATCAAAACAGTTTGCAAATGCGCTTTATGACGTCATTAAGGGTGAAAGGGTGTAAACAGTTTGAACTTGGCACCTTACCAATCTGAAAACAGTTTGCCATTAAAAGTTTAATACAGTTTTTAATAAAGTGTCTTTTTGTATAATATGTTTGCATTGCATTGAGTTTTGTATAAAAGAGAAAGAAGAACAAAAAAAACCTGTACGTTTGAACAAATCGACAACTTTGACGTGTATATGTATTAATGTAAAAATGCCCGGGAATGATACATACATGCACTTTACAATTCTCCTGTCGATCATTCCTTGAACGGTATTTGAAATCATATTTGATCCAGGTCTGTTAACACGTATAACGTGCTTAAGATTTAGATCAAAACTGATTGACACTCGACTTTAAATTCTTCAATTAAGAAATACATATACTGAATTTTAAACGCTTATTTTGTAGTGGCAGAATATTGGTTAATATATGATTTCAGACTGTATTGCTGATGGTGCTTATCCGGAGATCACCGATCAAGTTAGAGAAGTTTTAGTAAGTATCGCCTGCTCTTTTAGCCGTCTGTAGCGACCCTATGTAATTAGGCCCTAAATGTAACTACGCTGCGCTAAAAGTAACTGAATGCCACGAAATGTACACAAAACTACAGGTCGAAATGACGTCGAAAAAAACCACGATAACTACCGATGTGTGCCTGAAACAGTGCATACAGAGATTCTGGGGTAACACCCTTTCCCCACCGAACCCTGTTACAGTACTGAACCTTATTAAATTAAATTGATAATCGCAAGAGAATTGCCATCGAATTGCCATCGAATCGGGCGCTTCAAAAAATAAATCCTACGCTTAATTAGTTTTACGCGAATTTTCCGAAGCGGTTTTGACAAAAATGGAATCGAAAAAATTAACGGAAGCATATTTGCGAACATTTGTGAGATACACAATTCAAGAAAACTTACCCGAGGGTAAAGTTACTATTTTGAATCGCAAGCGAATTGCCATCGAATTGCAAGTGAATCGCACAAATTGTTAATTTAATAAGGTTTAGTACTGTATTATAGCTAGACGTCGCAATATGACTGAATACTGTTAAAAGCGACGTATACTCATGATACATCAAAACAAATCAATCTTAATTCTAATTTAGTACATTTCTATAAACATTGTTCAAATCATGCCTCGGGGTAAAAAGTGAACCCTCCCGGGACTTAAATCATTCTCTCAATTTTGTTTCAGGCGCTCAGGTACGCGTGTGCTGGGAGTGCAGACAGTCTTCAATGCGTTTATGAACTGATTATTACATAAGATAAAATATTTACTAAAACTTACGATACAATCGAACCTTGTAGTGAATTTAAATGTACATTTAATAGACGTTCATACCTACAAAATATCTTAGCTATTCAGTGCACATTAACACATTCACTACATTACTCCGACTACAATGATACTTGAAATATCAGGGCTTCCATTTCTCCGGATTTTTCCTAAATCTCCGGATTTTCCCCCAGTACATGGTAGCTAAAGCAGGCTGAAAGTAAAGCAGAATGCGCCCTAAGGCGCATTCTGCTTTACTTACAACCTGCTTTAAGTGGTCGCATGTCAACAAAACAAGAAAACGGCTATGGGGATAAAGGTACGATTAGTAAAATCGCACTTGAAAAATGCAAATTTGGAAATCTTAGGATTTTTTATGTCAACTTATGGCAGCCCTGAAATATATACAACATAGATTTGTTGTAGTCTTTAAGAAAGTTTTTCACTTAATTCAGGCTAAAAGTAAAGCAAGCTGTGCCTTCATCCACTTTCTGTTTTACTTTCAGCCTGCATTAAACTATCATCTACTTGAGGACAGCAACACGTCTTATCATGCATATTGTTGTCTATATATATATAGTGCAGCTATTTTCTCCAGTGCAGAAATAAACATAAAGCGTGAAAAGGCGTGTTTATGGAGTAATGGGCTAAAATAACAATAGTTCGCGGGTTAAGACAGCGAATGGGTTAACTTGACATTATAGACCGATTTTATTGACCTGGCAGGGCGGAGCTAACCTTTGGCAAATATAAACTAATTTACTTTTGAGTTTAGGGGTGAAATGTACAGTTCCGTATTATATCGTAATTATTGTCCGATACTTTCAACATGGAGAAACACAATTTATGCGTGCATCCATACCCATGTAAAAAGGTATGTACAGTGCTCCTTCTCTACAACAACACCCAATGGGAGACAAAGGTTGCGTGTGTTGTTCCGAGGGAGTTGTTATAGGAGGGAAAAGTAAGACTTGTCCTACATTTGCAAACAGCTTGAATCCAGATCAGACGCAGCGTAACGCGGTGTCTGATATGGATTCAAGCTGTTTGTCATTCATCATTATACATGTATTTCTTTTGTCAAACTGTCCACTAATATGTAATACTGGGAAGAAACGGCATCCTTGGAAGAAACGACAGACGACAACGATAAATTCCAATAAAGAGCGTGCTGCCACCCCCAAAGTTGAATTACAGAGGTCCGCTTCCAAACTCCGCCCTGCCAAGTCAATAAAATCGGCCTATACCATCTGTAAAAATCTAGCAAATAAAGTACAAATACGTAATTGTTGATGCAGAATGTTTCTGGCCTATCAGAAGACGAGATGAAGGCTGAATGTGACAATCCTTCAGGCGAAACGAGTCGAAAGCGCAGGAGAGTCAAACGAACTTTAATAAGGTCGGACAGAAACAAGTGGGATAAGTGTATTGTTCCCTTCGTATACAATGCCAATTTGCGTAAGTGTATTATTCCTTTTGCATATCATTCCAACTACCGTGGTGTAGTATTCCCTTCTCGTACCACTCCATCATACAGTGGAGAATCTGTTATTCTTTCCCGTTTAAACGCAAACGTGCGCAAACGCAAAGCACTAAAACGTAGAAAAGAACAACTTTTGGACAATTCTGATATTTCGTGTTAATCTTGGTGGCAAACAGTGTGGAGCCTGATCAGACGCCGGGTTACCCGGCGTCTGATCTGGCTCCAAACTGTTTGCAATCGAAATAATAGTTTTAGCGTAAACGCGTTTATTGGGAAAGAATAACAGATTCTCCACTGTATATGATTCCCTTCACCTGCAGTTTCAACTTACATACTTGTACTTTTTCTTTGCATATCTTGCATATACTTACCGTAGTGTACATGTTTTATTCCCTTAACATATTCCAACCTACGTATAATGATGTAGTTTCCCTTCGTGTCCCCAGTGGGATTGAGGAGGATAAAATACACCCACTGCCCAAACGAGACGGAGATTTAATATTAATAAACATTTTCAGCAAGTTTGGTGAAAATCAATAAAAAAAGTATTTGTGTTAGAGAGCAAAAAATGGCGAAACAGTCCTTTTTAGTACATAAAGGGCAATAAATAAGATTAGTAATAATCACACTGGACCTAGATTTTATATAAATAAAGAATTTTAGCAAGTTTGGTGAAGATCCGATGAAAACTCTTTGTATTAGAGAGCAAAAAAGGCTGAAACAGCCATTTTTTAAAAAAAAAATAATTAAAGGGTTATTGCTCCAACATGCCTTATGCGATTTTAGTAGGATGCAAACTTAACCTTGATTTTATATCAATGAAAACTTTCAGCAAGTTTGGTGAAGATTCAAAACAAATTAGTTGTGTTAGAGAGCAAAACTTGCTGAAAACAGTCATTTCTAATACAAAAAGGGCAAAAACTCAGATATGCCAAATGCGATTTTTGTAATAATCAAACTAGACCTAAATTTTATATAATTAAACATTTTCAGCAAGTTTAGTGAATATCCGATAAAAACTGTATGTGCTAGAGTGCAAAAGTGACTGAAACAGTTATTTTTTATTAATAAACAGTCAATAACTTAGATATACCTTATGCGATTTTAGTAGTAATCAAACTAAACCTTGATTTTATATCAATAAAATTTAATATTTTCAGCAAGTTTGGTGAAGGTCCAATGAAACGTATTTGTGTTAGAGAGCAAAACTTGCTGAAAACAGTCATTTTTTAATACATAAAGGGCAAAAACTCAGATATGCCACACGCGATTTTAGTAATAATCAAACTCGACCTAAATTTTATATGAATAAATATTTTCAGCATGTTCGGTGAATATCCGATACAGCAGTTTGTTTAATAGTGTAAAACTGACTGAAACAGTCATTTTTTATTAATTAACAGGCAATAACTCAAAAATACCTTATGCGATTTTATTAGTAATCAAACGAAACCTTGATTGTATATCAATGAACATTTTAGCAAGTTTGTGGAAGATCGGATATAGAAATAGTTGAGTTAGAGAGCGGACTAAAAAGTGTGATAGTCTAACTGACTGATGGATGGACGGGCGGAGGTAGATACGGCTTGCACCCAGTGAAGTTGATTTCGGCTGTATCACGTGATACTAAGCCGTGTAATAATGTTTATGTCAGACGTTCTATTTTCGGTTTGTTATGATTTTAAATCGCCCTTTTTGGTGATTTACTGTAGGTCCGTCTTCATCATTTCATAGATCAGTTTGAATGTTCAAACATTATTATTAACCGTTATTGTATTTCAGGCATTAAGAAAAGGTCTCAAAACTAAATGGGACTTTAACCGATTTATTAACACAATTCGGTACGATTATCCGAGTTTATTGCCATTCTTTCTATTTTAGCGGAAGCCTGGAAGAATGCCGTTGAACTGGCACATGACAGGTATAAACAGTTTACTGGATTCAGGTTCGTGCCATACACTGGAGATAACACAGACTACGGGTTAGAACACAATTATTATCTCGACTACAAGGATGGCGGCAGGTAAGTGAATCATTTAGTTGTAGTCCCGTTATCCTTTAAGAAAAATAAGTAACCCCTTTACTTCGGGACGGGGAGCTACAAGCTGTCTCACGTTTTGGACCCGGTTTTCGACAGTAATTGTGTTGACGGAAATAACCGATGATCCGCGAAGTCATTTGTACAGTGGAGAAAACGTTATTCTTGCCCGTTTAAACGAAACGAAACTCAAACGCAAAACACTAAAACGTAGAAAAAGATAACTTTTCGACAATTCTGATAATTCATGTTTATCTTGGTGGCAAACAGTTTGGAGCCTGATCAGACGCCGGGTTACCCGGCGTCTGATCTGGCTCCAAATTGTTTGTAATGGAAATAATAGTTTTAGCGTAAACGCGTTTATTGGGAAAGAATAACGTTTTCTCCACTGTACTTTTGAGAAAGCTGATAGCAGTCATCGAAACGTTCAAATTACTTGAAATTATCTAGTACTGTAATAAATATAGAAACAGGTTATGGAGTAAAGGATTAGTGCATCCATCAGCATTAACCCATTACCCCAAAAATACGCCTTTTTACGCCTATATAATAATTTATCTCCCAATGAAGAAAATAGTTCCCTTTTACACAGTCATGAATATGTATCATAAGAAATATTTTCTATATCCTAGTAGATAATAGCTTAAACCTGCTTTAACTGATCATCTTTCTTTAAATATAAATGCAAGCTATAGGGAAGGATATATCAGGTGAGTCGCAGGGTCCTTGACACGACAGCAAAAAAATTAGAGAAAGTGTTTTTTCGGCAAGCTACTGGTAGATCTAGATTTACTCTCAAACATTTTGGTTGCAACGAATATTTCGAATAAGCGTCGCCACACGTCGGGATTCTGTTGATAGAGTTTTAGAATAACTTACCTAACAACAAGCAAAATAGGCGTTTCGTTGAAAAAAAAAGTTCCGGCTATAGCCCATGTGACCAACTGACTTAATAGCAAATAAATATCATGACACTTGTTATCCGTAAGGAAAATCGACACAGGACAAACACAATATATTCATATTACTCCTTTACTGTCATGACGTCATCGAGGCGTCTACTTTTATTTATCAAATTCAATAGTAAGCTAAATTGAGGAAAAGTAATATCGGAATGAGGGTCAATGAATGAACCCTGATCGTCCCTTGGCCCCTGGTCAAGATTCATATAAATTTTTTTTATCAAACATAGCAAACGACGCTCGATGAGTCCAAGGGTGCACTATGTGGTCATATATATTAGAAGACGCCAGGGTGCCTGTAAACAACAAACTATTTCCCAGAGGGACAATTTAAAACCCTGGGGCCCGTTTTACTAAACTACTTACGCAAAAGTTTTGCGTAAGTCAAAATGTTAAGTTTTAATTTATATTTTTTATTATCACTTGCTACAAACAGCAAATAGCCAGATCAGAGGACGCGCTTTTAGCGCGTCCTCTGATCTGGCTATTTGCTGTTTGCAAACGTTTATGATCGAAAAATAAGAGTTAAACGATTTTGACTTACGCAAAATTTTTGCGTAAGTAGTTTAGTAAAACGGGCCCCAGGGATCGAACACGAAATCGCTATACTGAGAGCTATTCAGACAGTTTCGCTTATGTTTGCTTGTGGCTGACTAGATGAATGTAATCATTGATCATTTTACTCGTGTCTATTTTAAATTTTCGGTTTTTAAACTTCAGTTGTTGGTCACATTTTGGAAATTTGAAGTGGAACGGCGGACAACCGATATCACCTTGCGCCGATGTGGTAAGTTAAGTTATTGCTACTACATGTAATTGTAATACCCATATTCATTGAATCACCTCACTGCCCTGACGTCTTCCTTAACTACCATGACATCAACTGATTTAAACAATTGCCATGTGCCTTTATTTCTCAAAATGTTTTCCTTTGTATTGAAAGTGACTAAAATTATATCGTTATGAGTTTTAAATAGTTTGCATGTTGATCAGACGCCGTGTGTCATTAAGAAATAAGAACGAATGCGATTGTTTAAGGGGTAGGTGCACCCATGTAAAGTAATTACAAATTCTTCAAACTTTGCATGAGATAGTAAAATTAGTTTCCTTGACAAAACTTTTGAAAAGGTGGGGATACCGGACCTATTTTTATTCACAATTTGATGTTTTTCTACCCCTCTAAAATTGAAGCTTTACAAAAAAAACTCCTAATTTTTTGTACTTCGGTTTTTCAATCTTTATTTATACAAACTATTTGTACAAGAAAGGTTCTATGTTGTATTACCGTAGTAAGAATAAACACTGAAATCATGTTAGGACAAGATCAAAATACTAATGTGCGATTTGACTGAAAAGGAGTAAAGTTTACCCCACCCACTTTTTATAATGGGAGATTAAGGTACAATGAAAATTGCCCTATGAATAATATAGAGGATAACTGGGGGGTTTTCAGTGTAAGGTCGAAATTTAATCCGTTGAGTGAACATCAGACATTAATTAATTATATTCGCGAGTGGCGAAGTCACGAGTGAAAATATAACAGTCTGGGGCCCGTTTTACTAAACAACTTACGCAAAAATTTTGCGTAAGTCAACATCGTTTAACTCTTATTTTTCGATCATAAACGTTTGCAAACAGCAGATAGCCAGATCAGATGACGCTCTAAAAGCGCGTCCTCTGATCTGGCTATTTGCTGTTTGTAGCAAGTGATAATAAAAAATGTAAATTAAAATTTGAAATTTAGACTTACGCAAATTTTTTTTAAGTAGTTTAGTAAGACGGGCCCCTGATGTTTACGAACTGGATTAAATTCAAACTTACACAGACATTTATTCTATTTATTTATGCATTTAAGCCACTTTTTATACGAAATTGTTCGACAATTTAAAGCGATAGTACATTATTTATTCCGTGTTGAGCCCAAAAATTATATCGAACACATTTCCATGACATTTCGCCGTACAATCACGTCACTGGTTAATTGATTTGACGTCATCGGAAATACGTCGTTACTTCCGATCTTAGATTCGTGTTCTTAGTGGTTCTCGACAGATCGGGTTGCCGGATTTAAACGATAAGACGCGGTTGGCTACGATTCTTGGTGAGCCCTACGGGGAACATTCATAAAAGAAGCAAGCTCGACGATAATCCCACTGCTTGAAACAGTGAAATTAGCAAGTGATAATCCACTGCTATATCCTAGTTATCCACCGAAAAGCATAAATAAAGAAAAAGAAGTTTTAGTGAAATAGCAAAATAAAAACACAGAGTTCCGGATCTTATAGAAAAATATAGACCATTTTATTACAAAAAAAAATCTCATTTTTTCACTTTTTGGTGTATTTTTATTAAACAAAACCCCCAAAACCCTTACTTTTTTTAAAATAAATTCATTAGATATATTGAATTATCTATAATTGATAATAAAACTATACTTCCTTGAACATGTCATGTTTATATTTTGGGAATTTGAAGTGAAACCGGATGTAAACAAAGTGCAACCTACCTATAAAAACGGTGTATTCTGTAAACTACGCATCAAACAAAAACGTTCAAAGTCCGTACGGTACGAAAACTCAATTTTTCGTCGAAAATAGTATTTTATGATCATATGCATTCACCGAAAATGAGTTTTTCTATTTATTATATTTTACGCCATTATAAATATTTTCGGAGAATTCATCATGCCAAAAAGTCAGACCGACATCATTAAAGCAGAAGATGTCATGGTACAGTGGAGAATCTGTTATTCTTTCCCGTTTAAACGCAAACGTACGCAAACGCAAAGCACTAAAATGTAGAAAAGAACAACTTTTGGACAATTCTGATATTTCATGTTTATCTTGGTGGCAAACAGTTTGGAGCCTGATCAGACGCCGGGTTACCCGGCGTCTGATCTGGCTCCAAACTGTTTGCACTGCAAATAATAGTTTTAGCGTAAACGCGTTTATTGGGAAAGAATAACAGATTCTCCACTGTACATGTAGTGAAGGGGTTAACCTTTTCGTTCTCAATGGCGTCACAAAGTGCATTTGCAAACCGTTTTGATTCAGTAAACTTGATCATTAACCATTTCTGTAACTTTCTTTAGTTTGTGTTTGAAAGCGCACTATTGTGTTTTAAATTAAAACATTCTTTAATTCTAGTTATTTGTTGCATTTGTAACCATGGAAACCAGTTAAGTGGAACTAGTAAACTATTTTTATTTATGTTGTAAAGTTGGCTTACAACAAATGTTCTGGTCCGAATAGAAGCGACCAAATTATATTTGAAAAATTAACACCCTTAATTTTTATCTGGCCTACGCTGCGTTTTAATGTTGTGTTCTTCAACTTTGTAACATCACCAGTTATGTAAAAGGTGTGTGGGAAAAAATGCCAAAATTTCGTTCACTGACGAATGTTTATGTCCTATGCCTGTTCATTAATTGCGCTAAAATGCGCATCTAATGGGGAAAGGGTTAAGCGACCGCTATGTACAAGATTCTAAATACATGTAGTCACTGGAGAATTTTTGATTACCATTTCCCCGCTGAATTCATCGTCTGCTTCATCCGTTTCACCATTATATTGTGCGCAAAAACGGGCAAACATTTAACTGAGTCATTTTATCACCAGACTGTTGCCGCGCACGAGATGGCACATGCATTGGGCTTGGCACATGAACAGCAAATGCCACACGCGTTTGACATGTTGTCGATTCATTATAAATTCATAAAAGAAGGTAAGGCCTTTGTTTTCAATAAATCATGCGATCAACGGTCTGTAACAAACATAGCAACACCCCCACGCGCACTAAAGCCGAACATTCCCTTAGCCACGTTTGAATTTTAAGATATTTGTATGCTTGACTAAAGCGAGTTCGTCTCATCGTACAATTGTAGTCAAAATAAAACCTTTTGAGCTTGATATCATTCTGAGATCATTCTCGTTCTGCTCAAATCTGACCAATCAAGAGTTTGATAACGATCTCGACATACTAAACTAAAATGCTTTATAAGCAAGGAACATGTTTTCAATGCCTGCTTTGAATGTATTTAGTATTGTCTGGAGCACGGTTGTATACATGTACTTAACAATCGTTCTGCAGCCATGCTTTAAAGTCCAAGAAAGTATTTAACACATTTGAAGGGCTGGGTGTGTTATTTACGAACGCCTGGAATTTCCCAATTAATACTCCCGTCTTCCAGTTTCTTACTTCCTACTTCCAAGATAATTTGCTATATGGTTATTGTATATTGTTTACGTCCGAGTTGCAAGTGCCTACTAATTAGTTCTGACTTCCACCGTGTTACACGTTCCAACCTCCGCCTTCCAATTTCTGACTTTCGAGCTTCAACTTCCGATTTTCTTTATCAAAACATTTATACACTATGATGTAATTGATAGTTACTTGGTCGTGATAAACAGATGCTGAAGGACGTTTAATGCATAACAAAAATATCCCACAATCCAACTAGATCTAAAGGAGATTTCCGCGTTACCTTGTTTTGCAATAAGCAGTCATATCTTTATCGTATGTTGATGCTTATTAGCAGAATGGTTGCTTACAATGTAACAGAAATCAGACCGTATCTATGAACACAATATGCTACATGTACACATATTACATGGTCTATACAAACAGACTTTGCAAACATTTAACTGATACGAGAAAAGAGGAAGACCCGGGATATAAACGTATAAAACGAATTAACAGACGTTTCAAACAGTGTAAACCCATATGCCTTATTTAACCCAAACAACTACCCAGCAAACATTATCAATGGAACCCCTATGGGTCCAAAATGAGTTTCCATATTGGCCCTATATGGGCTGCCCAGATGGGACCATCACGGAAAGTGCAACCGGGTGAAAGAGTGGCCCCATATGGGCAGCCCAGATAGGTAGCAGACATGGGACCCATATAGGCCCAATGTGGGTTTATATATGGGCCCCGTATTGGCCGCCCAGATGGGACCCACACGGAAACTGCAACCGGGTAAAAGCTGGGTCCTATATGGGCAGCCAAGACAGTTTAATATGGGTCCAATCCTGGTCCAGTATGAGCAAGAAAACATTATAAATGGGACCCATATGGGCCCAATGTGGGTTTCAAGTATGGCTCCATGTGGGTTCATATATGGGACCCATAAGGGCCGCCAAGATGGGACCCACATGGAAAGTGCAACCGGTTAAAATCTGGGTCCTATATGGACAGCCCAGATAGTTCAATATGAGTGCAATACTGGCCCAGTATGGGCAAGAAAACATTATGAATGGGACCCATATGGGCCCAATGTTGGTTTCTTATATGACTCCATGTGGGTTTATATATAGGCCCCATATGGGCCGCCCAGATGGGACCCACACGGAACGTTCAGCCGGCTAAAAGCTGGGTCCTATATGGGCATCCCAAATAGTTCTTATCTTACCTCCTACTAAATCTTAGTCATCCCGTTGTTGGCCAATCGAGGTCAAGAGAAAACCACACATAAACCATATTGGGTCTTTGACAAACCTCCATATCGCGTCTTTACAAGAGTTACTTTCCTTTATTTTAGACCATCTGTATATGAGTTTGTTTAATTTGGTTTTCGAAAAGTTACATTTAAAATGCGTGATATAATTTCTATTCAAATAATAGAATACGAACCTTGATTAGTATTAAAATGCATAGATTTTTTTTTTAAAAAAAAGTTAAGATACTTATGCAAATATGCGAAAAGGTAAAGTTTTGATTTTAAAGGGATGTAATTTATACCCAGCAAACATTATAAATGGGACCCATATAGGCCCAATGTTGGTCACTAAATGGGCCCCGTATTGACCGCCCAGATGGAACCCACACCCTATATGGGCAGCCAAGATAGTTCAATTTGGGTCCAATACTGGCCTAGTATGGGCAAAAACACATTATGAATGGGACCCATATGGGCCCAATGTTGGTTTCTAATATAGCTCCATGTGTGTTTCTATATGGGACCCATATGGGCCGCCCAGATAGGACCCACACGGAAAGTGCAACCGGGTAAAAGCTGGGTCCTATATGGGCAGCCAAGATAGTTCAATATAGACCCAGTATTGACAAGAAAACATTATAAATGGGACCCATATGGGCCCAATGTGGGTTACTAATATGGCTCCATGTGGGTTTCTATATAGGCCCCATATGGGTCACCAAGATGGGACCAAGACGGAAAGTGCAACCGGGTAAAAGCTGGATCCTATATGGACAGTCAAGATATTTCAATATGGGTGCAATACTGGCCCAGTATTGGCAAGAAAACATTATAAATGGGACCCATATGGGCCCAATGTGGGTTTCTAATAAGGCTCCATGTGATTTTAAAAAGTCACCCCGTACTTCATTCTCAGTGTTGTTATACTATCTGGTCCTTTGGAATCATTGATTTCAGCGCATTTACAGTCGAAAGTTGAATTCCGCTTAAGCTGGTGCTAGGGGGGCGTGAACACTGTTGCATATTTCAGTATTGCTCATGAACAGACTCAATTAAACCGAGTGTGCAATTTTCAGTATTTGCTTTGTTTTCTGTGCTTTCAACGGATCTCCCCTAATTCAGAATTTATATAATTAACAACAGCAGATGTTAAGTGCTTGTGTGGCGGCTGTAAAAAGGCGTCCCGTACTTCATTCTCAGTGCTGTTATACTATCTGGTCCTTTGGAATCATTGATTTCAGCGCATTTACAGTCGAAAGTTGAATTCCGCTTAAGCTGGTGCTAGGGGGCGTGAGCACTGTTGCATATTTCAGTATTGCTCATGAACAGACTCAATTAAACCGAGTGTGCAATTTTCAGTATTTGCTTTGTTTTCTGTGCTTTCAAAGGATCTCCCCTAATTCAGAATTCTATATAGGCCCCATATGGGTCACCCTGATGGGACCCACACGGAACAGTCCAGATAGTTCAATATGGGTCCAATACTGGCCTAGTATGGACAAGAAAACATAAATGGGACCCATATGGACCCAATGGGTTTCTAGTATGTCCCATCTGGGTTTCTATATGGGCCACACACGGGCCGCTCAGATGGGTCCCACACGGAAAGTGCAACCGGGTAAAAGCTGGGTCCTATGTGGAAAGCCCAAATAGTTCAATATGGGTCTAATACTGGCCCAGTATGGGCAAGAAAACATTATGAATGGGACCAATATTAGTCCACTGTGGGTTTCTAATATGGCTCCATGTGTGTTTCTATATGAGCCCCATATAGGATGCCCAGATGGGAACCACACGGAAATTGCAACCGGGTAAAAGCTGGATCCTATACGGGCAGCCCAGATATGTTCAATATGGGTCCAATATTTGCTGATACAGATCAACAAAATATGCATTAGGGGAACAACATGTTAACATTTCAAGCTATGTGGTGTCTGTTTTTGCCGTTTCATATACTTTTTTAGAGGAAGTAAAATACCTGAATTTAGATCACATATATGGGGCCTTATATGGGCCCCATATTGTAAGCCCATATGGGATAGTCCAAATATAGCCCACATATTTGAACATACATCGGACATGGAGGACCAACACGGGCACCATATGGACAGGAATAGGAAATATCCGCTGATACAGATCAAATAAGTATGCATTAGGGGAACTTTTTTCAACAATATGTTTACACTTCAACCTATGTGGTGTCTTTTTTGGCATTTCATGTATTATTTAGAGGAAATAAAATACCTGAATTTAAATCACATATATGGGGCCTATACGGGTCCCATATTGTAACCACATATGGGATTGCCCGGATATAATACACATGGGGCCCATTTAGCCATGTTTGCTTGCTATATTGGGTGTACATGTGTATATGGGCCCCACATTGTAAGCCAATATGGGCTAGCCAGGATATGACCCTCATTGGGGCCATTTATCCATGTTTGCTTGATATATTTGGTCTATATGGGTCCCCCATTGTAAGCCCATATGGGCTAGCCCAGATATAATCCACAATGGGCCCATTTAACCAGGCTAACTTGGTATATTGGGCCTGTATTGGACTCACATTGTAAGCCCATATGGGCTAGTCCGGATATAGCCCACATGTTTGCTTGCTATATTGGGTGTATATGGGCCCCACATTGTAAGCCTATATGGGCTAGCCATGATATTGCCTTCATTGGGCCCATTAACTCATG
Organism: Gari tellinella; assembly: GCA_922989275.2. NCBI lineage: Eukaryota > Metazoa > Mollusca > Bivalvia > Cardiida > Psammobiidae > Gari > Gari tellinella. The sequence continues at coordinate 52,101,232 of OV277872.1, forward strand.
TTTTCTGAATATATTGGGCCTTTCTTGGCACCCAATTGTAAGCACATATGGGCTAGCCTAGATTTAACCCAAAGTGGGCCCATTTAACTAGGCTTGCTTGGTATATTGGGCTTGTATGGGCCCCACATTGTAAGCCCATTGGGCTAGCCCGGACATAGCCCACATTTGGCCCATTCATCCATGTTTGCTTGCTATATTGGGTGTATATGGGCCCCACATTGTAAACCCATATGGGCTAGCCAGGATATAGCCCTCATTGGGCCCATTTACCCATGTTTGCTGGATATATTGGGCCTATATGGGCCCTCATTGTAAGCCCATATGGGCTAGCTTAGATATAACCCACATTGGGTCCATTTAACCAGGCTTGCTGGGTAGATTGGACTTGAATGGGTTCCACATTGTAAGGCCATATGGGCTAGCCCGGATTTAGCCCACATGGGACCCATGTAGCCATGTTTGCTGGATATATTGGGCCTATATGGGCCCCCATTGTAAGTCCATATGGGCTAGCTTAGATATAACCCACATTGTGTCCATTTAACCAGGCTTGCTGGGTATATTGGGCTTGTATGGGTCCCACATTGTAAGGCCATATGGGCTAGCCCGGATTTAGCCCACATGTGACCCATTTAGCCATGTTTGCTGGGTAACACACTGGTGTGCATCCAACCTGATTCCTGTCTAACATTTACACAAACACGAAAAATACAAATAAAACATGGGAAGTACATGTAGGTGCGAAATAATGACGTCACTAGAACGTATAAAACTATCATATATAAATTAACAGTTAGGAAATAGGCAGTAGAAACGTGGAAGTTGGAAGTGGGAACTTGAGACTTAAGAGTCGAAAAGTGGAAGTCGAAACTTAGAACTTGGAAATCGAAAGTTAGAAGTTGGAACTTTGAATGTCATCTGAAATATGTTTGCATTTGCGTGTAAACTTCATAGCGGGGTGTTTGGTTTGCCTGTGAAAAAACCTAATGCCTAACAAGCCTAATTAAACGTATTTACAAAGTTTTGTACAGTGCTCCCTCTCTACAACGACACCAAATGGGAGACACATATTGTGTGTGTTGTTCGGAGGGAGTCGTTATAGGGAGGGAACTTATTTTACATTTGCAAACAGCTTGAATCCAGATCAGACGCCGCGTAACGAGGCGTCTGATCTGGATTCAAGCTGTTTGTCATTTGTCATTATGTTTTTTTTTCTGTCAAAATGTCATTTATGTAAGAACAACAGCAGACAACAATTTTAAGTAGACGATTATGCACAAGTCCAAGCATAAAACATAATTTTCTTGGGAACAGCAGCGAATGTCGTTGTAAGGAGGGAGTCGCGGTTCGGAGGGCCGTTGTAGAGAGGGAACGCTGTATTTCTATTTAGATCTACTCATATTCATAATGCCTGAGGATTTTAACCTATCTTGAATAGCAGAAAACTGCGTTAGTTTATTCAAGAGAGCCTTAGAACCAATTACAGCGCTCCCTCTCTACAACAGCCCTCCCAACAACGATTCCCTCCTACAACGACACTTGTCGCAGTTCCCTTAACATGACAATTATGTCTTACGCTTTTTCGGCTGCAATGTCGTCTGCTTTAAATTATCGTCTGCTGTTTTTCTCAAAATTACATATTGGCCATTTTGACATAACAAACCTTAGTGACGAGTGACAAACAGCTTGAATCCAGATCAGACGCCGCGTTACGCGGCGTCTGATCTGGATTCAAGCTGTTTGCAAATGTAAGCCGATTTCTATCCCTATAACGACTCCCTCCGAACAGCGCACACCATTTTGGTCTCCCATTGGATGTCGTTGTAGAGAGGGAGCGCTGTACATGTTCATTTCCCCTATTCTACACAAAACGCAATTACACTGCTTTTTGGCTATGTCAGGGAAGTTTTATAGCAACGGAACTTTTATAACTCGATAACCGTTATCACCTGGTGCCCGTTTCATAAAACTTCTTACGACAAATGTTGTCGTAAGTCAAAACTTTAAAATACATTTAATCTGTGATTTCTCTATCTAATCCTGACTTATGACATCTTTTTGGAATCGTCCTTTCAAGATGATTCCAAAAAGATGTCACAAGACAGGATAAGATGGAGAAATAAATAATAATTGATACTTTTATAATCTGACTTACGACAACATTTGTCGTAAGAAGTTTAATGAAACGGGCACCAGGAGCAAATTAAGGATAACGGTTATCGAGGTAGAAAAGTTTCGTTGCTATAAAACTTCCCTGATTTATGCAACATTGCTTATGGCGAATCCAAACTCAAAAATACGAACCCACTAAAGTCGAATATACCAGTATTTCAAAATTAAAACTTGGCATTTTAACTTTGAAGGACTATCAAGGTCACATCTTATCTTTGAAGTACTGGTATATTCGACTTATGAGATAACGAGTTATCAAAATCAAACTTACGAAATACGGGTAAGGTTGACTGAAGCGAGTTCGAACTATCGAGTTTCGACTGTATTTGGTACAGTGGAGAATGTGTTATTCTTTCCCAATAAACGCGTTTACGCTAAAACGTTTATTTCCACTGCAAACAGTTTGGAGCCAGATCAGACGCCGGGTAACCCGGCGTCTGATCCGGCTCCAAACTGTTTGCCACCAAGATAAACATGAAATATCAGAATTGTCCAAAAGTTGTTCTTTTTTTACGTTTTAGTGCTTTGCGTTTGCGTACGTTTGCGTTTAAACGGAAAAGAATAACAGATTCTCCACTGTAGAATTCGACATTCCAAATGTGTAACCTGAGTTCAAAAACATCGTCAGCATTTTCAAACAAACAGTTACAGTGGAGAAAATGTTATTCTTTCCCGTTTAAACGAAACGAAACGCAAACGCAAAACACTAAAACGTAGAAAAAGATAACTTTTCGACAATTCTGATAATTCATGTTTATCTTGGTGGCAAACAGTTTGGAGCCTGATCAGACGCCGGGTTACCCGGCGTCTGATCTGGCTCCAAATTGTTTGTAATGGAAATAATAGTTTTAGCGTAAACGCGTTTATTGGGAAAGAATAACACATTCTCCACTGTACCAGTATTTCAAAATTAAAACTTGGCATTTTAACTTTGAAGGACTATCAAGGTCACATCTTATCTTTGAAGTACTGGTATATTCGACTTAGGAGATAACGAGTTATCAAAATCAAACTTAAGAAATACGCGTAAGGTTGACTGAAGCGAGTTCGAACTATCGAGTTTCGACTGTATTTGGTACAGTGGAGAATGTGTTATTCTTTCCCAATAAACGCGTTTACGCTAAAACGTTTATTTCCACTGCAAACAGTTTGGAGCCAGATCAGACGCCGGGTAACCCGGCGTCTGATCCGGCTCCAAACTGTTTGCCACCAAGATAAACATGAAATATCAGAATTGTCCAAAAGTTGTTCTCTTTTTACGTTTTAGTGCTTTGCGTTTGCGTACGTTTGCGTTTAAACGGAAAAGAATAACAGATTCTCCACTGTAGAATTCGACATTCCAAATGTGTAACCTGAGTTCAAAAACATCGTCAGCATTTTCAAACAAACAGTTACAGTGGAGAAAATGTTATTCTTTCCCGTTAAAACGAAACGAAACGCAAACGCAAAACACTAAAACGTAGAAAAAGATAACTTTTCGACAATTCTGATAATTCATGTTTATCTTGGTGGCAAACAGTTTGGAGCCTGATCAGACGCCGGGTTCGGGTTACCCGGCGTCTCATCTGGCTCCAAATTGTTTGTAATGGAAATAATAGTTTTAGCGTAAACGCGTTTATTGGGAAAGAATAACATTTTCTCCACTGTATAATACATTATTGCATTTGCGTTTAGTACAGTTCTCCTTCCTTACAATGGCCCTCCGAAAAACGATTCTCTCCCTACAACAACGTTTGCTAATGTTCCCCGAAGACAAGATATGTATGTCTTACAATCTCACTGATACAATATCGTCTGCTTGAATTGTCGTCTGCTGCTGTTCTCAAAGTGATATATTGAACCTTTTGACAGAAAATACAACAACATAATGACGAGTGATAAACAGCTTGAATCCAGCTCAGATGCCGCATTACGTGGCGTTTGATCTGGATTCAAGCTGTTTGCAAGTGTAAGCCATTTTTCCTCCCTATAACAACTCCCCCCGAACAACACATATTATCTTTGTATCTAATTGGATGTTGTTGTAGCGAAGGAGCACTGTATTGTTTAACTGTTTCATGACCAAACTGAACTTTCGCAATCAGAATATTGTCTCCTAATGTTTGTATCTGCAATGTTTTATGAAACTTTTCTTGTTGATATTTTTGCTGAATAAATATTGCTAGCAGTGACAATCAGTTAAGATCCTGCTCAGAGGCAAGGTAATACGGTGTCTGAGAAGGTTTGGAAAAATACACTCATGTTGCCTATGGCGATGCGTGGGTTAAATAGAAAAACTTATTGTATACCTTACTATAAATAGTAACAGATTTTGCTTTGATGACAATGCAATACGCCCTTGCTGAGCGGGCCAATAACCGGATGCAGTCCAATTACAGGTTATTTGGACTGCATCCGGTTATTGGTCCGGGGGCAACAGAATTAAATGAACGTGAAAACGTTAGCAACGTAACGGTCAAAATGGCCAACGTTCGTTGAAGATGACGTCATTTGATTTATATAACGACCGCGCTTATGTAAACATTCAAACAATCTGCATATTCGTTGATTTTGAACCACGTATACAATAAACAAGTCATTAAACGGCCGAGGACGGGCCGTCGTTGCTTATTGGCACTCGTTAGCCACATTGGCACTCGGGCCAAGGCCCTCGTGCCATTATGGCTAACTTGTGCCAATAAGCAACGACGGCCCGCCCTCGGCCGTTTAATAACTGTATAATAATGCCTTCAATACCTCATTTGTATTTTCCATTCGACAGCATCAAGTTACAATTACAAGAAATTGGAATACCTACAAGTTTATGATGCTGAAAACGAAGAGTACGACATATCATCATTTATGTCCTATCCCGACTATGTGAGTTATATACACTCAGTGCAAAAAGAAACGCATATCCGTGCTCAGGCGCAGATAAGGATACATTTTTTTAGGAAAATTAGAAAAGAAAGACCATATCTCAAGATTTATTTAATTCTGCAACAAGTTCAGAAAAAAAATACTCAAAAAACATTGTGCTGCCTTTTAACCATTTCCCTCCTAATGACGCCAAAAAGCGTTTGCAAACAGTTTGGATCCTGATCAGACGCCGCGTAACGCGGCGTCTGATCAGGATCCAAACTGTTTGACACTCTTATCGATTTCATTTAAGTCATTCTACATTGAATTTTACTTTGAAACGATCTTGCAAACAACAACATTGAAGCAGAAGAAAAAAGACGGTGAAGGGGTAAAAACCTCACGATTAATTTGGCAGCGAAAGAATTAACTACAGCTTGTTTAAAATACCGCACCGATTAGTGCAGGTTGTGATACTACCAATTCAATAATGATTTAATAATAATTCACACATACGTTCCTTCTACATAAAAATAAGATTGTGATACAAAATGTGCGTTTCTTTGTTGTACTGAGTGTAAGTACATTACTCAAAATTTGCTTAGGATCAAGGTTATACACCTTCATAGGTTCATATGCATTGACCCTATCACTTTCTCAGAGCATAACTTCCAGCATTCTTTTTCGATTCCTTCCATATTTGGAAATATTATTCCAAGTATTAACTTTACATGTTGTGATAACATTTGTTCTTGTTCAGGTCATGAAAATGTGAAATATCTTAGATTTCGTCAAATTTTCAAATCAATTGAAGCATACATTTAAATATTCTTAGAGGTGTTTTCGTTTTAACTTTCAATGTTCTAGTGTACCTATTATTGAATGTAAAGCATGTCCATTAACTCAAAAACACAATTTGTAACTTTTGCAGTTTTTCTGTGAAAAAGTAATATTTTATCTTTCTACAATGCACCGGCATAGGACATGTACACGTGTATAGTTCACATAAGGACCAGTAGAAGGGATCTATCTCTAGCTACAACTCCTGAAACATTTGATGAAATAAAATAAATCTGTGGAAAGTTATAAAGTGAGAAAATGATAGGATCGATGCATTTGTTCATATGGAGTTTAAACCTTTGACCCCTATTAGCAAACTTTGAATAGTATAATAGATGTAGTATGTAAGGTATTGTCGATGATGTTTGAATCAGCACTCTATGCATAGTCCGCCCTTTTCCGTAAGCTATTTTTATCTTCCGAAAAGGAATTGACGATTCAGTCACCGAACAAGCACTGTACATCATAATATGTTGCACAGTCGTTAAAAGCTTAATAGTATACCTTACCTACGTACGCTCCTTCTTTATCTTTGTACGAGCTAGCGGTCACTATTTTACGATAGTGCCCGCTAATAGTGCCCGTTGAGCACGGTTGACGTCATATGATGACGTCGTGATGATTGCGTAATGAAATTTGAAATAACTGCTTAAGGAAGTGTTACCGTCACTTTTAGCAAATATTAGCCATGTCCGAGTATCTACTTGTAAATAAAATGTGACATGTATTTTGAAAAATATCTATGATAAATATAAGACTCAAAGAGCTTAGATGTGACTTAAAGAGTTGATCTGTTTTAAATAGTGTTATAAACGTTTAAATAATTTTATCTTTTTACAAAACATTAGCTTTGATTGTTTGCGATTTAATCAAAGATCATACAATAAGTTTTAAAAATATAATTGTACATTATAAGTTTCATAATATGAACAAGTGTAGATTCAAGTATACATGAGGAAGCTTACTAGTTACTACCGATGCAAAATTTTATTAAAGGGAGGTAATCAATGCACATATATACGTGTACATTACTTGACAATACACATAACTGTTTTTATCCTAATTAGATTAGAAGTGCGGTATACTATAAGAAATAGTACAGCTCACTTCGGGCCTCCTTGCATTATAGTGACCTCCCAGTCAGCCCCAAAATAGTTTACGGCCCTCAGTCTTCGGCTTCGGGCCGTAAACTATTTTGGGTCTGACTGGTCGGTCACTATAATGCAAGAAGGCCCTCAGCGGGCTGTACTATTTCTTATGTGGTTTGTTCACCGCACTACCAGTATCAGGGTCGTGCGTTCAAACCCCTTCATTGTAGTTATACATAAATGCGGCTTTTTCGATATACATATTTTAGAATTAATTTTTGGGGTAGACATATGATTTTGTGAATTTTGTATATTGAAACTTGTCTTACACATAAATTAAAGACGAACAAGTAACAGAATCCATCATTTATGCTGAAAGCACTCTTCTGCACGCGTTACACAAAAAGCTCTTTAGAATCGCACTGTGTTACTTTTACATTTCATTAAGAAGTAGATTTTACGTACAGCGTTCCCTCTCTACAACGACATCCAATGGGAGACAACAAATATGTTCGTTGTTCGGAGGGAGTCGTTACAGGGAGGGAATTCGGCTTACATTTGCAAACAGCTTCAATCCAGATCAGACGCCGCGTAACGCGGCGTCTGATCTGGATTCAAGCTGTTTGTCACTCGTAAGTAAGTGTTTTACTCTGAAATGGTCAAATATGTAACTTTTAGAAAAACAGCAGACGACAATTTTAAGCAGACGATAATGCAGCAATAAAAGCGTTAGACATAATTGTCCAGTTTGGGGAACAGCGGCAATAGTCGTTATAAGGAGGGAGTCGTTGCTGGGAGGGCCGTTGTAGGGAGGGAGTGCTGTAGTTTTGATCCTTGTCAACTGCTACAACGGCCGGCGTCTTATCAGGCTAAACACCTTTTGTAAATGCAAAATACATATGCATACATGAAATGATTAAATTTGCTTGGTTCTTTTCTAGTTTTTTCGAAAAAATTATGGACGTACAATGTCAACGAACGATCCTGAATTTAGGAATGTTTTGGGTAGCGAAAATGATTACTATACGTTCCGAGACCTCATGGAATTCTACAACTGCTTTGGTAAGTTATTTCTAATATATTAAATATTGGGCAATTTTAGAGGAAATCCTCATGCAATACTACAACTGAGTTGGTAAATCATTTTCAAATTTCTAATTTGCGGGGGGATTTAGGGAGAAATCCTAATCTAAAATAAGCAATGCTTAGGTAAGTTGTTTATAGGGTTGTTGTGCTTTTTCGGAAAATATGAAAATTTGAACAACCCCTCCAGTTAAATACAAAATACTCAAGCAGGAAACGCAACACAAACAATACACCCACCTCTCAAGCAGAACACACACACAGTCATACCATAACAAACACACACACAAAACCTTGTTCCGAGTGCACATGCACTTGCAAACAGTAACTCGGTGTCTGACCAAAATTCAAATTGTGAAATGGAGATATATTCAATAAACATGAATTAAATCTAATTGTGAGACACACACGCTGACGATAAGTTTTGAAAATTAAACCATTCAGTGTTCCGTACTCAACTAAAGTTTTTACTTTGCAAACAGTTTTGATCCAGATCAGATGCCGCATAACGTCACTCCTCCCGATGTTCTCGATTTTAAAGTCTCGGATAGTTCAATTATTCATCGAAATTTACTTCTCGTCCCGAATACAGTGGTTATTTGCCTGATTAGACTGTGCGAGGATTTACATCTCTTTTTAAAGTATTTCGGGTACAAACTATAGTAGCAAGTACAAAAATACACACTCATCAGATGAGTCGAACGGAAAAAGTAGTAACAAAAGTAGACTGTCACGATGGACAGGGCAGCGACATACAGTGGATAATCTGTTATTCTGACGTCATTGGTGACGTCATACAGTGGCTAATCTGTTATTCTGACGTCATTGGTGACGTCATACAGTGGAGAATCTGTTATTCTTTCCCGTTTAAACGCAAACGTACGCAAACGCAAAACACTAAAACGTAGAAAAGAACACATTTTGGACAATTCTGATATTTCATGTTTATCTTGGTGGCAAACAGTGTGGAGCCTGATCAGACGCCGGGTTACCCGGCGTCTGATCTGGCTCCAAATTGTTTGCAATCGAAATAGTAGTTTTAGCGTAAACGCGTTTATTGGGAAAGAATAACACATTCTCCACTGTAGCTATATTAAAACAGATCAAGGGCCCTACTTATTAAACGTCGTACGACACATATTGTCGTAAGTCAGATTATAAAATTCTCATTTTTTATTTATTTCTCCATCTAATAGAAGGGGCCTCCGTGGCCTAGTGGTATAGTCACTGTGACTTACATCACTAAGCTCCTCATCGCTGTGAGTTCGAATCCCAGTAGGGTCGTTCGGATTTTTCATGTGGGGAAGCCTTCCAGCTGGCTTGCGGAGGGTCGTTGGTTTCTACCCAGTTGCCGATTTGTGCCTGAAACAGTGCATAAAGGGCTTCTGGGGGTCTTCCTCCACCTGTTTTTAGCTGGACGTTGCGATATGACTGAAATACTGTTGAAAGCGACGTAAAATCAAAACAAATCATAATCAAATCAAACCATCTAATAATCTCTTGTGACATCTCTTTGGAAATGTCTTGCAAAGATAATATTAGATGGAGAAATAAGAAATTATATGTATTTTAATTTTTTGACGACGTTTCGCACGACAGGCCCACAATACATGTACCTTGGCGGAGGGTCCGAAAGATGCTATATTGGAACACTTCGCTTCAGCAACAAACTTTATCTTTCTTTCATTTACCATTAAATGCGGAGCTGTAAACAATATTCCCATTTCATTCGCATAAAAATAAAAAGTTAAAGACAATAATGCAATGATAATATTATTAATTATGTCTCTATTCGGTTGTGTTTTCTTTTTATTTTTTTGACATTCAATGAGTCAAATGTCTAGACCTATTGGATACATAATAAAAATGCTAAATTGTATCAATAAATAACTTTTTACTTTAAATAATTCAATAAAATGTTTGTGTTTCTTGACTTTAAATAGACTCCATGTTTAATATTCTTCACTATCATAGTAACTAAAGCCTTACATTGAATACTTGAACACTAGAGATCAAAGGTTCCATCGCCGTTCGACTGTAACTCGACTTTACCATGCAGTGATCACAGGGACCTGCCACGATTGATTGTTGGGAGAAAAAAATTGTCAGAAGGTATATATAGAGACAAGGGGTACAACTGATCGTCAGTTCATCATACCCTATCTCTACAAAACCGGGCATATCATGAATAATAATTGATGAAACGACATCCGTTTTGCCGTTCTGTCAAGCTAATATAATACCCTTCCATAAAAACATAACATAAAGTCATTTGTAAGCATGCATTTTCAGCAGTAACTGCGTCTACTTGATGAAATCACCGATTTTCGGAAAACGGGACAGGTGTTCGTTCACAGCCGACACAGCATTGACCACTACTGTACGCTTGTTTAGGCGGTAATATCGAGCATGACAGTCATACAGTTCCATATATATACGCTTTCGACACCGATCAAAGCTGAGTTCTTCTACAGTCAGTGCCTAATTGACCACAAATTCGCATGTTTACCTTACAGGGACCCGACACGATTGACTTTTGAGAAAAAAATGTCAAAATGTGTATATAGTCTTTGGAGTCTCTACAGATACATTCTGACATTTTTTCTCTAAAAAATCAATAATGTTGGGTCCCTGTGGTCAGAAACGTATATATATGGAGCTGTATGACTGTCATGCTCGATATTACCGCCTAAACAACCGAACAGTAGTGGTCAATGCTGTGTCGGCTGTGAACGAACACCTGTCCCGTTTTCCGAAAATCGGTGATTTTAGTGAGTAGACACAGTTACTGTTAAAGGTGCATGCTTACAGTTGATTTTATGTTATGTTTTTATGGAAGAGTATTATATTAGCTAGACAGAACTGCAAAAAGGGTGTCGTTTCATCAATTATTATTCATGATATGCCCGATTTTGTAGAGATAGGGTGAGAACATACTGACGATCAGTTGTACCCCTTGTCTCTATATATACCTTCTGACATTTTTTTCTCTCAAAGATCAATCGTGTCGGGCCCCTGTGGCAGTGATATCGTCTGCCTCGAAATTTGCGTCTGTAAAACTTATTAAAGTTTAGGTAAAGAAACCTCAAGACGAGTGTCAAATAGTTTAGATCCGCGTTACGTGGTGTCTGATCTGGATCTTAACTGTTTGCAGCAGTCAAAGGGTTAATTGTGTAGATAACGTAGTACCAGTTAAAATACGCCTAAATTGTTAGTACGGTTTACGTGCATCAATGTTGACTCTGGGACGACGTGGCTTTAATTAGCTCACCTGGCACGAAGTGCCAAGGTACGCTATTGTGATCGCTCTGTGTCCGTCCGTCCGTCGTCAAACTTTTTCTTTAAAGATCTTCTTCTTAGAAACCCCTGGGCCAATTTCATTTAAACTTCATAGGATTACTAACATTGAAAAGTGTCTTGCAGATGACAATAATGAAGCAGACGACAGTAAAGCTGTGAAGGAGTAACAATATCCGGAATAATTTGATCAGGAAAGGGTTAAAATTCGTTTTAACTGCAAAATGCAGTTATATTCGGCAGTGAAACTACGTTTTATCTGTAAAATGCGGTTATCTTCGGCTTAACTACATTTTGATTTTGAAATGCGGTAGTATTCAGCTTAACAAAATTTTAACTTCGAAATACGGTAATGTTCGGCTTAAAGACATTACTTGACCTAGCTTTGGTGGTAACACCTAGTCTGCAAAAAGTTAGGATTAAATCATGGATAGCATGCTTTTAATGTACAGATGTCTAAGTGAGGCCCGTACCTTTAATTTGATAGTTGGGTTAGTAAAACACAACGAAACACCCATTGAGTGTGAGCATGTCAGGGCCTCTATAGCAAACTTGAGATTGCTAGCATTGGCTAAGCATACGTTTCTCATATTTTAAAGTTACATTCACGTCCAGTGAAAACATTGAATGGACTAGGATAACGTCTTTTACAGTTTAGAAAACGTTATTCTTTCCCGTTTAAACGCAAACGAAACGCAAACGCAACACTAAAATGGAGATAATGACAACATTTTGATAATTCTAACTATTCATTTTAATCTGAGTGACAAACTGTTTGGAGCCTGATCAGACGCCGGGTTACCCTCCTTACAACGACATTCACCGCTGTTCCCAAGAAAATTATGTTTTATGCTTGGACTTGTGCATCATCGTCTACTTAAAATTGCTGTCTGCTGTTTTTCTTACATAAATGACATGTTGACAGAAAAAAACATAATGACAACTGACAAACAGCTTGAATCCAGATCAGACGCCGCGTTACGCTGTTTGCAAATGTAAAATAAGTTCCCTCCCTATAACGACTCCCTCCGAACAACACACACAATATGTGTCTCCCATTGGGTGTCGTTGTAGAGAGGGAGCACTGTATTTCAATGTATTTCAGACCAGTTTCCGGACACTTGTACTACGATACCAACATGCGAGAATGACGGTTATCCTTCAGTATTGGATGGTAAATGCGGTTGCCGATGTCCCCCAAATTTGGACCCAGCCACCAATTGTGCTACGAAACTTGTTTTTGGTACGAGTTATCTCTTGACCTTTAGCGACTGATTTATTTCCAACTGGAAAACTTCGCCGATTTCCTCAAATCAGTCGGGATGTTAATACCGGTCATGTTAAGACACGTTCGACATTGTAACCATTGTAAATCACGATAGTTGCGGAATAAACGCTATGCTGATTTTACGAAAACTAAAACATATATTTTACAAGATTTAACGTGGGACCCGTGTAACGAAACGTCGTATGACAAAAACGGTTGTAAGTCAAAACTTTAAAATACGCATAATTTTTTAGTTCTCCGTCTTGAAAATGTAATTCCAAAGAGAAGTCACAAGACAGGCTTAGACGGAGAGATAAATAATTATTGAGAATTTGAGAATTTGACTTACGACCGTTTTTGTCGTACGACGTTTCGTAAAACGGGCCCCTTGTCAACACTCATTTAAAACATACGCAAGCATATCCATGACTGTGCAATGTGAAACTACTTTCTCCATTGGAAAAATGCATTAAAGACATCTAAAGGCGTATATATTGCGTAATGGAATAAGCTGCAACCTATTTTCAGGACTACTTATTCAACTTGTTTTGAGTAATAATCTGATAAACGTATGACTGTATTACAGGATCAAATAACGATCCATGGCCTGCAGGCACATTCTCTATCCCAATGGTTAAGGACGCTGGCTGTCCTGCAGGCTTGTCGTTCGGATCAATGACAAGGTGGAACACCGCAAGCGCTAGGGATTATGGAAACATGTTTTCCCAAGGGTGAGTAGAAACAACCGACCATATCTTCAAACATAGGAAGTAATCCATATAACTATAATCACTTCACTAACCCTATTGTACACCGTTAAGACGACGTTATATTCCCAAGTGTACGTCTGTGTTCTATAAACAGTACACTCAGTGCAAAAAGAAAGGCACATCGTGCTCATGTGCAGATTAAGAATCTTTTTTGAAGAAAAATTGGAATACTAATACCATATCTCAAGATTGTTTTAATTCTGTAACAAGTTCAGAAACAAAAAACTCAAAACAAGTGTGCTGCTTTTTAATCCTTTTAATGACGCCAAAACGCGCATTTGCAAACAGTTTGAATCCTGATCAGACGCCGCGTAGCGCGGCGTCTGATCAGGATCCAAACTGTTTGTCACTCGTATCGATATGTTTTAATTCATACTACAGTGGATCTTTCTTTGAAACAATCTTAAAAACAACAAATTTGAAGCAGACGAAAATGAAATGGTGAAGGGGTAAAAATATCACGATTATTTGGCAACGAAAGAGAACTACAGCCTGTTTTAAACATCGCACCGATTTGTGCAGGTTGTATTTTCAATATTGATACCCCCAAGACAGAACTACTGACCTTAATGAAAAGATTAACTCACAAATATGTTCCTTCTAAATACAAATAGTGTAATGAAAAATGTGCGTTTCTTTTTGCACTGAGTGTATATCCACTGCACAACGTTTGGAGCGAAATCAGACGTCTGGTGATCTGCATCTGATCAGACCTCAATCAGCTCGTGACTGACATTCAAATTAGTAGTCAAACTACATGTATTTAGAAAGTTATAATATTTTACATTTTGCAATTACATGTAATTGCCCTTCAATAAGAGGTTTACTGCAAACATATATATAAGTAATCTGATTACCTCCCTTTTATATACAATATGCAATTGCCCTTTAGTTTCGATCAAACTCGTATAAAAATACGATTCTAGATACTGATCACAGCAAAACTGGAGGCTTCCGACTAACAATCAGTCGGTCTATCATGAACCAGTTTAATTTCTGTAGTTTAACCCATTTGCGCCGAATCGGTTATTCCATGCTTATATATTGGTTTGGTCAATGTTTGACATACGGGATACGTGGTCTTAATTTTTTATTTTCCTTTTTTTTATATTGACATTCCAATCAGCAAACAGTGTAGACTTCAATCAGGCATAATGCGATGTCTGACCCTGAGGAGTCTCCGTTGTTTGGTTATATCCCTTTTACATGTATTAAACACTAGGCACAAATGGGTTCAACAAAACGAAACGAAAACGTATTTGAATCAAATTTACAAAATGCCAGATAATTTAACATGTTGACGATTTACTCTGAGACAGGGCTGCCATTTCTCCGGATCTTTCCTAAGTTTTCGGATTTTTATCCTAGCAGATGGTAGCTTAAAACAGGCTGAAAGTAAAGCAGAATGCGCCTCAAGGCGCATTCTGCTTTACTTTCAACCTGTTTCAAGCAGTCATGTGTCTTTAAAACAAGAAACAGACTATGGGATAAAGGTACGATTAGTAAAATTGCGTCTGAAAAATTGAAAATATGAAATCTTAGGATTTTTATGATCAACTTATGGCAGCCCTGTTGAGATGATTGGCAAACAGTTTTGAGTTTTATCAGAATCGAAACTGTTTGCAATGCACACATTCTTTAAACATCAACGCGATAATTGGAAAAGAATAACACATTTTTCACTGTAACCTAATGTGCTCGTGACTCATATTCTATATTCTGTATGCTTATGTCTTAACTCATTGAGCCCTAGTGACGCATATTTGCGTCTTTTACCAGATATGTACCTGTGAAGAATACGCTTGTCCTATGCAAACAGTGAAGTCCCTGATCAGAGGGCTCCTGCAGGAGCCCTCTGATCAGGGACTTCACTGTTTGGCATTTTGCAATTTATTGCAAAAAAACAACCCTAGATAGTCTAAAATGGACCAGCCTTTATTGCAAACTGGACTTTTCCATTAGAAGTTCCAGGGGATAATGGGTTAAGTAACTTATTCGCCGCCCCGTTCCACCATCTGTTCAAGTGATCATTTCTCAGAAAATATATCGTCTGCTTAAAAGTGTCGAATCTTATCCTAATCAGGTAAATCGCGGCGTCTGATCAGTATCAAATCTATTTGCAAATTGAAGTGATGTCGTTAATGGTAGGGTGATAACTGTTTACAATGTTTTGTTGTATGTTTCCATAGTTGGAAGGACGGCATTGAGCGCACCCATGACGTTTGCACACAGACGTCGTCATCTGGCACGGGTACCTGGCCAGCCGGAAGATATTGCTTACTGCAACGAGGAACGTGCCCAGACGGTAAGTGTGTCTAATCCCCGACTAAATGCACCTTTGTAAACACTTTAGATCCATACCAGACACCAAATTACTCGTAGTGAGATCAGTATCAAAACTGTTTGACATTTATATACTTTCCGATTATTTTGCAATAAAATATAGATAACTGACTTTAAAGAAGATGAGTTAACAACTGTAGATGGTGTAGGTAGCTATGCTACTGTTAACCCTTTCATGATCAAATTTATCGAGGAGGTTTTTATCCAGTCACCGCCATATTGTCGTCTGCTTCAAAAGTGTTGTCTGTAATATCGTTGAAAACTTAGATTTATTGCAGTGTAACTGACGTTATTTCTTAACAAGTGGCGTTACGCGGCGTTTGATCAAGAACAAAACTGTTTGCAAATGCGCTTTAAGCCGTCATTTAGATAGGGGTTAAAACACATTGTCCTACACATTTACTTCACTGGCCCGGGATTGCCTGTTCACAATTTCCAAATGTTTATACCCAGACCAGACACAGTGTTGATCTGATTCAACATTGATTTGGTGCCCACATCGAGGTTTATTAGGGTAAAATGTCAAAAAAAAAATTTTTTTGGTTGATTGATTAAATTGGGGTTTACGGCATCGCGATACATACAGAGGAGAAAACGTTATTCTTTCCCGAACGAAACGAAACGCAAACGCAAAACACTAAAACGTAGAAAAGTGCGACTTTTGGACAATTCTGATGGGTTACCCGGCGTCTGATCTGGCTCCAAATTGTTTGCAATGGAAATAACAGTTTTAGCGTAAACGCGTTTATTGAGAAATAATAACGTTTTCTCCACTGTAAACTGATCATATGGCGCAAATCTAGTTTTGAAGACAGGCGGTCACTTAACGAAGTTGGCCTGATAAAACATGTTAATAGGCTCTAGGCGCCTAATAATAGTATATGAACACGTACATATTAGTTTCAGAAAAAAAGGATATTGAATGAATGTGTTTTCAATATTGAATTTATTGAACGAGTTGCATGAAATTATATGCGTCATTCCTTGGCGAGTAACAAATCATTTTATCCAACAAGTTCAATAAATTCAATGTTGGAACCACAAGAATATACACTCAGTGCAAAAAGAAACGCACACTTTTATTACAAAATTATCTGTATGTAGAAGGAACGTATTTGTGAAATAATCTTTTCATTACAGTCAGTAGTTCCGTATTGGGCTATCAATGTTGAAAATGGGAGGTTTATCATTGAATTGGTATCATCACAACCTGTACAAATCGGTGCGGTGTTTTCAACAGGCACAAGTTAACTCTTTCGCTGCCAAATTAATCGTGAGATTTTTATCCCACCACCGTTTCATTGTTGTCTGCTTCAATTTTGTTGTTTGCAAGATCGTTTCAAAGTAAGATTCAAAGTAGTATGACTTAAAGTATATCTATACGAGTGTCAAACAGTTTGGATCCTGATCAGCCGCCGCGTTACGCGGCGTCTGATCAGGATCCAAACTGTTTGAAAACGCGCCTTTTGACGTCATTAAGAGTGAAAGGGTTAAAATACAGCACAGTAATTTTAAGAATATGTTTTTCTAAACTTGTGGTTGAATTAAATTGATCTTGAGATAGTGGTCTTAGTATCTTAAAAAAGTCTCTTAATCTGCGCCTGAGCACAATGTGCGTTTCTTTTTGTACTGAGTGTAGTATTATATTTACCACATAAACACCAACTGACACAAAACTCCCAACTCCCATTCCCTTCCTATTCACTGTCTGCTTAGCTGTTAGGAAAATGATTAATCTCTGTTGCCTTAGATAAAATCACCTATCAAACTAAAATCAAGAAAAACAACACCAGTGTGTTGTGAAAAGACTTCTCTGATAACATATTCAATTTTTCTAAAGTGGTTCTTATTGACTAAAGGTGAACATTTGACATTTAATTTGGTTTACGGATTTTCGTCATACATTATGTCATTATAATGTAAACCTTAGACATTTAAAAGAAATATTTCTGCTGTGTCACTTTTAATACTAGAGCTCTACATAGTCTGATTTGCAGCTTGATTTGCGGTACTGCTCAGGAAAAAAGCCCAAATAAGGACACTTGGAAATGTTTCAATCACTCGTGGTGATCCAAGTTTGTCAAACATTGATTAGTAAATTAGCATATTACATGCACAGTGTATCGTGCGAGTTTTGTTTCATTATTTTGCACATTTATGTGATAAAAAGATTTCTGTTTAAAATCTTTCCAACAAAATAACATAAGCCCGGTCAGGATTCGAACCCATTTGGAGAAGGAAAAACGAAATATGCCCTAAAATCGGAACGCGCGTAAAACCATGCGATCACGTCGTCTTTCGTATATGACCGTCTATTATAACTTACTTGAATCGTATGTAATGATGTTTAACCCTTTCCCCAATAGAAGCGACTTTTAGCGTATTTAATTTATTCCTCCGCTGAAGAAAATAGTTCCAGTTTATACCCTCATGAAAATTACTATACCAAATATTTTTATATAGCCTAGTAGATGGTAGCTTAAAGCAGCTTGAAAGTAAAGCAGAATGTGCCTTAAGGCACATTCTGCTTTACTTTCAAACTGCTTTAAGTGATCACCTGTATTTGATGTTATAAACAGGTTATTGGGTAAAGGGTTAAAACAATAATATACTCAGTCTTCGGTCAGTGTAAAAAAGCGTTGGATAATATTTAAAATACTCTGTGATTTTTAAGCATGACTTTAGACCTATCATAGTTTTATATTGTCATATGCATGCTTATGCCACACACGTGCCTTTATTTGAGTATTTTCTTTGTATTTTTTCGAAAACAACATTCAGTATTTTGTATTCAGTTCTTTAGATCAGATTGAATGTATTGTAGAATGGGCCTTAAGGCGCTTTCTGTTTTTCTTGTAGCCCAATTTAAGCTACCCGTATCATCAATAGGATATAGAATGTGTTTGTTGTGGTGCTTATTTATAATGTATAAATTAGGAAGTATTTTATAAGTTGAGGAACACCTAAAATGCGTTAAAAGTCGCTTTATGGGGTAATGGGTTAAAATATACAAGTAAGCGTCAATGTCCAAAATGACAAAGTGTTGCTGTGAATAGTTCAACACATAAATTACATAAACTTCAAATGGACTAGTCTTGTTTTGAAATAAGTCTAGTCCATTTCAGACTATTAAGGTTGATTTTTGCAATGTTTATAAAACGATCAGTTCTCACCATGAAAAACGGGTTCCTGTATCTGTGATCTTAGTGTATATTAATAACATAGGACAAGTGTACTCATTACACGTACACTTTTTGTGAATGACGCATAAATACGCACTCAATTGGTTAATGAATTAATCCATGTTGCCTTAGTTCTCCCTTTCAAATTTTAGTAATTAACATTTGAGTAAAACACAGAATACATATTCACGATGACATGTATTCACGATATGTCGGTATGGAATCAGTTTATAAAACTTATACAGCGCCCCCTCTCTACAACGACATCCAATGGGAGACAACAATTGTGTTCGTTGTTCGGAGGGATTCGTTATAGAGAGGGAAATAGGCTTACATTTGCAAACAGCTTGAATCCAGATCAGACGCCGCGTAACGCGGCGTCTGATCTGGATTCAAGCTGTTTTTCACTCGTCACTAAGGTGTGTTATGTCAAAATGCCCCAATAAGTAATTTTGAGAAAAACAGCAGACGATAATTTTAAGCAGAAGATATTGCAGATGTAAAAAGGTTGGACATCATTTCTTGTTTCGGGATCAGCGGCAAGCGTCGTTGTAAGGAGGGACTCGTTATTGGGAGGGCCGTTGTAGAGAGGGAGCGCTGTATTGAATCTCTTCCTAAATATATTTCAGGTTTCGCTGAGGGTGTAATATCGGCCTACGGTCAAGCTCCAAAGAGAGAGGACTATACCACTGGAGCTCTTCCTGACGGCGAGAAAGGACAGTTCTTTGAATACAAGTTCTGCTGTCGACAAGATGGCGACTTTAACACAAAAATATCGTTACCGAATACTGTGCCTTTCATATTGTACGCACCCAGTTACCAGGAGTGTCAACAAGTAGCAGGTAAACAAAATACGCAAAGAAATATCTATATTTACAGTAAAGCAACTCTATTACTACCACTAAAACGAAGTTATTTGATGTGATATAAAATATGCATACAGTGGAGAAAACGTTATTCTTTCCCGTTTAAACGAAACGAAACGCAAACGTAAAACACTTAAACGTAGAAAAAGATAACTTTTCGACAATTCTGATAATTCATGTTTATCTTGGTGGCAAACAGTTTGGAGCCTGATCAGACACCGGGTTACCCGGCGTCTGATCTGGCTCCAAATTGTTTGTAATGGAAATAATAGTTTTAGCGTAAACGCGTTTATTGGGAAAGAGTACGACCACTTAATTGTATTAAACGTTTAACAGAAACCTCCTTTAAGAGCTTGCTTTAAGCTGGCACCTGTCTTTTATGCAGTAAAAGAGCCTTAATTTCAATAGTCGTATAAGAAAGGTTTTACAATACATGTTTCTTTTAGGGTTGTTTTGGTTGAACAGTACATTGAACGAATCTTATAAGTGTGCACTGTTCTTTTCGCTATATAAGTTTCATTCATCAGTTTTTCTACACAGCATTTTGAGTGTTGGCTATTGGCGGTAAGTAAAATGTAAAATGGCGATCAAATTTATCAAATTTTGTTTGACGGCCTAGTGAACCATAAAACAAATACAAAATCCAATTGCACTGACGAAACGTGAACTGGTAACTACTTGTTTCCATAGTTTTCTCGTGCATGGATTATCAAGCCGCACATTAGAAAAAAATGTCATGTGACGAACTTCGATCGAGCAATGTGGAATGGCCGTTCTAGGGGCGTGTTCACCTGAGACTCGCGAGTCTAGTAGAGTTTACCAAATGACGTAAAATGGCGCTATAATCTGAATGCGCACGCACTTTTCACCAGAACGACAAACCCTTCAGACGAGTAAGTAATGGGTCAAATTAGGTAGTCTGGTACCCGACTATTGGGATTTTGCGTTGTCATTTTCTGACGCCATTTTGAAACTCGACTAACTCTGCGCAGGGACTGGGTTAGCCTAGAGTTCGGTTCAGAGGTCATATGACGTCATTCGAGTACGAACGTGGTTTGTTCACCTGTAACATGATGAACTCGGGTCGATTCGAGGATCTCAGGTGAACACGCTCTAGAACGATATAGGCCGATTGTATTGACTTGGCAGGGTGAAGTTTCGATGCGGACCATTGCACTTCAACTTTGGGGACGACAGCACCCTCTTTATTGGAATTTACCGTTGTCGCCCGTCGTTTCTCCCCCAGAATGCCGTTTCTTCCCAGGATTACATACATTTGTATATGTGGACAGTTTGACAAAAGGAATACTTGTACATGTATAATGATGAATGACAAATAGCTTGAATCCAGATCAGACGCCGCGTTACGCGGCGTCTGATCTGAATTCAAGCTGTTTGCAAATGTAGGACAAGTCTTACTTTTCCCTCCTATAGCAACTCTCTCGGAACAACACACGCAATCTTTGTCTCCCATTGGGTGTTGTTGTAGAGAAGACGCACTGTATATAACCTTTTCACGTTCATATGGCTGCATGCATAAATTGTGTTTCTCCATGTTTAAAGTATCGGACAATAACGATATCATTCGGAACTATACCTATCACCCCTAAAATAAAAAATAAATCAGTTCATCTTTGCCAGAGGTTAGCTCCGCCCTGTCAGTTGAATAAAATCAGCCTATATCTCACGTCGAAGCGACGTCGATGTCATGCCGTTAAACGGTTTGCTGGTGGACACACGCGTTACTGAAGAGATACCGTCTGTTTGTCTAAATTGACAATGAAACACTACGTGTATAATAATTGATCGTATCTCTTTTTTACCCTCAACGACGGACGTGGTCGAGTAATAAAGCGTTCGACTACGATGTCAGGGGTTGTGAGTCAAATCATCCGCCGGACAAAGTCCCCCGGATGAGACTTTATAACAAACGAAGTTTGATGTACAGTGGAGAAACTGTTATTCTTTCCCAATAAATGCGTTTACGCTAAAACTATCATTTCTATTGCAAACAGTTTGGAGCCAGATCAGACGCCGGGTAACCCGGCGTCTGATCAAGCTCCAAACTGTTTGCCACCAAGATAAACATTAACTATCAGAATTGTCCAAAAGTTGTCATTTTCTACGTTTTAGTGCTTTGCGTTTGCGTACGTTTGCGTTTAAACGGGAAAGAATAACAGATTCTCCACTGTATCAGTGCTTTATACTGGGCATCCGAAAAAACCAAAGCACTCTATCGGTAATGAGAAAAGGACATCGCTCCCAGAATTTCTGTATCCGTTTTCTTCTCTCAGGGCGTTCAATTAACTCATAGATGTCAGAAACGAACTTAACACACCATCTTTGTGTTTACTCACTTATATTTGTCGTTATCTATTTTTTGTTTTGTATTAAATAAAGTAAACAGATTCCCATATGAAATTGCTTTCTTTATTTCTGTACAATTTAAACACGATATATGTCTATGCTTATAAAACATTTGAGTTAAGTCTTAAATCCTTCTCAAACATTTGATTGGTCAGATTTGAGCCTATGATTGAGAACGCACTCAGATTCATCTCAAGCGCTGGGCCGGCTCATGATTGACAGAGATATGGTCCCATATATAAATGCACACTTATAATATTCGTTAAGTGTATGTTGCAAATTGACAAACAGTGCAGATACTTATCAGAAAGCACCTGTAGTGAGCTTCTGATCGGAGTCTTCATTGCTTGCATATGACAAATGAAGCATATTTGTTGTAAATGTCCCTTACACGTGTTACTACAGAATAATGTGTGAACATTTTGCTAACTATTGGCGGAACAAATTGATACAATTTAAACCTACGTTGCTTGACACATTAACCCTTTTGAACAATAGCAGGCTACAATTATAGCAGACGAAAAGTCACTGAACATTCAAAAGATCACGCCATACAGTCTTGTACAGTTGAAAAAACGTTCTTTTTTAAAGAAAACCCCGCATTTATGATAAATTGATTACTTCCGATGCTAACAGTCTGGAGCCTGATCAGACGTCGGGTTACACGGCGTCTTATCCGAAGCCCGCTTAGGTTTCAAACTGTTTGCATCTCAGATAAAAAATAAATACAGTACGTCCACGACATAACGGCTCTCCGATCAACGATTCCATTCTAACAGTCATGATTGCACTTCCCCAAACAAGACACTTATGTCTACCGCTTTCATGGCTGCATTATCGTCTTCTAATAATTGTCGTTTGCCGTTTTATCTTTAAGTTTCGTATCGAACATTTTGACAGAAGAAACATAAGACGAGTGACAAATAGTTTGACCTCAGATAAGACGTCGCGTTACGCGGCGTCTGAATTGGGTTTAAACTTTGCAAATATACTCTAGGGTAAATAAAATCCGCCAAATAACGACTCCCTTTGAACAACACACAAAATATGTGTCTCATATTGGGTGTTGTTGTTCAGTGGAGAATCTGTTATTCTTTCCCGTTTAAACGCAAACGTACTCAAACGCAAAACACTAAAACGTAGAAAAGTACCACTTGTTGACAATTCTGATAATTCATGTTTATCTTGGTGGCAAACACTTTGGAGCCTGATCAGACGCCGGGTTACCCGGCGTCTGATCTGGTTCCAAACTGTTTGTAATAGAAAAAATAGTTTTAGCGAAAACGCGTTTATTGGGAAAGAATAACACATTCTCCACTGTAGAGAGGGAGCACTGTAGTCAGCATTTTCAAAATGACGATAATTTTTTACATTTTATTGCGTTTGCGTCTATTTTCGTGTACATGTAAACGGAAAATAAAAACGTAGTCTCTACGGAAATCTGTAATTATCTTTAGGTATGCAAGGGATCCAGCAATATTATCAAACACGTAGCGATCAGCAGATTACCAGATCCGGACAAGTGCCTGATTTTTATTACTTTAGTGCCGGACAGGCCGACACCAGCTACTGTTACTATACACCAGAGCAAGCGGGTAAGTTATAGTGGAGAAGACGTTATTCTTTAAAATTGAAGCGTTTATGCTTCAAAAAATGTCCCCTGCAGACAGCCTGGAGCCAGACAAGACGTAAACCGGCGTCTATTCAGGCTCAAACTGTTTGCTCCTCAGACAAGAAGTAAACAGACAGAATTTTGCAAACATTGTCATTTGCTATGTTTTAATGCATTAAGTTTGCGTTTCATTTCGTTTAAACGAAAACATTTTATTTATGCTTTTCGGTGGATTACCACGAAATAGCAGTGGATGATCACTTGGTAATCCACTGCAGTGGATTATCACCAATCGCTTTTATTATGAATTTTCCCCGTAGGGCTCCCCAAGAATCGTAGTCAATCGTGTCTTATCGTTAAATTCCGGCAGTCCGATATGTCGCGAACTACTCACCGGAAGAGCACGAACCCAAACTCGGGAGCAACGAAGTCATTCGGATGACGTCAAATCAACAAATAAGTGACGTCATTATACCGCCAACTGTCACGCACATGTGTTCGACATAAAACGTGGGGCTCAACACGGGATAAGTAATGTACGTTCGCTTTCAATTTTTAAACAATTTCGTTTAAAAAGTGGCTTAAAAGCATAAATAAATAGAATAACTGTGTTTTTTCAGTGTAAGATCGAATTTAATCCATTTCGTGAACATCAGACAGTTATATTTTCACTCGTGGCTTCGCCACTCGTGAAAATATAACGACTTTTGTTCACTCAATGGATTAAATTTCGATCTTACACTGAAAAAAACAGTTATCCTCTATATTATCTTTTAATCTGTTTAAAGTTTCTGCAATTCAGAATTGGTCATATCAGTCATATTTGATCCGTTTCGCCCAGTTAACGACGTTATTCTTTCCCAATAAACGTGTTTATGATAAAACTATATTTGCATTGCAAACAACGCGAAGTATATCAACTGATAAAAGTTTAAACTTTATTTCTTTTACACCGATCATGAAACAGGCTACATTTACTTATACAAATTTATCTTGATGGCTCGAATGGTGGCGTACTTGGTCATTATGTGGGAGGAAACTGGAGTGCCCGGAAAAAACCCATATATCATTTTATTATTTCTGGACGATTGTTTTGTACTTTGGACAAAGTCAAAACCAGACCTTAACACACTCCATGGCATTTTAAACAATCTATACGACGATACAAAAATTATGCTTTACTCTTGCAAAGACAAAGTACCTTTTATAGAGTGCCTGGTGTTACAACAAGGAAATAAACCGGAAAGATATATATTTTACAAACAAACAGATAGCAAAACTTACATAGTATTCAGTTCATACCATCTCAAACACACTAAAGTCAGTACCGCGTTCTCAATCTCCAGACGCCTCAAAACAGAAGTACATGTATTTACACCACTGATCTTCGAACAACGAGCTACAGATTTAGAAGAATATCTTGACCAAGATACCCACCAATCCTCGATAAAGATGGAAAAAACGACCCATTAAACATGACTATTTACTGAAGAAAAAGGACAACACAAACTACATTGTACTAAGAAATCATACCATATGTCAGTACACTTAAGCTAAAAAATCCAGAAGTTTATCCATAACACCTCCACGACATTATTCTCAAAAGAGATACATTAAACAAATAGGATAAGTTCATTTTATTTTAAAGCAAACACCCATCGCCAAACCTAAAACACTTTCTTACAAAAGCCAAATTATATATGTAAAAGAAAAAAACATTCCCAGCATTATTCGCTGTAATCGAGGAAATTGCGCACTGTATGTCCTTTTTCTAGAGGGAACCTGTTACAATGAAACATGAGGATTACGTTATATTTAACATGAAATGTGTTGTGAAGAATATTGTGTTTGAGATAATTTGCAAAAGACCGTAGAGAACACTATGATGAAGAAACGATTGGTTAACTAAAGAGGATGTCTTTACATCGCAAGCATACCCGGAACCCAAACTACCGCATCCTACGAGTGAGCAGATATATTGACAATATAAGGCGCACATATTCAGCGTATTCCCGCTATACGCGTATTCTCGTATAAGATGAGCACCGGCGGCATTGAACCCGCGTAACAAAAAGAAAGTTCATACAAATGCTTAAACCTAAATCAGGGCTACAATTTCTCCGGACTTTGCCTAAGTCTTTGGATATTTATCCTACGAGATGGTAGCTTAAAACAGGCTGAAAGTAAACCAGAATGTGCCTTAAGGCATATTCTGCTTTACTTTCGACCTGCTCTAAGGAAACGCGCTTGAAAAATAGAACATTGAATTAAACTTTTTAAATGTCACTCTAGAGGCGTCCGTTGATCTTACAACGGCATTATTAGGCTACGCAACTGAATATGATGTTTGACGTCGTGGACGTTGCAGAAAAAATGACCGACTGCTCGTCAGGAATGTGTGCATTTAATCATGCATTTCTCCGTTTTAAGTCCATTTCGGCTTAGAATCATTCGGGGTTTGGCACTTTGAACAGTCGATATTTTTTTTCCTTTTCTTGGAAAGTGTGACGCCGACGTCTACGAGCGTTTCCATTTTTCTTGTAAATAACAACTGTCATAAAAAGACGTCATTTATATACGTACAACGTCATCTGTTTTTACGTAGTGAGTTTGAACTCTGTCCACAATTAAGGTGAAAACGGCCATCGATTTACAAAATGGTCGACTTGTTTCGAATCGGCCAAAGATCTTGGACCGACGAGCTGAGCCTAACAAATTTATTACATCAACATGACTTGTCCTCTTGAACAAATCTTAGTTTAAAATGTATGCGGTGTTGTTACTGTTTACTAAGCGCTATTCAAGACAAATGCTGAAAGGTTGGAAATAATTCGTTTTAACAGTGAACACTTTGCGGTATTATGAATTCGTAATGCAGTTTTTTCTCCCTTTTCGCCCATGTGGGATACAGGTATTCCCCATGTGGAATCACTCTATCCTCCATACCACGTGACGTCTTTTATTGTTTGCCCAGCTTAACCATACGCGCTGCATGACGCTGGTAACTAAATGACGTCATTAAGGACGACGTCACTATAAACAACGTCGTGTTTGGCGGAAAAAAGTGCACAGAAACTGCAATTATTTCGTTATTTACATCATGTTTTAATGTTTTAAATGGGAGAAAAAAAATCCACCATTCGTTTTGTTGATGTAGGATAGGATTTTTCTCCCCCTCGGGTCAGAAAATTCACACAGGGACTCGGTTCTGACCCTCGGGGGAGAAAATTCCTATCCTACATCAACACTCATGGTGGATTCTTATATTCCCAGGGTAGATGACGATATTTTCCCGGCTGGTAAACTCATGTTAACCTCTTAACGGCTCAGGCCACATGATTTTCTCCAGTAGGGAATACATCCCCATGTACCCTTGGGAAAAAAACTTATAACTAATAGTGTCGATCGTTAGCAATTTGGTTCCTAATTTGACGCCAAATATTTCGTTGTCTGGTCAGTCTTCAAATGTTTGCGATTCTGACTTAAGAACATGTCTACATATATACCCTTAAGATGGGTTGACAGCTTAAAGTCCGCATTCGAATTCCGGAAATGCTGATGACTTTCATATGATCCTTTTCGGCACGTGCTTATAGTGGGTAACTTTACATAAAGACAAGTTTGATAAAGTTCATTGTCTACCTTGATAGCTCAATCGGTAGAGTGATTGACTAGCAATCCAAAGGTTCTAGGTTCGAGTCCCATCCGATTTAAAACTATTTTTAAAATAAATTATCCTATTGACTGGACGTGTCAGTACATAACGCAGTGATTAAAGAACATGTTATGTTTAGTCACAAATGTAATAATGAATAATATCAGATGCAAGTAAAGTCAAGTGACAACTAAACATTGTGAGGATTTATAAACTATAAGACAGATAAACACATAACAAAAGTAATGGCAAAAACATAGCTAGTAAAGAAATTTGTATGCATCACTTTTGTCATGCATTTAGCAGTCACCTGTCTTTGAAGATCTATAGGCTACAATATTCAATGGTCAATAATGACAGGTCTCACATCTGTATGGAAGTGCTTTCGGGTCGTAGGGTGCCTAAATAGTGAAAAAAGGATGTGTGTGGATTTTCCGTTTAACTGCGGATCTCCCATGTATCCACTTTAAATAATTAATGTACCAACATATAGTTTTAAAACGAATTTATGCTGTTCTCTTCCTTTCGAAATTATAAATTATGTTTCAGTCATAAGTTAAAGATTTATAACTGATGTGTTGTACTATATCAAAAATAGATGTACCTGACCTAAATTTGTTGAATGTGTGTAGTGATTGTTAATGATTAATTTATAGTTAATTATTGATTGCTACTGACCGTACCAAGGCGGGCTCCTATGTTCACTTTGCTTTATCTTTGTCTTGCGTGTGTTTTCTATTTAGTGTGTGGATGAAGAAATGGTATTGTGTTTTGTGTGTGTGTTCTGCTTGAGAGGTGGGTGTATTGTTTGTGTTACGTTTCCTGCTTGAGTCTTTTTCGTATTTAATTATGGAAATTTCTGTTGTATTTGTACACATGCAAACTGAGCAAAAAGAGTACTTTGAATTTGAATTGAATTGAATTGAATTGTTTCATGGTCATATTTTTATTGAAAGTACTGATTAATTGCAGATGTATTTTGTTTTTTAACTGAAAATGTGATATTGTTGATAAATCATAGATAGATAGATATATTTATTTTGTACATAACATGGCAAAACATAATTAAAGCAATCATATAAGAGCCATGTAATGCGCAATAGAAACCAAGGATAACACAAAAAAGGAACAATATTTTCCTTATTTCCATTGTGGTCCTTAAATGTCCATTGTGGTCATTAAGTCATAGGTGTTTATGGGTTCTAATAGGGAAATACTTTACGAGAACGTGCGGTCAGAGATGTGAGTGTAATGCGGCGGGGAACCAACTTTAGTTTGGTAAATATTGATGGTGACCTTTGAAATGTGAAATTTGTGGAAAAGTTGGACCTTAATGGTGCCACTTTCTATTGATAAATCGGGTGACTTATAATTGTTTTCCATGAAACGGAGACACTATATTGATCTGAAGGTCAGGGAGCTTGGCAGAAATAGCTGAATATTGACAATTTACCATAGAGCTCTATGGAGCGATTTCGTACAGGGGTGACACATTATGGTATTATTTAGAGCTGATGGCATTTTCGGTTTGTGTTACCATTTTGTCTGAATTTCTGGAAATCATGTATGAAAAGTAAAGTATGCTGTAGATTTTCATTAAATTTTTGTGACTAGTAGAATTAAGTAATATCTATCTAATAAGTCTAAAATTAGTGTATGTTGAACAGCTAGGTTTTTTGTAATTTGAAATTTAATGACTTTTTCAGAATTTGACTTTTTTTAAACATTGATATCTCCAGGATATTTTTCGTGAAATATGTTTGTTTGGACAATAACTTACATTGTCTGTACAGTTATTTGAATATATAGAACTGGTTGTGATATATTACTTTATCAAGAAAATATTCCTGTTTAAGTCTATAATTAGTGTATGTTTAACTGCTAGGTTTTTTGTAATTTGAAATTTAGTGACTTTTTCAGAATTTGACTTTTTTATACATTGATATCTCCAGACATTTTTTCATGAAATATTTTTGTTTGGACAATAACTTACATTGTCTGTACAGTTAACTTGAATGTTTAGAACTGATTGTGATATATAACTTTATCAAGACAATATTCCTGTTAATTAAAAATGGAATTATTCTCGACAAAAGTTCCTGTAAGAAAAAAGTGGGTTTTTTTATTTTAACATTTTCTCACTCTCCATATGGTATATTTCAATTTAATCAAAGTTTCAATGAAGTTTGACAGGGGATAAGCAAATTCGCTAGCCACCTTAAGGGGATTGCCTCTGTGTTCAATTTATTTTGAGCGCGGAAAAAGGGCTTTCTCAACATTGTTTCTGCAAATGCAGTCGAAGCTATTTGGCAATAGAAACTCTAATTGGATAACCTTGTCAAGAATCGTCTTTCTGAATATACACTTTATTTCTCACCAACTGATTAATATACATCTGTCGTAAACTATCTTTGGCGTTATTAAAAATAAGATACACTTACCTCTGTTATCGCCATGAACAATAGCTACACCAGCCATAAGTTCAGTAAAGAAATCGGTGGCCGCCGATGGCCATCGATTCCGAGTTGGCTACCGGTTTGAAATACAGTGGAGAAACGTTATTATTACGTTCAAATGCAAGCGCATTGCAATGAAATATAGAAAATGACAACTTTTTTACAATTTTGACTACCATTTTTAATCTGAGTGGCAAACAATTTGGAGCCTGATCAGACGCCGAGTTACCCATCGTCTGATCTGGCTCCAAACAGTTTGCAATGAAAAAAATAATTGAAGCGTAAACAAGGTTATTTGGAAATAATACTTTTTCTCTACTATACTATGTACGCTGCACACGGGGCACAAACTACTGACCTAAACAGCAAACAGTGGTAACTGAACACGCTACAGGTATTATGTTTAAGTGTCTAACATTTGAAATACCGTTGGAAGAGATCTTCAACCAGACTACTACATACCCAAACTGTGAGGTCAATGTAGTACAGAACGCTTCTGTAGGGTTTCTGTATTACATTTGTCTTGTTATTTCACTTGACGTTATCAGCTTTAAACGAGTATCGTCAGCTTTATATCTAAAATTTAAATTTTAATTATTTTGACTTGCGAAATTTAAAATTAAGTGTCATATAGTTTATGCCGGTATCACGATTAGACACCACGTGACGTGAGATCAGCATCCAAACTGTTTGCAAATGACCAGTGTACTCGGGACAATGCAGTGAATGAGTTAACTTGACACGTCTTCTAAATATCATCAATGTATCTTTATTCAACGGTCATTTAATAAGAATTGAATTTTATTCTATTTTAGGAGGATGTGGCGAACTTAAAACATTCACAACAGAAACATCCTACGAATTTACAACACCTAACTACCCTAATAAATATCCAACATTGACTGAGTGCTTTTGGTTTTATAAGGTAAGACATGTTTATATTAGTATTTAAAGGTATGTTTTTTCACAGAATCGTAGCGTTATAAGACATGTGGTATTATAAAAAAGAATAATTTGCAGAAACGTGTAATTTTAAGGTGGTGCCGTTTTACAGAAAGGTGGTATTGTAATGTAGGCTGATTTTCAAAAAATGTGACACATAAGGTTAGCTTGTTCATATAAAATTTACATTATAAGGAAGGTTAATTTACAAATATATGGTATTATAAAGTAGATTAATGTACAGAGACATAAATTATAATTTTGGTAAATTTTACAGAAACATGGTATTATTCAGTAGGGTAATTAACACAAACGTGGCATTGTAAGATATGTTTGTTTCTAGAAACATGGCACGGTACGTATAATGATTTACAGAAATGTGACATAACCAGGTACTCTTGTTTAAATATGAAGAAACATTGCAAAATTAGTTAGGCGAAACGTGTTGTATTCTAAGGTAACTTAGTTAATGGAAACATGATGCTATGTGGTAGGTTTGTTTACAGAAACATTGCATAATAAGGTAATCTTGTTTATAGAAACATAGCACGATACGTATGATAATTTACAGAAATGTGGCATAAAAAGGTACTCTTGAACATGGAAAATTTAGTTAGGCTAATGACAGAAGTGTTGCATTATAATGTAACATTGTTAATGGGAACATGATGTTATGATGTAGGCTAGTTTACAAAAACATGGCATAATAAGTTTATCTTGTTCAAAGACACATGAACTTGTTAAGCAGGCTCATTTACAGAAAAGTAGCATTATAAGGTATGTCATTTATGGACTTTGTTCAACAAAAAACTATAGAAAATAAGTTGTACGCTGTTTTTGTTTTGAATAACAATGGTAATATAAATAACACTAGTTTTACTGGAACATAGAATGATTGCAAAGGCTGGTTTTACAGAGACTACTTGTTATTAACTTTACCATTTATCAGCGTTGTACACCAGTACCTGTACAGTACCTCTTCTGGTAGTGTCGCCTGACATTGCTGTGATTAAACCATTCACTGCCATTTGCGGCGACTTTGCAGACAGTTTGGATCCTAATTCAGGATCAAAACTGTTTGACTCGAGTTATGGCATTTATTATACTATACTCGCTCATAGCTAACTTTGAAATGATCTTGCATACAACAATAGTGTAGCAGAATACAAAATAATTATTCGTGCACATAGACCCAGTTAGGACCTCTTAATATGCAATATAATAGGAATGTCCAGAACCTTTCTAGACGGGGGCTTAAAGTAGGATAACAATAAAGCAGAGAGCGCCTATATGATCATTCTGCGTAAACTTTCAACATCTTTAAGTGTTTACCAGTCTTCAATCAAGAATCAAACAGATGGAATAAAGGGTTGTTAGATATGATTGGTGTATCGTGATGCGACATTGACATATTATGTGTGAAATTGGTATTCGAGTATATAACTAATCTGGAACTCCAATATCAACCCAAGGCGTACTAGCTTCGTACGAATTGATACAAAGGACGGTTAATACAGAAATGTATTACTACTAGTGTGCTGACCGCCTGGTAGTTACCATTTGTGTTTCTTGTTTCTGTTTATTTTAACCATTTCATGATCAAATTCATCGTGAGATTTTTACCCCTTCACCACCATATTGTACTCTGCTTCAATAGTGTTGTCTGTAATATCGTTTTAAACAGTTTTGATCCAGTTTTGATCCTGACCAGACGCCGCGTTAAGCGGTGTCTGATTGTGATCTAAACTGTTTTTCCGTCATTTTAGAGTGAAATGGTTAATGTTGATCTCCATTTGATTTTTAATTGAAACTTTCGCGTTCACGGATTAGTCCTCAACTTTGCATTCGAGTAGAGGACGTTCTATCTTTATAAGGCCTGAGGAACATAGTGTGTTTTGATAGTCTTCCTGAAGTAAGTAGCAAGCGTCGTAAAAGAATAAATTTCCAAAATGATTTTTTCAGAGCCCGGAAGGAACTACAATGAAGATAGAATTCCCAGATTTTGAGGTGTCAACCGCTTCCGATACGCAATGCAGCTCTTATGTTGAGCTGAGAACGGTTTCACCAGCTACAAATGGTTTCAAGTAAGAATTCATAATGTATTGCTTCACATCAACAGAAAAAGCTTTTTTGAAAAAGGCATAGTATAGACCTAAATCATCTAGTTGGTCTAGATCTTCCGTTTATAGTGGCATTTTGTTAATACAGCGCTCCCTCTCTACAACGACACCCAATGGGAGACGA
Organism: Gari tellinella; assembly: GCA_922989275.2. Classification (NCBI taxonomy): domain Eukaryota; kingdom Metazoa; phylum Mollusca; class Bivalvia; order Cardiida; family Psammobiidae; genus Gari; species Gari tellinella. The sequence continues at coordinate 52,134,254 of OV277872.1, forward strand.
AAAATATGTTCGTTGTTCGGAGGGAGTCGTTATAGGGAGGGAATTTGGCTTACATTTGCAAACAACTTGAATCCAGATCAGACGCCGCGTAACGCTGCGTCTGATCTGGATTCAAGCTGTTTGTCACTCGTAATTTAGTGTTTTACTCTGAAAAGGTCAAATATGTAACTTTTAGAAAAACAGCAGACGACAATTTTTAGCAGACGATATTTCAGCAGTGAAAAGGTTGGACATAAATGTCTCGTTTAAGGAACAGCGACAAGAGCCTCAGGGCGCATTCTGCTTTACTTTCAACCTACTTCAAGTAGTCACATATCTTCAATACTAGAAACAATGTTATCAGGTAAAGGGGTAAAATGCGCATTTTCTGATACATGTGCATTAATTTTTCTATGTACTAAAACTAAGTGAAATTGGTTAAAGATGTATGACATACCGGTAATTCCCCCCTTCGTTAAGAACCATGCATAAAAGTGCCCATTTCTAATTGAGTTGGCTACAAAAATAAGCTATTTGTTTACATAACAAATCGTCGGGTTTGTTTCCGGGAACAGGGGTGTAATGATCACGTGATCGATACGCCGGGCGATAGTTCATGATTGTACACTGTGAAATGTGTCACATTTGGCGAACACAATTGAGGAGTTGTCTCTCTTTGAATGAACGCGCTATAATTCCTACCTAAAAATAGCTAATGACCTTTTTACCGACTGTAGACGAAACATCTCCTTAGATTTCAGCGTTGTTCGTATGTAAACAAACTCGATTTAAAACTCGATTATTTCCGCAAATGTCACAGGTTTGTAAGCAATAGTACCTTTAAAAGTACCACGCATTATTTATGTGTATATGTTACGATTACGAAGTTGCCATACATTTCATGTAAGAATAATGCACGATTTTGGTAGTTTGAGATAACTATTCTGACTTTAAAAACAACATACCTGTGAAAATTACACTAGTTCATGACACATTATGTATACCCTCCTATAAGAGACCATTATGCTGTTTGTCTATATTGCTAAATATTGTAAAATGCAAATTTAACCCTTTCGCTCCAATCACAGGGGTCTATACCGCTTTCTAGTTTCTACACACTATATATATACTAACTAGGGGTGCAACTCTCGACTGAACATTCGTACACCACAAGTACAAAACAGTCTGTAACTCTATCAATTTACATGATATGCTCGTTGTTCTTTCGACTATCGAAAGCCAAAACATTTTGCTACAAAATAAATATATTCAACTAACAGTATCGCATGCACTATTACAATTTAAACACCGATTTTCTCGCGAGTCATTGCGTTTGTTTGCTACTCTACAGACCCTCGTTCACCCGGGTTTTATCATATCACAGCGATAACCTGGCGATGTACTGTTCAAAACATGGCATGATTCAATAAAACGACCAAATTCTATCTATCACTAACCTTTGGGGTTTTCAGTCCTCAGCGTCAAAGTGGTTTGGTAAAATGAGCGATATTTCCGAGTTACTTTTCTCTTCGTCGAGGACCGGCCATTTTGCGTGTTGTTTCAGGTGCGGTGGAACTAATTACCCGATCGATACATGTACCATAAACCCCCTAAAAACCACGAAACACAGAACACCCTACATTGGGGGTATTTTACTGCCGCAACCCCAACTAGAACGATAATTGTTGTTATATGAAGGTGAAATTTGGACTTTGATGGTGTTCACATTGGTGGATTTTATGATTACACCGATATCTTCTTCATTTTTTGTAAACAAATAATATTGATTTGTTTCAATCGTCTGCTTCGCAACATATCAAGTGTGAAACGCAAGGAATTGACACACTAGCAGAAAAAACGTTATCCGTCATTAAATAAGGACTCTCAAAGTGCTTCACGATCAGTAAACATCGATAGATCTACCATTTCAAATTTTATAAAGATGTTTCGAGAGTGAGGGAACTACGAAAACAAGATTCGAAGTGGGAGGGTATGGGAGACCACGGAAAACCATGCCGATCCCACCCCATATTGTAAAACATCTGTTGTGTTCACGGGCTGTTTAACATATGATGCAGTTGGAACCCTGACACCAGTTGATGGTAATATCAATTCCGAGAAATATATTGAATATCTAGACACACATTTGTGGCCATTTATTGCTAAAAAGCTCTCAAATAAGCCCTACAGTGTCCATGATGACTATGCTACTCAGCATAAATCTAGACTCGCCATCGAATGGTAAAGGAACGATAATATGCCGACAATGGTTCGACCAGCCTAAAGCCCAGACTTAAATATAATAAAAAATGTGTGGAAATATTTGAAAACTAACTTGTGCAAGCGTGCAGTGAATATCAAAATTAAGGATGAGCTTATCAGACATTTTCTTGGCATTTGGGATCGTTACAATCAGGCCTATGTACAATCACTTTATGAGAGTATTTCAAGAAGAATTTGGTATATTCTGAGAGACAACGGGTCTATTTCAAAATACTGCAAGTTTCAGGTAAGTTGGAGTTGCCGTTTTGAGTTGGTTGCTGTTTAAAGTTTGCATGTGCTTAGAGTAGAGAACAAAGCGGCAGCCATTTTGGGGAAAGACTTATGAGCATCGGCTGTACAATGGAGAAAGCATTATTCTTTCCCAATAAACACGTTTACGCTGAAACTATTTCTTCCATTGCAAACAATATGGAGCCAGATCAGACGACCAGGTTCCAAACTATTTGCCACTCAGATTTAAAAAAAATAATTAAAAATGTCCAAAAAATGGTAATTTCCTACATTTTAGGGATTTGCGTTTGTGTTACGTTTGCGTGAAAGGGGAAATAATAACGTTTTCTCCACTGTAGTTGGTTTTGATATTGCATTGTCCGGTGTTCAATATCCTAACCTCTTCGCTTAATTGTTTCAGATGCACTGTCATATATATTTTCAAACAGTCTGACTCTAGATCAGACGCTGAGTTACTTTTCGATTACTCAGGTTTTAATTGTTTGATATCGATGGCGTTTTGTTATCACTCAAAATATTTATTATTTGAAAATAAAAGTAGTCGACAGTTTTAATCAGACATCTGACTGTGACAAATGTTTGTATTTGGTCATCCAGACTGTTTGCAAACAAACTAGATTTTTAAGTGAAACTGTGCTTAACGCAAGTATGCCAATAGTTTACGAAAGTTTCATTTTCATTACCTTCATCCAACAGTGAAGAATACGTGATTCTTTCCCGTTTAAACGAAACGAAACGCAAACGCAAACACTAAAACGTAGAAAAGTGCAACATTTGGACAATTCTGATAATTCATATTTATCTTGGTGGCAAACAGTTTGGAGCCTGATCAGACGCCGGGTTACCCGGCGTCTGATCTTGCTCCAAACTATTTGCATCGGAAATAACAGTTTTAGCGTAAACGCGTTTATTGGGAAAGAATTACGTTTTCTCCACTGTACTCATCATTTTACCGCAATAGACAACAACGGTAGTCGTCTTTGTTTACAGTTTGTAATTCAATCATTTTAGGTTTTGTGGCCATGGTTATTTTAAATGGCACCAAACTGTGAAAAACTACTTGACCCTTAAATTTGCCAGTGCATCAAGCGAGCCCTGGAAGGGATTCAAAGCAAGGATAACAATTTTAAAAGGTAAGTATAAAAGCGATATTTTTTTTGCTTTTGTTGTAATAGACATTTGTGACCTAGAAATGTAACTGACATACACTCTTTGTTCAAAATTGGTTAATGGCATCTAGAAGTGTCACCATATCAAATATCAAAGCTCTGGCTATAATAGTTTCAGAGGATAATGGGTTGGAAATTTCATGATATTACTCTATGTAAAACTGTGACCCCCGGGGCTGAGTCAACTTTATTCACAGGGGCATAATTTGAACACACTTGATAAAGAACATATAGATGATGTTATGTGCCAAATATCTAAGCTCTGTGTACTAGGCTTTTAGTTTTAGACAAAAATAATTTTAAAGTTTTTATTTAAGAAATCTATTTTAGCTCCTGTGACTGACAAGACATTGACATAGGACATCTAGAAGTGTCACCATGCCAAACATCAAACATCTGGCCATATTAGATTGAGAGAAGATGTTTGAATATGTCACTATATAACTTTATGTAAAACTCTGTCCTCGGGGCGGGTCTATTTGTAGGCGCAAGGGCATAACTTGAACAAACTTTATAAAGACTCTGGGTACTAGATTTCCAGAAAAGAAGATTTTTTAAGTTTTCATTGAACAAAATATATGTTTAGCTCCTGTGACCTTGATATGGAACAAACCAGAACCACTTCAACAACATTGATATAGGACATCTCGAAAAGTCACCACGCCAAACATCAAACTTCTGGAAATATATTAGTTTCATGAAAAAGATGTCTAAACAATTCACAAAATAAATCTAGGTAAAACTGTGACCCCCGGAGCGGGATCATGTTTTACCCAAGGAGCATATTAATTTGAACAATCTTGATAGAGAACCTGTATATGATGCTTTGTGCCAAATATCTAAACACTGGGTACTAGGGCTTTAGACAAGAAGATATTTAAATATTTCATTGAAAGTTTCATTTTCTAGCTCCTGTGACTTAGATATGGAGCGGGTCGAAACCATTTCATCACTGTCTGTAGATAACATCTAGAAGGGTCGCCGTGCCAAATATTAAAGCTCTGGCCGTATTAGTTTCAAAGAGGAAGATGTTTTATAGTTTCACAATATAACTCTATGTAAAACTGTGCCCCCGGGATGTGGCAAATTTTTACCCCTGGGGCACATTTTGAACAAACTTGATAGAGAACCTAGAAGTGATGCTATGTGCCAAATATCTAAGCTCTGACCCTTGTAGATTTTGACGAGAAGATTTTAAAGATGTTCTTACTTTTTCATTCGAATTGCAATGGCAACCAGAGGTCTGCGTTCTTTTTAATTCTTTGAATCAATCTGAAAGAGCTTTACCCAATACGCATTCGTTTAACAAAACATCTGCTCAGTGGTACTGTGGAGAAACTGTTATTCTTTCCCGATAAACGCGTCTGATCAGGCTCCAAACTGTTTGCCACCAAGATAAACATGAAATATCAGAATTGTCCAAAAGTTGTTCTTTTCTACGTTTTAGTGCTTTGCGTTTGCGTACGTTTGCGTTTAAACGGGAAAGAATAACAGATTCTCCACTGTATTGAAGATGTCATTTGAAGCAATTGCTAATGACGACGGATAACGGACGACGACGGACTCAGTGCCATTCCAATAGCCCATTTTGAGCCTTACAAGATACAAGATACAAGAAACTTTATTTATAGTCGGGTGTTTTCACAACATATATAACATTAGCTAAAAGCTATTTACACACATACAGCTATTTACCGCCTTTGGCTCAGGTGAGCTACATGTAATAAAGGGAATATTAGCACAGTGTGATCCCGCGTCTTGCATCAGTTCTACGCTTCCTGTGTGATCTGGAATACACAACCAACTCGATCTGAAACAAGATCTCGGATCACACACTGTGGTGGTATTCCTTTTGTATCACTCGGATACTATTTCTGTTTGTATAAAGTAGACTAAAATAATTTCATTATTTTAGATCACTACATTTATGGCAGGCGACAGGTACTAGGTGTTGGAAGTATTACCTGTCGTAAGGCTGTACTGAAACAAAGATACACAAATAGTCTGCACGATACGTGAAAGCTTAATACAAGTTACAAGATTTGCAGGACGCTTTAGACGCTTTTGACGCTTTCTGAATGTTATTCTGCTACATTCATTGTTTCTAAATATGAAATGAGTGTTTGTAATATCTTTCTAAGGCTTTTGAGTTCTTTGGTAAATCATTTTATTTGCGTATCGTTCTGTTAATCAGCAAATGGTGGCGCAATTCTCCTATAAACATTATTTTCAGAAACAGACAAATGCTACAAAGGGGACGGCAAAGATCGAAGTTACGCAGGGACCCTCGATTACACTAAGAGATTCAAGCAATGCTTACAATGGAAGGATGTGGATTGTCCATTCAATCAGTTTGCCCCAGTGTAAGGTTGTTTATCTCGTTAACCCATTGGACTCTGGCGACAATACTACTCGTCCGGTACAAACGTTGGACATATGAAAAGTACACCAGTCTTATGCAAACAGTGAATACCCTGATCAGAGGATTCCTTTAGTAACCCCTAACCAGGGTCTGCACTGTTTGTAATTTAGCAGAAAATTGTAAATGCCATCCCTCCAGACCTAATGGGAAACTGGAATTGTTAGTATAGGAAATGAATGAGTTAACTATTGTTTCGTTGAATATTCATATAAAAAAGGTCGACCGCTAAAGTATTGTATTATCGGGATGATAGCACTCCCTCCCTACAACGACCCTCCCAACAACGACTCCCTCCCTACAACGACCCTTGACGCTGTTCCCTAAGACGGATAATTAAGTCTAACGCTTTTACTACTGCAATGTCGTCTGCTTAAAATTGTCGTCTGCTGTTTTTCTAAAAGTTACATATTTGACCATTTCAGAGTAAAACACTTAATTACGAGTGACAAACAGCTTGAATCCAGACCAGACGCCGCGTTACGCGGCGTCTGATCTGGATTGAAGCTGTTTGCAAATGTAAGCCGAATTCCCTCCCTGTAACGACTCCCTCCGAACAACGAACATATTTTTTGTCTCCCATTGGATGTCGTTGTAGAGAGGGAACGCTATAGTAACAAATGGCTAATAAATAAGAAACAGTGCAAAAAGTGTGCATACAGATCCTATAAGAAAAACGTAGTCGAGCTTGATCTACACTGTTTCCATAAAGTGTCAACTTACGCTAGTACATATAGTAGAGGAAGTGTTAAATAGAATGACTTGATGCTGTCTTATTTAAACAAGTTGTTCGATGATAAAGGGATAGTGTGTGCAATTCTAAAACAATCAATTGATCATGCATTGATACATTCGTAAGATAAAAGTCTTGTCGCGCCTCTATCATTTCTAAGGCAGTACAGTGTTCCCTCTCTACATCGACACCCAATAGGAGACACAGATTGTGTGTGTTGTTCGGAGGGAGTCGTTATAGGGAGGTGAAATTAAGATTTGTCTGATCTGGATTCAAACTATTTGTCACTCGTCAATAAATGTATTTTATCAAGTATATGTAACTTTAAGAAAAAAAGAAGACAACACTTTTTAGCAGACTATATCGCAGCAGTAAAAGCGTAAGACATAATTGTCCTGTTAAGGGAACTGTGACAAGTGTCGTTGTAAGGAGGGAGTTGTTGTTGAGAGGGCCGTTGTAGAGAGGGAACACTGTATTTTCAACATCGTATCAGACAGACGAATGCAACAGACTAAAGAAAAGAGGAAATCGTCCGTAGGATAATTGCGGCTCAACAATAAGCCCACTTAAAGCAGTAACATATTTTGAATATTGAAAAGTATACATGTGTGTCAATTCGATGTTCCCTTTTAAAGTTTTATTTGACAGAAATGATTACGGCAACTAAACGTTCCTATGAGCTCATTGCGTTAACCCTTTCAGGGCTCCAGATAAGAGATAGTTATTTCAACAAATCAAACATTTTCTCACTTATTCAGAACCAATTCCTATGGTGTTACTACTCATTAGAATCGTCTCGAAGAGACGATTCTAATGAGTAGTGACACCATAGGGTTTAATTCAGAAATAAAGATTTTAGTTTTTGAAAAACTACCCTTATCTGGTGCTCTGCCCTTTCCCTATCAGTGACGCTAAAAGGACTACGACAAATGGTCAAAGTAAATTACGTCATGTCTGTGTATGTTTATTAAAAAAGAATTTACTTATATATAAGAGTTTGATTTGTAATACACCTGACAGAGTGCAAGATGTTGATCTGAGTCACAACTACTGTCGCAATGTGGGGACAGGGAGAATGCCGTGGTGCTACACAAATGCTGAGCTATGTGTTCGGGACAACTGCGATGCCTGCATGATTGGTACGTGAACAGTCAGTGGTGTTATTTAATATGCTTTAAAATGTAACCATAACCTTGGTGTAATGATATGTTGTTTTATGTGAGACACCAATAACAAACGTTACCATTCGTAATTATATGTATATAATTATGTAAACTGCACTCTTCACGGAGTCATGCGAACTTTATTAGCTACCGTTGTTGCAAAATTGCATGTCTGTTTTCATTACCTCGCAGGCCGCTTCCCTAAACAAGAAGATAAACATACTCGTTCAGGTGGCGCCGTTCTTTTAAAGCTCTGAAGAACTCTTAATTCAGCAAAGTTAAATATTTTCTAGAACAAGACTAAATATAATAATACTATCCGGAAATCACTGTGAGAGAAATATATTAAAGACACATGGCGGGATATAGTGAATCTAACACCACCGTGAGTGTCAGATAAGAATATCCCACTCGAGTTTTGAAGATATATTTTGGAACACGAGGCTTTGCCGAGTGTTCCAAAAATATCTTCAAACGAGGGTGGGATATTCATCTGATACTCAACTGTGGTGTTCGATTTTTTTTCTCACCTCGTCAACCCTAAAAACGCGTTTAACTTGCTATACAGTGGCGAGTTGTATTTTAAGGCGCTAATGCATGCATGGCGACCTCATGACGACGTCAAAAGAACGGCAATAACAACCAATCATAAGATAGTTCCATTAGTTCGGCTTGTCTGTCCGGACAGATTATAAGAATCCACCATGAGTGTTGATGTAGGATAGGAATTTTCTCCCCCGAGGGTCAGAAAATTCATGCAGGGACGAGGCTTGCCGAGTCCCTACGTGAAATTTCTGACCCGAGGGGGAGAAATTCCTATCCTTCATCAACTTAACGAATGGTGGATTTTTTTTCTCCCATTTAAATCATTAAAACATGATACAAATAACGAAATAATGGCAGTTTGTGTGCACTTTTTTCCGCCAAAACGTTGACGTTGTTTATAGAAACGTCATAAGAAATGACGTCATTTAGTTACGCGCATCATGCAGCGCTTGTGGTAAAGCTGGGCAAACGGTAAAAGACGTCACGTGGTATGGAGGATAGAGTCATTCCACATGGGGAATATCTCTATCCCACATAGGCGAAAATGGGAGAAAAAGATATCTCACACCCCCTAGATTTCGGGATACCTTTGTCCGAGAGGTGAGAAATAAATATCTACTATCAGCGTATATTAGCCCTTTATCTAAAAACCAACAGCGTAGACCCTCATAATCTCCCTCAGTAGCTGTCTCATCAGTGTATATCCTGTTTTCTTATAGGATCTTTCTGGCAAGTGTTTTCTTGAATTTGATGGTAAAATGTTCTCTATTTATTTAACAAATATCATTTAGTAAAACCCCACTATTACTACTACTTAATTGTTACTGCCACATAATTGTACACAACCATTTAGCCCTGCTGTGGTGGTAGAAATAGATGGGTATTGCTGTATTTAGATGGAAGTGTAGTTACTTACAGTGGAGAATCTGTTATTCTTTCCCGTTTAAACGCAAACGTACGCAAACGCAAAGCACTAAAACGTAGAAAAGAACAACATTTGGGCCATTCTGATAATTCTTGTTTATCTTGGTGGCAAACAGTTTGGAGCCTGATCAGACACCGGGTTACCCGGTGTCTGATCTGGCTCCAAACTGTTTGCACTGCAAATAATAGTTTTAGCGTAAACGCGTTTATCGGGAAAGAATAACAGATTCTCCACTGTACTTGTATATGTAGTAGTTATATATGTATATAGCTATTCAGCTGGAGAATAATAAATATTGTAATCGACTATACACGAATAATCTGACCAAACTCTGGACTGACATGCCATTTACTAGCACAGAAATGAAAATGAATTATTTCCCAGTACACACATCGATGCTAAAACAATTAATTTATTGCTTATCGTTTGAAGTCCGATCAGAGCGTCTGATAAGACACCAAACTAGTTACCACTAATCAAATATCAATTGTCAACATTTTCAGCAACAAATAAATTTCTACAATTTACTACACTGTATTTAGAGTTGCGTTTAAAAAAAGAATAGAATAACATTGTGACCCCTGTACCAGGACCGGAAATAGACAGAACATAGACAGAACCTGACGTAAATCCAATACATTACACGAGTTTACAAAAGTATTGAAGAGCCTTAATACCAGAGTTGGCATGACATTTGTAAATATAAATATGCAAGGCGTTAATATCAACACGTCAACATTAGTGTATGAAAATGTTAAAATAATATATTTCATAGACAAAAAATAATAATGAACTCGGTCGGGAATTGAATCCGTGCGAAGAAAGGCAAAATGTATTAATCATATACTATACCTCTCGGCCACCAAGCCATTCTTGCATTTGTATTACAGTAGTTAGCACTTGCAAAAGAGTATCATAATTGTCTATTCCTTAAACATATCAGTTTGCCGTCTTGTTTTCAATTTTGTTATACAAAACATTATAGTAATCCTCTCCTTGAAATCCTAAGTCCTCGTTAGGGCAAATGTACAGGTTTAACGTAAAAGTGTGTGTCACACGTTTTCGCGATATATTTTTCAGGTACCTGCTATAACACACGTACCGACTGTCAAACTCTAATTGCAAACGACGCACAGTTCTGTGCGAAAAATGAAAACGGTTTGGCCAAAAGTTGTATGTTGGCGTGCGGGTTTTGCGCGTCTCATACCCCTAAAACAGGTAAGACAGTTCACTGCTCCGTAACTTTAAATTGATTAACAGACAAAATTGTCATTGTTGCCATTGCACATCGCAGTAAAACTAGTAGAGATTACTCTGAAATGAAATTGTTATGTCTCAAACGATTGGAACATGGTTAGACATCACGTAACGCAGTGTCTGACCAGGATCCAAACTGTTTGACACTCAATGTTTCTTTCCTGTGCTTTGAAATTGATCACGCAATGTTTTTCAAGTGCTTAAATATTTCACTTGCAACAGAAAAAATCAACTCGCATCTCGGAGTAAATGCATATCTGAATCTGTAGAGCTATGTATAGGTACGAAGAAGTGTCTAATTCTGGCACCTTTTCTTCGGGGTTGGCGCGCTTCTTATGTCGGGAATATGGACGGGTTCTCTAAAGCTGTCGACTGGTTTCGCATCAGTTTGTGTGTCACTTCAAAACTGCAACTAAGAAACGGTTTTCACAAAAAATGAGTTTTCGTGTTGATCACTGTTAGCTGGGTCAATCTTATATTGCTTCAGAGTTATTAATTTGAAATTTAGTCAGTGGGTTTGATGTTTGAAAGTTGGGACGTTCAGGAAGTTTTTGGAGAACCATATAAGCCTGTAGGGCATATACGAGACTCCGTGAGATCTTAAACAGTTTCACGAGTCTCTTCTCCCTTCTCCGTTCTTGGAGTTGCGGTAAACCAAGAGCGAGATTTTATCTTACCCGTTACACAGCCCTATTGCCTATATCATTATAGTCGCTTTTTTATAAATCTAGCGACATTTCGTTGTATTTTTGTTCAAGGTTTACGATATCACTTTGTTTAAATGGATCCCATGCAATGACTTTATACTACATTGTGGAAGGTAATAAATAATGCAATGTACGTTGTACATGTGCAGTCTTGGGTTTTTGGATTTGTTGATGAAGTCAAGGGTAGATTTTTTCCTTTCAATATGTTGTTAATGTGTTTTCCAGTGCAGGTCATTGTATATGGTAATACCGACGTATGAGTTAGATTCAACTTCTTAAATTCAACTTCTTATCAAAGTCGTAGCAGTGTATGGAGTGGGAGATAACACTAAGAGTGTTACACTGTTTTTGCGTTGAAACGTACCGGTATTCCCATTTCTAGCTCGTGTTTCAAGGCGTGAGATGTCCTTTTGTTACTTTACATAGTCATCTTGGTTTTTGGTATGTTTATACAGCGTTCCCTCTCTACAACGACATGCAATGGGAGACACATATTGTGTGTGTTGTTCGGAGGGGATCGTTATAGAGAGGGACAATTAAGACTTGACTACCATTTGCAAACAACTTGAATCCAGATCAGACGCCGCGTAACGCGGCGTCTGATTTAGATTCAAGCTGTTTGTCACTCGTCATTATATATTTTCTATCAAAATGTCCACTTACATGTAATTTTGAGAAAAAACAGCAGACGACAATTTTAAGCAGACGATATTGCAACAGTTAAGGCGTTGGACATAAGTGTCCTGTTTTGGAAACAGCTGTAATGGTCGTTGTAAGGAGGGAGTCGTTGTTGGGAGGGCCGTTGTAGAGAGGGAACACTGTATAGTAAACAATCATCAGTGAAGAGTTTTGATTTTACCACGTCAGGCGGGCCGTTTATGTGACATAAGAAAATAACGGAACTCAGTACTTTTGCTTTTGGGACACCGGTGTGTGTGTGTGTGTGTGTGTGTGTGTTTCCAGTTATGCAATAGGATTTAATCTTAAGCAAGAGTTTAATATGTAGGACCGTGTCGAATGCTTTGGACAAATCTAATACCGCAATATCAATTTGAGTTTTCTTGTCAAAGCTCTTCAGAAGGTCGTGAAGTGTTACGAGAAGTTAAGTTACAGTAGAGTTACCAGAAAGAAAGCCATGGTTCAAGTCCATTAATAATTTGGACTTTTCTAGACGACACAAGATGTGTGTTGCAAATATTAATACGTTTCCACATAGTGTGAATGATTGAAACTGTTTGCAAAGGTTACCAAAGTGTCAGTGCTATCGTGCTGAAACTCAAACGTTCACTGCTACTTAATCACCAGCCAGCTTTGAAGAATATCATTTTAAGTATAGATTGTCAGAGTAACTGCACAAACAAACGTCGAATCGAGGAGTCAACTCTCAGGAAGTTTTGACTTAATATAGGCCTGGTTATTTGATCCGGGTTTAACCATTTCACTCTCAATGACGTCATATAGTGCATTTGCAAACAGTTTTGAAATGATACTGCACCAATTATAACTCAAGGTAAATTTGATTGTGAAAGGGTTAAGCTGTTATCAGTGCTGTCGTTGTGTGCCTTAACCCATTACCCCATAGCCTGTTTCTAGTATTGAAGATACGTGACCACTTAAAACAGGTTGAAAGTAAAGCAGAATCTGCCTTAAGGCACATTTATGCTTTACTTTCAACCTTCTTTAAGCTAATATATGCATGAATAAAGAAAATATTTCTCATAGTACATATTCTTGACTGTATAAATATGAACTAATATCGTCAGTGGAGGAATAAATAAAATGCGTAAAAAGGCGTATTTATGGGGTAATGGGTTAAGCGGCACAAAGGGTCAACCCTTTCGTGATTAAATTTGTCGTGAAAGTTTAACCCCTTCACCGCCATATTCTCATTTGCTTTAACTCTTTCCTCCCTGAAACTTTAAATGGACAATTCCAGTTTCCATTTAAGTCTAGTCCATTTCTGACTTTTAAGGGTTGTTTTTGTCAATGTTTGGCATTATGACAAACAGTGAAGACCCTGATCAGAGGGCTCCTTTCGGAGCCCTCTGATCTGGGTCTTCACTGTTTGCATAGGACATGTGTACTATTCACATGTACACTGTTTGAAAAGCACGTCTATATGCGGGACTAGGGCACAAAGAGTTAATACTGTTGTCTGAACTATCGTTTTTCAAAATTAGATGTAAGGAAGTATAACTGACGTAATTTCGAAACAAGTGACCATCAGTTTTAAACCTGAACAGGATAACTGTTTGTATGACGCCATTGAGAGTGAAATGGTTAAACTAATTACGTACAAAGCATCTAGATACAATTGTGTCTGAATGACAGGTTGAAACCTAATGTAGAACAAACGTTGTGTAAAAGGGCCCTGAAGGAGATTTCTGTAAAACGTTTGTCCTAGAAGTATTGCCCTCAATTTGGAGATCCTGAATCTGCTGAACTAATCTGTCACGGAGAAGTTGTACTGTATATTATACAGTGGAGAATCTGTTATTCTTTCCTGTTTAAACGCAAACGTACGCAAACACAAAGCACTAAAACGTAGAAAAGAACAACTTTTGGACAATTGTGATATTTCATGTTTATCTTGGTGGCAAACAGTGTGGAGCCTGATCAGACGCCGGGTTTCCCGGCGTCTGATCTGGCTCCAAACTGTTTGCAATCGAAAAAATAGTTTTAGCGTAAACGCGTTTATTGTGAAAGAATAACACATTCTCCACTGTAATGTCACAACACTTTCCCGTTTCTTCGAATGCAACATCAGCTGTGTAAAGACGACATATTGTTTATCATTTTCTTCTGATTATCAAACCTTTTGGAACCAGGGCAGACGCGAATTACTCGGTATCTGATCTGGCTCTCAACTGTTTATCCATGACCTACAAACAACTTTGTTTGGAAAACTATTAACTCCCTAAATACGAGTATATATTAGCTCCCTAAATACTATATTTAGAAAAAACTCCCTAAATACTATATTTAGATAAATTCTCTAATTCTTATATCTGATCAGCTGCCGGAAGCGTCACCTGTCCAACACCAGGTCAGGTTGATGGTATTAGTCCCGAACCCGCCAGTGGCACCTTCAACGCCGGAGATGTCGTGACTTACAAATGTGCTACCAGTAATACTATAAAGACTCGAACCTGTACAAGCGAGGGAACATGGACCCATATTGGATACGTCTGCAGTGGTATGTGTCCAACGCGATATCATTGATAAGTTATCCTAAGATCACCCCGACACCTACTTGTTCACCATCTGCAGTTTGATATATCATCTTTTTCGTTTTTGTCAACATTAGAGTGTAGGCTATTCTGTTCTACTGTCAATTCAGATAAAAGTAACATTTGCAAACGGTATGTATCATGATCAGACGCCGCGTTTCACGGAGTCTTATCAGGATCCAAACTGATTGACAATAGATCAATGAAACAACAGATGAAACAAAAGATGAAAACAGACGAAATTTTAATCAAGCGGTACTAACAGCGACTGTCTAAGACGGGTAATGATACATGTACTATTATAGTTGTGGTAGCTGTAAAGGAACTTCGGTATTGTATAAGTGGCCAGCAGTTTTGATTCTGATATACCGACGTGCGTTTTGATCACCACACGTCTTATCTGGATCCAGATTGTTTACATAGTGGACTTAGTCGCATGTGGCGGAGGGACGGTTAATGTTTTACTCATCAATTATATATTTAGTTATCTTTGGACCGAGGGCTTAACCCTTTCATGATCAAATTATTCGGAAGAGTTTTCACCCTTCGCCCCTTCATTGTCGTCTACTTCATTATTGTTGTCTTCAAAACAAATGTCTAAGTTAGATGTAAGGTTGTATGACTAAATGATAAGAGTGTCAAAGAGTTTGGGCCTGATCAGACGCCGCTTTAAAGCGTCATTGAGAGTGAAAGAGTGAAGTTGATGAAACACATTGTGTATTTATGGGATAAGGTTGAAGGCATCACTCATAGAAATAGTTTAGTTATCTCCATTTTATCTTTAGCCCTAAAATAATTTATTTATGAATTCGCCAGGCAACGCAATTACACGAAAATTATATTGTCGCAAAAAAAGCCGGTTATACAGTTAATGGCTTATCATTTTGTAATTCTAAATAAGTGGAGTTATTCATAAGAAAATAATTGATTGTTATCGGCGTTCAAGCAAAATAAACGACATAAAATTATCGGCAAATACCATGATCGCGCTAGCGAGTCTTGGTAATTTTACCGATCAGTTCATATCTTATACTTACAATATATTTGCTGTAATTTCTAATATTAAATGAACAATTTGTTAGTACACATGTATGTTTAATCCATACTAGAGGTTTATAACACGACTAATA
Organism: Gari tellinella; assembly: GCA_922989275.2. Classification (NCBI taxonomy): domain Eukaryota; kingdom Metazoa; phylum Mollusca; class Bivalvia; order Cardiida; family Psammobiidae; genus Gari; species Gari tellinella. The sequence goes on from OV277872.1 coordinate 52,150,026, forward strand.
TGTACTTTATAAGGAACAGCCATGACCGAATTACTGAAGCTGAAGCAAACAATTAAGTTGCAATATTTACATTCTGACGTAAACAACTTGATAGTTTGAAAAGAAAATGCCTATTTGACGTAATTTGGAAATGACGTCATTTTTTAAAGTTGGATAAATATATCGATGGATTTGTCATAAAGAAATGCAGACAGTTGTTGTTTATAAGGTAAATCAATTTTCTAGCATTTTATCCTATTAATAAAGAAGAATTTTAGTCGGTAATCATGGTTTCCGCTAATAGGAAGACATACATCGGTTACAATGTTTTAAAACATCCTGCATAATGTGTGCCGTCCGAGTTTCAAAGATTAATTCGCAAATGAAAAATGCATATGCCCCGCCTCCTCTGCGAAACTTATCCACAAGTCCCGCCCTCTCGAAAAATAGCGTTACGTCATATTTTTCAATAGAATTGAATGGGGCGAATGTAAATATAGTCCAATAGCTTTCTCAAAGCTGTATCTATGCTTTAGTCTGTACGAATAGATTCATTTATAGATGAAAGTTTGGTAGAACATACTTGTTTTTTAAACGGAAATAAGTCGCGAACACATTCAATTTGTATATAAGAAATGACGGTTGCGTAGTTAATCTATTTTAATCATGGCTATATTATAAGCTGTTTGAAGCATAGTCAAATCGGATTAACTAGTATCAGGAGAAAAACTGATTGAAATTTATATTCGTTGTATGGAAACTTCATCTATTCACCACTGTCAATCGGATCACCTTGCAGATTTCCGTGAACTCGACAGGATTCAGAACTTGCCGAGTAGTTTGTCTCAAAACAACGATTCCCTCCTTACAACGACCCTTGCCATTGTTCCCAAAACAAGACGAGAATGTCTAACACGGCTGCACGACTGAAATACCGTTTGCTTAACTTTGTTGTTTACTTTTTCCTTACATAGTGAACATTTTGACAGAATAAAACACGAGTGGCATACATTTTGAATTCAGATCAGACGCTGCGTTGCGTGGCGATTGAGCTTGTTTCAAGCTGTTTACAAATGTAAGTCAATTTCCGCCCTTAACAGCTCTCTGCGAACATGTCATATGATTTATGTCTCCCTTTGGGTGTTGTTGTAGACAGGGGGCACTGTATCAGTAGTGCTCTCTTACAGTGGATAATACGTTATTCTTTCCCGTTTAAACGCAAACGAAACGCAAAGGCATTGTACTAAAATGAAGAAATTGGCAACTTTTGGACAATTCTGATTATTGAGTTTCACCTAGATGGCAAACAGTTTCAAGCCTGATTACCCGGCGTCTGGTCTGGCTCAAAACTGTTTTTTTTTAAATAATAGATTGAGCCTATACGCGTTTATTGGGAAAACATAAAGTATTCTCCATTGTATCTTACTTGCAGGTTGCCCAACAGGATGGACAGTCGTGTTGGGACGTTGTTACAAATGGCTGGGCTGGAATGTACAACAGACATACAAAGACGCCAAGGCCAGTTGTGCCGCACTAAATAGCAATTTGGCCATACTCGACTCACAAGAAGCCATCGATATCGTCAATACTTTGACAGATTATGGAAAGTGTGTAGCTTTAATGCCCTTGTAGAATGACCCTGTGTACATTAGTTTTTGCAAACTGTTTTAATCCTGGTCAGAGTGTCATGTAACTCGGCGTTCAACCAGAGTCAAATTAATGCACATGTTTGCCGTTTCTTTATACAGAATGTTGTATCAAATATGAAACCTATAACACTTACACTACATTAATTTCGTCTGCATAAAGTCGACACTGAATACTGTTTTCATACTGATCAAACACCGCGTTACGCCGTGTTTGATCAGGATAAAATATTGTTGGCACTTAAATCGAATTTGTTAAGTCATAAAACCTTTTACTTAACTTTGAAACGTTTTTGCAGACATCTATATTGAAGCAAACGACACTATTGCGGTGAAGGGGCAACATTAGGGTGGACACGATAGGGTGGACACGACAGTCAATAGTATCGCTTTATCACGATAGCTGAAGGCACGAAAGTCGACTATCGATTACCCAATTTAAAGACATCTCCTGACGACCTTTTGGTCATAACGCCTTGCCAGATTATTTACTGTCAATTTCCTTGCAAAAAGCATGGGTCTTGTGCATATTGAACCATTGAATCGTCTTATGTGAGACCGGACCTTTATATTTGATAGTTTGGTTAGAAATAACAGGGCTGCCATTTCTCCGGATTTTTCCTAAATCTCCGGATTTTTTCCAATACATGGTAGCTTAAAGCAGGCTGAAAGTAAAGCAGAATGCAACCTAAGGCACATTCTGCTTTACTTACAGCCTGCGTTAAGTAGTCGCATGTCAACAAAACACAAGAAAAAGACTATGGGGTAAAGTTACGATTCGTAAAATAGCACTTGAAAAATGCAAATTTGGAAATCTTAGGATTTTTTATGTCAACTTATGGCAGCCCTGAAATAACCATTGAAAATCACTAGAGCATGAGTATAATCTGGGATTGTTTTTCACGTGCTTTACAATTACATTAACACATCCACAAACAATATGCTGGTGGTTCTTCAATGGGCTGAGGAAAAGTCTTTAACTACCAATACTTCAAACTAATATCGATAGGCGCATTCTACTTTTTTCAACCTGCTTTAGGCTACCATCCGCTAGTATATAGAAAACATTCCTAATGATTAATATTCATATTACACGTAGTATATGTGTGAAAAACTATCGTAATAGCATTGCAGTAGTGAATCCAATTATCGATTGTCTATTGTGATAGTGTATTTAACCCTTTGAACCGTAGTCCCGAATATTGGCGTCATTTTCAAACAGTGTACATGTGAAAAGTACCCTTTTCCTATGCAAACAGTGAAGACCCAGATCAGAGGGCTCCGAAAGGAGCCCTCTGATCAGGGTCTTCACTGTTTGTAATAATTCCAAACATTGTCAAAACAACCCTTAAAAGCCAGAAATGGACCAGACTAAAAATGGAAACTGGAATTTTCCATTTAAAGTTTCAGGGAAGAAAGGGTTAAATAACAATAACTATCGTGATAACGATTTAATCGCAATAGTCAACCATCATAAAAATATCACAATTAATTTGGCGCCGAAAGGTTGTTTTTTTAAATTAAATTACATTTTGACTAAAGAAACGCAGATATGATGAGCCTGAGCCGTTGGACGAGGGTTACATTTTTTACCAGCCGGAAATGAACCCTCACTTACCCTGGGAAAAACTGTATACGAATTTATTATACTGCAAAATGTTCACTGCTCATACGAAATATGTCCAATCACCTCGGAACTTGTCGCGTACCGCGCTTATAATCGCGTCAAAATAGATGACTTGCGTAAATGACGTCATACTTCTGATCGTTGTTATTCAAAATAACGATATGCACGGTCGTAGACGTCGGCGTCAAAATTTTCTAGAAAAGGAAAACAGGCGGTTGTTAAAAGACCCAAACCCCGATTTGTTCTAAGTCAAAATGGACTTAATAAAGGAGATTAGAGATGAAAGGCGTACAATACTTTCGCACAGTCGGAGTCGGCCAACTTTCTTTCTATAAAGCAAGGCTGAGGGATCTGTCAACGAAAGAAAAACCCGCATGTCTTACATAAATTCACGTCTACCGTCTGTTATCCAATCAGAAGTGAGAAATTTACTTTGTAGTATAATAAACAAGTGCCCTATACGGCCCTAAATCGCTCAACTGGAACCGTTGATGTAAATGTAACATAGCTTGGAAAGCTGAGGAAGTATGACAATATGACTGTGCCAATTGCAGTTTCAAGTTTAAATTGAAAAACCAAATCCATTTTTAGCTCCTGTGACCTAAATATGCAACGAACCGGAACCATTTGAACAATATTGGTAAAATACCTCTAGAAGTGTACCCATGCCAAATATCAAAGCTCCGGTCGGATTATTTTCAGAGAAAAGAGGTTTGAAGATTTCACTGTATAAGTCTATGAAAATGTGTGACCCCCGGGGCGGGGTCATTTTTGACCCCAGGGACATAATTTGAATAATATTGATAGAGCACCTGTAGATGATGCTTTGTGCACAATATAAGCTCAGGGGGTGACAAATTTGCAAAGACTTATATAATGAAATCTTCAAACCTATTCTTTCTCTTTGTGCAAAATATCTAAGCTCAGAGTTTCAGACAAGAAGATGTTTTATTTTATTTTAAAACAATTTATCTTTAGCTCCTGTGACCTAGATATGCAACGGATCGAAACGATTTGGAACAATTTTCAAAAAGGACCATACATGTATAAGGATCATTCCTGCCAAGTGTGGTTAAAATCAATTTAGTAGTTAAGGAGATGTCGTTTTAATGAAATTAGTGACGACGGACGACGAACGAACGGACGACGAACGACGACGGACGCCGGACACAGGACGATCAAAATAGCTCACCTTGGCATTTTTTGCCAGGTGAGCTAAAACATTAAACCGGTTTACTGACTTGTCATAAAGTAATGAGACAAAAATATGGATATCAGTTTAAAACTGCTCAATAAGCTTGTAATGAATATAACCTTATATAGCTCATAGATGTCTGCTCAATGCCGGACAAAAGTAATGTAAAATATCCCAAAAGAGTTTCTTTGCATTACATCACAACTTGTCTGACTCAACGTTTCCCTAGTACGCAGGTCGCTTTTGAGATAGCATTGTATATCAACCCCTTCACTACCACAGCGTCATCAAATTTAACCATTAACCGTCTGCTTTCATTTCTCAAAATTTTAAATTTGTGGTATTTTGACTTAATGGGGCCTTCACATACACGATATTTTCTTACGATTCCTTACGAATGCCAAATCGTAGTCAATCGTAAGCATCCGCAAATGATCCGTTAGTGTCCGTAAATAACTTGCAAGGATCCGTAAGGATTCGTGGAAGAAGATGCCCAAAATTTTGTGTCAACAATTTTCTTACGATTGTCCGCGGAGTTATTCTTCCGTAAATCAATCGTAACCCGGTTGTAACAACACGTAATCCTCCGTAAACAGTCCGCAAGGATCCGTAAACAGTCCGCAATGATCCGTAAACCGACCGTAACGTGTTCGTAGTCATCCGTGGTATTATCGTGGAGGGTTTCCGTCCAAACAGCTATAATCTTGCCAAACAGACCACAAAAATCTAAGTGAACTATTATTTCAGTCATATCGATGTTCTCTCACTTCATGCCAGTTGTCGAATGATGACACATTTGAAATTGAATACTTTTTGGTACTGAAAAGGTCAAACACGTCAGTTCTCTTAGGTAAATCGTAACAACTCATAGAGGTGCGTTCACATACACGGATGTTTCTTACGAGTCCTTACGGATCTCCAAACCGTAGTCAATCGCAAACGTCCGGAAATAACTCGTTAACATCCGCAAACACATCGCAGACGTCCGTAAAGAAATCCGTTACCATACGCAAAACTCGACGACATCCGTAAGCCTCCGTAAGTTTTTGTTTGTTTTGACATGTCAAAAACTTTTTTACGATAGACTACGATAGACCACGGATGGACTTCTCCGTAAACAACTCATAAATAGTCCGTTATAATCCGCAACTTAATCGGAAATCGAACGTACCCCTAACATTTGCAAATAGTTTATATCCAGATTAAACTGCACGTGGCGACAACTCACATCAGGACCTACTCAAATTGAGACTCTAATCTTATATTTTGAGGAAATATTTGAGAAAAAAAAATTGTAACAGTAATTTGCAATAATTGTTGCAGGCGGTAATATTACGTATTCTTTACGATAAAGTCCCTTCACTGTCATCACGTAACGAGCTTTGAACAATTCGTCTAAGTTTATTTCTCAAATTTTAATTTTAGGTTTTTTGATTTAAGGAGTATAAAATTGAGTGTCAAGCAGTTTGGAACCTGACCAGGTGCTGCGTCACGCGATGCCAGATCTGGATTCAAACCCTTTGCAAGTAATCATTGTACTCGGGCTATGGCGGTGAAGGGGCAAGTACAGTCAAACTTATATTGAGTGAAGGCAATATATTGGTAAGAAATATTGAAATTAGTCTCAAAGAGTTTCAATTCTGATCAGAGTCCGCAGTATGCGGCGTCTGATCAAGATCTAAACTTTGTGCACATTACTATTGTACTCGGGTTACGGCAATGAAGGGGGTTAAACCCAAATGTTTTCTCTCTTTAAACAGGGACGAGGTACGTGTTATATGGTTGGGCATTAACGTAGATTCAAACCGTGTATTCAAGTGGGATGATGGTACTGATGTCAGTGAGGAAAACTGGAAAACTGGTAAGTGTCAATGGAAAGTGGCCAGTGTCATGGAAAATCAGTAAGTCTTGCGGCAAAGTGGTAAGTGTAATGGGAAAGTGGATATTGTCACAATAATAGCTGAAAATAGCTGACCCATTCACACAGGTTTAAAGTAATGCAGAATTCGTCGAAGGCGAATTCTACTTTACTTTCAACCTGCTGTAAGCTATCATCTACTAGAAACTATTTCTGATTTATACTTATTCATGAATGAATTTTTGTAAGTGTAGTAATAGATCAAAGGAGTTAAAAAGCGTATTTATGGTGTAATAGGTTAAACAATGTCGGGGGAAATGGGACCAAAGTTATTTTTTCCGGTTTAGAGAGAATTCTGATATTTAGAGGTTCCGGTTTTGAGGGGATTATAATGTATTTGACAAATATTTGTGCCGTTTTACATAAATATCTTAAAATAACATTAGTCGGCTATTGGCCAGTCAGCGATGGTCATTTTGGTTGGTGTTTGATATTCTTCTTCCACTGCTCTGGTACACGTCGTGTTGCGGTAGTGGTTGATGACGTTATATGATGTGCGCAAGTAATCCCGTCTATATTGTGTTACAAGATGTACGTAGTACGAATTCATTCTTAAATGAAAGTAAATCATATTTTGTCGCCGGAAGGAAAGTGGGTGATACACCCTGCAAAATGGCGTCTTACTGACTGTCGACCAATGGGAGTTTAGCAATTGGTGCCCGATGAAGTCTATGTTAAGATATTTGTGGGATTTTCGATTTAAACTACAGGATCGAAATAAAAAAAGGAACAAAACAAGCTAACTATACCCACATGTCGTTTTCGGTAGAAAGCAATTAATAAGAAACAACTAATTTTGTTATTTAATATCAAATGTTGAATATTCCGATTTTTTCGCTGTCCTTATAATCAACAAATAAGAGAAGCTAATTTTGTTCCCAATCATTTTATGTAAGTAGCTGAATATAGTGTGGTATCATTTGTCGCTTAAAATCATTTTATCTCCGAGAAAGCGTGTTTAAAAGTAGTAAGTGCTATACTTTGACATGCGGACTCAATGTAATCGCGCCGTTTGATACAAAATATCCTTCGATTTGATTTTTATTTAGAGTTTGGACCATTATATTCGGAAAGTTGTAGACTTGAACATGGTGGGTAAACTATATGTCACTACAGAGGAAAACAATAGAAAAATGCAAATTACTTGTTTTTTCTTCAAAGTAGCCTTCCCAAATTCACAATGTGACCTAAACAAAGACCACGTGACCACCCTCCTTGATATTTAGGTCACAGGAGGTAAAACTGAATTTTCAATGGAAAGCTTTAAACAATCTTCTAGTTTGAACCTCTAGTTCGCAGTGCTGATATATTTTGCACATATCATCATCTATAGGTTCTCTGTAAAGATTGTCTAAAGTATGTCCCTTGGGTACAAAATGGTCCTAACCCGGGGGTCACAAGTTAAGATAAAATAGAGTAGTATAGTGACATTTTTCAAATATCTTATCTGAAACTAATGTGGTCAGAGCTTTGGTATTTAGCATGGTGACACTTCTAGAGACCATATAACAATATTGTTCTAGATGTACCTTACCTGAGCATTGTCGAAAGGGTTCCGGTCGGTTGCACATCTATGTTACAGGAACTAAAGTAGATTATTTCTATGAAAACTTAAAAACATTTTCTCTGAAAGCCCTCGTAGACAGAGCTAAGATATTTTGCACATAGCATCATCTACAGGTCCTCTATCAAGATTTTCAAATTAAGTTCCTGGTGTAAAAAATGACCCCGCACCAGGACATAAATCACTATTTCAATTTTGTCAGCTACTATCAGGTGGGCGAAAAATGGCCTATGGGCCTCTTGTTTGTAATACCGTTTGTCATTATAAAACAATACATTAGAACTTCTAAATTTTCTACAGACGCTGAATATTACATTAAATCGATTGTCAGTTTAAGATATTACATAGAAATAACTTGTTTAGTTACCAATTATTTTTGTAGGAAGTTGAATAGAAGGCTATATCGTTCGTCCGTTTGAATAGCTTAACATTATCTGTTTGAATTGTTCCCATATCATTTATTCAGTATTAAAGCCATAATAAACGATTATACCAGAGCTATTGCGATTGGTGCGTCAGTTTTCCGTTTCACGCGGAGATTTCGGATCTTATTTATTTCGGATATACTCTATGAATCCAACATTTTTGCAGCTTGATCTGGATTAAAACTGTTTGCAATAGTCACCATTACTGATATTCAGTGTTAAAAGGGTTGATATCAACAAAACCTCGTGCTTTGTTTTATTTTTTATTTATATCTATTATTGTTTATTTTTGTGATCTGAATAAAAAATATCATGCGGGTACAGAAGCCAAAACGCATGTTCAAGTAAGCTTTATATTCCCTGTGGAGAACAGTATCCAAATATGCTTTTCATAATTTATCTGCTTGCTGAAGAAGTAATTCATGCTGTGATTGTATATTCTTTATCGTCATGCTCAGTGCGGCTCCTCTGTTCAGATAAGATTACGTAATGTCACATTCCTTTGGGACATGTGATATGGTAGACCTGTACTAAACAACAGGCTAAACCTTTTGCAATATTTCTGGCTCTTTTAAACGCGTAAAGAAACGGATAGGACACGCGCTTAACGAAACGGATAAGAAACGCGTACGAAACGCGTAAAGTGGGTAGGAATAGCATATTTACCACTGTAAACGTATGGACTTTATAGTTTCCTTCCTATCAATACCGTAGGGGGCTTGTAACTGTTTACATGCTGGGTCCACTAATATAGAGACAAGACTGTACTTCTTAGTTCCGATGTTTATTACACACTCGCTAGCCGCCGACTCCCAGAGATACCTGGTCAAGCTCTTAGCGCGGGAGCCCCATACACGCATCGGTGCACACACACGCAGAAGCACGCATTGACTCATACTACATCTCCCTCTCATAGATACATTCTCACACAGTCTAACACGTCTCCCTTTCAAATCACAAAATAGCATTATTTGCAATATACACGTAGCTACATTTTAACCAATTAACATCATTCTTACCCTAAATATGAGTACCTGTACAGGTTTTGTTTTACATATGTGTTTAAAGACTTTTCCTCAGTCAATTGATGGACTACCCCCCCCCCCCCTCATTGTTTCGATAGTGTGAACATTTAACTGTCAAAGCATGCATCACAAGCTATACCAATCTCAGTTTACCTGGTGAGCCCAGATTATACTCATGCTCTAGTGATTTTTAATGTTTTTTTCTAACCAAATTATCAAATATAAAGGTCGAGTCTCACATGAGAAGCTCCAATGGTTCTTTGCTATCTACATGCCAACAAGACCCATGCTTTTGCAAGGAAATTGTCTGGCAAGGCGTTATGATCGATAGGTCGTCAGGAGATGTCTTTAATAGCTCAGTTTTTCTGGTGGGTTTTAAACTCTACCACTTCTTGTTATGTAATGCTGACCTCCTTTATCGTCCTTCGTGGTTTGAATCCCTATGGTTTCCTGATGTTCACTCAGTTCTCCTTGACCGGCCTGCTTATCACACTCAGCGGGTATGATCTGAGGCAAAGGCAACAAAGGGCGCCTATTTCTTCTTATAGTCTCCTCATTTGTTTCTTCCTTGTATGATCTGAGATATCAAGTTTAACTCAAGACCGTTCCTTACCTTCATATACCATACCTGTTTTTCTTTTATACTTTTTTTCTCTTTATTCAAAACGGAACCACAAAGTTATTGTTAAGTGTACATTTTGATATATCCCCTTGTTGTATGTAAATACCTGGGTGAATAAAAGATATGTTCTGTTCTGTTCTGTTCCTTGTTTCCCATGTCACTTAACGTGAACTTTTTTCTCTTTAACCAGCTTGCGGAAAGGCCTAGCGCGATGCTGGAAATCGTAAGATGGTTTTTGCTTCCGTTTATAATTAGCTTCAAACCGCATGGTGGCATTGAAATTGGGCAGTTTCAGTTCTAGAGATATTTTCGGGGCCGGCACACGTGTGCACAATGTCCTACCACTGAGTAATTCGGCCGGACTGTACCCATTTTGCACGGGGTCGATCGGTATGCAAGCAAGGCCATGTATTGATCTCCAGACTTTGAGAGCATTTCTTTCATTGTTCGTACCGAGCGCTCCGTTAAACCGTTACTTAGGGGTATGTTGGACTGCTGGTTCGATGTCCGAAACCATACAGACATGCAAACTGCTTAAATTCCGCTGAATTGCAGTACGGGCCGTTATCCGAGTAACCCTTATCTGGAATTCCGTGGCGCCCCATTATTGACTTTAGATGTTTTCTACAGAACACGAAGTCTCGCGTGAAAGTCTGGCTATTTCAATGTATCGCGAAAAGTAGTCTACAACCAAAATGTATATTTGACCCTTTAACTAAAAAAGATCGGTTGCGACCGTTTCAAATGGACGCTGTAGAAATTCGGAAGACATGAACGGTTCCGCGTGGTCTGCAGAGCTCGCTATGCATTTTGAGCAGGATTTGACCATGTGCTCTAGCGCCGAACTCAATCCGACCCACCAAACAGATTGCTTTGCTCTCTCACGGGATTTCGAAATGCCCTTGTGACCCTCATGAATACGCTCTAAGATTTCTGACTGCAAAATTTCCGTAATTATTAAACGCGCATCTTTGAGCAGTAGCCCTTCCTGTGACGTGATATGCCCTCTGAAAGCCCAGGATAGCTTGAACCAATCGGGAAGCTTAGATCTTTCAGGCCACCATTGTTTACAGACCTTGACCAGTTGAGAGCAAATAGGATCCTGTTCATACAGAGATCTGATTTGTTCCAGCGGGTTAGCGCTCGCCGGTAAGCTGCTAATGACCACGCGCACGTAGGCATCCCATCTAAAATTAGCTTTTCGCTGACTGAATCAGTGGGGTTGTATAGGGGTGTTATAGACAGACAGTCTGCCGTTACCAATTTGCTGCCAGACGTGTACACTATAGTCATAACCCATCAATCTCATCCGAAATCTTCGCAGTCGCGGAGAAAGCTGTGTCAGATCTTTGGTACTTTGGTACTTAACAAGGTTATCAATGGTTTGTGATCTGTTTCCATACTAAATTGTATGCCTATCAGGAATTTTTGGAACTTTTCGCATACCCATGTCAGGGCCAAACATTCTTCCTTTATTTAGGCGTACCTTTGTTCTGTTTCAGAAAGACTACGCGACGCGAAAGCCACCGGTTTCCACATGTCACCATGCTGCTGACGCAGAACGCCCCTTAAACCAAATGAAGAGCTGTCTGCACTCACTTTCGTTTCTCTAATCGGATCGTACTGTGCTAATACCCCTGGCCAGCTTAATTCGCTGTTCTAGTTTTTGAACGCGCTATCTTCATCTGGTCCCATAACCAAGCGTTATCTCGCTTCAGAAGAGCTCTAAGAGGTTTCGTTAGGTCCGCTAATCGGGGCGACAACTTTGCTAACGGATTTGCCATTCCGAGCAACCTTCGGATATCAGATATATTTTCTGGCTTCGGCATTTCCGTAATAGCGCGGATTTTGCTTGGGTCTGTCTCTATTGTTCTCTGGTCCACGATATGCCCTAGGAACGTTAACTTGGTTTTGCTAAACTCGCATTTCTCCTTGTTTAGTGACATTCCGGCTTGTGCTATTCTCTCAAGCACGCGGGACAACCTCTAGTCATGTACCGTTTTGATGCACCCAAAAATTAAGATATCTTTCAGTTTGCATATCACCCCGGAACCCCCCTCGAGTAGCTCGGACAATTTTTCTGGAAGAATTCGGGTGCAGAACAAATCCCCATCGGTACAACATTGAAACAGAACCTCACAAATGGAGCAATAAACGTGGTGAGATGGCGCGATTCGCTCGCGAGACCTATCTGCCAGAACCCGTGTTTCGCGTCAATTTTGGAGAAGAATTTTCCCCCTGATAGCTGCGCAAGAGACTCGTCAACCGACGGCAACTGGTAGCGTTCTCGCTGAACTGATTCATTTAGTTTTGAAAGGCCGACGCACATCCTGATTTGGTCATTTCGCCTTGGTGCCACTACCATTGGTGCACACCATTCTGTCGGTTCGGTGATTTTTGACATGACCTCTCTATTCTCCATTACCTAGAGTTCGGATTTGACCTTGTTCATGAGAGGTATCGAAATGCGACGAGGTGTAGACTGGGACTACGGTTTTGCATCTTCCCGCAACGTGATTTTGTGTTCCCAACTAGTTCTACCAATTCCATCAAATAATTTTGGGAAACGGTCTTGTATATTTTTATGCAGAGAGGAAACAGATGATACTTTTAGTAAAACATTTACCTGTACTATTTGCAGTGATGTAATGGCAGGGCGACCTAGGAGAGCACACTCTGATCCATTTACAACAAACATTTCATCCACACACATTTTATTTTGTGATTCCAACATACACTAAAATTTCCCTAGTACATTTATTTTCTTATTTCCTGCACTATACATGCTTTTGTCAGTTCTGGACAGTATCGCACCACTTAAACGTCCGTAGTGTTTTTTCTGAGATACACGTAACGTCCGTCCCCGTGTCGACTTTGAACGAAATGTCACAATTGTGAACTCGAAGTGTCGTCATCCATGGTTTTGTCCTCTTTGTGGTGATCGCCCCCAAACATGAGTAGCCTTCCACATCGTCTTCTGTTCTTCTGGTTTCTTTCTCTCCGATAGTTGATCTGCATATATTTTGCCAATGTCCCATATTGTCGCACTTATGGCAGGTGGAGTATCTCGCCGGACACCTGGCCCTTGGATGATTCCCTCTTAATCCGCACCTGGGACATTCAACAGCGTATCCGGGAGTATGCCGCATCTGCATCGGCTGCTTCCTGGGGACAAACTTCTGGCTGTGCCTGTTCACAACGTCGACGTTGTCAAGGTCGACATGTTGTTGTAGACCCTGTACGAAGCTCTTTTGCGATTTGACGCCTCAATCTGTCTGGCGTCTGTTATGGCTTTTTGGAGCGTAAGCTCTGAATTCAGCTGTAGTCTCTCTGCCAATTAGTGGTTCCGCAGACCTACAACGATTCTGTCTCTTATAAGTTCGTCACGTAATGTCCCGAATTGACAGTTTTCGGCAAGATGATAAAGATCCGTGACAAAACTGTCCACCTTTTCGTGCTCCCTCTGTATGCATTGGTTAAATTTGGCTCTTTCGAATATAATATTCTTCTTGGGCAAAAAATAATTGTTGAGTTTTGAGTTTACAGTTTTCCACTTCTTGGCATCATCTGTCGATAACCAAAACGAGGACACAATTTCCTCTGCTTCTTGTCCCATAGAATATAACAGGGTGTTAACCTGGAATTCCTCAGATTTCTAACTTAATCCGGATGCCAAACGAAATCGTTCAAAACGTTTAAGCCACTTGTCCCTTTTCTCTGGCTGATCGAACTCAATTTTTTCGGTGTGGGTAAAGTTACAACACGCCATTTTCTCTAAGAATGAATTATTAAGACTGAGGTATCCGTCGCTGCCACCATACAGTAATATAGAGACAAGACTGTACTTCTTAGTTCCGATGTTTATTGCACGCTCGCTAGCCGCCGACTCCCAGAGATACCTGGTTAAGCTCCTTGCGCAGGAGCCCCATACACGCATCGGTGCACACACACGCAGAATCACGCATTGACCCATACAACACTGGGTAGTTTCGATGTCTTCAAGAAATTCGGCTATAACCGTTCTAAAATCAGTACCAAAATTTTCTCTCGACAAAGCGACAAAAGGTCAAACACTTTTGATCCTGATGGAATGCTGCATTATGCGGCCTCTGATCAAAACCCTACAATTATGGTGCCCGTCTTACGAAACGTCGTACGACAAATATTGTCGTTAGTCAGATTCTAAAGTTTTCAATTATTAGTTATCTCTCTATTTGATGGAAAAAATCAGTAATAAGATATATTTAAAAGTGTTGACCTACGACCAGTATAGTCGAACGACGTTTCGTAGGTCCATGTATGTTTAAGTTGTATTGCAACGATTGTCATGGTTCAACGTTACAATTATTAAAGTATATGAATACTGATGATGAAGCAAAAGAAATGTTGCAGTTTCATGATGGATAACAGTACATCTGTAAAGACTCAAGTTGAGAGATATAACAATCATCTGCCTAGAATAACCCAGTTCTGCCAAGTGTCCTATAAAAGAGACATATTCAAACAGTGTAGACACTGAATACATGTCGAATAATGTGGCGCCTGATTCGAGTCAACACTATTTACTGATAGGAATATCAATATAAAAGTAAACTAAAATGAAAATTTAGACTAGGCACCCCTTACATAAAAAATGGACGAATCCAATATATAAGCATGGAAGAATCCGCTTGGCATAAATGGATAATTGTACTTGTAAAGGTGTCTAAGAATTAAACGAATGCCTTGACTAATCTATTATTTCAGGGCAGCCAAATAATTGGGGAAATAATGAGAACTGCGTCATTGGTTCGGAAAAAGGTACATGGGATGACATATCGTGTGACAGTTCAACTAGAAAACACCAAATCGTGTGCACTTACACGCCAACAGGTAAAACCGAACTACATATACCAGTAGAAACCTCCCACCAAAAAGCTTATATAAATGCCCCAAACAAGGGTACCTAAAGGCGTCTTAGTCAGAATGAAAACAAATACTGAGAGGCCGGGTAAAACAGTTCAATAAAAAAGAATCTCAAACTCTTTATAAATATATCAGCATAGGACCCAACTGGGACACTATTAATTTATATGGTAACTCTCTCACAGCCAATTTGTATCGTCTTCTTTAAGCCTCGTACCGCCAAAATATCGTCTTCATTAGTAGTGTCGTTGGCAATTATTTGTTAAAGTCAGCTTTAGGACTATTTTGGCGGAAGAAATGTCGATACGAAAGTCAAACAGTGTTGATCTTGAACACATGCCGCGTAAAGCGCCGTCTAATCAAGACAAAAACTGTTTGCAAAGTCGCCTCCTGGCGCTGTTGGTCGTTTGCAGTGAAATCATTTACTCAAACAAAACATTTTGTTTTGTTTTTGTCAAAAATCTATAAATAACAAAAGATAAAAGTGTGCGAAAAAATCAAATCAAAAGATTTATATATTACAGTCAATCTGTGTAATCAGTAATTTCACGAAATGGCTAAAATGTTCAGTCATTACGTGAAATGACTATTTTACTTAGTCATTTCACGAAATGCCTGAAATTTTCAGTCATTTCGTGAAATAACTGAAATTGACAGGCCATTTTTACACAAATCGGCAAAAAACCTTTAACAGGAATCAGGCAACGTGTGAAATGAATTTTATTTATTTGATTTAATAACAGTTGTTCATTTATGTCTTTCAATATGCAAAATATTGTTTAAAACTAAATATCTAACAATTATTCCAGACTCATTGCACGCATTTTTTAAAGATATAAGAGACTTGATTTGTACTAAATTTAATGTGCATGTGTTGTTTCAATAATGTAGTTTGCAATTATTAAGAAACACCAGTCATTACGATTGAATAAAGCTAAAGTCAATTTAGTCATATCGTGAAATGACTGAAGGTGGTTTTTTAGTCATTTCAAGAAATGACTGAACATTTTAGGCATTTCATGAAATGACTAATCTGACTTATTTAAACTGACGAACGACCCCAGACTCTTTTTAACTCTTTGCATGCTGTGTAATTTTTTCGTCAGTAACAATTTGTCGTCTGCTATCGTTCTAAAATAGAATATTCACAATTTCTTCAGTGTCAGAAAAGCAAACAGTTTGGATCTTGATGAGACGCAGCTCGTAGAATATTTGACCCTCTTCATAATTAAAATATATTCTGCATTATGTTAATCATTTATAGAGACAGAGTTATCGTGGTAACATATTTGGTGTATTTAATTTCGGATATTTGTGTTAAAGACGTTAATTATTCGTTTGTAAACGAAATTAAACGTAAAACTCAAACGCAGCTCAATAAAATGTAAAAATGGATAGTTCTGGATAATGTAATTGACAAACATGTAAATGTATTTTTTTTAACCCTGTCACTGTCAATTACGTCATAAAGCGCATTTTCAAACAGTTTTGATCCTGAGAAAACGCCGCGTAACGTGGCGTCTAAATAAGATCAAAACGGTTGGCCACTTGTTTTGAAATTACGTCAGGTTTACTGCCTTAAATCTAAGTCTGAAACGATATTGCAGACAACAATATTTAAGCAGACGTCAATATGACGATGAATGCGTAAAACCCTCACGATAAGGTATATTATGAAAGGGTTACGCAAAACCGCATTAACTGACAAAAAATATCTCCCTTTCCTGTATATATAGCAATACTCTTTGCCAATTGCATTGTTTACTGTTCCTTGTAGCTACGTTTGTCTGTAAAGATGACCGACCTAACTGTGCTCAGATCATGGCGGGAACACCTGACATGTGTCAAAACAAGGCAGGGTATGCTTGGGCCAACTGCCGCAAGGCTTGCGCGATAAGTTGTAAGTACTAAAATTTGGTTCATAGTTCGTCTTCCATACTGCGAGCGAACTCGTGATAACTGTTGGAAACAATTTGGATTCAGATGAGACGCCGAGTAACAGTGTGTCTAAAAGCATCTCTGCAAGGAATTTACACTGCGTCTCGTCTGAATCTAAACTACTGGACAGCTAATATAAAATTGAATGGTCTTAATGAGCTGTAAGCACTACTTTTATGTTACATTTTTTAATGCAAACGAATGTAAATTAGAAATATCATACAAAAACTTTCAGCGTTACTTTTATTCTGCCTTACGATTCCGTCTGTGCTTTAACTCTTTCACGTCCAACTTCGCCAAAAGACGACTTTGCAAATAATTTGGATACAGATCAGACGCCGCGTAAGATGTCTGAACAGAATCTAAATTGTTTGACACTTAGTACTCGTATCGACAATTCTTCTGTTCATACAACCCTAAAACTGACTTTTAAGTTTTTTGCAGACGACAGTACCAATGAAGGTGATATTGTGGCGCTAATAGGGTTAAATCGGACTATAACACTTGGCAGCAAAAGAGTTAAACCATCAATAAGCATATTCAGTATGATACTTACAGTGGAGAAAACGTTATTCTTTCCCAATAAACGCGTTTACGCTAAAACTATTATTTCTATTGCAAACAGTTTGGAGCCAGATCAGACACCGGGTAACCCGGCGTCTGATCAGGCTCCAAACTGTTTGCCACCAAGATAAACATTAATTATCAGAATTGTCCTAAAGTTGCACTTTTCTACGTTTTAGTGTGTTGCGTTTGCGTTTCGTTTCGTTCAAACGGGAAAGAATAACGTTTTCTCCACTGTATGACGTCACCAATGACGTCAGAATAACGTTTTCGCCACTGTACATTGAAGTGTCATAAGGCACTGTGACGGAGGAAATGTTAGTATTTACTGAGTTGTTTTACTCCCCAGCATGTGTGTCGTCTGTTACTTGCTCCGTTACTGCTCCGTCAGATGCTACTCGTAACGTAGGCTCCGACTCACTGACCCAGGGCAAGGTAAGTCATTGAAGGTTTATGGGCACTACGAAACCGGTAAGACTTCCGTGATGCAAAATGCTTGCATGGTGTGGTCAAAATAAGGCCCCTTAGAAAATATTCCCAAAGTCCTAAAGTTATTTTGCCTCAGAATAACACTTTGTCATTAAACATGCACACTATTTTGGGGTTTTATGTAATACATGAGTGCCAGGGATTTGATAAAAATCATTTCTGCTCTCATAAATGGGGTTAATGAAAAATAATGAGATCTAAAAAAAACATGTCTTTGTTTAAGCTGGTGTTAACAGTACACCAGTCTAGTCATTGAAGCCATAAACTATTTTTCCACATGACCGCCTACTATTCTGCAATTTTCCGTTTTGCATGAATGAATCTTCGGAGTGAATATCCAGTATAAGATATAATATTGACATATAATAAAATGAATAATCTTTTCTTATAATTTAAAAACAAAAACTTTCATAGCAATTCAAAAAGAAATCTCCCTGACATGACATTTACAGTAGAATATACAGTGGCGAAAACGTTATTCTGACGTCATTAGTGACGTCATACAGTGGAGAAAACGTTATTCTTTCCCGTTTATACGAAACGAAACGCAAACGCAAAACATTAAAACGTAGAAAATTGCAACTTTTGGACAATTCTGATAATTCATGTTTATCTTGGTGACAAACAGATTGGAGCCTGATCAGACGCCGTGTTACCCGGCGTCTGATCTTGCTCCAAATTGTTTGCAATGGAAAATATAGTTTTAGCGTAAACTCGTTTATTGGGAAATAATAACGTTTTCTCCACTGTAGCAGCGCTAATAAACCAGTATATGAATTACTAGTATTAATTAAAACACAGACACAAGGATAACGTCTGACACCTTTCATTAACAATTTATTCAATGCTAATTTCACAAAGAAAACACACGTATTTAACAAAGCAACTAAATGCAATCAATCAACTTGTTAACCATGCCAACATACCAAAAAATGTGAATTTTATACTTGAAAAGGAATGAAAGTTTACGTTTTCGAATCAATGTCATATGATGATCAAAATGAATAGATGTTCTCACAGGCACTGGATATGGAGAATATTATATTGATAAAAATAGTGATAAGGTCTAGAAGAGCAATACAGAAAGAAACGCCTTAAATATGCAATGTTTCTTTTTTGAAAAATTAAAGACAAATAGTGTTTCAGCTAGGCTTGCAAAAGAAGAATATTTTATGGCTAAATTCAAACGAATTTTTAATGCTCCCTGAGTTGTCCCCTTTAGAAAATACAGCGGTTACCTACCTTACAGTAAAGATGACACCAACGTCAAGGCAACAAATGTCATAGCGTCATAATATATTAGATTTGCACCTGCTGAAAAAGTGAAACGCATCGCGCATTGGTTTTAGTGAAAACACACAGTTTTAAAGCCTACTTATATATTTTAATTTTTTTAATCACATATAAAGTCTTTTCCAGAGTTATACATCACAAAATAAACATACTTAGACATTCTAACACACTTCGCGCACGCCCCTATATAAACAAAGAACGAACGTGTCAGTGTTTGAATTGTCAATAGAACACTCACGCGCTAAATGTTCTAACGTGACGTCATATGGCTTCGAAAATGCGTACGCCAAGAAATGTAGCGCCGTTGCTTTGGTGCAAATTTAGGTTAAATTATGTGTTAGAATCGAAATAATAAATTAATACCAGTGTTTTATCTAACAATCGAACACGGGTAGTCGTTGAGATGCTTGTTATTAAACCACTCGGCCTACAGGCCTCGTGATTAAATTACTACGCACCTCAACTCCTACCAGTGTTCGATTGCACGATAAAACACTGATATGAATTTATTATTTCTTAACTAAACTTGTTTTTTTTTTAACTTTAGTGACGAATTATGTGTCACTTACAAATAGTGTACCTGTGAAGAATGCACTTGTCTTATTCAAACGCCGAACACTCCGATCAGAAGGTTTATCATATTGCAATATTTTTACAAAAACAACCTTAAATTGTCAAAATGAACTAAACTAAACTCTTGGAACTAGTATTGTCCATTTAAAATTTCAGGAAGAAACGAGTTAAATATTTGCTACCATAGTATCGTTTAGTGAACAAAGGCTTTTATTGGACACGTATTTGTTAACCCTTGACAATTTAAGGTTTTTGTAAAAGTATTGCAATATGATAAAGAGTGCAGACCCTGATCAGAGGGCTAAATATTTGCCAACGAATTGTAATATGATAAACAGTGCAGAGCCTTTTTTATACATGTAGTATCGTTTACTCTCAAAGAGACATTCTGCTTTTATTTCTTACGTTCAAATTTACGACTGTTTTACTTAAAGCTTTTATATTCGTTTCACTTCATATAAGTTTCCTATATATATATGGATAAATATACATATGCAATATACATAGTGGATATACGTTTTCAACTTCAGTATGTTGAATACAAATGCAATACTGGTTTCTTGAAATCTGGTGGAGATGAACAGCGAGTGTGCCTTCCGTCAGGACAACTCAGTGGCGATGACCTTGTGTGCACAGGTAAATTGTCTGACGCTTGGTTATATAGTACAGAGCTCCAGATTAGAGTAGTTTTTCAAAATCTAAAACCTTTATTTCTGCATTAAACCATATGGTGTCACTACTCATCAGAATCGTCTCTTCGAGACGATTCTAATGAGTGTTGACACCATAAGGTTTGGTGCTGAAATGATTGAGAAAATGTTGAATTTGTTCAGAAAACTACCCCTTATCTGGAGCCCTGTAGTAGTTTCTATACGCTTTATACAAGAGAATGCGTTTACTCGCTTGTTTTGAAAGAAATGTTCGCAATTTATATAATCCAGAGTTGCTAACAAATATGTGTCCAATAAACCCATTTGCTTTAACCCATTCATGATCAAATTAATGTGAAGTTCTTCCCCTCTATCTCCATATTGTCGTCTGCTTCATTATTGTTGTCTGCGATATCATTTCAAAGTAAGATTAAAGGCAGTATAACCGACGTATTGTCAGAACAGGAAGCAAACAGGTTTGATCCTGAGTATATGCGGCGACTGCTCAGGATCAAAAGTGTTTGTGAATGTGCTTTATGACGTCATCGAGAGTGAAAGAGTTAAGCGAACAACAGCTAGGCTGTAGGACATTCTATTTTGGCGCATATACATTATCGTAAACACTGAAACAGTTCCTTGAGTAGGGGAATAAATTTGAACAAGCGAAACAGACGTAGCCATCTTTTAAAGGGTTACATCTTATACAATACTGATTGTTTATGTATATACACTCAGTGCAAAAAGAAACGCACACTTCTATTACAATAGTATCTGTATGTAGAAGGAACGTATTTGTGAAATAATCTTTTCATTACAGTCAGTAGTTCCGTCTTGGGCTATCAATGTTGAAAATGGGAGGTTTATCATTGAATTGGTATCATCAAAACCTGTACAAATCGGTGCGGTGTTTTCAACAGGCACGAGTTAACTCGTTCGCTGCCAAATTAATCGTGATATTTTTATCCCACCACCGTTTCATTGTCGTCTGATTCAATTTTGTTGCTTGCAAGATCGTTTCAAAGTAAGATTCAAAGTAGTATGACTTAAAGTATATCTATACGAGTGTCAAACAGTTTGGATCCTGATCAGACGCCGCGTTACGCGGCGTCTGATCAGGATCCAAACTGTTTGAAAACGCACCTTTTGACGTCATTAAGAGTGAAAGGGTTAACATACAGCACAGTAATTTTAAGTAATATGTTTTTCTAAACTTGTGGCAGAATTAAATTGATCTTGAGATATGGTCTTAGTATCTTAAAAAGTCTCTTAATCTGCGCCTGAGCACAATGTGCGTTTCTTTTTGTACTGAGTGTACAAGTTTATTCATTCGTTATTTAAACAGCCATTTACAAGAAGTATAAAATATTATATACAGTCAAACCTTGAACAAATTAAATCTCCTAATTCGAATTCAAATGAGCCATGTCATGACAGAACCAGCTTTATTGCATTGCAACATTGTACAGAACGAGCACCGTTGTCATCCCAGGCTCTGTATATGGGTTTGGTCAATACTGCCAAATAACGTATATATATCACCAACATAACTGATTTAAATGCATGTGTGTGTCACACAGTGTAAATCAAGGCCAGCTGCCGCGTCTTTGACGCGGCGGCTGACCTTGATCTACACTATTTGAAATTCAATAAGGCATGGTGCCTAATAACACGGCTCAAATGCATTTCTACCGACTTGATCATTCGAGCTCTCTTAGATCGAATTTAAGAACACAACGTGGCAAAAATGTGATTTAACTTTGTAATAAGGGAAAGCTCGATCGATCGACATATTTTAGATCATAACTGTTTGATCGTTAAATTTGTTTATGAGTAATTGTCATAATGTCACACTGATAATTACCGCATATAGTTCCTATTGTTTTATGATGTTATCGACACAATTGCAATTAAAACACGTTTACATATGGAGTTTGATATCTAACTGTGTATATCATTTGCTTTGTATAGCAATCACCTCAACCACAAATTACGAAATGTTTTCGGACGTGGAACTATGGCGCCGAGAATATAAAGGGGACACCATGAAGCGCGTAGCCATTGCCATCCAAGACCCATCAAATAGTAAACTGGCTATAAAGTATGCTGGTAAAATCACCGCTTGGACGTACTACAGTAATTTTAAGGGTGAAATAGCTTTCCAGATCTGGAGACCTAACACAGATGCTACTAAGTATGTTTTAGGTAGTTAACCCATTGAAACCTAGTGAAGCATTCTATCCTAATTAACCCTTTACCCAATAGCATGTTTCTTGTTTTGAAGACATGTAACCAATTAAAGCAGGTTGAACGTAAAGCAGAATGCGCCTTAAGGCGCATTATGCTTTACTTTCAGCCTGCTTTAAGCTACCCTCTGCTACATGTAGAAATTATAAAATATTTCTAATCGTATATGTTCATGACTGTACAAATTGGACCTATTTTCTTCAGCGGAGGAATAAATAAAATGCGCTAAAAGTCGCTCCTATTTGGGAAAGGGTTAACAAAGCGTGTCACTGTGAAGAACACGCTGGCCATGTGCAAACAGTGCAGATTCCTTACGGGGGCCTCGTGATGAGGGTCTGCATCGCTTCTTATAGTGGGATGTATGGGTAAACACACTGAATAATGCATTTGATACATTTGCAATTTACAAGGGTTATTTGTAGTTCTAGGGGTCCATGTGTCAATTAACCTCAGTTCTAAATACTTGTACTTTGAGTTTACGATATACATTCCCGTTTAAATGCAAACGAAACGCAAACGCGATGCAATAGAATGTAAAATAAACACTTCCTAGCGATTTATTTCAATCTGAGTCGCAAATACCTTGGAGTCTGATCAGACGCCGAGTTACCTCATGTTTGCAATGGACATATTTTGTTTAACCTAAACGCGTCAATTGGGAAATACTTTATATTCTCTTTACTATAAAAGGGTACGGTACGAGTTCCTTATGATCTCCATCCAGTAATGAAGAATGTGAAGCTAAAGAATTGAAGAACCACCAGCATATTGTTTGTGGATGTGTCAATGTAACTGTAAAGCACATGCAATACAATCCCAGATTATACTCATGCTCTAGTGATTTTCAATGGTTATTTCAGGGCTGCCATAAGTTGACATAAACGATCCTAAGATTTCCAAATTTGCATTTTTCAAGTGCTATTTTACGAATCGTACCTTTACCCCATAGCCTTTTTCTTGTGTTTTGTTGACATGCGACTACTTAAAGCAGGCTGTAAGTAAAGCAGAATGTGCCTTAGGGCGCATTCTGCTTTACTTTCAGCCTGCTTTAAGCTACCATGTATTGGAAAAAATCCGGATATTTAGGAAAAATCCGGAGACATGGAAGCCCTGTTATTTCTAACCAAACTATCAAATATAAAGGTCCGGTCTCACATAAGACGATTCATTGGTTCAATATGCACAAGACCCATGCTTTTTGCAAGGAAATTGACAGTAAATAATCTGGCAAGGCGTTATGACCAAAAGGTCGTCAGGAGATGTATTTAACCCTTTCCCTGTCAATGACGTCAAAAGGCGCATTTGCAAATAGTTTAGATTCTCACAAGAGGGCGAGCTACGCTCTACAACAACGCCTTATGAGAGACAAAGATTGTGTGCGTTGTTCGGAGGGAGTTTTATAAGGAGAGAAAATTAACACATAGCTTACATTAGCAGATAGCTTGAATCCAGATCAGACGCCGCATAACGCGGCGTCTGATCTGGAGTCAAGCTGTTTGTTACTCGTCATTATGTTTCTACTACCAAGATGTCCCATATTATGTAACTTTGAAAAAAATCCTAGCAAACGACACTTTAAACAGACGATAGTGCAGCAGTGAAAGTGTTATACATAATTTTGTATGAGGAACAGCAGTAAGCGTCGTTTTAAGAAGGGAACCGTTGTTAGGAGGGAGTACTGCACTGCCTCAAATTTAACTCAATTTCTTATCTGGCATCACTGTTTGCAAATTCTTTAGCAATTTGACTTATCATTGAAACAGTTAAAATATTTTATCCTGTCACGTGCCTTTTTTCCTGACGGATAAAGGGGTGACATATAAACTTTGCTTTATTATGCTAGTTGGTCACATGACCAATGTTATTTTGTCAGTTGGTCACAAAACCTGTAGCCGGAACTATTTTTTCCACCGAGACGCTTATTTTTCCCGCTGTTAGGAAAGGTATTCTAAAACTATTTCATTAGAATCCGACGTGTAACGACGTTTATTCGAACTATTCGATGCAATCAAAGCGTTATAGAGTACCCGTCACCAGTCGCTTGCTGAGATACTTCTATAATTGTCCAACTTTTTAGATTTCCTGAGTGAAAAACACTAGATTTTTAAAGGTTCTTTATTTCTTTTCAACGTAACTAGGATGTGACATCACTGACGTCATCAATATAAAAGCGCGCTTTCCTAGAATAACATAGTTCTTTAGTGAGAGTCTTATCTAGACCAAAAAGAGGTTCTATCTTTTAAAAAAAAGCATTCTCTATTTATTTTACTATTGTGACAAGGATAAATAGATTATTTGGTGACTAGCTTTGAATGCGGCTCACCTGATATATTCATCCGCCTTGCCAGATAACATTACTCATTCCAAGCTATTCACCAAATATTCTCTATTCATTTCAGGGAACATACATACGTCTTTATTGGCCAAAACACCGTAACAGCGTCAGCTGAAAACCGTATTTCAACTGTGAAGATCACGGATAGTGCAGCGCAAATTTCGGCCCAGCCAGGAGATGTGATTGGTGTCTACATGAAGAATGAGGTACTCACCTTCACCCGGTGTGAATCTGCGCGCATGCCAGAGAGAAGTGTCTGGTATAAGACCACCTCAGCGGTAGGCTAATGCTTCTTTGAGTTTTTATACAATTCTGATTTAGGGAATAAAATTTAGTAATCCTCTGAACATTGCAAAAACTACACTTTTGAATGGTGTAAATGAATAATTCCAGTTTTAAATTAAGAACAGTTACCCCTCCCTACAAAGGCCTCCGAACAACGATTCCCTTATAATAAAGGAAAGTACAGTAGTTAGTTCACGTAATGATCGGGAGCCAAATGTCCGTTTAGAATGAAAACAACCCTTAATAGTAAAACAACTAACGTTCTTGAATACTCTCCAATAATAAATCACCTATGTCTATGTACTTTTCTCGGGTACGAATGATCTTTTTACGAATTTAATCACACATACAGTGGATATTCTGTTATTCTTTCCCGTTTAAACGCAAACGTACGCAAACGCAAAACACTAAAACGTAGAAAAGAACAACTTTTGGAACAGTTCGGAGCCTGATCAGACGCCGGGTTATCCAAACTGTTTGTACTGCAAATAATAGTCTTAGCGTAAACGCGTTTATTGGGAAAGAATAGCGTTTTCTCCACTGTACGAACGTGCATTAATCTAATGTAATGCATCAAATTTACCAAATACAAAAATAACATTCAAATATAATATTGTAAGTATTTATTTGATACATTTAGTATAGAATATTGTTAGTTAATTGAAGAGAAAGTGCACTAAACATTTCAAGTGCAAACGGAACATTTATTTAGTCGTCATGTTAGATTTTATCGTAATAACATTTGGCGAAATACATTCGAGGCTGTTCGCGTAGCTGCCCAACGCTATCGACAAACAGGTCTGTTTTTGTGTAAATTGTCACGGACATAGGCCTCGAATGGGCTACGAACCGTTACCTGAACACACTACAGGCTCTTGAAAATATTTGTTAGAACCATTGAAACCTGAGTGGCGGTCACTCTTCGTTTGATCAGGATCCAAACTGATTCCAGCTGAAACTGTTTTTCGTTAATTTACAATCGCGTTTAACCATTTACCTGATAGTCTATTTCTAGTATTGAAGATAGGTGACTTCTTAAAGCAGGTTGAAAGCAAAGCAGAATGTGCCTTAAGGCACATTCTGCTTTACTTTCAGCCTGCTTTAAGCTATCATGTGCTAGAATATAGAAAATATTCCCTATCATATATCTTCGTAACTGATTAAATTGGAACTATTTTCTTCAGCGGATGAATAAATATAACACGCTAAAAGGCGCTTCTATTGGGGAAAGGGTTAATTGGGAAAGACTTTCCTCCAGTCCACTGTACTTTATGTTTCAAATTGCATTATTAATTTTCTTTCAGTTTCAATCGTCTACAGAATTTACAGCTAACTCGGAGCACGAGTTTGAAATCAGTAAAGAAGACTGCCGACTCTACTCACTTAGAGTAACCATGAACCTTTCTGGGTAACCTCGTCGGCGACATCAAACCTGGACACTGACAGTTCACCAATTAATATCTATTTACTTATTTAAGTCTATAGTATTGACTTATTCTTGAATAAAGCAAAATCAATTGAATGAACGGTGTTTGTTCTTATTGTATGTGATATATTGCGATAACATTTGATTCTGTACCCGGCGAACGTAGTCAAGAGGTAACGCGCTCGACTACAATACAAGGGATCATCAGTTCGATCCTCTGCCGG
This sequence comes from Gari tellinella, assembly GCA_922989275.2. Classification (NCBI taxonomy): domain Eukaryota; kingdom Metazoa; phylum Mollusca; class Bivalvia; order Cardiida; family Psammobiidae; genus Gari; species Gari tellinella. The sequence continues at coordinate 52,176,953 of OV277872.1, forward strand.
ACCAAGTCCTTCAGGTTAGACTTAGAAACCGAGGCCCTATGTATTAGTGACTTAAACTGAGTATCCGAAAGAACAAGAGAACTATAGTCACCACTGTATATATAGTAGATAAAACGCTATTATTCTTTGTCGTTTAAACGCAAACGCAAATCGCTAATATGTACAAAATTACGACTTTTTACATTTTATAATTATTGTCTTTTAATTTGAAGCCTGATCAGACGCTGGGTTACCCGGCACCTGATCTGGCTCCAAACTGTTTACAAAGGAAATCACAGTTTTAGCGTAATCGCGTTTATTGGGAAAGAATAACGTTTTCTCCACTGTAGCAACCACCTCAAGTCTCAAATACATTAACACCCTCACTGCCATGACGTCATCAATTTTCAACAAATGATTCTAGTTTTATGTCTCAAATTTGTACTGTTTGTATTTTGACTGAAGAAATATTAACATTAGTGTCAAACTGTTTTGAACCTGATCAAAGGCCGCTTTATGCGGTGTCGGAGCATGATCCAAACTGTTTGCAAATAACTATTACACTTGGGGTCTTTCGGTGGAGGAGTTAACTGCATAAAGTTGCTAAATGAACATTAAAACATGCAAAAAGCTACTATAGGAACAGCCTGCCACCGGAGCTCTTACATTAAGCTGTCACCAGTCTTTAGAGGTATTAATGCTACGTCAACTAGTTTTCATCTAATATCAGATGCATTATATTGATAGGGTATACGTAGCCCAATACAATCACTGGGGGCCAACGAGGTATCACGAGGTTTGTTTCGCACAGAAGTCCTGTATATGTTCCGCACCGATAAAGTGCATAGTTTGTGTACCCAAAACGAAAGTAAAACACGAATTTCCTTGAGTGTCTCTCAATTTCCCCTATACTTAGCCGGAACATATTATCAAATAGGTCCGATGGTAGGTAGAATGGTTTCTCGAGCAATCTACGTACAGATTTCATATTATTCATTGTATTACTTGCAAAATAACATAGTCATTTATCCTTTGATGTAAAATGTTTCAAATGTATGGTATTTGGTAAACAATGATATTAAACATGATATGAACATAACCTTTTAGATTGATTGTATCAATGGAATATTATTTGGGTTATAAAGAATCTGTAGTAATGCAACAAATGGATTTTAAATCGAGTTTAACAAATTAACCGTGTATAGGTGCCGCACAGAGTATGTATATGTTACTAAACGAAGTCCATTTTATATGTATATGTTACCAACTGAAGTCATCATTGAATTTATATAGGATGCAAACCGCCACGTATCATGCACTTACTGTTACCTACCGTTTATCTTGAAAATAAATAATCTCCACCAAATCTGTTGATAGTGAAAGTCCAGTGAGAATTTTTTAAAGGTTAACACACAAAAAAACCGGTCCATTTCATGTAAGTTTCTGAAGCAGTTAAAAGTGCAGGACTAGGAAATGAATTCGATCAATCAACTGTTGCGGAAGCAGATGAAGCTGACAGAGTGGTTGATTTGTCCGAGCAACTGGAATACACTATAATTGTTATGTACGAAACAAATTCAAAGCGACATAACTCCTTTAAAAAATGTTGCATCCCGAATTGAAAACCTCATGAACACCTTCGCCTATGTACAGTACTGAATCTTATTAAATTAACAATTTTTGCGATTCGATGGCAATTCGCTTGCAATTCGATGGCAATTCGCTTGCGATTCAAAGTACTAACTTTACCCTCGGGTAAGTTTTCTTGAATGGTGTACCTCACAAATGTTCGCAAATATGCCTTCGTTATTTTTTTCGATTCCATTTTTGTCACAACCGCTTCGGAAAATTCGCGTAAAAATAGTCAAACGTAGGATTTGTTTTTTGAAGCGCGCGATTCGATAGCAATTCGATGGCAATTCGCTTGCGATTATCAATTTAATTTAATAAGGTTCAGTACTGTAATTAATTAATCTGCGAACGTTTGCAGCATGTTCTTTATAGGAAAATACTCAAAGGGCTATAATTTTGTAAAACAGAAACAGCCAATATTCCAAACTACACGAACACCTTCATATATAAGCATTTACTCTTGGAAAGTGTTAAGAAAAGTGTATGAGAAGCTGCACAGGTTTTTTCCTATATATATATTGTATTTATGAAACAATGATCTAATAATTACCTATATACCAGCAGATGGTAGCTTAAAGCAAACAGAGTAAAAGTACCTCATTCCGCTTTACTTTCAATTTGCTTTAATAAGTGACTATCCGTCTTCAAAACTAGAAACAGGCTATATGGTAATGGGTGAATGTCTTTAATATTACACGTTTTATCAAAAAGCGTAGAGAAAATAAATGGATAGTACCAAGTGTGACCATACCACATGGTCTGTGACGTATTATGTGGATACCACTGGCAGTCAAATTGTCAGCAAAAAGGCCTCCACTCGGAACTTCAATCAAATGTAAGAAATTTGTTTAAGCCGATTTCAACGAAACATAGCCTATGCTACTGGGAACTGGATTCTTTAAAGTGGTATCAATGGATTTGTCACCAAGGTAATACATTTTGCCTGAAAATGGGGCAAATTAGTTGGCAATATCTAGTATTAAATTGTCGTTGTATCATTGTGTGTGCTAACATTTTTGGATATTTGCCTCGTTTTCAGACAAAAAGTATCCATCTAGTGACAAATACATTGACATCATTCTAAAATAACTTATTAATACCCTTAGCATAGGCTATGTTTCCTTAAAATCGACTCATAAAAAAAACCATTTGATTAAAATTCCGAATCGAGGCTTTTTGGTGATAATTTAGCTGTCAGTTGTACCAAAATTAACGTCACAAACCACTTGGTATGGTCACACTGGTACCGCTTGACTGGACGGCCTCGTCGCTAAAAATGCGCCCACTCTTGCTCTACGTCGGGCGTACGGCGCTCGCAGAAAGGTTAAATCGGACAGCGGGCATTATATAATGTTGTGAAGATTTGTAGCCCAATCCCATGCATGTATATATTATGCAATAAATATGTTTAAACTAAACGTGAAATCGGAAGATTCTTGCGCTGGCCGAAGAACTCCTACGGCGGCAGTGTGGCGGCCGCACGGCAAATCCCAAAGTCTTACAGGCCATAGAGGTCGCCGCAGTATTAGAACGCAGAGTTATAAAAAAAAAGTTCATTTCTACGATGGCCGTAGAAACGACACGCCGTAGAGCGGTTCTGCGGCTGCCGTACGGCCACCGTGCGGCCGCCGGGACTCAATGGTTAATTTTACTATTGGGCATTTGCACTTTTGTTCATATGTGTCTATTGATCTAAAAGTTGAAATGAATGTTCTTATGAGACATAATGCTGTCCATATATGGCCTTTGAGTTCTCGGTGTAGTTGGACTGATATGAGTTATGTGCACATGTAGCAAGCCAATGTATGTAGCAGGAGTAGCATTAAGACTGCACATCAACGGCCGCCGTTCGGCCATCGTGCGGTCGACGTGTGTTTTATTAGAAATCGCGACCGCCGCGGAGGCGCCATAAGGCTGCCGAACGGACACCGCACAGCCGCAAGTTTTTTACCCCCAAAACATCAAATCTCGCCTTGCGGCGGCCGCAGCAAATGTGAGCACAACATACGGCGGTCGAAGGAAATCTACGGCGGCCGGGAAATTGCTACTCGCCGTAAAAATAATAATCCTTGCGACTGCCGTACGGCCGCCGCAGCAAATGTGAGCTAGGCATAAACGATACATTTTTCCAATCCATTTTGTGTCACTGCAACAGAAATCAATTAATTCACTTCAGTAGGTAACACATACACCTTCTGATGGTAACGTATACACGTAAATGCGACTTCAGGAGGGCACATACACACTCATTAACCCTTCAGGGTACTGTGAGTGATTCAAAGTTGTATACATTATTGTGAAAAATAAGTTGAAAAATTATGGAAAAATGAAGCTATTAATAAACATGCATCATGTCTGAGATGGGGTTCCCGAATATTTGTAAATATAGTGGATCATTCCAATGTTTTTTTCGATAATCGCCCGGTAATATTCATTTAAGAGTGACAAAGTGACGTCTGTGCTTGATATACATACTTATTTTCCATAAATAATGCAAGAAATGGTATGTAAACAGTTTATTCACGAACCTATACTGTAATCTGCAAAGAAATAATTCAATTGATATGTGTGTCTATGGACACAAGTGGTTAATGCGAATGTCAGCGTATAAAAAATAGTACACAAATGGGTGTGTTTACATGGCTTGTAGGTGCGAAACATATACAGGACTTCTGTGCGAAACGGGCCTTCGTGATACCTCGTTGGCCCCCAGTGACAACGATCCCATCCACAATTGTGAAATAGTGTAGTCTACATGTATGCATAGCGATCATGACAAGCAGTTTCTAAAAAGGTATCTAAGAAGTAAGATACCCGTATGCTCTTTATGATTGTGAACAGCAAAGAGAGTTGGTTATCATGAGTGTTCGATGGCACAGTACTCTCGGTCATACATGATCATCCTTTTCTGTCACAGCCAAAGTGCAAATCACCAATCAATACCCAACTATGTTAAAAGGCTTTCTTTGTCTTACTGTCAGTTACCACCTGTCTGAACCGACACACATTAAATCACATGTATGAAACTGTGTTTAAAACAGGTAGCTCTTTAACCAAGTTTTTTATGCCTAGATACTGCAGTGACTCTCCTTTTGCTCATGCTGGAAGAGTTCAGTATAGATATACAAGGATTACTTAACCCTTTACCTGATAGCCTGTTTCTAGTTTTGAAGACAGGTGGCCACTTAAAGCAGGTTGAAAGTAAAGCAGAATGTGCCTTAAGGCACATTCTGCTTTACTTTCAGCCTGCTTTAAGCTAAAATCTGCTAGACTATATAAAATATTTGTAATAGTAATTGTTCATGAGGTTATAAACTGGAACTATTTTCTTCAGCGGATGAATAAAAAAAATACGCTAAAAGTCGCTTCTATGGGGGAAAGGGTTAAAGACACATCAGTATTTGCCCATGTCGTTGAACATATGAAAAGGCTATTAGTACAGACACTGATGAAACGTGTAACGCGGCGCTTCATGAGGATATACACTGTTTGCCAAGGTTAACTTAAGAAGACACTATGCTTAAATGATTTAAAGATAGATAAAAAAATCAAATTGCCCCTAGTGGACACCTGTACTTAGTACTATCAATGAATAATCATTAAGGGTTTGCAAATAACTATTGTACGGGGGTAAGACAATGAAAGGGTTAAAACGCTGTCTGCTTTTATTTCTAAGAAAGTAAATTGCCGATATTTTGACAGTACAGCGCTCCCTCTCTACAACGACATCGTATGGGAGACAAAGATTGTGTGCGTCGTTCGGAGGGAGTCGTTATAGAGAGGGAACAGTTTTACATTTGCAAACAGCTTGAATCCAGATCAGACGCCGCGTGACGCGGCGTCTGATCTGGATTCAAGCTGTTTGTCACTCGTCATTATATTTATTCTATCAAAATGTCCACTTTCATGTACATTTGAGAAAAACAGCAGACGACAAATTTAAGTAGACGACATTGCAGCCATGAAAAGAAAAGGTTGGATATAATTGTCTTTTTTGGGGAACAGAGGCAAACGTCGTTGTAAGGAGGGAGTCGTTGTTGGGATGGCCGTTGTAGGGAGGGAGCGGTGTAGAAACATCGATACGACTGGAAAGCATTTTCCGGCAGAGGAGAACTTTAAACTTGCTTGGAGTTGTATAGAAAATTTTTATGTAGATTTTGGTTGAATACACCCTCAGCATCAATGTTCCGATATATAACAGCAGGTCACCCTTGAGCATTTCCTGATATTCACGATGGCTTCCAAGATACCGCCGGCATGTATCTGGCTAGCTGTTAGGTTTGATTCAATAAGTGTTAACTGATTTTTCAGCAAATTATAGCTCAATGTCATGTTTTGTGACATAACTCAAGTTCTAAATAGAAACAAAACATGATATTGAGGTATAACAATAACCTATCATTCAAAATGGGGTCCAAAATACTTTTTTATGTAAAAAAAGAATGAAAGTAGGTGCAACACTTTGCAAGACTTAGATTTGCTCCAGTATAATATATGTGTACATAATTAATAATAAAGCATGGCAAGATCAAATTTGCAATTAATTCATTTATAAATGAAATATAAAAGACTGTCAACAGAATAAAATATACATAGAATATACAGCTTAAGTTAACATTAAGGTAGTTCGTGCATAATGATGAAACATGCAATAAATAAATAAGGTTAACAGAAACGTTATATAAATTTCACAATATTTTCAAGCAAAGAATAGTGAAATTATCATACAAAAATGGCCGACAAGTACTGGGGTGACATCCGAGGTGGATGCGGGAACAAAAACACTACTTTCAGTTTGATTAGGTTCAGTTTCAACTGTAAACAAGATTAAAGTAGATCTAGTTCAATACATGTACTTCTCATGTGTTTAAAACCAAAACAAATAGAAAACAGTATTGTAAATTTCAAAATGGCGTCAATCATGGGCTACAAAATATGAAAATACAGCACTCGCTCTCTACAACGACAGCCAGCGGGAGACAAAAAGTATGTGCGTTGTTCGGAGGGAGTCACTATACAAAAGGAAATCGGCTTACATGTGCAAACAGCTTAAATCTAGATCAGACGCCGCGTAACGCGGTGTCTGATCTGGATTGAAGCTGTTTGTCACTCGTCATTCAGTTTATTCTGTCAAAATCCACATGTACCAGACCACGTTGTCCTCAAATATTTCCTATCTGATGCCCTTGAAGATAAACTTATAATCAAAGTACTGTAGTAATGCAGGCTCGGACTTTCAGTTTAATGTAGAACAAAAGTAATGCCTGCAGCGCTTAAAGACCCTAAATATTTTTGTAATGTGCATGTCTTATAATGCATCGTCTGCTATGACTAATAGGTGAATGTTTATAGTAAGGGAGTAAATACGGTGTTTAAATCACCACTGGTACACTGATAGTGACGTGATCTGCCACTGAAGCGCCGTTAGAAAGCATGTGTAAACCCCGTATGACAGATTTTTTTGTAGGGGGAGCTAGACTCGCACACCTTTAGAACTTATCATTCGATATAGGCTCGTCCGAACCAAAAACTACTACTACTGCTGAAAGAATTTCATAGATCAATTGGTAATACCATAGGCGAGGAACAAATGGGTAGGGTACCTGCATATCTTTTAAGTGCAGACTATCCCCCTCCCCTGCTTCTCTCAACCCCCATCCCTGATAAGTTATTTAAATTATCTATATTTTTCCTGTGATATAATCGGAAAAGTATTGTGAGAGTAAAGCAACTGCTCGTGATGAGCTGATTCCTTTTCTCACACAGTATTTTCAAACTGATACAGTTGTGCTAAAGTTCTTAGTTGCATAGGTCATTTACGTCGGTCAGTGTTCATTAGCTATAATAATTTTTTAAGGAATATGTAAATTGTGTATATTACTATTACTTAATACTATGAACATGCGGAATTCCCAAATGCCACATGTGGCATGCAGGGCTAGCCGCTAACACTGTTGCGTCACAAGCCCGACACTGCGGACAGGGGGGTAATAAAACTGCGGCTTATCAAAGTAAGTATCCTAATGCCCCATTTGGGGTTGATTGGAATATCAACCAAATAAACCAAACCTTATATGCGAGTATGTGTCAGTTATTATACTCTCTCATCAAAGTAAAAGATATCTGTATAGTTTGAATATGGATGAGACTCCCGTAACTCGGCATTTCATCTAGAGCCAAACTGTAAAAATGAAATCAAGACCGTATGCTTCATTCTTAGCTGTAAAACATAAGAACCGAACTACTCGGCGTCCCATCTACATCTAAATCGATAGTGTTAACTATTATGAAAGTAATTGGGTTTATTCAAAGCTGTCAGTTTGGATCCTGATGTTATGCCGATCTATACAGCCAGGCGTTTGATCTGGATTCAAACCGTTTGAATAGAAATCAACATGGAAGGAATTATTCTAATACATATCAAACAGAAATAATCTCTATGAAACGCCGAGTCACTCAGCATTATGATCGAGATCCAAACTGTCTATATTTATATAAATTCTATAAGCGAAACCAGTTTAGATCCTGATAAGAGGCGTCTCATTTACAGAAAATGTTTTCAAAAATCGCATTACAATATGAGTTTTATCGCGAAAATGCTCCAGTGACAAATCGATTCTTGTTTTTGATAAACCCGTTCCATTCGGATTTTTCTAAAACGGCAATCATCGATAAGATCCGAAATCTCCGCGTGAAACGGAAAACGGACCCCCAATCGCAGCATCTCGGGTATAACCGTTTATTAACGCGTTTAAACGCGTTCAAATCGTTAGGCCTTAACCGTTCGTTAAGCGTTCATTAAGCGTTCGTTAACCGTTCACTATGCGTTTCTTACGCATAGATAAACGCGTAAATGGGTAGGAATAGCGTATTTACCACTGTAACAGTCGAAACTCACTACATCCAACTATCTTAAGGCGACCTTAAACGTATTTGATAATTGAAATTTCGATAACTCAGTATTGTTGATGTTGCACGTTTTAGTCACCTTTTAACTTGGACGTTCGACTTTGAAAGCGAGTTCAAATGATCGCCTTTAGACTATTAAAGCACTATTATCTGATTTATTTTCTGTCATTTTACTTTCGACGTTTATGTATAATAAGGCTCCAAACGTCCATGCTACTAAATCTGTGCCTGATCAGAGTATGAACACATTAGCTTCGCAGGTTAAGTTTCGCAAACGCCCGACGGGCGTTTACGAAACTTACCCCCTGCGAAGCTAATGTTTTCATACCGTCATGAACGGCAAAAAGATGTTGTTTATTTCTTATACATGTATTTATATTTTTATTTTCTGTCTTGTCCATTTAATGTGTTCTTTGACCAGATTTGTTTTTATGTATATGAATATATGATAAACCGGCCCTATAGGTTTGATAGATGTAATCCTGGATGTAACAGCCAGTCGATCTCTTTACTATACGGTAATAAAAGTAGTACAAAATACATGTTTCGGAGTTGATAACTAAATCAAGCTTTTACCCAGTAAACTGCCGCTGTGTGCTTAACGAACACTTATAAGACATTAAAAAATAAACAATGCCACTTAAATATTTTTATTAAAGCATATTATTTCAAAAATTAGGTCGCGCATGTTTATTTCAGCCTAATTATACGCCATAGCAACGATTAGCTGGTCGCTAAGTCGGTATCTCTCCGGCGGAGACTCCGCCCTCTTTCTAACTGGCCGGAACCAGTTTCGATGTGTTGGTTCATGGAGAAATGACCTGCATATTTTTTAATACGATTACATAAAGACTTTACAGGGTGAATGTAAATATAAATATATACTCATCAACGTCGAACAGTAAGCACAGAATCATCATAGCTAAGTTAAACGTGTAACTCATATTTCTGCAATCAAAAACATATGGTACATATATATCTTCCAAGTAAGGGATGTATGTTATGTGAATTAAAATCTTCATTGCCTGACTCCGAGTAAACTAGTTTTTATCACGTATGTTGAGTCCTGACCAGATGCCATACGACTCGTCGATCGATCAGGTATCGAAAACATTTGGCATTCATTTCGATATAGTTTAAGTCAAAATACCCAACTTTTGTTTTAAAAAAAACCCAACATATGACAATTGATTACAATTGATGACCTCAAGACAGTAAAGGGGTTATACATGAAATACAATTCAATTTAAATAAGAAATTATTACATGTGATAATTTTCATAATGTCAAAAATGCATTCTTTTCAAACCAAATGAGCAGCATGTGCCGTTTTTAGATGTAAGTAGTGCAGTGTATCTACTATTATCATCCGTCTTACACAATTTGATCTCGATGATACGCCTATCTACTGAAATAGTTATCTACCGGGATATAGGGCATGGTAACGCGCTCTGGTACATTGTTCTTACACAATTTGATCTCGATGATACGCCTATCTACTGAATTAGTTATCTACCGGGATATAGGGAATGGTAACGCGCTCTGGTTCATTGTTCTTACACAATTTGATCTCGATGATACGCCTATCTACTGAATTAGTTATCTACCGGGATATAGGGAATGGTAACGCGCTCTGGTACATTGTTCTTACACAATTTGATCTCGATGATACGCCTATCTACTGAATTAGTTATCTACCGGGATATAGGGCATGGTAACGCGCTCTGGTACATTGTTCTTCAAAATCTTTTCCACTAATGTCCATATTAACCCTTTACTCCATAGCCTAAATCGAACATACCCATATTTCAAAGTTAAAACGTGGCTCAGCCACGTTTTAACTTTGAAATATGGGTACGTTCGACTTAACCAAACATGAAATAATGCAGTTCATGTGTGGAACTATCGGGTAGTTCGAGTTAAGCGAGTTCGAGATATCGAAGTTCGACTGTATAATGCTTACCTCTACAACGCCACATCAGCTTCTGTATCGGATATTAAACAACACGTACATGTATATACATGTACATATATACATCTTTAATTAAGACAAGTACATGTATTTGTACATTAATGTAATTAGTATGCTATTTACCTCACTATCCCCTTAAAAAGTAATTGAATAGTTTCCGTGTCCAATTAAAGTTTAGTCAATTTTGTAGGGTTGTTAATTACATTTTTTAACAAAAAGCATTACAGTTTTAAACGAGCCATTTGATTTTTATCTGCACTTTTTGCACAGGATCAAGTGTTTCCTATACAGCTACATTCATTTTTCAAGAAGCGTATTTGTATCTCTAGGGTTGAATATGTTAATAGGTATGTAACAATATTAACACTTTCCTGCTGATCCCTACTAATTAATCAATTCCAAACAGTTTGAATGTGAAACAGACGCCAAACAACTGTGTGTCAGAATCGAAAAAATTAAATATCTTTTACATCCCACCGAAGCGATGGTTATACTATTCATTAACAAACAGTGCGATGCAGCGTTTGATCTCAATTCAGTTTGTTTGTAATTTAATCTTATTTCCCTCCCTATAACAAACCCCTGCACACTTACGAACGTTCTCTCCCGTTGGATGTAATATATACAGAGCACTGTATCATACAATGTCCTACGATGAAAAAATACTGAAACATCAGAGTTTAGTCCGTTGATTAACATCGGATTTTTTCCCGTTTTGTGTACGTCCGAAAATCATTATAAAAGACATATGGAACGATAGAAAAAAAAAGTATGAAGGGATCACATTTAGAGACATCGATGACAATCAGTGGTGCTCGAGTTTATTTGTTCACACTAAATTCTTTATTTCAATGGAAAGGGGAAGTAATTTGATAAATGGCCTTTTCAACGCCCGATTTAGCACAAACTGGTAAAGAACGATTATCAAAATGTGTGGCTTTCTGTTGCTTGGTAATTTTCAGCGATATTGCAATTTTTTATAAAATTAAATAATTGACTGACATCTCGTTTCTGACGTATAAAGCAGTTTCAGTAAAAATGGAGTTGATTCCCTTTAAACAACTGTTCAAAACACCGTTGATATCTCTTTTCGTAATGTAACGTATAGTGGCATACTTCTTACACCAGTTCACCACATATTTATCATGATAGATGCCTGTTAATATCTCAAATAAATACTCAACTGGTAAGTTTTCGCATATGTTTTCAGATGTTTATCTGTAAAGTGGAATGTCGAAACATTTCACAATAACCATATAAATATCTAAACTCAAACTTTGTCATGATCTACTGTTTTGAACTGCCATCACTTAACAAATTTATCTAGTTACTTGACCAAATGGCTAACTAGAAACGTTTCGTGTTACAAGTTATCTTAAAGTAGAAAAATGCATTCGGATGACTTTGGTTAGGACCAGGATGTACAGGATATCTACTTTTAGATACGTTAACACGAAACATTTCCAGAAACTTTTCAGTTAACCAAGATGTTATGTCGTGACAGTATGTGGCATTAACAGGTCATTTGACGTGATACGTTAATAACTAGGTTTTCATAAACATATTCCGCAGTTCACTTATTAGATAATTATGTGAGATATTGACTCGAAACTTTTCAGAAAATCTAAGTAGTAAGTGGTGTCAGAAATATGCCACAATAGTAAGAATTAGTTGTTTCTGTCATAATTTGGTATAACGGTAAAATGTACCACGCAGATATGGTTTGCGTCCACAATGGATGACTAAACTTAATTGTTTTGGTATATTAATTTTTGGTAATGATGCTCGAACTGCTGTCTTGTGTTTAACTTTACTTATATTTTACTGTTTGATTCTCTCCTTCAATAGCTTTAGAAGATCTGATAGGACCGCCCAAATAATACACTATATTGACAGATATTAGATAACAATGCCTTTGTCGTATTAGAACCTTTTACTGTCTTGATCTGGCTTGCATAAGACTGGACGTACGGTATTCATTCTACTGTATTTATTTTCATGCTGACCGAAAACACATCAACTAGCGTGATAAAAGAGTTTTACTGCACATAACAGACGCAAAGTAAATCGATAATATAAATTATTTGCAAAACGATAAAGATTCAAAGGGTTAATTAAATGTCTCTTTTATTGAAAGATGGAACATTTAATCAAACTGTGTATGTACAAGTACACTGAAAATTTACCTTTGCAAGTAGTACAAAAGACATACTGATGGCGTTCTAGACGGAAATAATACAGTAAATTACAGGGTAATACTGCTAAAAACAAAACTTCCTTTTATAGATCGCAAAGCAGGAGTTTCACAGTTAGCCCCAACTAAATCGGACATTAGAAGGGGCAACATAAATGTCCCGTTACAGGGGTTTACATTGGGGGATGGGAGGGTTACACCATTACTCCAAAGTTTCTTTATAGTATGGAAGATACATGTAGCTGACCACTTAACCCTTTCCCTTATAGAAGCGACTTTTAGCGCATTCATTTTATTCATCCGCTGAAGAAAATAGTTCCAAATTATACCGTAATGAATATATGTCATATTTAATACTTTCCTTATTCTAGCAGTATATAGCTTAAAGCAGGCTGAAAGTAAAGCTGAATGCGCCTTAGGGCGCATTCTGCTTTACTTTCAGCCTGCTTTAAGTAGTCACATATCTTCAATACTAGAAACAATGCTATCAGGTAAAGGGTTAAAGCAGCTTGAAATTAAGGCAGAATTTATATATCTTGCTTTAAGCTATCAACTACTAGAAAATAGAAAATATTGCAGATGATACATACCCATGGATGTATAAAATGCGTATAAATGGTGTAATTTAAAATTTAGAAGGGTTTGAAACGGGCCAAAATGTTTGATCCGGTTTAGGTGGAATTCTGGTTATAAAGGGTTCCGATTTGGAAGTGTTTCCACTGTATCTAAATTCTTGACATTTCTCGACCATTATGCCGGAAATTCCCGTCTAATACAGTTCAATTGTCATATCATCATCTGTTTATACCTTTCGTTTGCATTTACGTATATATCTTGAGACTAATACGTCGTGCCTTTGAGAAACATTGATATTAGTGTTAACCCTTTACCCAATAACCCGTTTATGACATTAAATATAGGTTATCACTTAAAGCAGGTTGAAAGTAAAGCAGAATGTGCCTGAAGGCACATTCTGCTTTACTTTCAGCCTGCTTTAAACTATCATCTGCTAGGCTATATAGAAATTTTTGTTACGGTCATTGTTTATGAAGGTATAAACTGGAACTATTTTCTTCAGCGGAGGAAAAAATTAAATACGCTAAAAGTCGCTTCTATGAGGGAAAGGGTTAAACATTTTTTATTCGGATCAGACGCTGTTTGATCAGGGTTCAAATTGTTTGCCTTCCTCAGTGTTGTCAGTTGATACCGAGAAATAAAAGGTTAACACGGTCGTGATAATTGTCATGTCGTTAACATTCAATGGTAGTTTGGTGAAATTAGTGACAATCGCCTTTGCTGTATGATTATAAGCACTGCCAGTCGTTAATACAATCCATAGTGCAGATATAAAAGCAGTCCGAACAAATTAATGTGTATATAAGTTAATTTAGACTAGAGTTATGCGGTTAAAACAATAAACATGGAGACCTTTGTTTTCAAACCGTTCTTTTATTTAGTACATGTTTAAGAATATCGTTGATGGTAATTGCGTTTCAGTATTTCACAATGAAGAGCAATCTAAACGGTTCTGATTCAGGGTTGCTGTAATATTCGTGAATTCCATGTCTACCAACGCCGGCCTTTGTAACATCATTTTCGCTGCCGCTTAATTCATTGGCAACTGAAACTTAAAAAACAAAAGTTGAATTTGCAATTAAGCATAACCGATTTTTTTATTGGTGTTAAAATATGTCTCATATTTATAATGAGTTTAACCCAAAAACAGAGGACTTTTTAAGAACCGTTTGCTTGCAGTCTATTTGAATAGAATAACAGTAAATGACTGAGACATTACTAGAGTCAAGTGGGTTAATATAACGTGTCTATTAACAAGACACAACATTTGACGAAACTATATTCTCTAAGACTGCATTCAGAATGGTGTGTTTGTTATGTCCGTGTCTGCCATGAAAGGGTCAACTGGACGCCCAAGTGAAAGAGGGGAGCAAATACAGAAAACCTCGGCGGGCTGTCCTACTATTATGATCGACAAGACTCTGGTTCCTTAGGTTTCCCAATGAAAAACACTAATACATCGGACCTCCGTTTATCAAGATTCATCGGAAGAACTTTGTCCGGCGGGGAATTGAATCTACGAACCCTGATAATGCAGTCGATTGACTTACATCGAACCATGCCGCCGGTGACTGATATCAGAAAAAAAGATCAAGCTCCGAATGACCTTGAATAGTATGTCATTCCACTATATCAATATATATTTACCAAATTCAGCATTGCTTGCTAATGTAGTATAGAAATATATTCCAGATGAGCTTTGTATAGATTTGTCAAACAACTTGGTCAATGTCAAATTTACTTAAAAAATGCTTAAGTCATTCCGTGTTAATCATCGGTGTTAATTTTGATAGGTTTGCTTCATTTTATCATTATTCTTCTGAATTGTTATGTAATAATTTTTGAACACGGTCTAGTCGTTCTGATAATGACACATTTTAAGCTCAATAGCGATTACTATGATATTTCTGCGATACTTCTAGTTGAAGATACAGTGAAACCTATCTAAACCGGACATGTGAGGGGACATCAAAACTTTTCGGTTGAGACGGGTTTCCATAAAAAGGGGTTTCAACCCATCACCCAATAGTTAGTTTCTAGTATGGAAGATAGCCGGCCAATTGTGGCAAGTTGAAACTATCACCTGCTAGATTGTATTAACTATTTTTCTTCAGTTTAGGAAAAAATTAAATACGTAAAAAGGCGTTTTAATGGTGTATTGTGTATAAAAATAAAAGGGTTTGAAACGGGATTGTCATCGATAGCTGAAAACACTATCACGATAGACTATCCATTGTTGGATTCACTATTGCAATACTATTACGATATTATGCCACGTATTCTACTATTATGAATATAAACTATCCCAGCCCTAATTTGCATTCTGCTTTACTTTCAACCGGCTTTCAGCATCCGTGTCTAAAATATTAAAATGAGAGTTAAACCCACTCTAGGGACAAAGTCAAACACACCGTTTCAAACATTAAGTACAACTCGTTGAAAGTTATTTGTTGACAAGTTTTACTAAGCTCGTTTGATGAGAGTGGTAGATGTCCAATTATCGTTAGAGACTCGCATTATCGTCGATATTATCGATAGTTGACCATCGTGACTTCAATTATCGCGATAAGCCGGTTATATCGGTTATCGCGACACCCTTATTATTCATCCCGAACATTGCAATTAAAAATCACTGCTATTCTGTATGAGTTTTTTGCTTTACTTGCATACTGAATTAAACTGAAATTTGTATGTACCAAATGAATATTCAACTTGATGCACGTGTTTTAAGAGTTAAATACAGATGCTCAAATGCATTTTAGGCAAATGTTAATAGACGATGAACAAATACAGAAAACTCCAACAGGACTATCTATACGAAATCATTTGCACTTGGTCCAAAGCCGACATTTATACTCAAGTTATTTACTTACCACTATTGCACAACACAAACAAAGTCAGCACAGTTAAACAAACGTTGAAATGCATTGTTCTGAAAGAAAACAACATTCCTTCATCATACATGGTTTTTTCACAGAAACGAATGAAATACTTTGACACATAAGTTACATAACGTCGCTTGACCCCTTAACCATTTCATGATCAAATTCTTCGGGAAATTGTAACCACTTCACCGCTTTATTGTCGTCTGCTTCATTATCGTTGTTTTCAAGACACGTTATTTTTAAGGTTGTAAGACTTTGTTAATATCAATAAGAGTGCCAAACAGTTTGAAATCTGATCAGACGCCGCGTAACGCGGCGTGTGATCAGGATTCAAACTGTTTGCAAACGTGTCTTCAGGCGTCATTGAGAGTGAAAGGGTTAACTGCCATAACGTACAGCCACATCGAAAAGGACACTTAGGTGTTATTACTCGTGCATTTCTAAATATGCAGCTCCCCCAATGACACCCACTCCTCATTTTGTTCCGGGCATCTTATCTTTATTAAACTTTAAAATTGTTTGAACGGACTTATTGGGTATGTATTCAAACTGTTTCACACATATGTCATTTTTTAATTCAAAATACCCGAATTTCTATTGGATAACAATTTAAAATTCATATTGTCATGGCAGTTGAGTGATGAAAATCACCCGTGTAGAAGGATTAATACTTAAGTTATAATTAATTATTGATTGCTACTGACCGTACCAAGGCGGGTTCCTATATTCACTTTGCTTTATGTTTGTCTTGCGTGTTGTTTTCTATATAGTGTGTAGATGAAGGAATGGTATTGCGTGTGTATGTGTGTGTGTTTGTTATGGTATGACTGTGTGTGTGTTCTGCTTGAGGGGTGGGTGTATTGTTTGTGTTGCGTTTCCTGCTTGAGTCGGTCGTATTTATTTATGGAACGTGTATGAGCCAGGTGACCTACGAAAAACGTTTGTTTTCCATTATCGCCTATATGGGATATACATTTGCCTTAAACTTAGCCCCTCTCTACAACGACATCCAACGGATTTTGTGTGTTGTTCGGAGGGATTCGTTATAGGGAGGGAACTTTGCAAACAGCTTGAATCCAGATCAGATGCCGCATAACGAGGTGACTGATCAGGACCAAACATTGTTTAACACTCTTATCGAAATTTATTGAGTCAATCAACCTAAAACCTAACTTTGAAACGTGTCCTGCGGACAACAATAATGAAACAGACAATTAAGCGATGAAGGGGTAAACATTTCCCGAAAAATTTGATCATGAAAGGAATAAACACGATTGACAATTACAGTTCTCCCTCCCTACAACGACCCTCCGAACAGCGACTCCCTCCTCACAACGACACTTGCCGCTTTTCCGCAAACAAGACAATTTTCCCAACCTCCTCACTGCTACAAATTCGTCTGCTTAAAATTGCCGTCAGGTGCTTTTCTCAAAGTTACCTTTTTTACATTTTAACAGAAAAATACTTAATGACGAGTGACAAACAGCTTGAAGCCAGATCAGACGCCGCGTAAAGCGGCGTCTGATCTAGGTTCAAGCTGTTTGAAAATGTAAGCCAATTTCCCTCTCTATAACAAATCCCTCCGCGCAACACACACACTTTTTCTCTCCCATTGCATGTCGTTGTAGAGAGGGAGCGCTGTAATTGCAATCTACGTTACAAACATCATGACGTCTGATCAGCCCTGGGGCCCGTTTTACTAAACAACTTACGCAAAATTTTTGCGTAAGTCAAAATTTTAAATTTTAATTTATATTTTTTATTATCACTTGCTACAAACAGCAAATAGCCAGATCAGAGGACGCGCTTTTAGCGCGTCCTCTGATCTGGCTATTTGCTGTTTGCAAACGTTTATGATCGAAAATTAAGAGTTAAACGATTTTGACTTATGCAAAATTTTTGCGTAAGTTGTTTAGTAAAACCGGCCCCAGAATTCAAGTCAGTTGTACCTTTTGGATCCTGATTAAATGCAGAGCTAGTTGACGGCTGATCATAATCCTACATGCTTTCAAATAGCACTGCGCTCGCTTAAAAGGAAGCTATGAAGTGTTTGATTAAATAATCATAAATTCCATTGTCCGTTAGGAATGGTTAATAAAACGTTTGTAGCACGGAGATAACTTGACATTGTCCCTACAAACAGAAACACAATAATGATATTTAAGAAGAAAGTCTCAAATAAATTACATAAATAAATAGCTTCGGTATAAACTTACCTGAATACACCAGGATATTTCGAGGCTTTGAACGTGTAGAATCGTAACAACAAGTGATGACAATATATACACATGTATTATCTTATGCTTTTAATAACAAACAATGATATAATTTATATTATATAATATTACTAATTACCATTCTTTTGTACCGCATACATACGTTTTTGTGTAATAGCTATATTATTCCCATATTTATTGATCTTTCTTATTATATACACAAACAGCTGGTCGTTTGTATTTCTGACTGTCCATCTGTCTATCTTTTAATGTATATTTGTTTCTATGTTGTTTTTGTTGTTTATTCTTTCTTTCTATCTATGTTTGACTGCCTACTTATCTGTCTGTATGTACATGTATGTTGTTTTCTAAATTATGCTAGCCGCTGTGTGTCTATCTGTCTATGTATGTATGTTTGTATGTATGTCTGTCTGTCTTTGTCTCTCTTCATCGCGGTCACTTTCTGATGGTTTGGCTATCTCTCTCATTTAATCTCACTCTCTCACTGGATCTTTCTTTCCCTCTTTGTCTGTCTTTGTTTCCTTCAACTCGCTGGTTTCTTCCCCCAAAATATACTCACGGAATTTAAAAACTGTGCATTGGGAATAGCTGTCTAAATAATAGGAATAACATACCAGCTATAAATTGTCTTTGTTATCGTGTTATTTAAACATCAATCTAGCATTTCATAAGAGTCATTAAAGTGTGATATCGATAATGATTGTACTGCCATGGATTATTGTCATTAAGGGTCAAAACCCATGTCACACAATTAATAACGCATGGGTCCTCCTGTAGGAAGGCCGTGACAACGCACGCGAGCAACGTGTGGGTGAGCGATGCCATGCTGTATGACAATATGGCGAGTTTGACGTCAGAACCGGACGTACAGAAGGACATCGCGGACGGATTCAAAATTAACGTAATCTTTTCAGCAGTGTGCCCCGGCTGATAAGACGAAGTCCTCGAATGTTTATAGCCCTAACGTTTGAAGACTTAAAACGGTCACGCACATATGAAACGGGAAAATACTTATCTTTTCGACGTTACGTTAATAGCGTTATCCCTGGTATCAGGTTCTCGCGAGCATTGCCAATTTGCCGATACGTCTCCATTATGACAACATGATGTTACGATGAAGACCAAATCGGCCTGCGACATCATTTTTTCTTCATCCCAACGTCTAATAATGCTGACTAAACGTAAACGAGCATTTTCAGATAGCCCTGGCATTGCTGTCATGGTTGATAAAACAAATATTACTTGTTTTTCCGATGATTTACTTCCAAAGCAACCAGTGTACATTGAAAATGTGTTGCATGTTCCGTACAAATGAGTGTACTGAACAATTCACGCCAAAATAGACAAACGTCATTTGGCGCGTCAAATTAACGTAGATTTCACGAAAAGGGTAACCAATACATTCTACACGCTTTATTCAACTGTATGAACCGTCTTTACGTGAGCTGATTGAAAACGTGTACATTTAAAACAATTTTCAACCATGCACAGTTTTTAAATTCCGTGAGTATAGTTCTCACAGTAAGCGTACAATTGAGTAGACGAGTATCTCTGAAGTCGAGAAATACGACATGTGTTTGATTTTGACTTACCTCTCTACAACGGCCCTCCCAGCAACGACTCCCTCCTTTCAACGACCCTTACGCAGTTCCCTATACAGTACAATTATGTCTTAAGCTTTTACTGCTACTATGTCCTCTGCTTAAAATTGTCGTCTGCTCTTTTTCACGAAGTAATATATAAGTGGACATTTTGGTAGAATAAATATAATGAAGATTGACAAACAGCTTGAATCCAGATCAATCCTTGATTCAAGCAGTGTGCAAATGTAAGCAACGTCTTAATGTTCCCTCTCTATAACTACTCCATCCGAACAACGCACACAATATGTGCATCCAATTTGTTGTCATTGTAGAGAAGGAACGCTGTACAAATGTTCATTTGTCTGATATGACTAAGCTTGTTTGAACTGGACATATGATTTTTTTTGTAAATGCAGTTTGTTTTCTGCTCCTGACATACGGATTGGTTCCATTTCTCAAATGATAAATGATAATGTTGTTCTTCGCGAGAATGGGTATTTTCTCTATTTTCGCGTGTGTATCAAACTCGCGTAAATCTAATCCGCCTTATATTCATAGCTTTCTAAATTTCATTTTCGACAGCTAAAATGTCATTTTCGAGGCAGTTTGTCGTCTAAACTTGTATTCACATTATAATGTACAAATGCCGGTACCAGAGCATTGCCTTATAGTCTAGGTCCAGATTTTCACAAATTAATACGAAATACTCAAGCAGGAAACGCAACACAAACACTACACTCACCTCTCAAGCAGAACACACACACATTCATACCCTAACAAACACACACACACACGCACACACACGCACACACACACACACACACATACACACACGCGCATTACCATTCCTTCATCTACTAAATAGAAAACAACACGCAAGACAAACATAAAGCAAAGTGAACATAGGAGCCCGCATTGGTACGGTCAGTAACGCTATTCTGTGCTCAACCGGTATTCAAAACAAAACAAAAACCGAACTTGGCTATTTCATAAAACAAAACACCATTCCTTCGTTCCCGTGTTCTAACGAAATGCTTGTCAGCATCTTGTGAAAAGAACCCAATCCAGATCCAGCAAGTCATTGACTGGAACCAGACATATATACACATTCATATTTATTGATATTTGATTAAGATCTCAAAACGAGTGTCAAACATCTTGGATCCAGATTTGTCGTTTTACTTTGCGCCTTATCTATTCCCAAACTGTTTAAAAATGTCAAATAAGTCGCTTAAAAGTCACGCAATTGGGCGGAGTTGACCTAAATATTGACACATGCGCGATTCTTTCTAACGTCTAGTTCGAAATATCACACACTTCATAATTACATTGCCAAATCTCGTTAACTTCGGAACTCTTAATAATTAGATCGAACGAAATTTTGAATTTTGTTGCTTGCTGATTGGGTGAAAGAGTAAGTCCTACACTTATAATATCATATCCGTGAAAAATATATTTTCAATACGTTTTCGCGAACAATCAACAGGCTAAAAGTTAATTTACTGTAGAATCGCTAAACATATGATTGAATAAACATCATTATACTTGTCAAATGTTCACATCTTTATACGGGGCCGGAAAACTACTTTTGGTAAAGCAAGAGATTGTGTTAACCCATTTGTTCCCACGATCATATATTAGACATAGGCAAACAGTGTAGACTCTGATCAGAGTCTACACTGTTTGCTGATAGGAATTTCAATATAAACAAAAAGAATATAAAAATTTTGACCAGGCACCCCTTTGATAAAAAATGGAATAATCCAATGTATAAACATGGAAGAATACACTGGGTGTAAATGGGCTAAAGTACCATGATAATAGTTTTTTGTTACGAGAGAATAAACGATGTAGCATCTATTCTGAAGTTTGTTGTTCTTACAAAATATCACAGATTTTCTAGCTTTTGTGTGTTATGAAAAAGTATCATGGAAATGAACAATGAACCGTCAGTCTAAATACATCATTACACGTAAATATTTTATTTAGAAATCAAATTATTTAAGACAGAAATGTAACTTCATAATTGACCATTTCACTGCAAGAACCGTAAAGCTGCGTCTGATCAGGATAAAAAAAATCCGGCTGTCATGTCAAGCTTCTTTTGAAGAAAAACATTTCATATAACGCATTAGTAGGCGCAGGCAATATGATGGAAGTGATACTGTTTTAAAAACGGGTTATTATATCATTGAAATGTTAAACAAAAACACATTCTTGCATAAAAAGCCGTTCCTAGGGGGTGCATTAACGAGTACTTTAACGTGTATTAACAAGGCGATTCACGTGCACACGCGCCGTTAATGCCCGCTATAGTTATGATTGTTCTGGGGCCCAGTATAAACAATAACAATGACGGTTCGAACAGCGTTCTGGCCAAACTTCAGCCTACACTGTCAGTGCAAAGATGCTGGTGAATGCATTGTAATTGAAAATACAATTAATTACCGTGCGCCAAATACACATAACGGTCATTAAGGTGAAATGCGAAAGGGTTTTACTGTAATAACCCTAATTAGCACATGGCTTGGAGCTCTCGGCCAATCAGATGCCTCAAAAACCTGTGAATATATCGTTTATTTCAACAAACCATCGAATAACTAACAAACTGTTCACTTATTCCTCGCTTCCGTCATCTCAAGGCAATTTGACGTCACAATTCCAAAAACAGCTGAGGTCAGAGGTGAACTGCACACGCTTCATGACGTTTTATTATGTACAGTGAGACCTAGACTTTAAAGACAATTACTAATGAATTGTGCTTACATATAGAGCTTCAATAAGCGTTATTTATGTTGGTGTTAAAGCATGCTTAATGTCTCAAACTTATCATTTGAAATAACCTTTCAATTTTAGTAAAATATTACAAACAAAATGACTTTTTCGTCTAAAACAGAAATCAGAAACGAATTGTTTTCTTGTTTTCCTCGAGCCCAAGCCAGTGCTAAATAGGTTAGACCATGGTTGCGCGCGAATAAACGACATAGTTCTTGGGGGCTACGCCCCCTCGAACTATATCGTTTATTCGCTTGCAACCATGGTCTAACCTATACATATTTGGACAGACAATAGCTAACAAATGGTGGAGGCTCCCGAGGGAGCATTCTGGTCGGGATCTAAACAGTTTCCCATTCAGTTTGCACCTTTTGAACTCATTACTATGTGATAAAAGCCAACACCGATGATACATAGCATTACGCCTAGCCAGAGATGTCCGATTAGTTTCTAAATCTATTTCAAGAAATAGACAGTGAAGAAGACAATTTCCCCCCCCCGTTTAAACGCAAGCAAAACGCAAACACAGTGTATTTACAGGTAGAAAATGACATTTACTTTTTGGCAATTACGTCCAAAATAGTTAGGAGCCTGATCAGACGCTTAGTTATCCGGCGTCTGATCTGTTTCCAAACTGTTTACAATGGAAAACTATTGTCAAATATAGTTTTAGCATTAACGAATTTATTGGGGAAAAATAACGTCTTCTCCATAGTATACAGTACAACCAAACTTGTACAACTAAATAATTCTGTTGACAGGTGACATTATTAGGTACATGTACAGTGGAGAAAACGTTATTCTTTCCCAATAAACGCGTTTACGCTAAAACTATTATTTCCTTTGCAAACAGTTTGGAGCCATATCAGACGCCGGTTAAGCCGGCGTCTGATCAGGCTTCAAACTGTTTTCCACTCTGAACAAAATTTAAAGGTCAGAATTGTCAAAACGTTGTCCTTTTCTACATTTTAGTGTTTTGCGTTTGCGTTTCGTTTACGTTTAAACGGAAAAGACTAACGTTTTCTCCACTCTAGGATGAATACAAAGCAGAACACACCATATAAGTAAACACACTAGGCAAAGCAAATTTTGATTTATTATTAAAACTTGCAGTTAACTCATTAATAAAAGCGATAAAAACAACTTAAATCCCATTTTTCGTATACGAGTTATGTATACATTGTACCGTAATTGTGCACATACATGTACATATTTTTAAAATGCCGAACTTTTGACGGCAGCGACTTGCTATCACAGATGACATGAAGTTGACACAATATTATGATAAACTTTGTGTCACAGTTTGCGGCCGTAAACCCAAATCAATCAAATTTGAAATTGACAAAATCGGCCATCTGACACTCCGATTGGTCTACGACCAGATAGTTCATTTCAGTAAAATGTCCATGACAGCGACTATTTGCATACGTTGTCCACAATTAGGCGAAACCTCTCATTCAATAACCACTGAAACTTTAAATGTACATTTAAAATCAAAATAAAATTGTGTCCATCTTGTTTAATTGCGTTCTGTTTAAAGTAAACATGTACACCGATGCATTGAACATTATTCTTCGTGTGGCGACCTTGATCAGAGAGCTCCTTTAGGGAATGTTCTGTTCAAAGTTTACACTGAGGTAGAAGACAAGTGCATTCTTTGTAAGTACACTGTTTGTAGTGAAGCACAATACTTGCAAGATATACAGTTGATGTGCAATTAGAATAAAGGAAGCTGTGATATGGAAGAAAATGACTGATATTAATAAAAAAAAAATGGAAATGGATCTCAAATATATAGACAAAAGTTCTTGTTATGATTTATATCTATGCAAATATTGTGCTTATTGAAATATATTTTATTTGAAATGCTGGTTTTATACACATATTTCAAGTTCTTAAGAAATTACATAGCTCAAGATAATAAATGAACTTGGTAATATATGTTCTAAGAAGTTTGAGTAGCCAAAGTAATGCATTTAGAAAATAATTATTTTTTAGAAATGGAATTAAAAATGAAAAAATAGACATTAAGAATATTTGAAAATAAGATAAAAATCATGCCTTTTACCTGTAGCTCTGTAGTAATTTGATCTTTCAGACTATGTCTGTTTAACCCATTACCCCTTATCCAGGTTTTTTATTACAGCATGTTGAAAGTAAAGTAGAAAGTACCTAATGGTATATTCTGCTTTACTTTCAAAATGCTTTAGGCTCCTTATAGTGCATACATTCATGATTCCATAGTGTGGAACTATTTTGCTCAGTAGAGAAATAAATAAGAGGGGTAAAACTGCATATTGATTGAGTGATAGGTTAATGTGCAATCAAATTATGTACATGTAATAGATGTCTTGGGTTAGCTGTTCCTCATTAAACTAAGACTGTTCCTGTTGTTTTGAAATCAGCCGGGTGATGACTGTGTAAACATACATTTTGTAAATTCATCATAAATTACACTTTGTTTTGTTAAATCTGGTTCATTCTAGTTATTGTCACTGTTCTCTGTTCAGTAAGCACCAAACACATTCTGTTCACAGTCAATGAGAAAGGATGACTCCGGGGTTAATATTGCAGACTTCTCAAGATTAAGACCAACATCCAAGGCTGATGGTGACATCTGGTGATAGAATCTGAAACAACAAAGATGTATGAAAATAAATAATAACTGTTTAAACATATAGACAGCTTTATCATCTTATTCAGAATTATTTTTTATTCTTTAGTGAAGGCATTGATTGAATGAGACAATTCAAATTCAAATCTTTATTTAAAACCTACAAGTAAATCTAACAGACACACACATTTAGAATCTATAACGTCAATATTAATAAAATAGCATGTCAACCCAAATTCCGTTCCAGCTATTTCAGTAACTGACCCTTAGTACGCTCCTAATATTTAGATGGCTTACAAAATTATCAAAACATATTTTTAAAATTATTTTAAATTCCTAGACAACTGTATTATAAAATGGTAAAAGTTAGACGTATAGAAAGTTAAAAGGTTATAAAGCTTTTGAGTTTTTGCTCATCAAAAACTAAAATCTGACCAATCAAACGCTTTAGGACGATTTCAGACTCGACTCAAATCTTTATAACCTTGGAGCCAGGGTCTCTGACGTAACATTCTAGCACTCTAACGACTGAGATGTAGGGACTTGTTGAGTTTCTACTAAGATAACAGTGGAAAAAACATTATTCTCTTAAACTATTGTTTCCATTGCAAACAGTTTGGAGCCAGATCAGACGTAGGTTTGAAGCCAAGTCAGACGCCGAGTAACCCGGTGTCTGATCAGGCTCCAAACTGTTTGCTACTCAGATAGATTAAAATAAACAGTCCGAAGTATAAAAAAGATGTCATTGTCTCCATTTTAGTGCACTGCGTTTGCATTTCTTTGCGTTTAAAAACGGGAAAGAATAACGTTATCTCCTCTGTATCTGTGTTCGACAGGTACAGCCCCAATGGTGCATCTAAAAAGTGCCCCTTCTCATAATCATCAGAATTGATTGAGTAGAAGTAATAAATAGAAATAGAAATAGACTACTCTAGATCCCGCTAGACTACATTATGGAACTGCAATCGACTACTGGTGTTTTAATGGGAATCCATTCATGTGTCTGATATTTATTAATAAATATAGCATTATAAATAAAGTCCTACCCTAAACATGCTAAATTGTAAATCGGTGTACCTGTATTTCCATAGCATTGGTCAAGAGAAAACCTCTGACGTTCTTTGTTGCGTCGAACCTAACCGGTCTGTATGCTACGTCTCACATTGTACCAAACCAACTCATTCAACGTTATTCCAACATCCAACTACACAATTTCTCCTCATGTCCAGACATATTGTAACATTTTTAAGTCCTTGAATTAACAGACGAAGAACAACATGATGTCTGTTTACGACAGAATAGTCAGCAAGATGACGGCGGTCGTTAATTGGTAGAACTAATTGGTAGAAGCCAAGCGTAAATTACACATGCGAATCGAGTCGCTTTTAAAATTGGCCGACATTGATAAATCCGGTGCATGTGGCCCTGTTTCTAGGCGGCGGATATATAAAACACATGAACATTTTGTAAACAAACTTGACCTCGCTAGGTGCGCTTGTATTAGAGAACAGAGTTAGGTGAAATCCAAAAAGAAGGGGAAATAGACATATTTTTATGCAAGAATAGTGTCAATACACCTGTTTTTCGTGCATTAACATCTGCAGAAGCCCTTGTGCTGTCTTGGAGCCCTCGGCTAAAGCCTCGGGCTTCAAATACAGCCCGCGGGCTTCTTCAGACGTTAATGCACGAAAACAGGTGTATTAACCCTATATTGAATAACGACTTTTAAAAATGATAGCCCATCGTGTATGTATGAGTTTATACTTAATAATATATACACATACTTTTCTAAAATAAATCCTTTATGGTCAATGATGTTTAAGTAATATGTGTCTGCTAAAAGTGTTTAATCCAGAAGGTTTTAAAGTATTTAATGTATATATTTTGTTTTAAATAGTACATGCATACAATAAAGCAATATTAACCATAGTTGATAACAATACAGACATGTCTGTGTCTGGCAACAATCCAATGAAAAAGAAAGTTAAAGTTGTACAAACTGTCATTGTCTGTTTCTATCGAAAGGAGCACCTTGTATGGATTTAAACAGTTAAAGTCGCATTTAGCTGAAGTAATATTAACCCTTAGCCCGCCAAATAAATTGTCATCTGCTATATTACTCGTCTGCTTCAAGTTTCAAAGTGCTTCAAAGTTGCTCAAAATTGCTGAGAATGTTGTCTGAATGTCAAACAGCTTGGATCCTGATGAGACGCCGAGTTACTCGGCGTCTCATCCGGATCCAAGCTGTTTGCATATGGAGCTATAGTGTCGTGAGTGGCAGGCTAAGGGTTAACGATGCAACCTATTTACAACGCTCAATTGGTAGGCATGGGAACAGTTCATCAAAGTTTAGCAGTGTATCAACATGTTACTTTATTTTGATTTGTATCATATAAAACAGATATGTCGCTTCTAACATGGCAGTTTTGATTAAAGTAGAAAGTAATGAATTTTATTATATACTCATTAAATTTGAAAATTAATATTTTATTTTATGCTCATGAAATGAAAATTAATCCGATATATATTCAAACGCCATATAAAATAGTAACATGATAGTATATCCTTATATCATATAACCAGTAACATTATTATATAGCTCTTTGAATAAAATATGTTATAATCAAAGAATCATAGATTAAACTTTATTATTAAGCCATAAAAATGTGACATTTTATCCGGAGACTGATATCAAAACGTGACATATTACCATTTTTACCTCTTCATTACCATGCCATCGACAGCTTTAACACATTGCTGTTTGCTGGTAAATAAATGTAATATATAAATTAAATTTAGGTAGTTTGGCTTAAGAAATATAAAAGTGAGTGTCAAACAAATAAGATGCTGATTAGACACCGCGTTACGATCAGTATCAAAACACTTTGCAAACAATCATGGTACTCGGGGTAAGGCATTTAATGGATTAACAATTATATATAGAGGATATTGAATGAGTGTGTTTTCAGTAGTGAATTTATTGAACGAGTTGGATAAAATAATATGTTGCGAGCCTTGGCGAGCAACATATCTTTTTATCCAACGAGTTCGATAAATTCACCACTAAAAACACACGAATTTGATATCTTTATTATCACATAAACACCAAAAGACACGAAAATCCGGACGGTTTTACTTTCGTTTTTGCCCTCGGCTCTCAGGTAAACGATTCGTCATAGGTGTTATTCGGTTTTATGCATCTGTAAATAAAAACACATATCCTACTGAAATAAAGAAAACCCACATACATGTGTTGTGAAAAGACTTCTCTGGTGGCATATTGAAATTTTGAATTCATATCTAATCTAAAATTGTTCTAACCTACTAAAAAATATCATTTGACATTTAGAATCTAGTTTCGTTTTCAAAATTACGTCGATGTTAGAACGTGACGTCATTATTATTGTAACGTCTACATTTGAAAAACAGTCTGACTCACTGTTAATTGTTGAGCTCTAAGTAGCCTGATTTGCAGCCTAAATGTGCGGGACTGCTCGGGATAATGTGTTTAGGACACTTGAAAATGTTTTAAATCCCTAGTGGTAATCTTATTTTGCCTGGATTCTCTTAAAGATATCACATGACCAAGCTTGGGTGGTAACACCTACCACCGTATATAGTTTGAGTCAAAGCATGCAGAGCATGCTATAACAGTGGTAGCGTCTAGGCAAAGAATCATTCAGGCGTCTCAAGTGAGGCCCGCACCTAATATTTGATAGCTTGGTTAGTAAAACCCATAGAAAAACCTATTGATATCTATTATGTAAGGGCCTCTATTCAAAGCTGAGCCATTGCCTGAAGACTTTTCTCATGCTGTATACCGGTATATACCTGTATTTTGAAACCAACTAAACAATGGGGGTGAATCAATGAAAGAACTGGCTCGGTGTCTTTAACTGATTTAAAGTCTGCGTAATAGTACAGTATTTTGGTGATTCGAAAATTAGTATAAAGTATATGCCCAGTTGGCCGTACAATTTTTACGGACCTCTATATTTTGGACGTTTATGAAATAAAGTAACATATAAATCTCCCTCAAAGTCCGTTTAATCAAAGAATAAACATTTAATATGATTAAATACATAGTTTTATGTAAGTAGTATAAATCAAAGTACAGTTAAACTCCTCTTAACCGGACATGTGTGGGAACAATAAAACGTTTCTGTTTAGAGGGAGGTTTCCAGATAAGAGGAGTTTTAACCTATTACCAACTAGCGTGTTTCTAGTATGGAAGTAGCTGACTACTTAAACAAGGTTGAGAAGTAACGCAGAATACACCGTATTGTGCATTCTACTTTACTTTAAAGCCGCATTGTGTTTTTGGGAAACCTGCATAAAACGGTTGTTTGGGATCCCATTAGAACTACATGGGACGTGCTTCTTTCATAAAAAGCGGCTTTATCTAAGAAATTCGCTTTTAAATTTTTATTTATAATTTTTTTGTGCTAGCACAATTTAAAGATCCTCCTTGTGAATGGAAAGAAGGACAACTCTGTAAATACAGGGCTCCAGATAACGGAAGTATTTCGATTACTAAACTCTTTATTTCTGCTTTTAAACCCAATGGTGCCATACTCATTAGAATCGTCTCGAAGAGACGGTTTAATCAGTAGTAACACCGTAGCATTCGGTGCTGAAATGAGTGAGAACATGTTGGATTTGTTCAGTTTATTCCTCTTATCTGGAGCCTGATGAAATGAAGAATTTAACCCTTATTCTGCTGCTAAGACGTCTGCTTTGACATTGTCGTGTGCAATATTTGTTCAGTTTAGATTTATGCATATTTTTTATTAAACAAACCTTAAGACGAGTGTCAAACAGTTTGGATCCAGATGAGACGCCGCGTTACGCGGTGTCTGTTTTAGAGTCAAACAGTTGCGACCAGTAGGCACAGGATTAAACTATGAGATAAGGTCCCCACGTGTAAATAATTAATCACGGTGGTAAGCGTGTACAATCCAATACGGGGGATCTTGCTGAAATTGACTGTTTCAGCCTTGTCTTCTCTCTAACTCAACCACCTAATTTTGGATCTTCACCAAACTTGCTATAAATGTTTATTAGTATAGAATCTAGCTCAATTTTGATAACTATTAAAGTCGCATGAGGCATGTCTGAGTTATTGCCCTTGAATAATTAAAAAAAATGACTGTTTCAGCCTTTTCTGCTCTCTAACACAAACACTTTTTATTGGATCTTCACCAAACTTGCTGGCATTGTGTATTTGTTTTAAATATAGATCAAGACAAAAATCGAATACAGCTGACTGAAAATCCTTCAAGAGGTAAAGGAGGTATGGGTAGACATTTATTACTTTACTTATTACCAACACGGCCAAGATGAAGCACATGCAACTATTGACCAAATAGTTGGTTAAAATAGAATAAAAACAGTTCATGTTACAGAGTTGACAGGGCTAAAATAAGGATGAAATAGCAAATTTGTAATAATTGAAGAACCGTAACTCCAACATGCCTTCGGCGATTTGGGTATTCATAGAACTGGACTAAGTTTTTATCCAATATTATTTTCAGCAAATTTGGTGAAGATCCAATTAAAACCGTTTGAGTCAGAAAGCTGACAAGCCTGAAGTATGCAATCTATAATCATTCAAGGGCAATAACTTCAACATGCCTTGTGCGATTTTGGTAGTTAAGATTATGAACTTGATTTTATATTAATAAACATTTTCAACAAGTTTGGTGAAAATCACAAAAAAGTTATTTGTGTTAGAGAGCAAAAAATGGAGAAACAGGTATTTCTAAATACATAAAGGACAATAACTCAGACATGCCTTATGCGATTTAAGTAATAATCAAACTGAACCTAGATTTTGTATAAATAAAGAATTTCAGCAAGGTTTTGTTAAGATCCGAAAAGAAATGTTTGTGATAGAGAGCAAAAAATGCTGAAATATTAATTTTTAATAACTAAAGGGCAAAAAACTCAGACATGCCTTATGCGATATAAGTACTATTCGAACTGCAGATATATTTTATATTTATAAACATGTTCAGCAAGTTTGGTGAATATCCAATAAAAACTGTATGTGTTAGAGTGCAAAAAAAACCCTGAAACAGTCATATTTTAATAATTAAAGGACAATAACTCAGATATACATTATGCGATTTTAGTAATATTCAAACTTAACCTTGATTTTATATTAATAAACATTTTCAGCAAATTGGGTGAAAATCAATAAAAAGCATTTATGTTAGAGAGCAAAAAATGGTGAAACAGTCCTTTTTAATACATTAAGGGCAATAACTCAGACAATCATTATGGGATTTTAGTAATAATCCAACTGGACCTAGATTTTATATAAATAAAGAATTTCAGCAAGTTTGTAGAAGATCCGATGAAAACTCTTTGTGTTAGAGAGCAAAAAAGGCTGAAACAGTCATTTCTAATAATTCAAGAGCAATTACTCCGACATTCCTTATGCGATTTTACTAGTATTCAAATTTAACCATGATTTAATATCAATGAAAATTTTCAGCAAGTTTGGTGAAAACTCAATAAAAAGAATTTGTGTTAGAGATAAAAACTGGCTGAAAACAGTCATTTTAATACATAAAGGGCAAAAAAACCTTAGATATGCCTCATACGATTTTAGTAGTTATCAAACTAAACCTAGATTTTATACTAATGAACATTTTCAGCAAGTTTTGTGAAGATCCAATAAATGTATTTGTGAAAGAGAGCAATACTTGCTGAATCACTCATTTTTAATACAAAAATGGCAAAAACGCAAACATGCCACATGCGATTTTAATGGTAATCAAACTGGACCAAGATTTTATAATAATAAACAATTTCAGTAAGTTTGGTGAAGATCAACTAAAAAATGCTTGTTTTAGAGAGCAAAAAATGCTGAAACAGTCAACTTTTAATACATAAAGGGCAAAACGTCTTACATGCCTTATTCGATTTAAGTAGAAATTTAACTGTACCTAGATTTTATATAAAAGAACATTTAATGCAAGTTTGGTGAAGATCCGATAAAAACTCTTTGTGTTAGAGAGCAAAAAGGGCTGAAACACCGTTGTGACGAAATGTGACTCATTTTATAGCAATCGTTCGCACCCGGTGATGTTGAACCCAGCTGTTCCACGTGCCACTAATCCGTGTGGTAATATTTATGTCAGACGATCTACTTTCGGTTTGTTATGGTTTTAAATCGCTTTTTTTGGTGATTTAGGTCTGTCTTCAACATTTCATAGATCAGTTTGGCCCATTAGAATGTTCAAGCATTATTATTAACCGTTATTGTATTTCGCACATTAAAAAAGGGTCTGAAAACACAATGGGACTTTAAATCTGCTTAAAGCTATCATCCGCTAGAATAAATAAGCTAGTTTCCTCAGTGTAGGAATAAATCAAAG
This sequence comes from Gari tellinella, assembly GCA_922989275.2. Lineage (NCBI taxonomy): Eukaryota > Metazoa > Mollusca > Bivalvia > Cardiida > Psammobiidae > Gari > Gari tellinella. The sequence continues at coordinate 52,209,693 of OV277872.1, forward strand.
ACGTAATACGGCCAAATTATGGTTTAATGGGTAAGAATAAAGAAGGGTTGGAATCAGGACCAACCTTTTTGTACGGTTAAGAGAGAATTCCGGTATTTAGACGTTCCAGTTTTGAAGGGTTCTACTATATAACATTTTCATCGGCTGACATGTATATTCTGTTAATGTGCAATTTTAATATGACATGATCTGATTGATATTGCAAAAACAAGATGTTATTGAAGTAGTCTGAATCAAAGTACAGTGACACCCCTCTAAACCGGAACCTCCATATACCGAAATACTCTCTAAATCGGACAAAAACTATAGTCCCGTTTCCAGCCCTTCTTTATTTAAACCTATTACACCATAAACATCCTTTTTACGTCTTTGATTTATTCCTACACCAAACAAGCAAAAATTATGAATATGTTACACCAGAAATATTTCAATACAGGTTGAAAGTAAAGCAGAATGCGCCTAAAGGCGCATTCTGCTTTATTTTCAACATGTTTTAAGTGTGCACCTATCGTCCATACTAGAAACAAAACATGGGTCAAACCCTCTCTAAACCGGAAACCCCCTAAACCGGACATTAATGTTGTCCTCATACATGTCCGGTTTAAAGGGGGTACACTGTAAATTTATTAACGTTTTACTACTGAATTATATCAAAAGTATTATTTTACCGGTATAAAATAAATATACACGTTATTTTAATGAAGTGACATTATACCTGTATTTCGTTTATATACGACACTATTAATTTGACTGATACAACGTTTTAAAAGGATTTTTACTGTTTTTATTTTGTAATTGATTAATGAATTGACCCTTAAAAGTAAACACTATCACTTACGCTTTATTGGCCGATGTAAAAGTTCTGATAAATGGTTTTCGTAATTGGCTGTGGCAGGGCTCCCATACGTTTCTCATAAAAATTTCAAGCGCAATTTTAGGAATCGTACTATTCAACCCTTTTGTTGCCAGGATCTACAACACCTAATTCATTTCACAACAGTTTAGACCCAGGTCAGACGCCATGTTTCAATGTCTCCTTAGAAAAAAATGCATTAAATCCAAATTTTGAAATTAAAAGCAGAAATCCGAAGATTTCGGAAAAAAAATTGTCCTGAGAAATTCAGAAAAACCCATTGAGTACCGAAGAAATCCAGAGAAATGGCAGCCCTGCTGAGTTTTATGTATGAATATTCACCAGAGGAAGATGGTTTCGTATCAGGTGAGGTATTAAACCATTTACTGCCATATAAAGAAAAACAGAGACATTTGCAAACAGTGTGGAGTAAGTTGTCGCATGGACAGAATCCACATTGTTTGGTGTATTTATCGACGAGTCTTTTGGCAGAATGCCTATATAAATAAACTACATGTCAAACGTCGATGTCGCGATTTTGCTAAAGTTGAACGTATCCGTATTGCAAAGTTGAAACGTGGCTTAGCCACGTTTCAACTTTGACATAAGGATATGTTTGACTTATGCGTGATATAAACTGTTCTACACTCATTTCAGTAGTTTTGAAGTCAAAATACGTAAACATAAAACTTGAAAAATAAAAACAGATGATAATTGTTTAAAATTTATAACGTCAGTAAAGCCAAAAATTAAGCATTTTGAAGTGTTCTATCCGTTTTGAAACTAACGAGGATGGGTGGAAACGATCGGTACAGTAGTATTGCCATAGTTATGACAACCATGACGATGTTGTGCGGATGTTCTCATGGAAATGATATGATCGGCTCTCTTCCGCAAGCACTAACATGCGTTTTAAAAATTCCAAACCCAGTTCCACAAACGAGTGTGATCCTTGCTATTGCATCGTGTGATTTTGAAACGGGACAAGAAGATGCTCGCTGTAATATGGATATTGATGTTATTAATGGCAGAACAAGTGACATCACCCCTGTAACTGATATCAGTGATAATCGTGTCTACAAAAATATTCATTGTGCACGTTGTAATGGGGTAACAACCGCTAACATCAGTTTCTGGACTCCAGAAATTACGTGTGAGTCGACGGTTAATGTAACATTTGGACAGCTTGAAAATCAATTAAATGATGTTTTCAAAACTGATGGATGCCATTTTCATTTTGTTCCATCACATGTGGACGTTAATGCCTTTGGTTGCTATTTAAATGTACAGCAGTGTAACGTTGCTACCGTATCTCCAAATTACACGTCAGACACTTACCAATGCCAAGGAGAGCCTACTGTCTTTGGAAAAGGAATGGCATTTTTACACGAAAATTGTGCAAAGTGCAATGGACTAAGCGAAACAGATATATCCAATATACCACAAGTACATGAGTTTATCTTCTTTGCTCTATGGTTTCCACTATCATTGACCAGTGAGCTTACGTATGACACGAAACCAACCGGTAGGTGTGGCGCTGGACGGATTATGGACTCTTCAAATGTAAGACACCGATTTATCATTACAAATATAACATAAAATATCCCTTCCATAATCAAATTTATTAATAAGTGTTTACCACTTCACCGCCATATTGTCGTCTGCTTCACTATTGTTGTCTGCAATACCGATTCAAAGTAAGGTTTAAGGCAGTATAACTAATATTATTTCCAAACACGTGGCAGGTTTAATCGAAACTATTTGTAATTTCACTTTATGACGTCATGAAGAGTGAAAGATTAATACTGTAGAAATACATTAAACAGTGTACAGCGTTCCCTCTCTACAACGACACCCAATGGGAGACAAACATTGTGTACGTTGTTTAGAGGGAGTCGTTATAGGGAGGGACATTGACTACACTTGCAAACAGCTTGAATCCAGATCAGACGCCGCGTAAAGCGGCGTCTGATTTGGATTCAAGCTGTTTGTCACTCGTCATTAAGGTTGTTTCTGTCAAAAGGTCAATTATGTAACTTTAGAAAAAAAAGCAGACAACAATTTTAGCAGACGATATTGCAGGAATAAACGCGTAAGACATAATTGTCTTGTTTTTTGGAACTGTGGCAAACGTCTTTGTAAGGAGGGAATCGTTGTTGGGAGGGCCGTTGTACAGAGGGAACGCTGTAATATCTGAAGAAAAAAACCGGACAACCATTACTCCATAGGTAGGCACAATTAACTCCTTATACACTCAGTGCAAAAAAAACGCACATTTTCATTACAATATTTGTATGTAGAAAGAACGAATTTGTGAATTAATCTTTTCATTATAGACAATAGTTCTGTCTGGGTGTATCAATCTTGAAAATCACAATCTAAAAAAAATCGGTTCGATGTTTTAAACATGCTGTAGTTCTCTTTCGCTGCCAAAATAATCGTGAGAATTTAAATCCTTCACCGTTTCATTGTCGTCCGCTTCAAATTTATTGTTTGTAAGATCGTTTCAAAGTAAAATACAATGTAATATGATTTAAAACATATCGATACGAGGGTCAAACAGTTTGAATCCTGATCATCGAGCCATCTTGCCTATGAGCACTGCTAACATATGGCGCAGTCAAATGCAGCCGCAGTACCGACTCAGACCCTTCACAGGTACCCATTTTAACCCCTGGGTGGAGGGGAGCAATTCGCGGTACATGTCTTGCTCAAGAACATTCCTGTACATCATCGGGGATTCAGGAAAATCCCCTAGTCAGACCGCTGGTCCGGCGGGGGATCGAACTCACGACCCCTGGTACCGTAGTCCAAGGTGTTAACCATTGGGCCACTACCACCGGTAGTAATAATTTATCAAACTCGTTGACTAAAATAATAAAGACGCTCGCCAACGCTCGCGTCATTACGGTATTGTTTTAGTCAACTCATTAATTAAAAAATTATAAATAACGAGCATTCATGTATGATTCTCTATTTACCAGGGCTCCAAATAAGAGGGAGTAAACGGCGTCTGATCAGGATTCAAACTGTTAGCAAACGCGATTTATGGCGTCATTAAGAATGAAGAGGTTAAAAAGCAGCACACTGTTTTTGAGTTTTTTGTTTCTGAACTTGTTACAGAATTAATTCAATCTTGAGATATGGTATATGAATTCTAATTTTCTTCAAGAAAAGACTCTTAATCTGCACATGAGCACGATGTGCGTTTCTGTTTGCACTGATATATATATATACCTCCACTGAATAAATAAGTTTCAATTCATACAGTAACAAATATGTACATTAAGACATAATTATTTTCAATATCTCTTCAGATGCTAGCTTGAGGCAGGTCAAAAGTATAGCATAATCTGCATTGATAATCATTCTGCTTTACTTTCAACCCAATTTAAGCGTTCACCTGTCTTTAAAGCTAGAACAAAGGTGCGGGAAAAAGAGTTAAAAAGATCCTTCTGCACTACATTGCTCCCTCTCTTCAACGGCCCGCACAATAACGATTCCCTCCTTACTACAACCCTTGCCGCTGTTCCCTCGGGCCCGATTTATAAAACTTCGTGCGAAAAGTGTTGTCGTAAGTGAGACAATTTTTATCTATTTCTCCGTCTAATCCTGTATTTTCAAGACGATTTGAAAAGGATGGCATACGACGGAATTAGATAGAGAATTGAGAAATTAACTGAATTTGTAAGTCTTGACATACGACCGTTTTCGTCCTACGAAGTTTTATGAAACGGACCCCAGAGGCTTAATGTCTCAAATTTAACCATGACTTGTACTAGCATTTAACTCGTTGAACCCTAGCACCAGGTATTTATGTCTTTAATTAAAAGTGTACATTCTAATAGTTAACTTGTCCTATGCAAATAGTGTACATAATTAGGTGCCCTCTGATTAAGGTCTGCACTGCTTGTCATTTTGCAATATATTGTAAAATATTTACCCTAAAAAATAAAAAATGAACTAGGCTTGTTTGGAAATAAGGATTGTCCGTTTGAAGATTCAGGAGTGAATGAAAATAATTCGTTGATATCAGGATCACATACAGTGGAGAATGTGTTATTCTTTCCCAATAAACTCGTTTACGCTAAAACTATTATTTGCAGTGCAAACAGTTTGGAGCCAGATCAGACGCCGGGTAACCCGGCGTCTGATCAGGCTCCAAACTGTTTGCCACCAAGATAAACATGAAATATCAGAATTGTCCAAAAGTTGTTCTTTTCTACGTTTTAGCGCTTTGCGTTTGCGAACGTTTGCGTTTAAACGGGAAAGAATAACAGATTCTCCACTGTAGCAGGAACAGAAACAACGTGTACTGGGTCTAAACTGTTTGTTACACGTATTGAAGTATTTTAGGCCGACCGCGAATAATTTTCATTAGTTAAACCATTGCAGGCGCAATTTGATCCATATTTTCGATGCTGCTGAAATGCTTTGTTTACATAGATTAACGTATTCACTTCTGAAACCTTAAGTAAGCTTTTTCAGGTTCTGATGAAGTATGTTCCTCTTTGACTTGTAAAGTGTGTTTTTAAACCAGACTGCACACTTAAAAACAGTGCAGATCTTTATCAGATGGTCCCTTGAAGCGACTCGCAACCAGATGGTGCATTAAAAATAGTAATTTGTAAATATGTGTCAAACGCTTATATAAATGGTAAAAAAATTAGTTTAGGATAAGAAATTCTGTTTAAAAAAATGTATTTCAATAAAAACAAATATTGGTCTCTGGTGGGATTCGAACCCGGGGCCCGGCATTCGCGGACAAAAGGCAAAATAGGGGAAACCGCTTAGACCAATGGACCACGGAACTATCCGTTTATCTCGGATCGATTTAACGTATTTCAATGTGTAGCGATCGAAAGTGCATACAACTTCGTAATTCGGCTCGTGTTTATGTCTGAGCCCGTGTAGAGAAGCAACAACAACAACTATACCGTTAGCTAACGCTATGGAAAAACGATGGAAAATATCTAAAAAACTTAAGATTCGGTGACGATTCTTGAGACGTTTTTTGGACTGATCATATTTTTTTAATGTCAAAAGCCAAATAATGCCACAAATTTGCTTTTATTTGAGTATTTATTTTTATTTTGACAAGAACACCATCCGGTTGCGAGTCCCTTTAAGGAGCCTTCTGATCATGGTCTACACTAGTTGTAGAGGGAAAGTGTACTTTTCATAGTTATACTGTATGTAAATGACGACGATACTCGTTGCTAGAGTTAAAAGTATTAACCCTTTACCCCATAGCCTATATTTAGTTTTGAAAAAAAGGTGGCCACTTAAACCAGGCTGATAGTAAAGCAGAATGCGTCGTAAGGTGTATTCTGCTTTACTGTCAGCCTGCTTAAAGCTATCATCTGCTAGGATTTAAAAAAAAATTCTTATCATTCATTTTCATGGCTTTAAAAATTGGAACAATTTTGTTCAGTGGATGAATAAATTAAATGTGCTAAAAGTGACTTCTATGGGGAAACGGGTTAAAACTAGGGATGTCAACGAATACCAAAATCACTATTAACTTAATTGAACTTAAAACGTTATAAACGAAATTGATCCGCGTTTTATCTAATGGTTTTTTAATGGTTTTTACTGTAAAATGCACAGTTTATAGTTAATTTTATATCATTATTTGTAGTATGTGAGATAAATAAAAGCATTCTCTAAACATCGTAGTCCACTGGAATGTTGATTTGAGGGCCTCAGTTCAACCTGTTAGCCCATAATATCTGCATGAAACGGGATACCAATTGACGTCATTTGCGTTGATGTAACTCTAAACAATGTTATGTTTATTTGATAAATAGCATGTCAAATTCTTGCCCATTACTAATAATTTAACAAACTCGTTGACTAAAATAATAAAGACGCTCGCCAACGCTCGCGTCATTACGGTATTGTTTTAGTCAACTCATTAATAAAATTTTTTATAAATAATGAGCATTCATGTATGATTCTCTATTTACCAGGGCTCCAAATAAGAGGGAGTAAACCAAACGTATCCAACAATTTCTCATCTGTTTTAGCACCAAATCCTATAGTGTTACTACTCATCAGAATTGTCTCTTCGAGACAATTCTAATGAGTAGCGACACCATAGGGTTTAAAGCAGAAATAACGATGTTTAGATTTTGAAATACTCCCCTTATCTGGAGCCCTGTTTATATGTTATAGAATCGATGTGTGGAAGCCAGGTGTTCACTGATACGTCGTCTACAAGACAACGAGTGTATCCGAATTCTAACCACCGTAAAAGAATTAGCATACACAGTCGGTATACGCCTCACTCCATCCTCTGCAGTATCCCTACAACATGCAATTGACAATGTTCCTGCTTTGAACGACGAACTATTTCGACTTATAGACACAATTTTTGAGAACCTTGCAAATTTTAGGTTTGAAATTATTGTTGTTCCAGATTTTGAAGATAAAGATTGGCTTCTTACGACAGCTGTTGAAGACGCATTTACTACGTTTGTACAGTGGCGTTTGAAGCTACGCTTTTATAAACAGCATGACCCTGAACAGATACTAAGTAAACTTTTATTTGCCTCCGACAACGAAACTCTCATACTGAATATAGATAGCAAAGATATCACATTTTCAATCACCCTACACGACTTCAAAGACGATACTGACTACCGTGATCCTTGGAATGTATGTTCTACTACAACTAAAGGGTTTCAGGTTTCGCCATGTCGAGCTTTTGTTGTACAGAACGCTCTAGAGACGGACGAAGCTCGGGGTATTACTTACGTTCGATATCTTTTTGATAAATCACCTTTTTCTCTTCCTATCCCTGCTTTTACAACTGGACCTAGAAGTATATTAGAATACAGAGCATGTCCATTTGTTGAAGTGTTCAAGAACAGAACCAACTGGAAAGAGGTTAACGGCAGCTTGGTTTTCTTAAACGTAGACATAAATATTCCCTATGCTGAGTTTTTTTACGGAGACACAACGGAAAGTATACTGATTTGTAAGGATGAGTATTTCAAACTTTACAAAGGTAGTTCTACGATTCCCCGACTAGTGACCAATGCGTTGCCTATCGTTATTTGGTTCGTTTATTATGAACTGTAGTTCTGGTTTTTTTTTCACATTAACTCCCCATGGAACTTTACTGATTTTTGCAAACCGTTTGGATCAAGATCAGACGCCGCGTAACGCGGCGTCTGATCTGGATCTTAACAGTTTGACACTCGTCTTTAGGTTGTCATACTTTAAAAATGTATAAATCTAAATTTAACAATGTTTTGCAGACGACAATCTAAAAACAGACGATATTACAGCAGCATAAGGGTTCAAGACATGCCCTTTCGATAGTACACTATTCAATCGCATAAATGTGCGAAATACAGAGTGTCATAAATGTTGTAATACTATATACTAATTTACGAATCACCATAAAACTGTATTAGATCTACTACTCAAACTGTAAATACAGTTTTGTTTAACATTTGAAACAACATGAGTCAAAGAACATATGAGCTGTGCCATGACAAAACCAGCCTTACTGCATTGCAACATTGTACAGACTATGCACCCTTGTTTGGTCTACGCTGCCAAATTCCGTAAATAACACAGCTACATTAAATTGCTTTACATGCATGTGGGTGTCAAACAATGTAGATCAAGACCAGCCGTAGCGTCTTTGACGCGGCGACTGGCCTTGATCTACATTGTTTGAAATGCAATAAGGCAGATAAGGCAGTGTATATCAAGTCAACGACGCGGCGGCTGGCCTTGATCTTCATTATTTGAAATGCAACCAGGCATTTTTTCTCATGGCATGGGTCATATCTAAGTGTCCTATTGGTCTATATATTTTGTTTCGCCCGAGCAGCACCCCTTCAAAAAACTAAAGTGTCTCAAAATAAGACTGATAAACCCGCCTGTAGCATGACTGATCTGTTTTTTAATTTTTGACGTTACATCATAATGACGTCATTTCATCGAATTGACGTAATCTCGGAAACGAAAGAGACTGCTTTAGCAACCATTTTGGTCAATAAGAAACATTGATTTTTTTTAACAAATCGTAATTAGAAAATTGAGTATGATATCAGAAAAGTATGCCACACCATATTGATGTTGTTTTTCCGTATTTGATAATGGTACAATTTTTCTCTATGAATGAATAAAACCTAATTATAGTTATGACGAATCGTTATTCTTATAATGAAGCCAAATGATCGCAACATATTATGTTGTCCAACTCGTTCAATATATTCATTCCTGAAAACGCCCTCGTACAATATTCTGTAGATCTACAGGGCTCCAGATAAGAGGTAGTTATTTCAACAAATCAAACATTTTTTCACTCATTTCAGCACCAAATCCTACGGTGTTACTACTCATTAGAATCGTCTCAAAGAGACGATTCTAATGAGTAGTGACACCATAGGGTTTAATTCAGAAATAAGGATTTTAAGTTTTGAAAAACTACCCTTATCTGTTCCTCTGGATCTATCTATTATTGATTGTTGTATTCCGGTCCAACCACCTTCGTCCACGAGCTCTGCATTTATACAGGAAACCAAAAGCTTTGATGACGTTACGTTAAATAATTGCACGTTTTAGCGAACACAAAGCTTAAAAGTTTCGTTTTCAATCCACTAAAAACGTTTTATACAATCCAACTGAAAAATAGTATCTCACTTTCGTTCCCATTTATTTTTATTTTGAGTAAACTTGTTAACGGAAATAGATATGTTGATCACCAAGGCTAGAGTCATATTATTTTCGTCAAAGCTTTTATTAAACATGATTAGTAATGAGCTTTCATGTAAGATTCTAGGTAATATCAGCACGTTTGTAAACATCTACAGTAACAAAAATGGTGCTAGTGCAGACAATGTAAACTATGAACAATTGACTCCAAGGTTATTAAGTTTTTGAGTTAGGTCTGAAGTCGTTCTCAAGCATTTATTTGGTCAAATTTGAGCCTAGGCTCAAATCTGACCAATTACATGCTTGAGAACGGTCTCAGACTCAGCCTAAAAGTCCTCATAACATTTAACCATGGCCTCTGTACCAAGGTACCGTCGTTCACAAGCATTTGATTGGTCAGATTTGAGCCTATGATAAAAACTAACCAATTAATTGCTTGCAAATGGTCTCAGACTCAATTCAAATTCGTTATAAACTTTGACATTGGCTTCTGTATCAAGGTATTATCGAAACTTGATAACTCGAACTAATTTTAGTCGAAATTACCATTTGATAAAGCTAAAATGTGACTATGCAACGCGAAGGATAAGTACGCCTGAAGCGAAAAAGAATCGAAATACTCGGGATAAAGCAACGGATAAGTTAATTCAAATACAAATTTATTTCGAAAATATAACTTTTGGGTAAACTTTGACTTAAGTTATAATGTGAGATGTGCCGAACAGTTTGAGACCTGATCAGACGCCTCGAACTTTAATCAAGCAGTGAGTGTTTATTCAAAGGGGTTAACTTATTGTTCAAAGTTAATTTTAAATAAACTAAAGTTATAAAGCATGATGAGTGTCGAGATACTGTTTAATTATTTTGCCAGGTGTTAATGAAATAGCTGGTTGAATCGAAACGTGCCATTATGATAACAATTTAATCGAGCGTTGGGCTCGATTATTTCTGATTAGCGTGATTACAGAACATGATTCTGATTCGATTAAGAAATCGACCGAATCACAATCATGATTGCTAATCATGATTATGATTTTGAATAAAAAAACAACACCCCAGTACACATACTGGTTACAGTGAAACCCTTATAAACCGGAAATGTGTGGGGACAGCAAAAATGTCCGGTTTAGAGGGGTTTGCGGTTTAGAGGGGTTTGCGGTTTAGAGGGGTTTGGACTTGTTTCTAGTATTGAAGATAGCTGACAACTTAAAGCAGATTGAAAGTAAAGCAGAATGCGCCTTAAGGCGCATTCTGCTTTTCTTTCAACCTGCTTTAGGCTATCATCTGCTAGAATGTAAAAACTATGTTCTTAAGTGTAAGAATAAACCAAAGACGTAAAAAGGCGTATTTATGGTGTAATTGGTTGAAATAAAGAAGGGTTGGAAACGGGACCAAAGTGTTTGTCCGGTTTAGAGAGAATTCCGGTATTTAGAGGTTCCGGTTTAGAAGGGTTTCACTGTATACACGTTGAGGAAGACGTTATTGATTCCCATCCAAACGAAATACATACGCAACGTGGAGAAAGGACACTATTTCGACAATTCGTGATATTCGTGAGTAGCAATTAGTTAAGAGCAATTAGTTAAGAGCCAGGGGCTCGTTTCATAAAACTGCGTACAACAAAAACGATCGTAAACCAAAACTTTAAAAAAAACATTTAATTTCTAATGTCTCAATCTAATCCTATCCTATATTTCACTGCAAGAACCGTAAAGCTGCGTCTGATCAGGATCCAAATAATCCGGCTGTCATGTCAAGCTTCTTTTGAAGAAAAACATTTCATATAACGCATTAGTAGACGCAGGCAATATGATGGAAGTGATACTGTTTTAAAAACGGGATATTATATCATTGAAATGTTAAACAAAAACACATTGAATAACGACTTTTAAAAATGATAGTCCATCGTGTATGTATGAGTTTATACTTAATAATATATACACATACTTTTCTAAAATAAATCCTTTATGGTCAATGATGTTTAAGTAATATGTGTCTGCTAAAAGTGTTTAATCCAGAAGGTTTTAAAGTATTTAATGTATATATTTTGTTTTAAATAGTACATGCATACAATAAAGCAATATTAACCATAGTTGATAACAATACAGACATGTCTGTGTCTGGCAACAATCCAATGAAAAAGAAAGTTAAAGTTGTACAAACTGTCATTGTCTGTTTCTATCGAAAGGAGCACCTTGTATGGATTTAAACAGTTAAAGTCGCATTTAGCTGAAGTAATATTAACCCTTAGCCCGCCAAATAAATTGTCATCTGCTATATTTCTCGTCTGCTTCAAGTTTCAAAGTGCTTCAAAGTTGCTCAAAATTGCTGAGAATGTTGTCTGAATGTCAAACAGCTTGGATCCAGATGAGACGCCGAGTTACTCGGCGTCTCATCCGGATCCAAGCTGTTTACATATGGAGCTATAGTGTCGTGAGTGGCAGGCTAAGGGTTAACTATGCAACCTATTTACAACGCTCAATTGGTAGGCATGGGAAAAGTTCATCAAAGTTTAGCAGTGTATCAACATGTTACTTTATTTTGATTTGTATCATATAAAACAGATATGTCGCTTCTAACATGGCAGTTTTGATTAAAGTAGAAAGTAATGAATTTTATTATATACTCACTAAATTTGAAAATTAATATTTTTATGCTCATGAAATGAAAATTAATCCGATATATATTCAAACGCCATATAAAATAGTAACATGATAGTATATCCTTATATCATATAACCAGTAACATTATTATATAGCTCGTTGAATAAGATATGTTTTAATCAAAGAATCATAGATTAAACTTTATTAATAAGCCATAAAAATGTGACATTTTATCCGGAGACTGATATCAAAACGTGACATATTACCATTTTTACCTCTTCATTACCATGCCATCGACAGCTTTAACAAATTGCTGTTTCCTGGTATATAAATGTCATATATAAATTAAATTTAGGTAGTTGTTTAGGTAGTAGGTGTCGGTGGTCCAGTGGTAGGACGCTCGCCTAGGAAGCGAGAGGTTCCTGGTTCGAGCCCTGTCAGGATCACTGAAATTTTTCTGAGCAAAAAATTAACCCTACATTGCTCCACTTCACCCAGGTGATTTAAATGGGTACCTGAGAGGGAAATAAGTCAATGTGTCATGGCTGCTAGTAGCGCCGAATGTAAATGGCCGACTTGTGACTCGATGAACAAGGAGGTAATTGTAAAAGTCGGCAGAATATGACATATAAATTTCAGACTTGATAAACCTATCACCTTTACCTTTACCTTTAGTTTGGCTTAATACATATAAAAGTGGGTGTCAAACAAATAAGATGCTGATTAGACACCGCGTTACGATCAGGATCAGAACACTCTGTAAACAATCATGGTACTCGGTGTTAGGCATTTAAGGGAGTAACAATTATATATATAGAATATTGAATGTTTGTGTTTTCAGTAGTGAATTTATTGAACGAGTTGGATAAAATAATATGTTGCGAGCCTTTGCGAGTTCGATAAATTCACCACTAAAAACACACGAATTTAGTATCTTATTTATCACATAAACACCAATTTACACGAAAATCCGGACGGTCTTACTTTCGTTTTTGCCCTCGGCTCTCAGGTAAACGATTCGTCATAGGTGTTATTCGGTTTTATTCATCCGTAAATAAAAACACATATCCTACTGAAATAAAGAAAAACCACACCCATGTGTTGTGAAAATACCTTTCTGGTGGCATATTCAAATTTGGAATTCATATCTAATCTAAAATTGTTCTAACCGACTAAAACATATCATTTGACATTTAGAATCTAGTTTCGTTTTCAAAATTACGTCGATGTTAGAACGTGACGTCATTATTATTGTAACGTCTACATTTGAAAAACAGTCTGACTCACTGTTAATTGTTGAGCTCTAAGTAGCCTGATTTGCAGCCTAAATGTGCGGGACTGCTCGGGATAATAGTGTGTGTTCGGACACTTGAAATGTTTTAAATCCCTAGTGGTAATCTTAATTTGCCTGGATTCTCTTAAAGATATCACATGACCAAGCTTGGGTGGTAACACCTACCACCGTAAATAGTTTGAGTCAAAGCATGCAGAGCATGCACTAACAGTGGTAGCGTCTAGGCAAAGAATCATCCAGGCGTCTCAAGTGAGGCCCGCACCTAATATTTGATAGCTTGGTTAGTAAAACCCATATAGAAAAACCTATTGATATCTATTATGTTAGGGCCTCTATTCAAAGCTGAGCCATTGCCTGAAGACTTTTCTCATGCTGTATACCGGTATATACCTGTATTTTGACACCAACTAAACAATGGGGGTGAATCAATGAAAGAACTGGCTGGGTGTCTTTAACTGATTTAAAGTATGCGTAATAGTACAGTATTTTGGTGATTCGAAAATTAGTATAAAGTATATGCCCAGTGGGCCGTACGATTTTTACGGACCTCTATATTTTGGACGTTTATGAAATAAAGTAACATATAAATCTCCCTCAAAGTCCGTTTAATCAAAGAATAAACATTTAATATGATTAAATACATAGTTTTATGTAAGTAGTATAAATCAAAGTACAGTTAAACTCCTCTTAACCGGACATGTGTGGGAACAATAAAACGTTTCTGTTTAGAGGGAGGTTTCCAGATAAGAGGAGTTTTAACCTATTATCAACTAGCTTGTTTCTAGTATGGACGTAGCTGACTACTTAAAGCAGGTTGAGAAGTAAAGCAGAATACACCGTAATGTGCATTCTACTTTACTTTAAATCTGCTTAAAGCTATCATCCGCTAGAATATATAAGCTAGTTTCCTCAGTGTAGGAATAAATCAAAGACGTAATACGGCCAAATTATGGTTTAATGGGTAAGAATAAAGAAGGGTTGGAATCAGGACCAACCTTTTTGTACGGTTAAGAGAGAATTCCTGTATTTAGACGTTCCAGTTTTGAAGGGTTCTACTATATAACATTTTCATCGGCTGACATGTATATTCTGTTAATGTGCAATTTTAATATGATATGATCTGATTGATATTGTAAAAACAAGATGTTATTGAAGTAGTCTGAATCAAAGTACAGTGACACCCCTCTAAACCGGAACCCCCATATACCGAAATACTCTCTAAATCGGACAAAAACTATAGTCCCATTTCCAGCCCTTCTTTATTTAAACCTATTACACCATAAACATCCTTTTTACGTCTTTGATTTATTCCTACACCAAACAAGCAAAAATTATGAATATGTTACACCAGAAATATTTTAATACAGGTTGAAAGTAAAGCAGAATGCGCCTAAAGGCGCATTCTGCTTTTATTTTAACATGTTTTAAGTGTGCACCTATCGTCCATACTAGAAACAAAACATGGGTCAAACCCCCTCTAAACCGGAAACCCCCTAAACCGGACATTAATGTTGTCCTCATACATGTCCGGTTTAAAGGGGTTTCATTGTACATTTATTAACGTTTTACTACTGAATAATATCAAAAGTATTATTTTACCGGTATAAAATAAATATACACGTTAGTTTAAGGAAGTGACATTAATACTGTATTTCATTTATATACGACACTATTAAATTGATTGCTTTAACGTTTTATCAGGATGTTCACTGATTTTATTATGCAATTGTTTAATAAATTGACACTAAAAAGTAAACACTATTACTAACGCTTTATTTGCCGATGTAAAAGTTCTGATAAATTGTTTTCATAATTGGTTGTGTCAGGGTTCCCATACGTTTTTAATAGAAAATTTAAGCGCAAATTTAGGAATCTTACTTTTAACCCTTTCGTTGTCAGGTTCCATAACACCTACTTTAGTTACACAAACAGTTTAGATCCAGGTCAGATGCCATGTTCCAATGATTCCTAAGAAAAAATGCATAAAATCAAAATTTTAAAAGTACCAGCAGAAATCCGAAAATCTGTTTGTCCTGAGAAATTTTGAAAAGTCATTTAGTACGGAAAAAATCCGGAGAAATAGCAGCCTTGCTGAGTTTTATGTATGAATATTCACTAAATGAAGATGGTTTACGTATCAGGTGAGGTATTAAACCATTTATTGCCATATAAAGAAAAACAGAGACATTTGCAAACAGTGTGGAGTAAGTCGTCGCATGGACAGAATCCACATTGTTTGATGTATTTATCGACGAGTCTTTTGGCAGAATGCCTATATAAATAAACTACATGTCAAACGTCGATGTCGCGATTTTGCTAAAGTTGAACGTATCCTTATGTCAAAGTTGAAACGTGGCTTAGCCACGTTTCAACTTTGACACAAGGATATGTTTGACTTATGCGTGATATAAACTGTTCTACACTCATTTCAGTAGTTTTGAAGTCAAAATACGTAAACATAAAACTTGAAAAATAAAAACAGATGATAATTGTTTAAAATTTATAACGTCAGTAAAGCCAAAAATTAAGCATTTTGAAGTGTTCTATCCGTTTTGACACTAACGAGGATGGGTGGAAACGATCGGTACAGTAGTATTGCCATAGTCATGACAACCATGACGATGTTGTGCGGATGTTCTCATGGAAATGATATGATCGGCTCCCTTCCGCAAGCACTAACATGCGTTTTAAAAATTCCAAACCCAGTTCCACAAACGAGTGTGATCCTTGCTATTGCATCATGTGATTTTGAAACGGGACAAGAAGATGCTCGCTGTAATATGGATATTGATGTTATTAATGGCAGAACAAGTGACATCACCCCTGTAACTGATATCAGTGATAATCGTGTCTACAAAAATATTCATTGTGCACGTTGTAATGGGGTAACAACCGCTAACATCAGTTTCTGGACTCCAGAAATTACGTGTGAGTCGACGGTTAATGTAACATTTGGACAGCTTGAAAATCAATTAAATGATGTTTTCAAAACTGATGGATGCCATTTTCATTTTGTTCCATCACATGTGGACGTTAATGCCTTTGGTTGCTATTTAAATGTACAGCAGTGTAACGTTGCTACTGTATCTCCAAATTACACGTCAGACACTTACCAATGCCAAGGAGAGCCTACTATCTTTGGAAAAGGAATGGCATTTTTACACGAAAATTGTGCAAAGTGCAATGGACTAAGCGAAACAGATATATCCAATATACCACAAGTACATGAGTTTATCTTCTTTGCTCTATGGTTTCCACTATCATTGACCAGTGAGCTTACGTATGACACGAAACCAACCGGTAGGTGTGGCGCTGGACGGATTATGGACTCTTCAAATGTAAGACACCGATTTATCATTACAAATATAACATAAAATATCCCTTCCATGATCAAATTTATTGTTAAGTGTTTACACTTCACCGCCATATTGTCGTCTGCTTCACTATTGTTGTCTGCAATACCGATTCAAAGTTAGGTTTAAGGCAGTATAACTAACATTATTTCCAAACACGTGGCAGGTTTAATCGAAACTATTTGTAATTTCACTTTATGACGTCATTAACCCTTTACCTCATAGCCTGTTTCTAGTAGTTAAGATATGTGACCTATTAAAGCAGGCTGGAAGCAAAGCAGAATGTGCCCTAGGGCACATTCTGCTTTACTTTCAGCCAACTTTAAGTTACTATCTGCTAGTACATAGAAAATATTTCTTATAGTACATATTCATGACAGTATAAAATGGATGAATAAAATGAATGCGCTAAAAGTCGCTTCTAAGGGAAAGGGTTAAGAGTGAAAGATTAATACTGTAGAAATACATTAAACAGTGTACAGCGTTCCCTCTCTACAACGACACCCAATGGGAGACAAACATTGTGTACGTTGTTTAGAGGGAGTCGTTATAGGGAGGGACATTGACTACACTTGCAAACAGCTTGAATCCAGATCAGACGCCGCGTAAAGCGGCGTCTGATTTGGATTCAAGCTGTTTGTCACTCGTCATTAAGGTTGTTTCTGTCAAAAGGTCAATTATGTAACTTTAGAAAAAAAAGCAGACGACAATTTTAGCAGACGATATTGCAGGAATAAACGCGTAAGACATAATTGTCTTGTTTTTTGGAACTGTGGCAAACGTCTTTGTAAGGAGGGAATCGTTGTTGGGAGGGCCGTTGTACAGAGGGAACGCTGTAATATCTGAAGAAAAAAACCGGACAACCATTACTCCATAGGTAGGCACAATTAACTCCTTATACACTCAGTGCAAAAAAAACGCACATTTTTCATTACAATATTTGTATGTAGAAAGAACGAATTTGTGAATTAATCTTTTCATTATAGACAATAGTTCTGTCTGGGTGTATCAATCTTGAAAATCACCATCTAAAAAAATCGGTTCGATGTTTTAAACATGCTGTAGTTCTCTTTCGCTGCCAAAATAATCGTGAGAATTTAAATCCTTCACCGTTTCATTGTCGTCCGCTTCAAATTTATTGTTTGTAAGATCGTTTCAAAGTAAAATACAATGTAATATGATTTAAAACATATCGATACGAGTGTCAAACAGTTTGAATCCTGATCAGACGCCGCGTGACGCGGCGTCTGATCAGGATCAAACTGTTAACAAACGCGATTTATGGCGTCATTAAGAATGAAGAGGTTAAAAAGCAGCACACTGTTTTTGAGTTTTTTGTTTCTGAACTTGTTACAGAATTAATTCAATCTTGAGATATGGTATATGAATTCTAATTTTCTTCAAGAAAAGACTCTTAATCTGCACATGAGCACGATGTGCGTTTCTGTTTGCACTGATATATATATATACCTCCACTGAATAAATAAGTTTCAATTCATACAGTAACAAATATGTACATTAAGACATAATTATTTTCAATATCTCTTCAGATGATAGCTTGAGGCAGGTCAAAAGTATAGCATAATCTGCATGGATCATCATTCTGCTTTACTTTCAACCCAATTTAAGCGTTCACCTGTCTTCAAAGCTAGAAATAAGGTGTGGGAAAAAGAGTTAAAAAGATCCTTCTGCACTACATTGCTCCCTCTCTACAACGGCCCGCACAATAACGATTCCCTCCTTACTACGACCATTGCCGCTGTTCCCTCGGGCCCTTTTTATAAAACTTCGTGCGAAAAGTGTTGTCGTAAGTGAGACATTTTTTATCTATTTCTCCGTCTAATCCTGTATTTTCAAGACGATTTGAAAAGGATGGCATAAGACGGAATTAGATAGAGAATTGAGAAATTAACTGAATTTGTAAGTCTTGACATACGACCGTTTTCGTCCTACGAAGTTTTATGAAACGGACCCCAGAGGCTTAATGTCTCAAATTTAACCATGACTTGTACTAGCATTTAACTCGTTGAACCCTAGCACCACGTATTTATGTCTTTAATTAAAAGTGTACATTCTAATAGTTAACTTGTCCTATGCAAATAGTGTACATAATTAGGTGCCCTCTGATTAAGGTCTGCACTGCTTGTCATTTTGCAATATATTGTAAAAATTTAACCTAAAAAATAAAAAATGAACTAGGCTTGTTTGGAAATAAGGATTGTCCGTTTAACCCTTTACCTCATAGCCTGTTTCTAGTTTTGAAAAACAGGTGACCACTTAAAGCAGGTTGAAAGTAAAGCAGAATGTGCCTTAAGGCACATTCTGCTTTACTTTCAGCCTGCTTTAAGCTAAAATCTACTAGGCTATATAAAATATTTGTAATGGTTATTGTTCATGAGGGTATAAACAGGAACTATTTTCTTCAGCGGAGAAATAAATTAAATACGCTAAAAGTCGATTCTATGGGGGAAAGGGTTAAAGATAAAAAATGAACTAGGCTTGTTTGGAAATAAGGATTGTCCGTTTAAAGATTCAGGAGTGAATGAAAATAATTCGTTGATATCAGGATCATATACAGTGGGGAGAATGTGTTATTCTTTCCCAATAAACTCGTTTACGCTAAAACTATTATTTGCAGTGCAAACAGTTAGGAGCCAGATCAGACGCCGAGTAACCCGGCGTCTGATCAGGCTCCAAACTGTTTGCCACCAAGATAAACATGAAATATCAGAATTGTCTAAAAATTGTTCTTTTCTACGTTTTAGCGCTTTGCGTTTGCGTACGTTTGCGTACGTTTGCGTTTAAACGGGAAAGAATAACAGATTCTCCACTGTAGCAGGAACACAAACAATGTGTACTGGGTCTATACTGTTTGTTAGACGTATTGAAGTATCTTAGGCCGACCGCCAATAATTTTCATTAGTTAAACCATTGCAGGCGCAATTTGATCCATATTTTCGATGCTGCTGAAATGCTTTGTTTACATAGATTAACGTATTCTGAAACCTTAAGTAAGCTTTTTCAGGTTCTGATGAAGTATGTTCCTCTTTGACTTGTAAAGTGTGTTTTTAAACCAGACTGCACAATTAAAAACAGTGCAGATCCTTAAGGAGCCTTCTGATCATGGTCTACACTAGTTGTAGAGGGAATGTGTACTTTTCATAGTTATACTGTAGGTAAATGACGATGATACTCGTTGCTAGAGTTAAAAGTATTACCCCTTTACCCCATAGCCTATATTTAGTTTTGAAAAAAGGTGGCCACTTAAACCAGGCTGATAGTAAAGCAGAATGCGCCGTAAGGTGTATTCTGCTTTACTGTCAGCCTGCTTAAAGCTATCATCTGCTAGGATTTTAAAAAAATTCTTATCATTCATTTTCATGGCTTTAAATATTGGAACAATTTTGTTCAGTGGATGAATAAATTAAATGTGCTAAAAGTGGCTTCTATGGGGAAAAGGGTTAAAACTAGGGATGTCAACGAATACCAAAATCACTATTAACTTAATTTAACTTAAAACGTTATAAACGAAATTGATCCGCGTTTTATCTAATGGTTTTTTAATGGTTTTTACTGTAAAATGCACAGTTTATAGTTAATTTTATATTATTATTTGTAGTATGTGAGATAAATAAAAGCATTCTCTAAACATCGTAGTCCACTGGAATGTTGATTTTAGGGCCTCAGTTCAACCTGTTAGCCCATAATATCTGCATGAAACGGGATACCAATTGACGTCATTTGCGTTGATGTAACTCTAAACAATGTTATGTTTATTTGATGAAAAGCATGTCAAATTCTTGCCCATTACTAATAATTTAACAAACTCGTTGACTAAAATAATAAAGACGCTCGCCAACGCTCGCGTCATTACGGTATTGTTTTAGTCAACTCATTAATTAAAAAATTATAAATAATGAGCATTCATGTATGATTCTCTATTTACCAGGGCTCCAAATAAGAGGGAGTAAACCAAACGTATCCAACAATTTCTCATTTGTTTTAGCACCAAATCCTATAGTGTTACTACTCATCAGAATTGTCTCTTCGAGACAATTCTAATGAGTAGCGACACCATAGGGTTTAAAGCAGAAATAACGATGTTTAGATTTTGAAATACTCCCCTTATCTGGAGCCCTGTTTATATGTTATAGAATCGATGTGTGGAAGCCAGGTGTTCGCTGATACGTCGTCTACAAGACAACCAGTGTATCCGAATTCTAACCACCGTAAAAGAATTAGCATACACAGTCGGTATACGCCTCACTCCATCCTCTGCAGTATCCCTACAACATGCAATTGACAATGTTCCTGCTTTGAACGACGAACTATTTCGACTTCTAGACACAATTTTTGAGAACCTTGCAAATTTTAGGTTTGAAATTATTGTTGTTCCAGATTTTGAAGATAAAGATTGGCTTCTTACGACAGCTGTTTAAGACGCATTTGCTAAGTTTGTACAGTGGCGTTTGAAGCTACGCTTTTATAAACAGCATGACCCTGAACAGATACTAAGTAAACTTTTATTTGCCTCCGACAACGAAACTCTCATACTGAATATAGATAGCAAAGATATCACATTTTCAATCACCCTACACGACTTCAAAGACGATACTGACTACCGTGATCCTTGGAATGTATGTTCTACTACAACTAAAGGGTTTCAGGTTTCGCCATGTCGAGCTTTTGTTGTACAGAACGCTCTAGAGACGGACGAAGCTCGGGGTATTACTTACGTTCGATATCTTTTTCATAAATCACCTTTTTCTATTCCTATCCCTGCTTTTACAACTGGACCTAGAAGTATATTAGAATACAGAGCATGTCCATTTGTTGAAGTGTTCAAGAACAGAACCAACTGGAAAGAGGTTAACGGCAGCTTGGTTTTCTTCAACGTAGACATAAATATTCCCTATGCTGAGTTTTTTTACGGAGACACAACAGAAAGTATACTGATTTGTAAGGATGAGTATTTCAAACTTCACAAAGGTAGTTCTACGATTCCCCGACTAGTGACCAATGCGTTGCCTATCTTTATTTGGTTCGTTTATTATGAACTGTAGTTCTGGGTTTTTTTCACATTAACTCCCCATGGAACTTTACTGATTTTTGCAAACCGTTTGGATCAAGATCAGACGCCGCGTTACGCGGCGTCTGATCTGGATCTTAACAGTTTGACACTCGTCTTTAGGTTTTCATACTTTAAAAATGTATAAATCTAAATTTAACAATGTTTTGCAGACGACAATCTAAAAACAGACGATATTACAGCAGCATAAGGGTTAAAGACATGCCCTTTCGATAGTACACTATTAGATCGCATAAATGTGCGAAATACAGAGTGTCATAAATGTTGTAATACTATATACTAATTTACGAATAAACATAAAACTGTATTAGATCTACTACTCAAACTGTAAATACAGTTTTGTTTAACATTTGAAACAACATGAGTCAAAGAACATATGAGCTGTGCCATGACAAAACCAGCCTTACTGCATTGCAACATTGTACAGACTATGCACCCTTGTTTGGTCTACGCTGCCAAATTCCGTATATAACACAGCTACATTAAATTGCTTTACATGCATGTGGGTGTCAAACAATGTAGATCAAGACCAGCCGTAGCGTCTTTGACGCGGCGACTGGCCTTGATCTACATTGTTTGAAATGCAATAAGGCAGATAATGCAGTGTATATCAAGTCAAAGACGCGGCGGCTGGCCTTGACCTTCATTATTTGAAATGCAACCAGGCATTTTTTCTCATGGCATGGGTCATATCTAAGTGTCCTATTGGTCTATATATTTTCTTTGCGCCCGAGCAGCACCCCTTCAAAAAACTAAAGTGTCTCAAAATAAGACTGATAAACCCGCCTGTAGCATGACCGATCTGTTTTTTAATTTTTGACGTTACATCATAATGACGTCATTTCATCGAATTGACGTAATCTCGGAAACGAAAGAGACTGCTTTAGCAACCATTTTGGTCAATAAGAAACATTGATTTTTTTTAACAAATCGTAATTAGAAAATTGAGTATGATATCAGACAAGTATGCCACACCATATTGATGTTGTTTTTCCGTATTTGATAATGGTACAATTTTTCTCTATGAATGAATAAAACCTAATTATAGTTATGACGAATCGTTATTCTTATAATGAAGCCAAATGATCGCAACATATTATGTTGTCCAACTCGTTCAATATATTCATTCCTGAAAACGCCCTCGTACAATATTCTGTAGATCTACAGGGCTCCAGATCACTGGTATACATCGTACAGCGGATGTTGCTCCAAAGTGATACGGAATCCATGGTGAATTGATGTAAACAATGTCAGGCCAGGTAAGAAATACGTCTATTACACAATTATTACAACACATAAGTATTAAACGCTTAATCGTACCGAATCAGAACTAATATCTGCCTGTCGCAAACAAGCCTCTTCTGTTACAAACGTCGAATGGTCCGTGAATTATGAGAGTTTAGTCTGCCCTATCACTATCAACGTGTGCCGAGTTTGCACAAATTGACTGAATATGTGCAATATATACAATTAAAATACATGTATAATTGTTTTTCACTGGATCGATGGCAAATAACTACATACATTTGTAATATCTCCCAGTGTTGGCTAAAATGATCTACAGTTTGCAAATTTGATCGATTTATTGCAGCATTACTGTACTGCGTCTTGCAATACGTATGTACTGTTTCTTGCAGAGGCTGTGATATTATCTGTACTGTTTCTTGTTAATACTAAATGACCGTTCTTCGTCTATGTTCAGGTAAACTATGGATTACAAGTGTGCTTACTGCGCAGATTCATTCCAAACATTTAGAAGAATAATTGAACACACCAAAGAAACCCATTCAAGTAGAGAAGTAAAAATTCGTGTTGTTGAAAATAACAAAATAAAGACAACAAATTTTAAAATTATCCCTGATTTATGTCGTGAGCAAGGACGGGTTAATACTGTAAATGACTTAGAGAGAAAAATACACTTACCAAGAAAAGGCACGATCCTGAAAGACAGTCCACGGATAAAAATATTGAAAGTAAACGACAGTGTTAAAATAGATTACCAATCAAGCTGTGATTTAGGTTGTGAATCATTACCAGAAGAAACAAACAGCGACTGTCAAAATATGCTGAACAGCAAAAATAACTATACATATGTAAAGTTAATGAATAATTACAATCGGTATACAAGAGCGTAAATTTTGTCTTTCTTTCCTATATTTGATTAAAGACTTTTCCTCAGTCCATTGAGGGACTACCACCCCATTTTCTCTATCGGTGTGAAAGTAACGGTTAAACAGTAGCAAAGTGTGCCCAGCCAATGTCACAAATCTCAAGTTGTATAGAGAGGCCCTTACATAATCACACTCAATGGACTTTTGAATGGGTTTTACTGACCAAACTATCAAATATAAGACGCGGGCCTCACATGAAACGCCTGACTGATTCAATGTAATACAGGTATGGGTAAAAATCATGATTTAAGCAAGAAAACTGCCCTAGTAGGGATTATCACCGAAAGTAGGTCAGGAAAAGTCTTTAACGCCTGCCATTTTTAGCACGTGCAATTTTGAAATCGGTCAACCGTTTAGCCACAGGGTATTGTAAAGCCGTTCTCCACGAATCGCACGTGCACGTTTCATAAAAAGTCCACGTGTTGAACATTTTGTGTCATTGACGTTATTGACGAAACAGTAACAGGATAAACAGTATTTTATTAAAATTAAAGAGTTAATCTGATGGCTAGACTAAACGAAATACAGCACGAACGCGCCATTTAGCATTCTTACAGTGTATGTGTAATATACGCATAAATGAGATTGCACGGACATTTATATGCACACGGGCATCTATCCATTCGCTGCACAGCAGATCCAACGTTACTTTGATTTTATGCGTAGACGTCTAGTGTCAGCGGAGGACATATTCCATACTAGACTTTCATACAAGAGTGGATTTTAGCTACACATAACTGGATATAAACTTGAATTGTTTCATCGATATTGTGGTGCCAAAAATATGGCATTTGTGGATTTTTACTTTTGATACTAACAGTCTTTAAAGCGACGCCGTAACGTTATACTTCAATAGATTTACATAAAATTTCATGAAATGAGTTGAAATTGAATACTGTTTGACTTCTTATCATTTCTGTTATGATTTTTAACACACAGTCACATTGAAATAAATACACATTATTTCTCATGTATAGTTTCGTTTGCTGTTATTGCCTCGATAACTTGAACTCCTTCTTCCTGCCGTTGTTGATACTCTGCAAAATGCCGGTAGACTTCATGCGTATTTTGCCTTTAAACCGGCTTCTTGCTGAAAGCAGATTTTCCGTGAACACATTGCTTTTTTACTATTTCTTAATGTGGTGCGATGGTAAGATTTTGACGAAGATATACAACCCCCGATCTTAAGGGTGTATCAAACCCATAAGCGAATTTTTCAAAGTATCTAACTTTTTTCTTTCATGTTTATTTCGAAAGAGCTGTTTATGATAAAGGAAAAAAAGGAAAAAATCATATGTTGGTGTGCTTTATTTTGCACTACGGTAATTTGGAAATGATGTGTCAAATTCAGACTTTTTCTCAAATTTTGTCAAAGCTTCGGTAAATTCTATTGTAGAGAAAAAACAAACATGGTAATTTTGTTTTTCATTATGTATTTAATGTCTGTGGAAGTAATTTGACATAAAGACTCTAAATCAAGACCAAACAGGCACCCGATTTGGAAAATATGAATATCTGAATCAACAACATGGTTTTTATGGGTAATGATATTTTTTTACAACAAAAAATTATGAGATAAAGTAAAAATAATAATATTTCTAGTATCGTACTTTTTTAAATTCTACCAGATAAAAAAATCCAAACGAAGGCATTTCAAAATATAAAAAGAAATTGATAGGTTAGTGTTGAAAAATTTGAGTTATGGAAGAAAAAGGAGTTATATCCCTTAATAAGTACCATATCGATGATATTTAGAGCTTTATAAATTTCACATTTGGTGCATGTTTTGTCTTAAATTAGTTTTTGTATGAAGAAATACTACCATAGACATGAAATAAATGAAACACAAAACCAAATTATCATGTTTGTTTTAATTTGAAATGGTTTTATTGAAGCGGGCTGTTTGAAAAGGACGAAATTAGAAAAGTGTGTGTGTGTGGGGGGGGGGGGTACATTTTACATGGCCGTGGAGCCAAACGTTGTTCATCAAAATGTACACTTTTTCTATTTTTTCGTTCATCTTAAATAGCTTTTTAAATCAAAATCATCATAAGAGTGCTTAAATATACTTTGAAAATTTCCCAAACTCATGAGTTTGATACACCCTTCAGTCATTTTGGGTAACAGGCTTAAACTTGTTTAAGGGGCGTTTTCTGAGGTTTATTGGTGGCCCAAAGAAGAAAATTCAAGGGACAGAAAATGAAACTAGATCTACTCCCGAACGTTATGCACCAGAGACATCAAACATCAATTTCATCGTACCAGATTTACTGATTGTATTTTCCAAGACATGCTAGTCCGACTCTATCACCATTGAGCCACGGCGACTTCATTAAAATTCGGTTCGTTAGTTAGTTATATAATTGTGAAACTAATTATGTACTTACATGTACGCTAGTTTTGGTACCTACATGTAAAGTGATCATGTATATCTCAAATATAGATTTTGAATAGATATCAATGTTTTCCACGTTTGCGATGAAGACAGTAGGTAATAATGTCTTAAACAGTACCCTCAGTCGTTTGTAGTGATGTTACCCCATCCCGAAGTTGACCCAATTCCACGAAGCAACTTATACACAAACGCCGGCTCAAAAGCCTCAGCTAAACGTATTTTCCTAGAGGAAGGTTAGATACTAATTTTACTTAGCGAAAATACGTAGAATGTTTCAGAATACGGGTCCAGGTCTAATTTTCGATCCATTTCGTTCAGATTTACTAATTGTATTTTCCAAGATGCAGTACAGTAGAAATGCAAGATGCGGTACAGTTAACTGTCACCTGCTAGCAAGACGCGGTACAGTGATGGTAGAATGAAATGGCCAAATTTACAAAACGTGCAACTGTTTCGCTAACACGAGGAGAAAATCCTAATACATAGAGTTACTATCTATCTGTAGAGGAAAAGCAATTACACTTTACATGTATATAATGCACATATTCGACCAATTTGTGTAAAGTCGGCACACGTTGTTAGTGATAGGGCAGACTAAACTCTCATAATTCACGGACCATTCGACGTTTGTAACAGAAGAGGCTTGTTTTCGACAGGCAGATATTAGTTCTGATTCGGTACGATTAAACGTTTAATACTTATGTGTTGCAATAATTGTGTAATAGACGTATTTCTTACCTGGCCTGACATTGTTTACATCAATTCACCATGGATTCCGTATCACTTTGGAGCAACATCCGCTGTACGATGTATACCAGTGCAGATAAGAGGTAGTTATTTCAACAAATCAAACATTTTTTCACTTATTTCAGCACCAAATCCTACGGTGTTACTACTCATTAGAATCGTCTCAAAGAGACGATTCTAATGAGTAGTGACACCATAGGGTTTAATTCAGAAATAAGGATTTTAAGTTTTGAAAAACTACCCTTATCTGTTCCTCTGGATCTATCTATTATTGATTGTTGTATTCCGGTCCAACCACCTTCGTCCACGAGCTCTGCATAAACAGGAAACCAAAAGCTTTGATGACGTTACGTTAAATAATTGCACGTTTTAGCGGAAACAAAGCTTAAAAGTTTCGTTTTCAATCCACTAAAAACGTTTTATATAATCCAATTGAAAAATAGTATCTCACTTTCGTTCCCATTTATTTTTATTTTGAGTAAACTTGTTAACGGAAATAGATATGTTGATCACCAAGGCTAGAGTCATATTATTTTGGTCAGAGCTTTTATTAAACATGATTAGTAATGAGCTTTCATGTAAGATTCTAGGTAATATCAGCACGTTTGTAAACATCTACAGTAACAAAAATGGTGCTAGTGCAGACAATGTAAACTATGAACAATTGACTCCAAGGTTATTAAGTTTTTGAGTTAGGTCTGAAGTCGTTCTCAATCATTTATTTGGTCAAATTTGAGCCTAGGCTCAAATCTGACCAATTACATGCTTGAGAACGGTCTCAGACTCAGCCTAAAAGTCCTCATAACATTTAACCATGGCCTCTGTACCAAGGTACTGTCGTTCACAAGCATTTGATTGGTCAGATTTGAGCCTATGATAAAAACTAACCAATTAATTGCTTGCAAATGGTCTCAGACTCAATTCAAATTCGTTATAAACTATGACATTGGCTTCTGTATCAAGGTATTATCGAAACTTGATAACTCGAACTAATTTTAGTCGAAATTACCATTTGATAAAGCTAAAATGTGACTATGCAACGCGAAGGATAAATACGCCTGAAGCGAAAAAGAATCGAAATACTCGGGATAAGGCAACGGATAAGTTAATTCAAATACAAATTTATTTCGAAAAGATAACTTTTGGGTAAACTTTGACTTAAGTTATAATGTGAGATGTGCCGAACAGTTTGAGACCTGATCAGACGCCTCGAACTTTAATCAAGCAGTGAGTGTTTATTCAAAGGGGTTAACTTATTGCTCAAAGTTAATTTTTAATAAACTTAAGTTATAAAGCATGATGAGTGTCGAAATACTGTTTAATTATTTTGCCAGGTGTTAATGAAATAGCTGGTTGAATCGACACGTGCCATTATGATTACAATTTAATCGAGCGTTGGGCTCGATTATTTCTGATTAGCGTGATTACAGAACATAATTCTGATTCGATTAAAAAATCGACCGAATCACAATCATGATTGCTAATCATGATTATGATTTTGAATAAAAAAACAACACCCCAGTACACATACTGGTTACAGTGAAACCCTTATAAACCGGAAATGTGTGGGGACAGCAAAAATGTCCGGTTTAGAGGGGTTTGCGGTTTAGAGGGGTTTGGACTTGTTTCTAGTATGGAAGATAGCTGACAACTTAAAGCAGATTGAAAGTAAAGCAGAATGCGCCTTAAGGCGCATTCTGCTTTTCTTTCAACCTGCTTTAGGCTATCATCTGCTAGAATGTAAAAACTATGTTCTTAAGTGTAAGAATAAACCAAAGACGTAAAAAGGCGTATTTATGGTGCAATGGGTTGAAATAAAGAAGGGTTGGAAACGGGACCAACGTTTTTGTCCGGTTTAGAGAGAATTCCGGTATTTAGAGGTTCCGGTTTAGAAGGGTTTCACTGTATATACGTTGAGGAAGACGTTATTGATTCCCATCCAAACGAAATACATACGCAACGTGGAGAAAGGACACTATTTCGACAATTCGTGATATTCGTGAGTAGCAATTAGTTAAGAGCAATTAGTTAATAGCCAGGGGCTCGTTTCATAAAACTTCGTACAACAAAAACGGTCGTAAACCAAAACTTTAAAAAAAACATTTAATTTCTAATGTCTCAATCTAATCCTATCCTATATTTCACTGCAAGAACCGTAAAGCTGCGTCTGATCAGGATCCAAAAAATCCGGCTGTCATGTCAAGCTTCTTTTGAAGAAAAACATTTCATATAACGCATTAGTAGACGCAGGCAATATGATGGAAGTGATACTGTTTTAAAAACGGGATATTATATCATTGAAATGTTAAACAAAAACACATTGAATAACGACTTTTAAAAATGATAGTCCATCGTGTATGTGTGAGTTTATACTTAATAATATATACACATACTTTTCTAAAATAAATCCTTCATGGTCAATGATGTTTAAGTAATATGTGTCTGCTAAAAGTGTTTAATCCAGAAGGTTTTAAAGTATTTAATGTATATATTTTGTTTTAAATAGTACATGCATACAATAAAGCAATATTAACCATAGTTGATAACAATACAGACATGTCTGTGTCTGGCAACAATCCAATGAAAAAGAAAGTTAAAGTTGTACAAACTGTCATTGTCTGTTTCTATCGAAAGGAGCACCTTGTATGGATTTAAACAGTTAAAGTCGCATTTAGCTGAAGTAATATTAACCCTTAGCCCGCCAAATAAATTGTCATCTGCTATATTTCTCGTCTGCTTCAAGTTTCAAAGTGCTTCAAAGTTGCTCAAAATTGCTGAGAATGTTGTCTGAATGTCAAACAGCTTGGATCCAGATGAGACGCCGAGTTACTCGGCGTCTCATCCGGATCCAAGCTGTTTACATATGGAGCTATAGTGTCGTGAGTGGCAGGCTAAGGGTTAACTATGCAACCTATTTACAACGCTCAATTGGTAGGCATGGGAAAAGTTCATCAAAGTTTAGCAGTGTATCAACATGTTACTTTATTTTGATTTGTATCATATAAAACAGATATGTCGCTTCTAACATGGCAGTTTTGATTAAAGTAGAAAGTAACGAATTTTATTATATACTCATTAAATTTGAAAATTAATATTTTTATGCTCATGAAATGAAAATTAATCCGATATATATTCAAACGCCATATAAAATAGTAACATGATAGTATATCCTTATATCATATAACCAGTTACATTATTATATAGCTCTTTGAATAAGATATGTTTTAATCAAAGAATCATAGATTAAACTTTATTAATAAGCCATAAAAATGTGACATTTTATCCGGAGACTGATATCAAAACGTGACATATTACCATGTTTACCTCTTCATTACCATGCCATCGACAGCTTTAACAAATTGCTGTTTGCTGGTATATAAATGTCATATATAAATTAAATTTAGGTAGTTGTTTAGGTAGTAGGTGTCGGTGGTCCAGTGGTAGGACGCTCGCCTAGGAAGCGAGAGGTTCCTGGTTCGAGCCCTGTCAGGATCACTGAAATTTTTCTGAGCAAAAAATTAACCCTACATTGCTCCACTTCACCCAGGTGATTTAAATGGGTACCTGAGAGGGAAATAAGTCAATGTGTCATGGCTGCTAGTAGCGCCAAATGTAAATGGCCGACTTGTGACTCGATGAACAGGGAGGTAATTGTAAAAGTCGGCAGAATATGACATATAAATTTCAGACTTGATAAACCTATCACCTTTACCTTTACCTTTAGTTTGGCTTAAGACATATAAAAGTGGGTGTCAAACAAATAAGATGCTGATTAGACACCGCGTTACGATCAGGATCAGAACACTCTACAAACAATCATGGTACTCGGGGTAAGGCATTTAAGGGAGTAACAATTATATATATAGAATATTGAATGTTTGTGTTTTCAGTAGTGAATTTATTGAACGAGTTGGATAAAATAATATGTTGCGAGCCTTTGCGAGTTCGATAAATTCACCACTAAAAACACACGAATTTAGTATCTTATTTATCACATAAACACCAATTTACACGAAAATCCGGAAGTCTTACTTTCGTTTTTGCCCTCGGCTCTCAGGTAAACGATTCGTCATAGGTGTTATTCGGTTTTATTCATCCGTAAATAAAAACACATATCCTACTGAAATAAAGAAAAACCACATCCATGTGTTGTGAAAATACCTTTCTGGTGGCATATTCAAATTTGGAATTCATATCTAATCTAAAATTGTTCTAACCGACTAAAACATATCATTTGACATTTAGAATCTAGTTTCGTTTTCAAAATTACGTCGATGTTAGAACGAGACGTCATTATTATTGTAACGTCTACATTTGAAAAACAGTCTGACTCACTGTTAATTGTTGAGCTCTAAGTAGCCTGATTTGCAGCCTAAATGTGCGGGACTGCTCGGGATAATAGTGTGTGTTCGGACACTTGAAAATGTTTTAAATCCCTAGTGGTAATCTTAATTTGCCTGGATTCTCTTAAAGATATCACATGACCAAGCTTGGGTGGTAACATCTACCACCGTAAATAGTTTGAGTCAAAGCATGCAGAGCATGCACTAACAGTGGTAGCGTCTAGGCAAAGAATCATCCAGGCGTCTCAAGTGAGACCCGCACCTAATATTTGATAGCTTGGTTAGTAAAACCCATAGAAAAACCTATTGATATATATTATGTTAGGACCTCTATTCAAAGCTGAGCCATTGCCTGAAGACTTTTCTCATGCTGTATACCGGTATATACCTGTATTTTGACACCAACTAAACAATGGGGGTGAATCAATGAAAGAACTGGCTGGGTGTCTTTAACTGATTTAAAGTATGCGTAATTGTACAGTATTTTTGTGATTCGAAAATTAGTATAAAGTATATGCCCAGTGGGCCGTACGATTTTTGTGGCCTCTATATTTTGGACGTTTATGAAATAAAGTAACATATAAATCTCCCTCAAAGTCCGTTTAATCAAAGAATAAACATTTAATATGATTAAATACATAGTTTAATGTAAGTAGTATAAATCAAAGTACAGTTAAACTCCTCTTAACCGGACATGTGTGGGAACAATAAAACGTTTCTGTTTAGAGGGAGGTTTCCAGATAAGAGGAGTTTTAACCTATTCTCAACTAGCTTGTTTCTAGTATGGAAGTAGCTGACTACTTAAAGCAGGTTGAGAAGTAAAGCAGAATGCACCGTAATGTGCATTCTACTTTACTTTAAATCTGCTTAAAGCTATCATCCGCTAGAATATATAAGCTAGTTTCCTCAGTGTAGGAATAAATCAAAGACGTAATACGGCCAAATTATGGTTTAATGGGTAAGAATAAAGAAGGGTTGGAATCAGGACCAACCTTTTTGTACGGTTAAGAGAGAATTCCTGTATTTAGACGTTCCAGTTTTGAAGGGTTCTACTATATAACATTTTCATCGGCTGACATGTATATTCTGTTAATGTGCAATTTTAATATGACATGATCTGATTGATATTGTAAAAACAAGATGTTATTGAAGTAGTCTGAATTAAAGTACAGTGACACCCCTCTAAACCGGAACCCCCATATACCGAAATACTCTCTAAATCGGACAAAAACTATAGTCCCGTTTCCAGCCCTTCTTTATTTAAACCAATTACACCATAAACATCCTTTTTACGTCTTTGATTTATTCCTACACCAAACAAGCAAAAATTATGAATATGTTACACCAGAAATATTTTAATACAGGTTGAAAGTAAAGCAGAATGCGTCTAAAGGCGCATTCTGCTTTATTTTCAACATGTTTTAAGTGTGCACCTATCGTCCATACTAGAAACAAAACATGGGTCAAACCCCCTCTAAACCGGAAACCCCCTAAACCGGACATTAATGTTGTCCTCATACATGTCCGGTTTAAAGGGGTTTCATTGTACATTTATTAACGTTTTACTACTGAATAATATCAAAAGTATTATTTTACCGGTATAAAATAAATATACACGTTAGTTTAACGAAGTGACATTAATACTGTATTTCATTTATATACGACACTATTAAATTGATTGCTTTAACGTTTTATCAGGATGTTCACTGATTTTATTATGCAATTGTTTAATAAATTGACACTAAAAAGTAAACACTATTACTAACGCTTTATTTGCCGATGTAAAAGTTCTGATAAATTGTTTTCATAATTGGTTGTGTCAGGGTTCCCATACGTTTTTAATAGAAAATTTAAGCGCAAATTTAGGAATCTTACTTTTAACCCTTTCGTTGTCAGGTTCCATAACACCTACTTTAGTTACACAAACAGTTTAGATCCAGGTCAGATGCCATGTTCCAATGATTCCTAAGAAACAATGCATAAAATCAAAATTTTAAAAGTACCAGCAGAAATCCGAAAATATGTTTGTCCTGAGAAATTTTGAAAAGTCATTGAGTACGGAAGAAATCCAGAGAAATGGCAGCCCTGCTGAGTTTTATGTATGAATATTCACCAGAGGAAGATGGTTTCGTATCAGGTGAGGTATTAAACCATTTACTGCCATATAAAGAAAAACAGAGACATTTGCAAACAGTGTGGAGTAAGTCGTCGCATGGACAGAATCCACATTGTTTGATGTATTTATCGACGAGTCTTTTGGCAGAATGCCTATATAAATAAACTACATGTCAAACGTCGATGTCGCGATTTTGCTAAAGTTGAACGTATCCGTATTGCAAAGTTGAAACGTGGCTTAGCCACGTTTCAACTTTGACATAAGGATATGTTTGACTTATGCGTGATATAAACTGTTCTACACTCATTTCAGTAGTTTTGAAGTCAAAATACGTAAACATAAAACTTGAAAAATAAAAACAGATGATAATTGTTTTTAATTTATAACGTCAGTAAAGCCAAAAATTAAGCATTTTGAAGTGTTCTATCCGTTTTGAAACTAACGAGGATGGGTGGAAACGATCGGTACAGTAGTATTGCCATAGTTATGACAATCATGACGATGTTGTGCGGATGTTCTCATGGAAATGATATGATCGGCTCCCTTCCGCAAGCACTAACATGCGTTTTAAAAATTCCAAACCCAGTTCCACAAACGAGTGTGATCCTTGCTATTGCATCATGTGATTTTGAAACGGGACAAGAAGATGCTCGCTGTAATATGGATATTGATGTTATTAATGGCAGAACAAGTGACATCACCCCTGTAACTGATATCAGTGATAATCGTGTCTACAAAAATATTCATTGTGCACGTTGTAATGGGGTAACAACCGCTAACATCAGTTTCTGGACTCCAGAAATTACGTGTGAGTCGACGGTTAATGTAACATTTGGACAGCTTGAAAATCAACTAAATGATGTTTTCAAAACTGATGGATGCCATTTTCATTTTGTTCCATCACATGTGGACGTTAATGCCCATGGTTGCTATTTAAATGTACAGCAGTGTAACGTTGCTACCGTATCTCCAAATTACACGTCAGACACTTACCAATGCCAAGGAGAGCCTACTGTCTTTGGAAAAGGAATGGCATTTTTACACGAAAATTGTGCAAAGTGCAATGGACTAAGCGAAACAGATATATCCAATATACCACAAGTACATGAGTTTATCTTCTTTGCTCTATGGTTTCCACTATCATTGACCAGTGAGCTTACGTATGACACGAAACCAACCGGTAGGTGTGGCGCTGGACGGATTATGGACTCTTCAAATGTAAGACACCGATTTATCATTACAAATATAACATAAAATATCCCTTCCATGATCAAATTTATTGTGAAGTGTTTACCACTTCACCGCCATAGTGTCGTCTGCTTCACTATTGTTGTCTGCAATACCGATTCAAAGTAAGGTTTAAGGCAGTATAACTAACATTATTTCCAAACACGTGGCAGGTTTAATCGAAACTATTTGTAATTTCACTTTATGACGTCATTAACCCTTTACCTCATAGCCTGTTTCTAGTAGTTAAGATATGTGACCTATTAAAGCAGGCTGGAGGTAAAGCAGAATGTGCCCTAGGGCACATTCTGCTTTACTTTCAGCCTACTTTAAGTTACTATCTGCTAGTACATAGAAAATATTTCTTATAGTACATATTCATGACAGTATAAAATGGAACTATTTTCTTTGGCGGATGAATAAAATGAATGCGCTAAAAGTCGCTTCTAAGGGAAAGGGTTAAGAGTGAAAGATTAATACTGTAGAAATACATTAAACAGTGTACAGCGTTCCCTCTCTACAACGACACCCAATGGGAGACAAACATTGTGTACGTTGTTTAGAGGGAGTCGTTATAGGGAGGGACATTGACTACACTTGCAAACAGCTTGAATCTAGATCAGACGCCGCGTAAAGCGGCGTCTGATTTGGATTCAAGCTGTTTGTCACTCGTCATTAAGGTTGTTTCTGTCAAAAGGTCAATTATGTAACTTTAGAAAAAAAAGCAGACGACAATTTTAGCAGACGATATTGCAGGAATAAACGCGTAAGACATAATTGTCTTGTTTTTTGGAACTGTGGCAAACGTCTTTGTAAGGAGGGAATCGTTGTTGGGAGGGCCGTTGTACAGAGGGAACGCTGTAATATCTGAAGAAAAAAACCGGACAACCATTACTCCATAGGTAGGCACAATTAACTCCTTATACACTCAGTGCAAAAAAAAACGCACATTTTTCATTACAATATTTGTATGTAGAAAGAACGAATTTGTGAATTAATCTTTTCATTATAGACAATAGTTCTGTCTGGGTGTATCAATCTTGAAAATCACCATCTAAAAAAATCGGTTCGATGTTTTAAACATGCTGTAGTTCTCTTTCGCTGCCAAAATAATCGTGAGAATTTAAATCCTTCACCGTTTCATTGTCGTCCGCTTCAAATTTATTGTTTGTAATATCGTTTCAAAGTAAAATACAGTGTAATATGATTTAAAACATATCGATACGAGTGTCAAACAGTTTGAATCCTGATCAGACGCCGCGTGACGCGGCGTCTGATCAGGATTCAAACTGTTAACAAACGCGATTTATGGCGTCATTAAGAATGAAGAGGTTAAAAAGCAGCACACTGTGTTTGAGTTTTTTGTTTCTGAACTTGTTACAGAATTAATTCAATCTTGAGATATGGTATATGAATTCTAATTTTCTTCAAGAAAAGACTCTTAATCTGCACATGAGCACGATGTGCGTTTCTGTTTGCACTGATATATATATATACCTCCACTGAATAAATAAGTTTCAATTCATACAGTAACAAATGTGTACATTAAGACATAATTATTTTCAATATCTCTTCAGATGCTAGCTTGAGGCAGGTCAAAAGTATAGCATAATCTGCATGGATCATCATTCTGCTTTACTTTCAACCCAATTTAAGCGTTCACCTGTCTTCAAAGCTAGAAATAAGGTGTGGGAAAAAGAGTTAAAAAGATCCTTCTGCACTACATTGCTCACTCTCTACAACGGCCCGCACAATAACGATTCCCTCCTTACTACGACCCTTGCCGCTGTTCCCTCGGGCCCGTTTTATAAAACTTCGTGCGAAAAGTGTTGTCGTAAGTGAGACAATTTTTATCTATTTCTCCGTCTAATCCTGTATTTTCAAGACGATTTGAAAAGGATGGCATAAGACGGAATTAGATAGAGAATTGAGAAATTAACTGAATTTGTAAGTCTTGACATACGACCGTTTTCGTCCTACGAAGTTTTATGAAACGGACCCCAGAGGCTTAATGTCTCAAATTTAACCATGACTTGTACTAGCATTTAACTCGTTGAACCCTAGCACCACGTATTTATGTCTTTAATTAAAAGTGTACATTCTAATAGTTAACTTGTCCTATGCAAATAGTGTACATAATTAGGTGCCCTCTGATTAAGGTCTGCACTGCTTGTCATTTTGCAATATATTGTAAAAATTTAACCTAAAAATAAAAAATGAACTAGGCTTGTTTGGAAATAAGGATTGTCCGTTTAACCCTTTACCTCATAGCCTGTTTCTAGTTTTGAAAAACAGGTGACCACTTAAAGCAGGTTGAAAGTAAAGCAGAATGTGCCTTAAGGCACATTCTGCTTTACTTTCAGCCTGCTTTAAGCTAAAATCTACTAGGCTATATAAAATATTTGTAATGGTTATTGTTCATGAGGGTATAAACAGGAACTATTTTCTTCAGCGGAGAAATAAATTAAATACGCTAAAAGTCGATTCTATGGGGGAAAGGGTTAAAGATAAAAAATGAACTAGGCTTGTTTGGAAATATGGATTGTCCGTTTAAAGATTCAGGAGTGAATGAAAATAATTCGTTGATATCAGGATCACATACAGTGGGGAGAATATGTTATTCTTTCCCAATAAACTCGTTTACGCTAAAACTATTATTTGCAGTGCAAACAGTTAGGAGCCAGATCAGACGCCGGGTAACCCGGCGTCTGATCAGGCTCCAAACTGTTTGCCACCAAGATAAACATGAAATATCAGAATTGTCTAAAAGTTGTTCTTTTCTACGTTTTAGCGCTTTGCGTTTGCGTACGTTTGCGTACGTTTGCGTTTAAACGGGAAAGAATAACAGATTCTCCACTGTAGCAGGAACACAAACAATGTGTACTGGGTCTATACTGTTTGTTACACGTATTGAAGTATCTTAGGCCGACCGCGAATAATTTTCATTAGTTAAACCATTGCAGGCGCAATTTGATCCATATTTTCGATGCTGCTGAAATGCTTTGTTTACATAGATTAACGTATTCTGAAACCTTAAGTAAGCTTTTTCAGGTTCTGATGAAGTATGTTCCTCTTTGACTTGTAAAGTGTGTTTTTAACCAGACTGCACAATTAAAAACAGTGCAGATCCTGATCAGATGGTCCCTTAAGGAGCCTTCTGATCATGGTCTACACTAGTTGTAGAGGGAAAGTGTACTTTTCATAGTTATACTGTATGTAAATGACGACGATACTCGTTGCTAGAGTTAAAAGTATTAACCCTTTACCCCATAGCCTATATTTAGTTTTGAAAAAAGGTGGCCACTTAAACCAGGCTGATAGTAAAGCAGAATGCGCCGTAAGGTGTATTCTGCTTTACTGTCAGCCTGCTTAAAGCTATCATCTGCTAGGATTTTAAAAAAATTCTTGTCATTCATTTTCATGGCTTTAAATATTGGAACAATTTTGTTCAGTGGATGAATAAATTAAATGTGCTAAAAGTGGCTTCTATGGGGAAAAGGGTTAAAACTAGGGATGTCAACGAATACCAAAATCACTATTAACTTAATTTAACTTAAAACGTTATAAACGAAATTGATCCGCGTTTTATCTAATATAGTTAATTTTATATTATTATTTGTAGTATGTGAGATAAATAAAAGCATTCTCTAAACATCGTAGTCCACTGGAATGTTGATTTTAGGGCCTCAGTTCAACCTGTTAGCCCATAATATCTGCATGAAACGGGATACCAATTGACGTCATTTGCGTTGATGTAACTCTAAACAATGTTATGTTTATTTGATGAAAAGCATGTCAAATTCTTGCCCATTACTAATAATTTAACAAACTCGTTGACTAAAATAATAAAGACGCTCGCCAACGCTCGCGTCATTACGGTATTGTTTTAGTCAACTCATTAATTAAAAAATTATAAATAATGAGCATTCATGTATGATTCTCTATTTACCAGGGCTCCAAATAAGAGGGAGTAAACCAAACGTATCCAACAATTTCTCATCTGTTTTAGCACCAAATCCTATAGTGTTACTACTCATCAGAATTGTCTCTTCGAGACAATTCTAATGAGTAGCGACACCATAGGGTTTAAAGCAGAAATAACGATGTTTAGATTTTGAAATACTCCCCTTATCTGGAGCCCTGTTTATATGTTATAGAATCGATGTGTGGAAGCCAGGTGTTCGCTGATACGTCGTCTACAAGACAACCAGTGTATCCGAATTCTAACCACCGTAAAAGAATTAGCATACACAGTCGGTATACGCCTCACTCCATCCTCTGCAGTATCCCTACAACATGCAATTGACAATGTTCCTGCTTTGAACGACGAACTATTTCGACTTCTAGACACAATTTTTGAGAACCTTGCAAATTTTTTGTTTGAAATTATTGTTGTTCCAGATTTTGAAGATAAAGATTGGCTTCTTACGACAGCTGTTGAAGACGCATTTGCTAAGTTTGTACAGTGGCGTTTGAAGCTAAGCTTTTATAAACAGCATGACCCTGAACAGATACTAAGTAAACTTTTATTTGCCTCCGACAACGAAACTCTCATACTGAATATAGATAGCAAAGATATCACATTTTCAATCACCCTACACGACTTCAAAGACGATACTGACTACCGTGATCCTTGGAATGTATGTTCTGCTAAAACTAAAGGGTTTCAGGTTTCGCCATGTCGAGCTTTTGTTGTACAGAACGCTCTAGAGACGGACGAAGCTCGGGGTATTACTTACGTTCGATATCTTTTTGATAAAACACCTCTTTCTTTTCCTATCCCTGCTTTAACAACTGGACCTAGAAGTTTATTAGAATATAGAGCATGTCCATTTGTTGAAGTGTTCAAGAACAGAACCAAGTGGAAAGAGGTTAACGGCAGCTTGGTTTTCTTAAACGTAGACATAAATATTCCCTATGCTGATTTTTTTACGGAGACACAACGAAAAGTATACTGATTTGTAAGGATGAGTATTTCAAACTTTACAAAGGTAGTTCTACGATTCCCCGAGTAGTGTCCAATGCGTTGCCTATCTTTATTTGGTTCGTTTATTATGAACTGTAGTTCTGGGGTTTTTTTTCACATTAACTCCCCATGGAACTTTACTGATTTTTGCAAACCGTTTGGATCAAGATCAGACGCCGTGTTACGCGGCGTCTGATCTGGATCTTAACAGTTTGACACTCGTCTTTAGGTTTTCATACTTTAAAAATGTATAAATCTACATTTAACAATGTTTTTCAGACGACAATTTAAAAACAGACGATATTACAGCAGCATAAGGGTTACAGACATGTCCTTTATTTCGATAGTACACTATTAAATCGCATAAATGTGCGAAATACAGAGTGTCATAAATGTTGTAATACTATATACTAATTTACGAATAAACATAAAACTGTATTAGATCTACTACTCAAACTGTAAATACAGTTTTGTTTAACATTTGAAACAACATGAGTCAAAGAACATATGAGCTGTGCCATGACAAAACCAGCCTTACTGCATTGCAACATTGTACAGACTATGCATCCTTGTTTGGTCTACGCTGCCAAATTCCGTATATAACACAGCTACATTAAATTGCTTTACATGCATGTGGGTGTCAAACAATGTAGATCAAGACCAGCCGTAGCGTCTTTGACGCGGCGACTGGCCTTGATCTACATTGTTTGAAATGCAATAAGGCAGATAAGGCAGTGTATATCAAGTCAAAGACGCGGCGGCTGGCCTTGACCTTCATTATTTGAAATGCAACCAGGCATTTTTTCTCATGGCATGGGTCATATCTAAGTGTCCTATTGGTCTATATATTTTCTTTGCGCCCGAGCAGCACCCCTTCAAAAAACTAAAGTGTCTCAAAATAAGACTGATAAACCCGCCTGTAGCATGACCGATCTGTTTTTTAATTTTTGACGTTACATCATAATGACGTCATTTCATCGAATTGACGTAATCTCGGAAACGAAAGAGACTGCTTTAGCAACCATTTTGGTCAATAAGAAACATTGATTTTTTTTAACAAATCGTAATTAGAAAATTGAGTATGATATCAAACAAGTATGCCACACCATATTGATGTTGTTTTTCCGTATTTGATAATGGTACAATTTTTCTCTATGAATGAATAAAACCTAATTATAGTTATGACGAATCGTTATTCTTATAATGAAGCCAAATGATCGCAACATATTATGTTGTCCAACTCGTTCAATATATTCATTCCTGAAAACGCCCTCGTACAATATTCTGTAGATCTACAGGGCTCCAGATAAGAGGTAGTTATTTCAACAAATCAAACATTTTTTCACTCATTTCAGCACCAAATCCTACGGTGTTACTACTCATTAGAATCGTCTCAAAGAGACGATTCTAATGAGTAGTGACACCATAGGGTTTAATTCAGAAATAAGGATTTTAAGATTTGAAAAACTACCCTTATCTGTTCCTCTGGATCTATCTATTATTGCTTGTTGTATTCCGGTCCAACCACCTTCGTCCACGAGCTCTGCATAAACAGGAAACCAAAAGCTTTGATG
The DNA here is from genome assembly GCA_922989275.2 of Gari tellinella. Taxonomy (NCBI): domain Eukaryota; kingdom Metazoa; phylum Mollusca; class Bivalvia; order Cardiida; family Psammobiidae; genus Gari; species Gari tellinella. The sequence continues at coordinate 52,251,100 of OV277872.1, forward strand.
ACGTTACGTTAAATAATTGCACGTTTTAGCGGAAACAAAGCTTAAAAGTTTCGTTTTCAATCCACTAAAAACGTTTTATATAATCCAATTGAAAAATAGTATCTCACTTTCGTTCCCATTTATTTTTATTTTGAGTAAACTTGTTAACGAAAATAGATATGTTGATCACCAAGGCTAGAGTCATATTATTTTGGTCAGAGCTTTTATTAAACATGATTAGTGATAAGCTTTCATGTAAGATTCCAGGTAATATCAGCACGTTTGTAAACATCTACAGTAACAAAAATGGTGCTAGTGCAGACAATGTAAACTATGAACAATTGACTCCAAGGTTATTAAGTTTTTGAGTTAGGTCTGAAGTCGTTCTCAATCATTTATTTGGTCAAATTTGAGCCTAGGCTCAAATCTGACCAATTACATGCTTGAGAACGGTCTCAGACTCAGCCTAAAAGTCCTCATAACATTTAACCATGGCCTCTGTACCAAGGTACCGTCGTTCACAAGCATTTGATTCGTCAGATTTGAGCCTATGATAAAAACTAACCAATTAATTGCTTGCAAATGGTCTCAGACTCAATTCAAATTCGTTATAAACTTTGACATTGGCTTCTGTATCAAGGTATTATCGAAACTTGATAACTCGAACTAATTTTAGTCGAAATTACCATTTGATCAAGCTAAAATGTGACTATGCAACGCGAAGGATAAATACGCCTGAAGCGAAAAAGAATCGAAATACTCGGGATAAGGCAACGGATAAGTTAATTCAAATACAAATTTATTTCGAAAAGATAACTTTTGGGTAAACTTTGACTTAAGTTATAATGTGAGAGGTGCCGAACAATTTGAGACCTGATCAGACGCCTCGAACTTTAATCAAGCAGTGAGTGTTTATTCAAAGGGGTTAACTTATTGCTCAAAGTTAATTTTTAATAAACTTAAGTTATAAAGCATGATGAGTGTCGAAATACTGTTTAATTATTTTGCCAGGTGTTAATGAAATAGCTGGTTGAATCGACACGTGCCATTATGATTACAATTTAATCGAGCGTTGGGCTCGATTATTTCTGATTAGCGTGATTACAGAACATAATTCTGATTCGATTAAAAAATCGACCGAATCACAATCATGATTGCTAATCATGATTATGATTTTGAATAAAAAAAACACCCCAGTACACATACTGGTTACAGTGAAACCCTTATAAACCGGAAATGTGTGGGGACAGCAAAAATGTCCGGTTTAGAGGTGTTTGCGGTTTAGAGGGGTTTGGACTCGTTTCTGGTATGGAAGATAGCTGACCACCTTAAGGCGCATTTTGCTTTACTTTCAACCTGCTTTAGGCTATCATCTGCTAGAATGTTCAAACTATTTTTCTTCAGTGTAAGAATAAACCAAAGACGTAAAAAGGCGTATTTATGGTGTAATGGGTTGAAATAAAGATAGGTTGGAAACGGGACCAAAGTGTTTGTCCGGTTTAGAGAGAATTCCGGTATTTAGAGGTTCCGGTTTAGAAGGGTTTCACTGTATATACGTTGAGGAAGACGTTATTGATTCCCATCCAAACGAAATACATACGCAACGTGGAGAAAGGACACTATTTCGACAATTCGTGATATTCGTGAGTAGCAATTAGTTAAGAGCAATTAGTTAAGAGCCAGGGGCTCGTTTCATAAAACTTCGTACAACAAAAACGGTCGTAAACCAAAACTTTAAAAAAAACATTTAATTTCTAATGTCTCAATCTAATCCTATCCTATATTTCACTGCAAGAACCGTAAAGCTGCGTCTGATCAGGATCCAAAAAATCCGGCTGTCATGTCAAGCTTCTTTTGAAGAAAAACATTTCATATAACGCATTAGTAGACGCAGGCAATATGATGGAAGTGATACTGTTTTAAAAACGGGATATTATATCATTGAAATGTTAAACAAAAACACATTGAATAACGACTTTTAAAAATGATAGTCCATCGTGTATGTGTGAGTTTATACTTAATAATATATACACATACTTTTCTAAAATAAATCCTTTATGGTCAATGATGTTTAAGTAATATGTGTCTGCTAAAAGTGTTTAATCCAGAAGGTTTTAAAGTATTTAATGTATATATTTTGTTTTAAATAGTACATGCATACAATAAAGCGATACTAACCATAGTTGATAACAATACAGACATGTCTGTGTCTGGCAACAATCCAATGAAAAAGAAAGTTAAAGTTGTACAAACTGTCATTGTCTGTTTCTATCGAAAGGAGCACCTTGTATGGATTTAAACAGTTAAAGTCGCATTTAGCTGAAGTAATATTAACCCTTAGCCCGCCAAATAAATTGTCATCTGCTATATTTCTCGTCTGCTTCAAGTTTCAAAGTGCTTCAAAGTTGCTCAAAATTGCTGAGAATGTTGTCTGAATGTCAAACAGCTTGGATCCGGATGAGACGCCGAGTTACTCGGCGTCTCATCCGGATCCAAGCTGTTTACATATGGAGCTATAGTGTCGTGAGTGGCAGGCTAAGGGTTAACTATGCAACCTATTTACAACGCTCAATTGGTAGGCATGGGAAAAGTTCATCAAAGTTTAGCAGTGTATCAACATGTTACTTTATTTTGATTTGTATCATATAAAAAAGATATGTCGCTTCTAACATGGCAGTTTTGATTAAAGTAGAAAGTAATGAATTTTATTATATACTCATTAAATTTGAAAATTAATATTTTTATGCTCATGAAATGAAAATTAATCCGATATATATTCAAACGCCATATAAAATAGTAACATGATAGTATATCCTTATATCATATAACCAGTAACATTATTATATAGCTCTTTGAATAAGATATGTTTTAATCAAAGAATCATAGATTAAACTTTATTAATAAGCCATAAAAATGTGACATTTTATCCGGAGACTGATATCAAAACGTGACATATTACCATGTTTACCTCTTCATTACCATGCCATCGACAGCTTTAACAAATTGCTGTTTGCTGGTATATAAATGTCATATATAAATTAAATTTAGGTAGTTGTTTAGGTAGTAGGTGTCGGTGGTCCAGTGGTAGGACGCTCGCCTAGGAAGCGAGAGGTTCCTGGTTCGAGCCCTGTCAGGATCACTGAAATTTTTCTGAGCAAAAAATTAACCCTACATTGCTCCACTTCACCCAGGTGATTTAAATGGGTACCTGAGAGGGAAATAAGTTAATGTGTCATGGCTGCTAGTAGCGCCGAATGTAAATGGCCGACTTGTGACTCGATGAACAAGGAGGTAATTGTAAAAGTCGGCAGAATATGACATATAAATTTCAGACTTGATAAACCTATCACCTTTACCTTTACCTTTAGTTTGGCTTAATACATATAAAAGTGGGTGTCAAACAAATAAGATGCTGATTAGACACCGCGTTACGATCAGGATCAGAACACTCTGCAAACAATCATGGTACTCGGTGTTAGGCATTTAAGGGAGTAACAATTATATATATAGAATATTGAATGTTTGTGTTTTCAGTAGTGAATTTATTGAACGAGTTGGATAAAATAATATGTTGCGAGCCTTTGCGAGTTCGATAAATTCACCACTAAAAACACACGAATTTAGTATCTTATTTATCACATAAACACCAATTTACACGAAAATCCGGACGGTCTTACTTTCGTTTTTGCCCTCGGCTCTCAGGTAAACGATTCGTCATAGGTGTTATTCGGTTTTATTCATCCGTAAATAAAAACACATATCCTACTGAAATAAAGAAAAACCACATCCATGTGTTGTGAAAATACCTTTCTGGTGGCATATTCAAATTTGGAATTCATATCTAATCTAAAATTGTTCTAACCGACTAAAACATATCATTTGACATTTAGAATCTAGTTTCGTTTTCAAAATTACGTCGATGTTAGAACGTGACGTCATTATTATTGTAACGTCTACATTTGAAAAACAGTCTGACTCACTCTTAATTGTTGAGCTCTAAGTAGCCTGATTTGCAGCCTAAATGTGCGGGACTGCTCGGGATAATAGTGTGTGTTCGGACACTTGAAATGTTTTAAATCCCTAGTGGTAATCTTAATTTGCCTGGATTCTCTTAAAGATATCACATGACCAAGCTTGGGTGGTAACACCTACCACCGTAAATAGTTTGAGTCAAAGCATGCAGAGCATGCACTAACAGTGGTAGCGTCTAGGCAAAGAATCATCCAGGCGTCTCAAGTGAGGCCCGCACCTAATATTTGATAGCTTGGTTAGTAAAACCCATAGAAAAACCTATTGGTATCTATTATGTTAGGGCCTCTATTCAAAGCTGAGCCATTGCCTGAAGACTTTTCTCATGCTGTATACCGGTATATACCTGTATTTTGACACCAACTAAACAATGGGGGTGAATCAATGAAAGAACTGGCTGGGTGTCTTTAACTGATTTAAAGTATGCGTAATAGTACAGTATTTTGGTGATTCGAAAATTAGTATAAAGTATATGCCCAGTGGGCCGTACGATTTTTACGGACCTCTATATTTTGGACGTTTATGAAATAAAGTAACATATAAATCTCCCTCAAAGTCCGTTTAATCAAAGAATAAACATTTAATATGATTAAATACATAGTTTTATGTAAGTAGTATAAATCAAAGTACAGTTAAACTCCTCTTAACCGGACATGTGTTGGAACAATAAAACGTTTCTGTTTAGAGGGAGGTTTCAAGATAAGAGGAGTTTTAACCTATTATCAACTAGCTTGTTTCTAGTATGGAAGTAGCTGACTACTTAAAGCAGGTTGAGAAGTAAAGCAGAATGCACCGTAATGTGCATTCTACTTTACTTTAAATCTGCTTAAAGCTATCATCCGCTAGAATATATAAGCTAGTTTCCTCAGTGTAGGAATAAATCAAAGACGTAATACGGCCAAGTTATGGTTTAATGGGTAAGAATAAAGAAGGGTTGGAATCAGGACCAACCTTTTTGTACGGTTAAGAGAGAATTCCTGTATTTAGACGTTCCAGTTTTGAAGGGTTCTACTATATAACATTTTCATCGGCTGACATGTATATTCTGTTAATGTGCAATTTTAATATGACATGATCTGATTGATATTGTAAAAACAAGATGTTATTGAAGTAGTCTGAATCAAAGTACAGTGACACCCCTCTAAACCGGAACCCCCATATACCGAAATACTCTCTAAATCGGACAAAAACTATAGTCCCATTTCCAGCCCTTCTTTATTTAAACCTATTACACCATAAACATCCTTTTTACGTCTTTGATTTATTCCTACACCAAACAAGCAAAAATTATGAATATGTTACACCAGAAATATTTTAATACAGGTTGAAAGTAAAGCAGAATGCGCCTAAAGGCGCATTCTGCTTTTATTTTAACATGTTTTAAGTGTGCACCTATCGTCCATACTAGAAACAAAACATGGGTAAAACCCCCTCTAAACCGGAAACCCCCTAAACCGGACATTAATGTTGTCCTCATACATGTCCGGTTTAAAGGGGTTTCATTGTACATTTATTAACGTTTTACTACTGAATAATATCAAAAGTATTATTTTACCGGTATAAAATAAATATACACGTTAGTTTAAGGAAGTGACATTAATACTGTATTTCATTTATATACGACACTATTAAATTGATTGCTTTAACGTTTTATCAGGATGTTCACTGATTTTATTATGCAATTGTTTAATAAATTGACACTAAAAAGTAAACACTATTACTAACGCTTTATTTGCCGATGTAAAAGTTCTGATAAATTGTTTTCATAATTGGTTGTGTCAGGGTTCCCATACGTTTTTAATAGAAAATTTAAGCGCAAATTTAGGAATCTTACTTTTAACCCTTTCGTTGTCAGGTTCCATAACACCTACTTTAGTTACACAAACAGTTTAGATCCAGGTCAGATGCCATGTTCCAATGATTCCTAAGAAAAAATGCATAAAATCAAAATTTTAAAAGTACCAGCAGAAATCCGAAAATCTATTTGTCCTGAGAAATTTTGAAAAGACATTTAGTACGGAAAAAATCCGGAGAAATAGCAGCCCTGCTGAGTTTTATGTATGAATATTCACTAGATGAAGATGGTTTACGTATCAGGTGAGGTATTAAACCATTTATTGCCATATAAAGAAAAACAGAGACATTTGCAAACAGTGTGGAGTAAGTCGTCGCATGGACAGAATCCACATTGTTTGATGTATTTATCGACGAGTCTTTTGGCAGAATGCCTATATAAATAAACTACATGTCAAACGTCGATGTCGCGATTTTGCTAAAGTTGAACGTATCCTTATGTCAAAGTTGAAACGTGGCTTAGCCACGTTTCAACTTTGACACAAGGATATGTTTGACTTATGCATGATATAAACTGTTCTACACTCATTTCAGTAGTTTTGAAGTCAAAATACGTAAACATAAAACTTGAAAAATAAAAACAGATGATAATTGTTTAAAATTTATAACGTCAGTAAAGCCAAAAATTAAGCATTTTGAAGTGTTCTATCCGTTTTGACACTAACGAGGATGGGTGGAAACGATCGGTACAGTAGTATTGCCATAGTCATGACAACCATGACGATGTTGTGCGGATGTTCTCATGGAAATGATATGATCGGCTCCCTTCCGCAAGCACTAACATGCGTTTTAAAAATTCCAAACCCAGTTCCACAAACGAGTGTGATCCTTGCTATTGCATCATGTGATTTTGAAACGGGACAAGAAGATGCTCGCTGTAATATGGATGTTGATGTTATTAATGGCAGAACAAGTGACATCACCCCTGTAACTGATATCAGTGATAATCGTGTCTACAAAAATATTCATTGTGCACGTTATAATGGGGTAACAACCGCTAACATCAGTTTCTGGACTCCAGAAATTACGTGTGAGTCGACGGTTAATGTAACATTTGGACAGCTTGAAAATCAACTAAATGATGTTTTCAAAACTGATGGATGCCATTTTCATTTTGTTCCATCACATGTGGACGTTAATGCCTTTGGTTGCTATTTAAATGTACAGCAGTGTAACGTTGCTACCGTATCTCCAAATTACACGTCAGACACTTACCAATGCCAAGGAGAGCCTACTGTCTTTGGAAAAGGAATGGCATTTTTACACGAAAATTGTGCAAAGTGCAATGGACTAAGCGAAACAGATATATCCAATATACCACAAGTACATGAGTTTATCTTCTTTGCTCTATGGTTTCCACTATCATTGACCAGTGAGCTTACGTATGACACGAAACCAACCGGTAGGTGTGGCGCTGGACGGATTATGGACTCTTCAAATGTAAGACACCGATTTATCATTACAAATATAACATAAAATATCCCTTCCATGATCAAATTTATTGTGAAGTGTTTACCACTTCACCGCCATATTGTCGTCTGCTTCACTATTGTTGTCTGCAATACCGATTCAAAGTAAGGTTTAAGGCAGTATAACTAATATTATTTCCAAACACGTGGCAGGTTTAATCGAAACTATTTGTAATTTTCACTTTATGACGTCATTAAGAGTTAACCCTTTACCCAATAACCCGATTGTTACATAAAATACAGGTGATCATTTAAAGCAGGTTGAAAGTAAAGCAGAATGTGCCTTAGGGCACATTCTGCTTTACTTTCAGCCTGCTTTAAACATTTACTAGGCTATATAAAATATTTGTTATGGTGATTGTTCATGAGGGTATAAACTGGAACTATTTTCTTCAGCGGAGGAACAAAAAATAGATGCGCTAAAAGTCGCTTCTATGGGGGAAAGGGTTAAATATTAATACTGTAGAAATACATTAAACAGTGTACAGCGTTCCCTCTCTACAACGACACCCAATGGGAGACAAACATTGTGTACGTTGTTCAGAGGGAGTCGTTATAGGGAGGGACATTGACTTTACTTGCAAACAGTTTGAAACGCGGCGTCTGATTTGGATTCAAGCTGTTTGACACTCGTCATTAAGGTTGTTTCTGTCAAAAGGTCAATTATGTAACTTTAGAAAAAAAAGCAGACGACAATTTTAGCAGACGATATTGCAGGAATAAAGGCGTAAGACATAATTGTCTTGTTTTTTTTAACTGTGGCAAACGTCTTTGTAAGGAGGGAATCGTTGTTGGGAGGGCCGTTGTACAGAGGGAACGCTGTAATATCTGAAGAAAAAAACCGGACAACCATTACTCCATAGGTAGGCACAATTAACTCCTTATACACTCAGTGCAAAAAAAACGCACATTTTTCATTACAATATTTGTATGTAGAAAGAACGAATGTGTGAATTAATATTTTCATTATAGACAATAGTTCTGTCTGGGTGTATCAATCTTGAAAATCACCATCTAAAAAAATCGGTTCGATGTTTTAAACATGCTGTAGTTCTCTTTCGCTGCCAAAATAATCGTGAGAATTTAAATCCTTCACCGTTTCATTGTCGTCCGCTTCAAATTTATTGTTTGTAATATCGTTTCAAAGTAAAATACAATGTAATATGATTTAAAACATATCGATACGAGTGTCAAACAGTTTGAATCCTGATCAGACGCCGCGTCACGCGGCGTCTGATCAGGATTCAAACTGTTAACAAACGCGATTTATGGCGTCAATAAGAATGAAGAGGTTAAAAAGCAGCACACTGTTTTTGAGTTTTTTGTTTCTGAACTTGTTACAGAATTAATTCAATCTTGAGATATGGTATATGAATTCTAATTTTCTTCAAGAAAAGACTCTTAATCTGCACATGAGCACGATGTGCGTTTCTGTTTGCACTGATATATATATATACCTCCACTGAATAAATAAGTTTCAATTCATACAGTAACAAATATGTACATTAAGACATAATTATTTTCAATATCTCTTTAGATGCTAGCTTGAGGCAGGTCAAAAAATTAGCATAATCTGCATGGATCATCATTCTGCTTTACTTTCAACCCAATTTAAGCGTTCACCTGTCTTCAAAGCTAGAAATAAGGTGTGGGAAAAAGAGTTAAAAAGATCCTTCTGCACTACATTGCTCCCTCTCTACAACGGCCCGCACAATAACGATTCCCTCCTTACTACGACCCTTGCCGCTGTTCCCTCGGGTCCGTTTTATAAAACTTCGTGCGAAAAGTGTTGTCGTAAGTGAGACAATTTTTATCTATTTCTCCGTCTAATCCTGTATTTTCAAGACGATTTGAAAAGGATGGCATAAGACGGAATTAGATAGAGAATTGAGAAATTAACTGAATTTGTAAGTCTTGACATACGACCGTTTTCGTCCTACGAAGTTTTATGAAACGGACCCCAGAGGCTTAATGTCTCAAATTTAACCATGACTTGTACTAGCATTTAACTCGTTGAACCCTAGCACCACGTATTTATGTCTTTAATTAAAAGTGTACATTCTAATAGTTAACTTGTCCTATGCAAATAGTGTACATAATTAGGTGCCCTCTGATTAAGGTCTGCACTGCTTGTCATTTTGCAATATATTGTAAAAATTTAACCTAAAAAATAAAAAATGAACTAGGCTTGTTTGGAAATAAGGATTGTCCGTTTAACCCTTTACCTCATAGCCTGTTTCTAGTTTTGAAAAACAGGTGACCACTTAAAGCAGGTTGAAAGTAAAGCAGAATGTGCCTTAAGGCACATTCTGCTTTACTTTCAGCCTGCTTTAAGCTAAAATCTACTAGGCTATATAAAATATTTGTAATGGTTATTGTTCATGAGGGTATAAACAGGAACTATTTTCTTCAGCGGAGAAATAAATTAAATACGCTAAAAGTCGATTCTATGGGGGAAAGTGTTAAAGATAAAAAATAAACTAGGCTTGTTTGGAAATAAGGATTGTCCGTTTAAAGATTCAGGAGTGAATGAAAATAATTCGTTGATATCAGGATCACATACAGTGGGGAGAATGTGTTATTCTTTCCCAATAAACTCGTTTACGCTAAAACTATTATTTGCAGTGCAAACAGTTAGGAGCCAGATCAGACACCGGGTAACCCGGCGTCTGATCAGGCTCCAAACTGTTTGCCACCAAGATAAACATGAAATATCAGAATTGTCTAAAAGTTGTTCTTTTCTACGTTTTAGCGCTTTGCGTTTGCGTACGTTTGCGTACGTTTGCGTTTAAACGGGAAAGAATAACAGATTCTCCAATGTAGCAGGAACACAAACAATGTGTACTGGGTCTATACCGTTTGTTACACGTATTGAAGTATCTTAGGCCGACCGCCAATAATTTTCATTAGTTAAACCATTGCAGGCGCAATTTGATCCATATTTTCGATGCTGCTGAAATGCTTTGTTTACATAGATTAACGTATTCTGAAACCTTAAGTAAGCTTTTTCAGGTTCTGATGAAGTATGTTCCTCTTTGACTTGTAAAGTGTGTTTTTAAACCAGACTGCACAATTAAAAACAGTGCAGATCCTGATCAGATGGTCCCTTAAGGAGCCTTCTGATCATGGTCTACACTAGTTGTAGAGGGAAAGTGTACTTTTCATAGTTATACTGTATGTAAATGACGACGATACTCGTTGCTAGAGTTAAAAGTATTAACCCTTTACCCCATAGCCTATATTTAGTTTTGAAAAAAGGTGGCCACTTAAACCAGGCTGATAGTAAAGCAGAATGCGCCGTAAGGTGTATTCTGCTTTACTGTCAGCCTGCTTAAAGCTATCATCTGCTAGGATTTTAAAAAAATTCTTATCATTCATTTTCATGGCTTTAAATATTGGAACAATTTTGTTCAGTGGATGAATAAATTAAATGTGCTAAAAGTGGCTTCTATGGGGAAAAGGGTTAAAACTAGGGATGTCAACGAATACCAAAATCACTATTAACTTAATTTAACTTAAAACGTTATAAACGAAATTGATCCGCGTTTTATCTAATGGTTTTTTAATGGTTTTTACTGTAAAATGCACAGTTTATAGTTAATTTTATATTATTATTTGTAGTATGTGAGATAAATAAAAGCATTCTCTAAACATCGTAGTCCGCTGGAATGTTGATTTTAGGGCCTCAGTTCAACCTGTTAGCCCATAATATCTGCATGAAACGGGATACCAATTGACGTCATTTGCGTTGATGTAACTCTAAACAATGTTATGTTTATTTGATGAAAAGCATGTCAAATTCTTGCCCATTACTAATAATTTAACAAACTCGTTGACTAAAATAACAAAGACGCTCGCCAACGCTCGCGTCATTACGGTATTGTTTTAGTCAACTCATTAATTAAAAAATTATAAATAATGAGCATTCATGTATGATTCTCTATTTACCAGGGCTCCAAATAAGAGGGAGTAAACCAAACGTATCCAACAATTTCTCATCTGTTTTAGCACCAAATCCTATAGTGTTACTACTCATCAGAATTGTCTCTTCGAGACAATTCTAATGAGTAGCGACACCATAGGGTTTAAAGCAGAAATAACGATGTTTAGATTTTGAAATACTCCCCTTATCTGGAGCCCTGTTTATATGTTATAGAATCGATGTGTGGAAGCCAGGTGTTCGCTGATACGTCGTCTACAAGACAACCAGTGTATCCGAATTCTAACCACCGTAAAAGAATTAGCATACACAGTCGGTATACGCCTCACTCCATCCTCTGCAGTATCCCTACAACATGCAATTGACAATGTTCCTGCTTTGAACGACGAACTATTTCGACTTCTAGACACAATTTTTGAGAACCTTGCAAATTTTTGGTTTGAAATTATTGTTGTTCCAGATTTTGAAGATAAAGATTGGCTTCTTACGACAGCTGTTGAAGACGCATTTGCTAAGTTTGTACAGTGGCGTTTGAAGCTAAGCTTTTATAAACAGCATGACCCTGAACAGATACTAAGTAAACTTTTATTTGCCTCCGACAACGAAACTCTCATACTGAATATAGATAGCAAAGATATCACATTTTCAATCACCCTACACGACTTCAAAGACGATACTGACTACCGTGATCCTTGGAATGTATGTTCTGCTAAAACTGAAGGGTTTCAGGTTTCGCCATGTCGAGCTTTTGTTGTACAGAACTCTCTAGAGACGGACGAAGCTCGGGGTATTACTTACGTTCGATATCTTTTTGATAAAACACCTCTTTCTTTTCCTATCCCTGCTTTAACAACTGGACCTAGAAGTTTATTAGAATACAGAGCATGTCCATTTGTTGAAGTGTTCAAGAACAGAACCAAGTGGAAAGAGGTTAACGGCAGCTTGGTTTTCTTAAACGTAGACATAAATATTCCCTATGCTGAGTTTTTTTACGGAGACACAACGAAAAGTATACTGATTTGTAAGGATGAGTATTTCAAACTTTACAAAGGTAGTTCTACGATTCCCCTACTAGTGTCCAATGCGTTGCCTATCTTTATTTGGTTCGTTTATTATGAACTGTAGTTCTGGGTTTTTTTTTCACATTAACTCCGCATGGAACTTTACTGATTTTTGCAAACCGTTTGGATCAAGATCAGACGCCGCGTTACGCGGCGTCTGATCTGGATCTTAACAGTTTGACACTCGTCTTTAGGTTTTCATACTTTAAAAATGTATAAATCTAAATTTAACAATGTTTTGCAGACGACAATTTAACAACAGACGATATTACAGCAGCATAAGGGTTACAGACATGTCCTTTATTTCGATAGTACACTATTAAATCGCATAAATGTGCGAAATACAGAGTGTCATAAATGTTGTAATACTATATACTAATTTACGAATAAACATAAAACTGTATTAGATCTACTACTCAAACTGTAAATACAGTTTTGTTTAACATTTGAAACAACATGAGTCAAAGAACATATGAGCTGTGCCATGACAAAACCAGCCTTACTGCATTGCAACATTGTACAGACTATGCACCCTTGTTTGGTCTACGCTGCCAAATTCCGTATATAACACAGCTACATTAAATTGCTTTACATGCATGTGGGTGTCAAACAATGTAGATCAAGACCAGCCGTAGCGTCTTTGACGCGGCGACTGGCCTTGATCTACATTGTTTGAAATGCAATAAGGCAGATAAGGCAGTGTATATCAAGTCAAAGACGCGGCGGCTGGCCTTGATCTTCATTATTTGAAATGCAACCAGGCATTTTCTCTCATGGCATGGGTCATATCTAAGTGTCCTATTGGTCTATATATTTTTTTTCGCCCGAGCAGCACCCCTTCAAAAAACTAAAGTGTCTCAAAATAAGACTGATAAACCCGCCTGTAGCATGACTGATCTGTTTTTTAATTTTTGACGTTACATCATAATGACGTCATTTCATCGAATTGACGTAATCTCGGAAACGAAAGAGACTGCTTTAGCAACCATTTTGGTCAATAAGAAACATTGATTTTTTTTAACAAATCGTAATTAGAAAATTGAGTATGATATCAGACAAGTATGCCACACCATATTGATGTTGTTTTTCCGTATTTGATAATGGTACAATTTTTCTCTATGAATGAATAAAACCTAATTATAGTTATGACGAATCGTTATTCTTATAATGAAGCCAAATGATCGCAACATATTATGTTGTCCAACTCGTTCAATATATTCATTCCTGAAAACGCCCTCGTACAATATTCTGTAGATCTACAGGGCTCCAGATAAGAGGTAGTTATTTCAACAAATCAAACATTTTTTCACTCATTTCAGCACCAAATCCTACGGTGTTACTACTCATTAGAATCGTCTCAAAGAGACGATTCTAATGAGTAGTGACACCATAGGGTTTAATTCAGAAATAAGGATTTTAAGTTTTGAAAAACTACCCTTATCTGTTCCTCTGGATCTATCTATTATTGATTGTTGTATTCCGGTCCAACCACCTTCGTCCACGAGCTCTGCATTTATACAGGAAACCAAAAGCTTTGATGACGTTACGTTAAATAATTGCACGTTTTAGCGAACACAAAGCTTAAAAGTTTCGTTTTCAATCCACTAAAAACGTTTTATACAATCCAACTGAAAAATAGTATCTCACTTTCGTTCCCATTTATTTTTATTTTGAGTAAACTTGTTAACGGAAATAGATATGTTGATCACCAAGGCTAGAGTCATATTATTTTCGTCAAAGCTTTTATTAAACATGATTAGTAATGAGCTTTCATGTAAGATTCTAGGTCATATCAGCACGTTTGTAAACATCTACAGTAACAAAGATGGTGCTAGTGCAGACAATGTAAACTATGAACAATTGACTCCAAGGTTATTAAGTTTTTGAGTTAGGTCTGAAGTCGTTCTCAAGCATTTATTTGGTCAAATTTGAGCCTAGGCTCAAATCTGACCAATTACATGCTTGAGAACGGTCTCAGACTCAGCCTAAAAGTCCTCATAACATTTAACCATGGCCTCTGTACCAAGGTACCGTCGTTCACAAGCATTTGATTGGTCAGATTTGAGCCTATGATAAAAACTAACCAATTAATTGCTTGCAAATGGTCTCAGACTCAATTCAAATTCGTTATAAACTTTGACATTGGCTTCTGTATCAAGGTATTATCGAAACTTGATAACTCGAACTAATTTTAGTCGAAATTACCATTTGATAAAGCTAAAATGTGACTATGCAACGCGAAGGATAAGTACGCCTGAAGCGAAAAAGAATCGAAATACTCGGGATAAAGCAACGGATAAGTTAATTCAAATACAAATTTATTTCGAAAAGATAACTTTTGGGTAAACTTTGACTTAAGTTATAATGTGAGATGTGCCGAACAGTTTGAGACCTGATCAGACGCCTCGAACTTTAATCAAGCAGTGAGTGTTTATTCAAAGGGGTTAACTTATTGTTCAAAGTTAATTTTAAATAAACTAAAGTTATAAAGCATGATGAGTGTCGAAATACTGTTTAATTATTTTGCCAGGTGTTAATGAAATAGCTGGTTGAATCGAAACGTGCCATTATGATAACAATTTAATCGAGCGTTGGGCTCGATTATTTCTGATTAGCGTGATTACAGAACATGATTCTGATTCGATTAAAAAATCGACCGAATCACAATCATGATTGCTAATCATGATTATGATTTTGAATAAAAAAACAACACCCCAGTACACATACTGGTTACAGTGAAACCCTTATAAACCGGAAATGTGTGGGGACAGCAAAAATGTCCGGTTAAGAGGGGTTTGCGGTTTAGAGGGGTTTGGACTTGTTTCTAGTATGGAAGATAGCTGACAACTTAAAGCAGATTGAAAGTAAAGCAGAATGCGCCTTAAGACGCATTCTGCTTTACTTTCAACCTGCTTTAGGCTATCTTCTGCTAGAATGTAAAAACTATGTTCTTAAGTGTAAGAATAAACCAAAGACGTCAAAAGGCGTATTTATGGTGCAATGGGTTGAAATAAAGAAGGGTTGGAAACGGGACCAACGTTTTGGTCCGGTTTAAAGAGAATTCCGGTATTTAGAGGTTCCGGTTTAGAAGGGTTTCACTGTATATACGTTGAGGAAGACGTTATTGATTCCCATCCAAACAAAATACATACGCAACGTGGAGAAAGGACACTATTTCGACAATTCGTGATATTCGTGAGTAGCAATTAGTTAAGAGCAATTAGTTAAGAGCCAGGGGCTCGTTTCATAAAATTTCGTACGACAAAAACGGTCGTAAACCAAAACTTTAAAAAAAACATTTAATTTCTAATGTCTCAATCTAATCCTATCCTATATTTCACTGCAAGAACCGTAAAGCTGCGTCTGATCAGGATCCAAAACATCCGGCTGTCATGTCAAGCTTCTTTTGAAGAAAAACATTTCATATAACGCATTAGTAGACGCAGGCAATATGATGGAAGTGATACTGTTTTAAAAACGGGATATTATATCATTGAAATGTTAAACAAAAACACATTGAATAACGACTTTTAAAAATGATAGTCCATCGTGTATGTGTGAGTTTATACTTAATAATATATACACATACTTTTCTAAAATAAATCCTTTATGGTCAATGATGTTTAAGTAATATGTGTCTGCTAAAAGTGTTTAATCCAGAAGGTTTTAAAGTATTTAATGTATATATTTTGTTTTAAATAGTACATGCATACAATAAAGCAATATTAACCATAGTTGATAACAATACAGACATGTCTGTGTCTGGCAACAATCCAATGAAAAAGAAAGTTAAAGTTGTACAAACTGTCATTGTCTGTTTCTATCGAAAGGAGCATCTTGTATGGATTTAAACAGTTAAAGTCGCATTTAGCTGAAGTAATATTAACCCTTAGCCCGCCAAATAAATTGTCATCTGCTATATTTCTCGTCTGCTTCAAGTTTCAAAGTGCTTCAAAGTTGCTCAAAATTGCTGAGAATGTTGTCTGAATGTCAAACAGCTTGGATCCAGATGAGACGCCGAGTTACTCGGCGTCTCATCCGGATCCAAGCTGTTTACATATGGAGCTATAGTGTCGTGAGTGGCAGGCTAAGGGTTAACTATGCAACCTATTTACAACGCTCAATTGGTAGGCATGGGAAAAGTTCATCAAAGTTTAGCAGTGTATCAACATGTTACTTTATTTTGATTTGTATCATATAAAACAGATATGTCGCTTCTAACATGGCAGTTTTGATTAAAGTAGAAAGTAATGAATTTTATTATATACTCATTAAATTTGAAAATTAATATTTTTATGCTCATGAAATGAAAATTAATCCGATATATATTCAAACGCCATATAAAATAGTAACATGATAGTATATCCTTATATCATATAACCAGTAACATTATTATATAGCTCTTTGAATAAGATATGTTTTAATCAAAGAATCATAGATTAAACTTGATTAATAAGCCATAAAAATGTGACATTTTATCCGGAGACTGATATCAAAACGTGACATATTACCATGTTTACCTCTTCATTACCATGCCATCGACAGCTTTAACAAATTGCTGTTTGCTGGTATATAAATGTCATATATAAATTAAATTTAGGTAGTTGTTTAGGTAGTAGGTGTCGGTGGTCCAGTCGGACGCTCGCCTAGGAAGCGAGAGGTTCTTGGTTCGAGCCCTGTCAGGATCACTGAAATTTTTCTGAGCAAAAAATTAACCCTACATTGCTCCACTTCACCCAGGTGATTTAAATGGGTACCTGAGAGGGAAATAAGTCAATGTGTCATGGCTGCTAGTAGCGCCGAATGTAAATGGCCGACTTGTGACTCGATGAACAGGGAGGTAATTGTAAAAGTCGGCAGAATATGACATATAAATTTCAGACTTGATAAACCTATCACCTTTACCTTTACCTTTAGTTTGGCTTAATACATATAAAAGTCGGTGTCAAACAAATAAGATGCTGATTAGACACCGCGTTACGATCAGGATCAGAACACTCTGCAAACAATCATGGTACTCGGTGTTAGGCATTTAAGGGAGTAACAATTATATATATAGAATATTGAATGTTTGTGTTTTCAGTAGTGAATTTATTGAACGAGTTGGATAAAATAATATGTTGCGAGCCTTTGTGAGTTCGATAAATTCACCACTAAAAACACACGAATTTAGTATCTTATTTATCACATAAACACCAATTTACACGAAAATCCGGACGGTCTTACTTTCGTTTTTGCCCTCGGCTCTCAGGTAAACGATTCGTCATAGGTGTTATTCGGTTTTATTCATCCGTAAATAAAAACACATATCCTACTGAAATAAAGAAAAACCACATCCATGTGTTGTGAAAATACCTTTCTGGTGGCATATTCAAATTTGGAATTCATATCTAATCTAAAATTGTTCTAACCGACTAAAACATATCATTTGACATTTAGAATCTAGTTTCGTTTTCAAAATTACGTCGATGTTAGAACGTGACGTCATTATTATTGTAACGTCTACATTTGAAAAACAGTCTGACTCACTGTTAATTGTTGAGCTCTAAGTAGCCTGATTTGCAGACTAAATGTGCGGGACTGCTCGGGATAATAGTGTGTGTTCGGACACTTGAAATGTTTTAAATCCCTAGTGGTAATCTTAATTTGCCTGGATTCTCTTAAAGATATCACATGACCAAGCTTGGGTGGTAACACCTACCACCGTAAATAGTTTGAGTCAAAGTATGCAGAGCATGCACTAACAGTGGTAGCGTCTAGGCAAAGAATCATCCAGGCGTCTCAAGTGAGGCCCGCACCTAATATTTGATAGCTTGGTTAGTAAAACCCATAGAAAAACCTATTGATATCTATTATGTTAGGGCCTCTATTCAAAGCTGAGCCATTGCCTGAAGACTTTTCTCATGCTGTATACCGGTATATACCTGTATTTTGACACCAACTAAACAATGGGGGTGAATCAATGAAAGAACTGGCTGGGTGTCTTTAACTGATTTAAAGTATGCGTAATAGTACAGTATTTTGGTGATTCGAAAATTAGTATAAAGTATATGCCCAGTGGGCCGTACGATTTTTACGGACCTCTATATTTTGGACGTTTATGAAATAAAGTAACATATAAATCTCCCTCAAAGTCCGTTTAATCAAAGAATAAACATTTAATATGATTAAATACATAGTTTTATGTAAGTAGTATAAATCAAAGTACAGTTAAACTCCTCTTAACCGGACATGTGTGGGAACAATAAAACGTTTCTGTTTAGAGGGAGGTTTCCAGATAAGAGGAGTTTTAACCTATTATCAACTAGCTTGTTTCTAGTATGGAAGTAGCTGACTACTTAAAGCAGGTTGAGAAGTAAAGCAGAATGCACCGTAATGTGCATTCTACTTTACTTTAAATCTGCTTAAAGCTATCATCCGCTAGAATATATAAGCTAGTTTCCTCAGTGTAGGAATAAATCAAAGACGTAATACGGCCAAATTATGGTTTAATGGGTAAGAATAAAGAAGGGTTGGAATCAGGACCAACCTTTTTGTACGGTTAAGAGAGAATTCCTGTATTTAGACGTTCCAGTTTTGAAGGGTTCTACTATATAACATTTTCATCGGCTGACATGTATATTCTGTTAATGTGCAATTTTAATATGACATGATCTGATTGATATTGTAAAAACAAGATGTTATTGAAGTAGTCTGAATCAAAGTACAGTGACACCCCTCTAAACCGGAACCCCCATATACCGAAATACTCTCTAAATCGGACAAAAACTATAGTCCCATTTCCAGCCCTTCTTTATTTAAACCTATTACACCATAAACATCCTTTTTACGTCTTTGATTTATTCCTACACCAAACAAGCAAAAATTATGAATATGTTACACCAGAAATATTTTAATACAGGTTGAAAGTAAAGCAGAATGCGCCTAAAGGCGCATTCTGCTTTTATTTTAACATGTTTTAAGTGTGCACCTATCGTCCATACTAGAAACAAAACATGGGTCAAACCCCCTCTAAACCGGAAACCCCCTAAACCGGACATTAATGTTGTCCTCATACATGTCCGGTTTAAAGGGGTTTCATTGTACATTTATTAACGTTTTACTACTGAATAATATCAAAAGTATTATTTTACCGGTATAAAATAAATATACACGTTAGTTTAAGGAAGTGACATTAATACTGTATTTCATTTATATACGACACTATTAAATTGATTGCTTTAACGTTTTATCAGGATGTTCACTTATTTTATTATGCAATTGTTTAATAAATTGACACTAAAAAGTAAACACTATTACTAACGCTTTATTTGCCGATGTAAAAGTTCTGATAAATTGTTTTCATAATTGGTTGTGTCAGGGTTCCCATACGTTTTTAATAGAAAATTTAAGCGCAAATTTAGGAATCTTACTTTTAACCCTTTCGTTGTCAGGTTCCATAACACCTACTTTAGTTACACAAACAGTTTAGATCCAGGTCAGATGCCATGTTCCAATGATTCCTAAGAAAAAATGCATAAAATCAAAATTTTAAAAGTACCAGCAGAAATCCGAAAATCTGTTTGTCCTGAGAAATTTTGAAAAGTCATTTAGTACGGAAAAAATCCGGAGAAATAGCAGCCCTGCTGAGTTTTATGTATGAATATTCACTAGATGAAGATGATTTACGTATCAGGTGAGGTATTAAACCATTTATTGCCATATAAAGAAAAACAGAGACATTTGCAAACAGTGTGGAGTAAGTCGTCGCATGGACAGAATCCACATTGTTTGATGTATTTATCGACGAGTCTTTTGGCAGAATGCCTATATAAATAAACTACATGTCAAACGTCGATGTCGCGATTTTGCTAAAGTTGAACGTATCCTTATGTCAAAGTTGAAACGTGGCTTAGCCACGTTTCAACTTTGACACAAGGATATGTTTGACTTATGCGTGATATAAACTGTTCTACACTCATTTCAGTAGTTTTGAAGTCAAAATACGTAAACATAAAACTTAAAAAATAAAAACAGATGATAATTGTTGAAAATTTATAACGTCAGTAAAGCCAAAAATTAAGCATTTTGAAGTGTTCTATCCGTTTTGACACTAACGAGGATGGGTGGAAACGATCGGTACAGTAGTATTGCCATAGTCATGACAACCATGACGATGTTGTGCGGATGTTCTCATGGAAATGATATGATCGGCTCCCTTCCGCAAGCACTAACATGCGTTTTAAAAATTCCAAACCCAGTTCCACAAACGAGTGTGATCCTTGCTATTGCATCATGTGATTTTGAAACGGGACAAGAAGATGCTCGCTGTAATATGGATATTGATGTTATTAATGGCAGAACAAGTGACATCACCCCTGTAACTGATATCAGTGATAATCGTGTCTACAAAAATATTCATTGTGCACGTTGTAATGGGGTAACAACCGCTAACATCAGTTTCTGGACTCCAGAAATTACGTGTGAGTCGACGGTTAATGTAACATTTGGACAGCTTGAAAATCAACTAAATGATGTTTTCAAAACTGATGGATGCCATTTTCATTTTGTTCCATCACATGTGGACGTAAATGCCCATGGTTGCTATTTAAATGTACAGCAGTGTAACGTTGCTACCGTATCTCCAAATTACACGTCAGACACTTACCAATGCCAAGGAGAGCCTACTGTCTTTGGAAAAGGAATGGCATTTTTACACGAAAATTGTGCAAAGTGCAATGGACTTAGCGAAACAGATATATCCAATATACCACAAGTACATGAGTTTATCTTCTTTGCTCTATGGTTTCCACTATCATTGACCAGTGAGCTTACGTATGACACGAAACCAACCGGTAGGTGTGGCGCTGGACGGATAATGGACTCTTCAAATGTAAGACACCGATTTATCATTACAAATATAACATAAAATATCCCTTCCATGATCAAATTTATTGTTAAGTGTTTACCACTTCACCGCCATATTGTCGTCTGCTTCACTATTGTTGTCTGCAATACCGATTCAAAGTTAGGTTTAAGGCAGTATAACTAACATTATTTCCAAACACGTGGCAGGTTTAATCGAAACTATTTGTAATTTCACTTTATGACGTCATTAACCCTTTACCTCATAGCCTGTTTCTAGTAGTTAAGATATGTGACCTATTAAAGCAGGCTGGAAGCAAAGCAGAATGTGCCCTAGGGCACATTCTGCTTTACTTTCAGCCTACTTTAAGTTACTATCTGCTAGTACATAGAAAATATTTCTTATAGTACATATTCATGACAGTATAAAATGGAACTATTTTCTTTGGCGGATGAATGAAATGAATGCGCTAAAAGTCGCTTCTAAGGGAAAGGGTTAAGAGTGAAAGATTAATACTGTAGAAATACATTAAACAGTGTACAGCGTTCCCTCTCTACAACGACACCCAATGGGAGACAAACATTGTGTACGTTGTTTAGAGGGAGTCGTTATAGGGAGGGACATTGACTACACTTGCAAACAGCTTGAATCCAGATCAGACGCCGCGTAAAGCGGCGTCTGATTTGGATTCAAGCTGTTTGTCACTCGTCATTAAGGTTGTTTCTGTCAAAAGGTCAATTATGTAACTTTAGAAAAAAAAGCAGACGACAATTTTAGCAGACGATATTGCAGGAATAAACGCGTAAGACATAATTGTCTTGTTTTTTGGAACTGTGGCAAACGTCTTTGTAAGGAGGGAATCGTTGTTGGGAGGGCCGTTGTACAGAGGGAACGCTGTAATATCTGAAGAAAAAAACCGGACAACCATTACTCCATAGGTAGGCACAATTAACTCCTTATACACTCAGTGCAAAAAAACGCACATTTTTCATTACAATATTTGTATGTAGAAAGAACGAATTTGTGAATTAATCTTTTCATTATAGACAATAGTTCTGTCTGGGTGTATCAATCTTGAAAATCACCATCTAAAAAAATCGGTTCGATGTTTTAAACATGCTGTAGTTCTCTTTCGCTGCCAAAATAATCGTGAGAATTTAAATCCTTCACCGTTTCATTGTCGTCCGCTTCAAATTTATTGTTTGTAATATCGTTTCAAAGTAAAATACAATGTAATATGATTTAAAACATATCGATACGAGTGTCAAACAGTTTGAATCCTGATCAGACGCCGCGTGACGCGGCGTCTGATCAGGATTCAAACTGTTAACAAACGCGATTTATGGCGTCATTAAGAATGAAGAGGTTAAAAAGCAGCACACTGTTTTTGAGTTTTTTGTTTCTGAACTTGTTACAGAATTAATTCAATCTTGAGATATGGTATATGAATTCTAATTTTCTTCAAGAAAAGACTCTTAATCTGCACATGAGCACGATGTGCGTTTCTGTTTGCACTGATATATATATATACCTCCACTGAATAAATAAGTTTCAATTCATACAGTAACAAATATGTACATTAAGACATAATTATTTTCAATATCTCTTCAGATGCTAGCTTGAGGCAGGTCAAAAGTATAGCATAATCTGCATGGATCATCATTCTGCTTTACTTTCAACCCAATTTAAGCGTTCACCTGTCTTCAAAGCTAGAAATAAGGTGTGGGAAAAAGAGTTAAAAAGATCCTTTTGCACTACATTGCTCCCTCTCTACAACGACCCGCACAATAACGATTCCCTCCTTACTACGACCCTTGCCGCTGTTCCCTCGGGCCCGTTTTATAAAACTTCGTGCGAAAAGTGTTGTCGTAAGTGAGACAATTTTTATCTATTTCTCCGTCTAATCCTGTATTTTCAAGACGATTTGAAAAGGATGGCATAAGACGGAATTAGATAGAGAATTGAGAAATTAACTGAATTTGTAAGTCTTGACATACGACCGTTTTCGTCCTACGAAGTTTTATGAAACGGACCCCAGAGGCTTAATGTCTCAAATTTAACCATGACTTGTACTAGCATTTAACTCGTTGAACCCTAGCACCACGTATTTATGTCTTTAATTAAAAGTGTACATTCTAATAGTTAACTTGTCCTATGCAAATAGTGTACATAATTAGGTGCCCTCTGATTAAGGTCTGCACTGCTTGTCATTTTGCAATATATTGTAAAAATTTAACCTAAAAAATAAAAAATGAACTAGGCTTGTTTGGAAATAAGGATTGTCCGTTTAACCCTTTACCTCATAGCCTGTTTCTAGTTTTGAAAAACAGGTGACCACTTAAAGCAGGTTGAAAGTAAAGCAGAATGTGCCTTAAGGCACATTCTGCTTTACTTTCAGCCTGCTTTAAGCTAAAATCTACTAGGCTATATAAAATATTTGTAATGGTTATTGTTCATGAGGGTATAAACAGGAACTATTTTCTTCAGCGGAGAAATAAATTAAATACGCTAAAAGTCGATTCTATGGGGGAAAGGGTTAAAGATAAAAAATGAACTAGGCTTGTTTGGAAATAAGGATTGTCCGTTTAAAGATTCAGGAGTGAATGAAAATAATTCGTTGATATCAGGATCACATACAGTGGGGAGAATGTGTTATTCTTTCCCAATAAACTCGTTTACGCTAAAACTATTATTTGCAGTGCAAACAGTTAGGAGCCAGATCAGACGCCGGGTAACCCGGCGTCTGATCAGGCTCCAAACTGTTTGCCACCAAGATAAACATGAAATATCAGAATTGTCTAAAAGTTGTTCTTTTCTACGTTTTAGCGCTTTGCGTTTGCGTACGTTTGCGTACGTTTGCGTTTAAACGGGAAAGAATAACAGATTCTCCACTGTAGCAGGAACACAAACAATGTGTACTGGGTCTATACTGTTTGTTACACGTATTGAAGTATCTTAGGCCGACCGCCAATAATTTTCATTAGTTAAACCATTGCAGGCGCAATTTGATCCATATTTTCGATGCTGCTGAAATGCTTTGTTTACATAGATATACGTATTCTGAAACCTTAAGTAAGCTTTTTCA